>CM066036.1:805886133-806491470 GCA_033557465.1 Ichthyophis bannanicus
TTTGCAGTCCCAGTAACCCTCCTCAGTGTCAGGCCCCTTTCCAGTCCTCCCCTCCCAGTATCTTCTAATGCCAACCCCCTTGCATTCCCAGTACCGCCACTAATGTCCATTCCCCCCTTCCCCACTGTCCAGCCCCTTCTAATTCAATACCATCCCAGGTATCAGCTCAATTCCAGTCCATGCCCCACTCCCCATGTCAGCTCCCTTTCAATCACCCTCCCCTCTGTCCATCCCCTTCCAGTGCAATCCCCAGATATCAGCTCCCTTCCAGTCCCATCCCCAAGTGTCAGCTCCCTTCCAGCTGCTTCCTCCCCATCAGCTCCCTGCCAGCCCCCACCTTCCCCCTCCATATCAGCTTGCTTCCCGCCCCCTTCTTCCCCTCTTTTAAGCTCATTTTCAGTCCCCCCTTGTCAGTTCCCTTCCAGCCCCCTCTTTCCAGTTCACTTCCAGCCCTCCCCATGTTGGCTCCATTGGAGTCCCTTCCTGCCCTCCTGTATCTAGTGCCATCGACCCCCCCCCCCCCCGATTCGCCACTTGAGAAAGTTCGGGAACACTGCTCTTGTGGCTCTGTTATCTTATAAACTGCTGGACCGCGGTGTTTCTAAAGGCATCAATACTACTGGAAATGCCACGGTCCAGCAGTTCATAAAACAGCAGAGTCCCGGGAGCAGAGAAGTGTTCCCACAGCTCTCTCAAGCCGCGAATCAGTGAGGGGGCGGGCGGCTAGCGATGGCGCCCACTGCAGCACTTACCCGGCTTACCAGGTAGCGCTGGGCCTGGTTACCGCAGTGCCTACTTCGATATCTGATGTAGCAATACTATTGCTGTTCCAATATGGCTACAGCAGATATGTGTGATTCAGAGAATTGCTGGTCTTCAGAGACTTTTTTTATTTTAGAAACTGTTTAATTTTAGAGCACACACACACATTGATTTGACAATTGAATTTTTACCACAAAAAGCTCACCATGCTTTGAATACATAGTTTTAGTCATATTCATATGCCATGAAAATGTTAACCAAACATAAGTGACATTTTTAAACATCCTATATCCGTTACTTGTAATAACTTTGGTTAGTTAGCAGTTATCTTTTCACCATGACCAATAAATGTCCCAGATAGCCTAATATTCCTTGGATTTATCATGTAACGGTATAAGTGATCTGTTCCAATGAGGCAACATTGACTACTGCATTGCACCAATACTCCAAAGGCATCAATTTCCAAAAATATACAGTCAGTCTTGTTATGCGCAGGCACAGAGTTATTAGTGCTTTGAATGCCTTAAAGTAATGCCTGTTCCCCCTAGCAGCATTACAAAGTTGTGGGGTCATTTCCAACCTTCTGGTCATAGCTCTCTCTCCTTGCACTTCCAGCCACAGTCTTTTTACCTCTAAACAGCACTGTCACATGTGTATATAATTCCCATACTGTCACCTTTTCTAGCATAATGGGTTCAAGTTACTAAATCTAGAAAAATATAATGCATACTAGACGCTCTATGTAGTAACAGACATTATTGCTTTTCTTGTTACAGATGAAGATTTTAGATGTTATGCACCATATTCATTGTCAGTCCTCTGTTTAAAACTTCTAATTGAAGATGTTGATCTCAATGTTCTATCAAGTGTAGCACTTGTTTCATCATTTTGCCCCCACTACTTAAGTAGCAAAGTCATGAAATCATTTCATTCATCATGTAAGTTTGTCTAAGAGTTCTTTCTAAAAGGTTTCAGTAACATGAAAAACTCCACTGTGTTAGTAACTCCATATGGTATCTTTATTTTTATTTAATTTCTGTATCTTCTTTATAAATACAGACAATAGCTATTTAACCTTTTTTATACTGCTTTATCATTTAAATCAAAGCGGTTTACAGTGTAACTTAAACTTGGTAATGTACATTAAACAGGGGTATTGATAACTTCGTTTTTCTGAAGCAATGGAGGGTTAAATGACTTGCTCAAGGCCACAAGGAGGGCCAGTGCTCCAACCATTGGGCTACTCCTCCACTCCTAAATACTCTCTCTGTCAGATTTGTCCTAAGAATTTCAGGCCAATTTTTCACCAGCAACTAATGTTCACCCCCTCAATAACGATTCACCCCACACAAACGCAGACTCATACAATGTTTTTTTGTCGGATAACAGTCAGGAGAGGAAAACATCCCTCTCACAGGACTGTAACATCCTTTTACTCATTTCTAGTTCCCAGAACACCACAGACTTATTTGTATGTTTGTCCATGGCTCGGCAGAGGATTTCCCTGGCCTCATTGGTGTTCCTGAAGACTGTCATGTTTGTTTTAGTCAGCCAATTATATCAAGGGCAGTTCCTCATAGCGGGACATGGTGGCAATTCTGGGCTCCTTGGCGAAAGACTTGAAAGGAGCTTTATTATCCCTGCTGCCCCTGAAGAAGTGCTAGATCACAGCTCGAAACGTGCACGTCGTGTGTGGAGTACTTATTTTAGGATTGGACTTGCCTTACGCCTTGATTGAGCGGCCGAGCTACGGACAAACATACAGATAAGTCTGTGGTGTTCTTCTGGGAACTTGAAACGAGTAAAAGGATATTAAATCATGCGAGAGTGATGTTTTCCTCTCCTGACTGTTTATCCAACAAAAAAACCATTGTATGAGTCTGCGTTTGTGTGGGGTGGATCTTTATTGAGGGTGATATAGCTGTGATTACCTCAGTGGGTTTTTGACTGGGTTTGTATTGTGCACTCACTATTTATGATGACTGCAGACACAAGTGTTTTCAGAGGAACAACTGGAGAAACTTAGATAATCTTCTTTGTTGGACACTGGGACTGATGACATTGATCAGCACTATCCATCTATGCTAGAGCTAAAATCATTACAAAAACGTTTAATTCATGCATGTATGCATGGCTCTTCAATGACACAATATTTAAAATCTCGCATAATACAGAGAGATTTACGTATGCCCCGAGCTCCAAAAATGTTTTTGATGGATTCTGAATTTATATCTAAATGGAATAGTATTCTCAATAAATGTAGTTTCGATTTAATAGCGCTGATAGCGGAACAGACTATCGGGGAAGAGGATAATTTGGGGAAGGAGATTGAAGACATGAAGGGCAAATTAAAGGACTCCATGGACTTTATGGTTTTTCAACAGCAGATGGATGATATGGAGAAACAACTTAAGAGCTTTCGGGAACATCTTCGCAATTTTAAGATTAAAAAATGTAATCGTAATAACACCGATTATGATGCTGAACACGTTTATCGTTGGATGTATCAAAACATCTTCCAAACATTTTTTTTATCACTCCTCAGATGACGATGACAGTGATGGCTTTCAAGGGAGAGGGGAACCTCCAAAATCTCATGATCACACTACACAGGGGCAACAGGTCTTTTGGGAAGGCCGGTTTCGTGGTCACTATCCACAACGGGAATACATGAGCATTCAGTGGGAGGACTCTCCCAACATCAGGTCAAAAACAAAGCAGAGACAACATCAGTCATCAATCTCACAGGACAGGCTTTAATGCCAGAACAGGAATATATTTTGAATTTAGGATTATCTTTTGTTCCCACAGTATCTTATGATCCATTCAAGATGCGGGTAGCATTGCAAATGTTTTTCAGAAAACTTCAAGTGATAAAATTTTTTGCGGACAAACCAGCTTTAACTGATGTGTTTATTATGCAAAATCCATCTAGGTGGATGTCACCTGGGGTCATCGATCCAGTGATTTCCACTTTTCGGGGCTTGGTGTTATCTGATTTGAGGATTGCTGAGACAACATTCAGGTCCAGTTATTCTAATCTTACAAGATTGGAGAGATCAGCACTGAGCCAACTATCGACAGGTAAGGGATGGATTATTCGGGATGCAGACAAGGAGAGGTGGTGGTTGTCCAAACTTTGGACAAATATTAGATTATCCTCAAAACACAACTTCAGGATGGTTATTATCAGACACTTCCAGCTGATCCTGCTCTGGTGTTACAAGCTCAGATAAAGGATCTTACAACAGCGTGTTTGGCAGGGTAGATTACTGAAAAGGAGAGGTCTTTTTTTGTGTGTGCCTTGTCCACAAATACCAATCATCTATACAATCCCTAAGGTGCATAAGTCGATGGCGGACTCTCCTGGAACCTATTGTTTCATGTAGAGGGTCTCTTGGAACCTCTATCGAAGTTTTGCGATCATTTTTTAAAACAGGAAACCATGCAAGTATGTTCTTATATTCGTGATTCATCTGTTTTTGTTTCAGTTGGGGCAATTGCAAGAGCCACTGAAAGATGTGATATTGGTAACACTGAACGTAAATGTTCTGTACACCAATATCAGGAGGCGGCTCTTCAGTTGTTGGATATGTGCTTTACTCAAGCTCCTGCTCGCATCCTTAAGGCATTTTTGCTGGATCTGATCCATTTGGTATTGACCAGCAATTATTTTTTGTTTGATGGGACATTCTTTTGCAAATTTTTGGAATAGCCATGGGGGCCACTACTGCTCCTTTCATAGCAACTTTATACATAGTTGAGATGGAGGAGACTGCCATATGTCTGTCAGCTTGGTTAAATGTGTCATTTTGGGAGGCAGTTTTTGGATAATGTCTTCTTTCTGTGGTCAGCATCTATAGATGAGCTTCAGGTTTTCCTTCAATGGTTAAATACCATTAAACGCAACATATAGTTCACACTCAGCAGATTGATATTGTGTACATTACGGTTTACAAACATAGGAGCCAGTTGCATACTACGGTATTCTGCAAACCAATACAGTGTAATAGCTTATTATGATACCATAGTCATCATCCGGGTCCCCTTATGTGGGAGTCTCTGTCATATCTGTTCTACTGTTAAAGACTTCTGCTGTCAGGCCGTGGCTCTACAGAAGCATCTGCTAGAGTGAGGTTACCCAAGGCGGGTGATCAGAAGGGCTTACACTCGTGCCCAATACACTCATCGTGAGTGGTTGTTGTCAGAGGAAGTCTCTTTGGGGTCTGGAGACATGGAGAGTATTGTTGGTATCCTTCCTTTTATGCCGCACACACCTCACATGATATGTCTGTTGAAAAAACATTGGACTGTCTTGAAATTACATCATGTTTTGATAGATCTTTAGCCATAGCCCATACTAGGGGTCCGAACATTAGGGATAAGCTGGCTCTACCTGCTGATCGCCCAGCTAATTGCGTGGTGGACCCAGGGCATTTTGCCTGTGGAGGTTGCTTTTTCTGTGCTACCACATTGGAAGGAACCAACTTGAAAGATCCTGACACAGGATCTATTTATTATATGAGGTGACGCACCACCTGTTCTTCAAGTTTTGTTGTGTACGCCTTGCATTGCCCGTGCAATCTATTATATATCGGTCGCACTTCTCGCCCAGTGAAATTACTGTACATTTGGGAGAGCATTCTTCTCGTGTTCGAATGGTCATTCGGTCTGTTCTGATTGTGGAACACTGTATTCTCCAACAACATAGGTATGATGACCTAAGGTAGTGGAATCATTGATCATGTTCCAAGAGATCCTCGGGGTGGTGACAGACTTTATAGATTGTAATATGCAGAACAGCACTGGATAGTTCAACTGGACAGAGTTAGTCCCAAAGGTCTGAACTTTGAACATGATTGGTCTAGCTTGTTTTAGGTTTCTTCCAATGGGGTGAGGGCATCCCTATTGTTATGGAGATTTCCCTGGCCTCAATGGTGTTCCTGGAGACTGACATGTTTGTTTTAGTCAGCCAATTGTATTAAGGGCAGTTGCTCATAGCAGGACATGGTGGCGGCTCTGGGCTCCTTGGCATTTTTTGGTAAAAGGCTTGGAAGGAGCTTTATTATCCCTGCTGCACCTGAAGCAGAGCTAGATCACAGCTCAAAACATGCACATTCTGTGTGGGGTACTTATTCTAGGATTGGACTTTCCTTACGCCTTGGTTGAGCCGCCGAGCCACAGACACAGACTGGGAGCCACTAATGTTCAGCAAGAAGGTCATTGGAGACAATTGAGAGTTCACAAACAGAAGAATTGGGAGAAAACATCTCATTTTGATTTCCTTTTTCTTTATAAGCAAATCTGCCACATTCTAAAGGTGTGTGATATTATGGGACTCTTTCGACATTTATAATAATTCTAATTTACACCACCTTCCTCTGCTTCTAGTCGCCTTTGTAAGCACACCAGTCTCAATGATAAGTATACGTTTGGTAACTCCAACCCTTTGCAGTTCCTGGGAAGTTGTAGTCTAGCTAATCTAATCTGTGACATCTTTTTATTCCACATTAACAATGATATTTTACCCTTCAGTGAAACACATACATTGTTGGGGATATTACATGGAAGTTGTTGAAACAAATACAGCAATTTTGGCAGTACTACTATCTTGACCAGATTAACTTGCCTAAGGAAAGAGACGGTCAGATTTGAGGTTCCTCAGCACTTGAGAATAGCTTGTTTATCTATTTAACACGTTTTTTACATTCAAAGCAGTTTACATACAACATAGTAACATTTAGAATTTTACATTGAACAGGTAATTGAACTTGAAGTTTTGGGAAGATAAATTATATATCTCAGCTGTATTGTTGATAACTGAACTCTCAGGGACCAGAGGCTTAACCTGACAAGAGTAAAATCAGGCAGACTATCCAGCATCTTGACTTTAGAACCAATGTCTGTGGATTTACTATAATTTATTTTGTTTTTAGAAAGTTCATTGCTTCAAAATTCAGTAGCTTAGGGGCAGATCTGGGAACACTTGTGAGAAATCCAAGCACATCATCTGTATATAATGCAATATGGTCTATCTTCTTAGGAAATTTAAAGCCACATTTCCCCAGAGATTCATGAAGCTTCAAGAATAGGCTGAAAAAAAAGGGGTGCCCCACTGGATATCTTAGCCCTATGACTTTTGTCTAAGCCTAAGATTATAATCCATAGCATAAAGCCTTGGAAGTATCCTGGCAAAAGCTTTGTCTGCTTTAAGCAGATACTTATGCCTGGCTTAGCGAGACAGGGTGTTATTTAATAGAGGATCTTCCTTTGAAGAACCCTGAGTAATTTCTATTTATTACTGGACTAGAAAACCTGTAATAATCTAAACCTTTAAAACCTTTGTTAAAACTTTGACAGCTACATTTATTGAAGATGTCAGTATGCATGAGACACAGTCTGCTGGAATCTTGTCTATTTTGTGTGTGTATCAATGTAATTGCATCCATTAATGAAAACGAGATATATGTGGTTAAATAATTCACTCCACTGGTACAAATTGGTCTTAAAAGAATCTATAGAAATCCAAGTATATCTATCATCAGGGCCTGGGCTTTTCTGAAGTGGTAAGAAACTCAGAGTATTACAAGCTGTAAGAATCTCAGTTACTCCTGCTAGTATGACTGGCAATCCTAGCCCAGCCAAGAAGCCCTCAGAAATATTTGTTTCAAAGTTTTGTTTCCTATGGCTGCACAGTGCTGAATGTTACTGCTTTACCCTCTCAGTGATTATAACAAGCTTGCCACCTGCAGTGCACTACAAGAAGAAAGAGAAGAACACAGCCAAAGGGTAGACATTGCATCAGCTCATGCAGAGACTTACAACACAAATGTACAAATATATAATGCAAGTGGAGAGTGACACACAGAGGAAGACAAACCAGCAGAGTGTGGCAGGATCTGACTCACCTTCCTTGCTCCCTTGATGTGGTGGCAAACTCCTTCTTGTACACTAATCTATTTCTAATTTCTCTTTTAATGATGGGGATGTCTGGCTCATTAAACTGGTGACTCACTATTCAGCAACCTTCAGAGCATTTTGTTCAGACATTAGCTTGCAGCATCAGATACGTACACCATGTACGTCACACAGAGCTGCCATTCACCACATGGGAAATTCTACTTTTCTGTTCTTTCTTTCCTTGAAGGGTCTCTACGTCTCTTTAAAAAGTTACCAGCCTTAAACGTCCCTATTGTTATATTCTAGGAAAATACATGACATTACCAATAGCTACAATGTAACCCATTTAAGACTAATAAGAGAAAATATTTTTTCACTTAACACATAATCAAACTCGGGAAATCATTACCAGAGTAATCAAACTTTGAAATTCATTACCGAAGCATGTACTAAAAACTGTTAGTGTAGTTGGGTTTAAAAAAAGCTTTGGACAAGTTCCTGGAGGAAAAGTTCATAAACCATTATTAAAGGGGAACCGGGAAATCCATTGCTTGCCCCGGGACAAACATTGTGGAAGCTGTGTGTCTTTTTGGGAACCTGCTAGGTACTTGTTACCTGGATTGGCCACTGTTGGAAGCAGGATAATGGACTTGATGTACCTTGGTCTCACCCAGTATCGCATATATGATGTTCCTTTGTTGTTATGTAGGACATGTACTAGAACAACTTAGTCAACTGAAAGCCACAGTGCACTTGGAAGATTACTGTTACTAACCCTTGTTGTTGTTGTTGTTAAGTGCCGTCGAGTTGGAGTCGACCCTCTGGATAGCTATCCTAAATTGTGTTCGGTCTTCAGTCAGGCGGCTCATTGTTGACAGACTGATACCCGTAGCTGCTGTTATTGTAGCAATCCATCTCATTACTGGCCTTCCTCTTTTGCGTTGACCTTCTATCTTCACAAGCATGATGTCTTTCTCTAATGATCTCTCTCTTCGCATGATGTGTCCAAAGTATGAAAGTCAAAGTCTTGTCATCTGAGCTTCTAAAGAAAACTTAGGTTTGATCTCCTCTAGTACCAACTGGTTTGCTCTTCAGGCAGTCCATGTTGTGGTAGGCTATGGCCTAGCATGGCCTGCCACTATGAAAGGCCTGTAAGTTAAGCCTGGATCCTAACTCGGAGGGAGGAGTGGTCTAGTGGTTAGGACAAGGTACTTCAGGCCGGAGGGCCAGGGGTTCAAGTCCCACCTGAGGACAGCAATCTCAGGCCGGAGGGACTGGGATTTCTAGTCCTATAGGCACTCCTTGTGGTCTTGGGCAAGCCACTGCCCATGTTCCCTGTAAGTATTAGTGTATGTGTCTCATATCCCCTCGTGTTAAATGTATCCCCCAATTGACCGCTTTGACCCGGTGAAAAGCGGGATATAAATACAGCTAAATAAATAAATAATAAATAAATAACTCCCATTATAGCTAGAAAAGAACCAAAAATCTGTGGAAAATGAGAAAAATGTTTTAAAATGCTTAATAAGAAATTTTCATGAATTCATAAGTCTTCTATTATTCTCTTGTGTGTGAAAGAACAGAAATGTTTCAGTATATGCATTCCAGAAGCCAAAGTTAACCTTGCAGTAGAAAAGTAACGAAATTTAGAACTGTACCATTGTTCAAGCAATCCTAAAGGAGGGGGCCGGTTGCTAGGCTCCAGAGGGATTTCTAATTGGACAGGTGCAGGGAATGTATAACCAATGAAAAGTTTGCATGTATCAAGTTGGAACCAAAAGAAAGTTCTCATGTATCAAACTGAAAAAGAGGTATAAATGGTTATGTCTCTGTATAAACGTTTGCTCAGTTCCTTTTGAAGCTTTGACTGACTGGGCCTGTGCACAATAAACTGGCTTGGACCCTGTCAATTGACTCCTGGACTTATTCATTGATTGCACTTTGCCACAGCATACATGGTATACACAGCATTCGCTGCCAGCACCATAATTCAAAGGCATCAATGTTCTTCCTGTCTATCTTTTTCACTGTCCAGCTTTCACATCCATATGATGTTATTGAAAATACCATAGCTTGAACAAGTCAAATCTTTATATGGAGAGAGACATCTCTACTCTTGAGAATCTCATCTAGGTCTTTCATAGCTATTCTGCCAAGAGCAATGCATCATCTGATTTCTTGACTGCTTGTTGCATCTTTATTGTTAGTTGATCCAAGTAGGTTAAAGTTGTTCACAATTTCAATTTCTTCTCCTTCAACGATGAACCTGTTGATTATGCCAGTTGTCATGATCTTTGTCTTCTTTACATTAAGGTGCAGGCCCATTTTGAGACTATGTTCTTTGATTGTGAGAAGCAAATGTTTCAGATCATCTTCACTTTCAGCCAGTAATGTGGTATCATCAGCATAGCGAAGATTGTTGATGAGTCTTCCACCAGTCTTCACAGCTCTGTTGTCTTCATACAACCCTGCTTCTCTGATGATTTGTTCTGCATATAAATTAAACAGGTAGGGGGAAAGTATGCAGCCTTGTCTTACACCTTTGCTTATTTTAAACCATTCTGTTTCGCCTTGTTCCATTTGAACTGTTGCTTCTTGATCAATGTACAGATTGTGCAAGAGTACGATCAGGTGTTCCGGTATACCCATGCTTCTTAATGTGGCCCAGAGATTTTCATGGTTTACACAGTCAAAAGCCTTGCTACAGTCGATAAAGCACAAATAGATATCCTTTTGGTAGTCTTTAGTCTTTTCAAGGATCCATCTCACATCCACAATGATGTCTCTCATTCCTCGCCCTTTCCTGAACCCTGCTTGCACTTCAGGTAGTTCTTGTTCCAGGTGTGGTTGTAGTCTCTTTTGAATAATCTTCAGTAGAATCTTGCTGGCATGTGGGATCAGAGCGATTGTGCAATAATTTCCACAGTCGGTTGGATCACCTTTCTTTAGTATTAGTATAAACACAGATCTTTTCCAGTCAGTTGGTCATGTTGTCGTCTTCCATATTTCTTGGCAGAGCCTTGTAAGTACGGTAACAGCTGCATCAGATTGCTGTAATACTTCTATGGGAATGCTATTATCAATGCCTGGTGCTTTGTTCTTCGATAAGGCTTTCAATGCTGCTTCAACTTCTTCTTTCATCATCAATGATTCCCGATCATAAGGTACAGGTTGAAACGGCTGTTGGTCCACTTGATCTTTATCATATAAAAATTCTGTATATTCCTTCCACCTTTTCTTGATCTTCTCGGCATCATTCAACATAGAACCTTGAGCATCTTGTAACATTCCAATTCGAGGCTGGAACTTTTTCTTTAACTCTCGTAGCTTTAGGAAAGCCAATCTTGTTCTTCCTCTAATAGTTTCTGCTTCTATTTCCTTGCATGCGTCACTGTAGTACTTTTCCTTGTCCTGTCTTGCTGCACGTTGGAAATCTCTGTTGAGTTCTGCGATTGTCTTTCTTTCTCCTCTGGCTTTAGGTTCTCTGCGATTCTGGGCAATTTTCAGAGTTTCTTCCGTCATCCATTTTGGCCGTTTTTTCCTTTTTCACCTTTTGTAGAGACTTCTCGCTTTCTTCCAACACAACCTTCTTGATGTCATTCCATAAATCTTCTGGAGCTCTGTCATTTGTATCTAAAGCAGCAAATCGATTTTGCAGGCAGTCTTTAAATTCCAGTGGTATATTCTCAAGGTCATATTTTGCTGCATTCATGAGTGGTTTGCTCTTTTTCAACTTTAGCTTGAGTTTGCATACTAGTAGTTGATGATCTGTACCACAGTCAGCTCCAGGTTTTGTCTTTGTTGATGTTATAGAGCTTTTCCATCGTTGACTTCCACAGATGTAGTCAATTTGATTTTTATACAATCCATTGGGTGAAGTCCATGTGTACAGTTGCCGCTTGTGTTTCTGGAAGAAGGTGTTTGAGATGAATAGATCGTTGGTCTTGGAGAATTCTATCAGTCTTTCTCCAGCTTCATTTCTGTTGCCAAGTCCATATTTTCCAACTACTTTGCCTTCTTTGTT
Organism: Ichthyophis bannanicus; assembly: GCA_033557465.1. Taxonomy (NCBI): domain Eukaryota; kingdom Metazoa; phylum Chordata; class Amphibia; order Gymnophiona; family Ichthyophiidae; genus Ichthyophis; species Ichthyophis bannanicus. Next base: position 805,897,820 of record CM066036.1, read on the forward strand.
GGCAACTTTTGCGTTTCAGTCACCCATGACTATCAGGATATCCTGTTTGCATGTTCTGTTAATTTCAGCTTGTAGTTGTTCATAGAACTCTTCAATTTCATTCTCTTCTGCAGCTGCTGTTGGGGCATATATTTGAATTATAGTTGTGTTGATAGGCATTCCTCGTAGACAAATAGAGATTACGCGTTCGCTGACTGCATTGTATTTCATTACAGTTCTTGCAAGTTTCTTCTTTATTATAAATGCAACACCATTTCTTCTTTGTCTTTCAATTCCAGCATAGTAGACCATGTGATCATCTGATGCAAACTGCCCATTTCAGTTTGCTGACACCCAACAGATCAAGTTGTACACGTTCCATTTCATTCTTGACCACCTCCAACTTCCCTTGGTTCATGCTTCGTATGTTCCGTGTTCCAATGTGTAAGACATCTTTACAGCTTCTGACTCTCATTTCATGCGCAGCTACATCAGCAGTCAGACTTCCCGAGGGCTTTGATCCAACCACATCATAAATGCTGGCTTTACTCTGAAAAGTCTTCAGCTCTTCCCCAGTAGCTAGTTGAGTGCCTTCCGACCTGGGGTTCTCATCTTCCAGCGCTATAGCACAATTTGTTTTGTTGTAACTATCCATTAGGTTTTCATGTCAAGATACAGAAGTAGATTGCTGGGCCTTTCTTCTGCGCAGTTTAAGTTTGGTAGTGTTGCCGTTGTCACAGAAATGTGATCCTCCGCCGTCAACAATATCCCATTCTGCTGCTGCCCAGATGGGTGGTTTGTCTTGGTCTGGCACCTCAGCTGAGACCTGTTCATCTTGGGAGACCCTGCCAGTAGTTAAACTACCGATAGTTTAGCTCTCAGCATCACTGATGCACACAGGCCCTCACAGCACGACAAGTTGCAAACCAACCAAACCACAGCATGACAGGCTGCAAATAAACTCAGGTACACAGAATGATAAAGGAAATTCCAGATTCCAGCTACAAGATAAGAAGGACAAATGTTATTAACTCTGTTCTCCCACCATCTCTCTCCTCAGCAGATCTCATTTTATTTCCCTCAGATTCACTGCCCTAAATTCCATTTCCTCCACTGTTATAGCTTCTGACTCTCATATTCTCAACCCTACCACTACTCTCCACTGCAAATGTCCTTGCAGCCTTCAAGCATGCTGTAGTTACACCTCTCTTCAAGAAACCCTCACTTGATCCTACCTGTCCTTCTAACTATCAAAATATCTCCCCTCCTCCCCTTTGTTTCTAAGCTACTTGAAAGTGCGGTTCACCGCCGTTGCCTTGACTTTTCCCCTCTCAAGCCCTCCTGGATCCTTTACAAACTGGCTTTCATCCTTTATATTCTACTGAAACGGCTCTTGCCAAAGTCTCCAGTGACTTGTTCCTGGCAAAATCCAAGGGCCTTTACTCAGTTCTCATCCTCCTTGACCTCTCTGTTGATTTTGACACTGTTGACCACAACCTTCTACTTGATAAGCTATTCTTGCTTGGCTTTAAGGGCTCTGTACTATCCTCTTATCGCTCCCGTCGCTCTTTCAGTGTTTCTTCTGGTGAATCCTCCTCTGCTGCTATCTCGCTCTCAGTTGGTGTACCCCAAGGATCTGTCTTGGGTCCACTCCTCTCTCTCTCTATCCAATCCCTTGGTGCACTCATCTCTTCCCATGGCTTTTAGTACCATCTTTATAATGACTCCCCCCAAATCTCTCTCTCTACGCCTGAAATCACTCTGGCAATCCAGACCCAGATCTCTGCCTGCCTTTCTGACATTGCTGCTTGGATGTCTCACCACCACTTAAAATTTAACATGACCAAAACTGAGTTTCTTATTTTTCCCCCTAAAACCTCCTCTCCTCTTCCTCCTTTCTCAGTCTCAGTGGGTAGCTCTCTACTCCTCCCTGTTTCATTGGCTCACAACCTTGGTGTCGTCTTTGACTCCTCTCTCTCCTTCTCCACACACATCCATTTGATAGCTAAGACCAGTCGTTTCTTTCTCTATAACATCGACAAAATCTGCCCATTCCTTTCTGAACACACTAATAAGACACTTATCCACTCCTTAATCACCTCCCATCTTGACTATTGTAACCTGCTCCTTGCTAGTCTCCTGCTGAATCATCTCTCTCCCCTTCAATCTGTTCAACACTCTGTTGCATGGCTAATCTTCCGCCAGCATCATCATGCTCAAATTACCCTTCTTCTCAAGTCACTTCATTGGCTATCCGTTTCTGCATTCAGTTCAAACTTCTCCTGCTGTCCTATAAGTGCATTCACTCTGCAGCTCCTCACTACCTTTCCTCTTTTATACCTCCCTACACCCCTCCCCAGAAACTCCGCTCTTCTGGCAAATTGCTTCCATCTGTGCCCTTCTCTTCTATTGCTAACTCCAGACTTTGCTCCTTTCATCTTGCTGCTCCCTATGCCTGGAACAAACTACCTGAGTCTATACGTCAGGCATCTTCTCTGGCCCTTTTCAAATCCAGGCTGAAAACTCATTCTTCGCTGTCGCTTTCAGATCTTGACTAACCTGACCTCCTTTGTGTTTCCTTACCATTCCCTCTAAATGTATCCCTGTCTACACCTACTGTGTTGTCTGTCTTGACTAGATTGCAAGCTCTGATGAGCAGGGACTGTCTCTTACATGTCTGTGCAGAGCTGCATATGCCTTGTAGCACTATACAAATGCTCAGTAGTAGTAGCAGCCCTGCTCCCTCCCTCTTCCCTCAGGAATTTTTATCTTTAAGCACCTTCCATATCTGTTTATTGCCTCCTAGTTTCCCCTCTCTCTTCTCTCAACAGTTCCTTATTATAACCCCTCCCTGTTCCTTTGGGCTTTTTTCTTCACAAGCAATGAAAGGCAGGGGGCGGGGAGAGGCTCACAGAAAGAGAGTACTCATACAAACGGAAACTCAGGAAGCTCTCACTTTGGGTAAAGAGAAGGATAAGGCTGAGTGCCGTGTGCATACTGCCAGCCATTAAAATGGTGGCGTGTACCCAGTTCTCTACCCCCCCATCTCTCTCCTAGGGATTGGCTGTCTGGGCCATGCAAGAGTTTTGCCTACTATGACTTGGGCACCCTGCTGCAGGAGTGGCACCAGGTGCAGGGGTTTAAATACCCTTGTGCAACTCTATCAGCCATCTTTTGACTGGGGTGGGATGGGATGGCTGGACTCTCCCCACCCCATCCCTTTTTTCTATAATGTCCACTGCCTTGTTACTGATGTTTCCTACTTTAATTGTAATGTTGCAGCTTTTGGGGAGTGAGGATAGGATTACCCAAGCCAAGGGCATATTTTGGGGGCATTCATCAATTGTGACAGACACCCCCCCCCTCCTCGAAGGGCAATACAGGATGGAGCTGAAAGAGGGAGAGGGCACAATGAACCTCTTATATGTCATGCAGCACAGCTGGGTTAGATGGGCCTGGATGTGGGGTTCCCATGCTACGTGGCTGGGAGCCCTGAGTTGGTTACCTAGAAATCAACCTTACTGATCCCACGGCAGGTGAGCGGCACTCAAAGTAAAATATGTTGGAGATAGTGTAGTTACTCACCTGTAACAGGTGATCTTGGGAACAGCAGGAATCGGTCCTCACATATGGGTGACGTCGGCGCCGACGGAGCCCATGTGGATCCTCTCCCCAGTTTTCAAAGAAAGCCTTTGGGAGTTACACCATACATGCCTAAGTGAGCCATCTTACCTCAGGATGATATAGCACAAGACAGCAAATTAAGAAAAAAATAACTCCACGGGCAGGAGGGAGGGTTGTGAGGACCGATTCCTGCTGTTCCCGGAGAATACCTGTTACAGGTGAGTAACTACACTTCCTCTGGGAAGCAGGAAGTCACTCCTCACATATGGGACTTCAAAACTACAAGCCAACGAAAAAACCTGCAAAATCCACAGGTGACCGAAAAAGCAGACGATAAAGGGCAGCAGGGAGCACTGGTTGGCTGGAAGTCTGACACAGCAGCAGCACTGAAGATGCATTCAGCTTTCCGACAGCCTGGACACCACGGGCTGGAGAGAAGGAGTTGTGCTATTCCTCAAAGAGGTGACGGAGTACTGCCTAGCTGAAGGCACTATCCCTCCGAGAGGTCTCTTCCAAACAGTAGTGCGCTGCTAAAGTGTGCATTGAGGACCAGGTGGTGGCCCGGCAGATGTCTAGTAAGGGCACTGAGCGCAGGCTGGCCACGAAAGCTGCCATAGCACGCAAATTGTGAGCAGCCACATGTTGTTCCAGAGAAAGCCCTGCCTATTGATAAGCGAAGGAAATGCAGTCGGCCACCCACCATGAGAGGGTACACTTAGAGTCTGCGACCACAAGTCGACTGGGGTCAAAAGAGACAAAGAGCTGAGCGGATGTGGGGCTGCGTCCTCTGGATGTAGGAGGACAAGGCATGCTTCCAGTCAAGCGTGTGTAAGGAAGCCTCCGCCCTGGAAGAAAGAGGCCTGGGAAAGAAGATGGGTAACACTACCTCTTGATTCAAGTGGAAAGCAGAGACACCCTTTGGCAAGAACTTGGGGTAAGTCTGAAGGATGACTGTTTCTGTGGAACCTGATGCAGGCGCATGGGCTACCAGCGCCTGGAGTTTGCTCACATACCTGGCCGAGGTGAGCAGCACCAGGAACACGACTTTCCAAGAAAGGTACTTGAGGTGGCAGGTAGCCAGGGTTTCGAAGGGTGGAGCCCTGAGCTTCCCTAACACCACATTGTGGTCCCATGCCACTGGTAGTGGATGGTTAGGGGCCCAGGAGAGGAGAAGGCCTCACATGAACTGGCCCACCAAGGGGTGCACAGACATGGCCCAGCCATCCATCAAGTGGTAGTGAGCCGAGATGGCACAGAGGTGTAGTCTGACTGTACAAGATTTGAGATCAGCCCCCAACAGATGAGAAGGTATCGCAAGATGTCTGGCATCATAATGACTCTCACCTCAATGACACAATCACAACATCACAATGACTCTCACCATTTTCTCACTGTTGCTACACACACTCTTGTAAAATAGTAAGAATACATAAAGAATAGTTACTCACCTGTAACAGGTGTTCTCCAGGAGCAACAGGAATCAGTCCTCACATATGGGTGACGTCGGCGCCGATGGAGCCCTCATGCGGAGCATTTCCCCGGCTTTCAAAGAAAGCCTTTGGGAATGCAGCGCGCATGCGCGGTCCCCTTCCCGCCCAAGGGTGCCAGCTTGCCCAGTCTGATGACATAGCTAAAAGACAGCAAAAATAACAAAATGAATCATATGACTGCAACTCCAAGGGAGGAGGGAGGGTTGTGAGGACTGATTCCTGCTGCTCCTGGAGAACACCTGTTACAGGTGAGTAACTACTCTTTCTCCAGGACCAAGCAGGAAGTCAGTCCTCACACATGGGACTCCCCAGCTAAAGGTTACCGGGAACCCAAGCTGAAAAATAAGCTCCCTCTAGAGCGTCAGTGCCCGTGAAAGAATCCGTTCTGAGAACGCCCCCGTACGGTAGCCCAGCACAAGGGCCGGAGGTTAGGAGTTGCCTAAACCTCAAAGAGATTACGGAGTACCGCTTGTCCGAAAGCACTGTCCCTACGGGACTTCCTCTCAAGGCAGTAGTGAGTTGCAAAAGTCTGGCTTGAAGACCAGGTAGCGGCCCGGCAGATGTCTGCCAACGGAACAGAGCAGAGGTGGGCTACTGACGCAGCCTTCACCCTGACACGGTGGGCCGTGACTCGACCCTGCAAGGAGAGGCTGGCTGCCCTGTAAGCCCAGGCGATACAATCCGCTACCCAAAGGGACAACGTACGCTTGGAGACAGGCAACCCCAGTTTATTAGGGTCAAAAGATACGAACAGCTGAGCAGCCCTTCGATGCCCCTGCGTACGGTCTATGTAAAAGGACAACACCCCTCTACAGTCCAGGGTATGCAGGACTGTTTCAGCCCGGCTGGCATGCGGCCTGGGGAAGAATGTTGGAAGAACCACCTCCTGATTGAGGTGGAAGGAGGAGACAACCTTCGGAAGGAACTTAGGGTGAGTCCGCAAGACCACCCTGTTCTTATAGAACCGTGTGTACGGTCTATCAGAAACCAGAGCTTGTAGTTCACTCACATGCCTGGCTGAGGTAAGAGCCACCAAGAACAAGGCCTTCCAGGAAAGCAAGCGTAAAGGACAGGTAGCCATCGGCTCAAACGGTGGGCAAGTAAGTTGTTGCAAGACCACATTTAAATCCCACTCAGGGGCTGGTGGACGGATCGGAGGCTTGAGCAGAAGCAGGCCTCTGAGGAAATGGGACACCAAGGGGTGGCTCGACAGAGATTGGCCCTCTACCTGTGAGTGGTGTGCCGATAGAGCACTGAGGTGGACCCGAACAGAGTTGGATTTAAGGCCTAGGTCCGAGAGGTGGAGCAGGTACTGCAGCACCACTGGAACCAGGCACGAAAAAGGATCCTCCTGGCACTGAGCACACCAGGTGGAGAACCTACGCCACTTGAGGGCATAAGATTTCCGGGTGGATTGCCTCCTAGAGTCCAAAACCACCTCTTCTACCTCCTTAGGCAGAAGTAAGGGGGCTAGGACTAACCTTTCAGCAGCCAGGCCATCAGGTTGAGGGATTTGAGGTTGGGGTGCAGGAGAGATCCCTGGTCCTGAGACAGAAGGTCGTGATGCACTCCCCAGAGGGAGTGGAGTGTCCACCGCCAAGTGCAGAAGGAGTGGAAACCACGGCTGCCTCGGCCATCTGGGGGCTACCAGAATCACCGAGGCCTTGTCCTGAAGAACCTTGAACAAGGTTCGGGCCACTAGAGGCGTGGGAGGAAACGCATACAGTAGGCCCGTAGACCAAGAGATTAGAAACGCATCTGCTGCTATTCGCAGAGGATGCGGTTGTCTGGAACAGAACCTGGGTAGCTGATGGTTCAGTGGACTCGCAAAGAGATCGATGGTTGAAAGACCCCATCTTAGAAAGATCCCTTGGACCACCAGAGGATTCAACTGCCATTCGTGAGGCTGTAGAATCCTGCTCAATCTATCTGCCAGGCAATTTTCCTGGCCAGGAAGGTAAACTGCCTTGAGAAACATGTTGTGTTTGATTGCCAAGGACCACAGGGCCTGTGCCTCCCGACACAGAAGCTTGGAGCCTGTGCCTCCTTGCTTGTTCACGTAGAACATTGCCACTTGATTGTCTGTCTGAACTAAGACAGACTGGTGAGACCCTGATGGGGAGCTGCAGGGGCCTGAAAATGAAGGTAGGATTTGTAGGCAGTAGCCTTCCTCGGGTAAAAGGGCTTTTTCCCCGAGCCCTTTTCCTGAGAAGGGGCAGAAGTTTTCCTGGACAGCCTTGTCCTGGTGAGAGTCTCAGACTCGAGTTCTGCAGCCTTTTCAGCCATGGGTTTGCCAAAAAGGTTCTCACCTCGGCAGGGGACCGACCAACTTGTCCTGTACCCATGGCTCGAGGTCCGATGACTGTAGCCAGGCCTGATGGCATGCACCGATGCCGGCCGCGGCTACTCGGGCCAAAGCCTCGAAGCCATCATAGGCTGCTCGAGAGATAAACTTTGAGCACTCTCGAATCCCAGATGACAAAGACTTAAACCTCTGCAAAGGTTCCTCGGAGAGGCCAGCTGAGAACCCAGCAATCTCCTTTGCCAGATCCCGAAGGTGCATGCCCATGTACAGCTGGTAAGTCTGGACATGGCATGCCAGCATAGAGCCCTGGAAGCACTTTCTACCAAGGGCGTCCAGGTTCCGGGCCTCCCGTCTGGGGGGCACCGAGGAGTGCATCCTCTGACTCTTCAGACGATGCATGGCCGATTCCACAAACATGGAGTGGTGCGGTAGCTGTGCCTTCTGGAACCCATGGCTCTTACGGACTCAATAAATGGAATCGACCCATCTGCTGAGAACCGGCGCCTCCCACATGCAGAAGAGCAGCCGTTCCAGCATTGGAGGAACCGGTACAGTAAAGGCCTCCTTAGGCGGAGAGTCATACTGGAGGGCCTCGAGCTCTTTGGCTTGAGGCTCCTCCTCGGGATCCGTGGGGAAGGCCAAGGCTTTGGCCATGTCCCAGGCCAAGGCTTTGGCCATGTCCCGCACCAAGTCCGAGAACCGGGTATCCTCCGGTGGGGACCGTCTCCGAGGCTCAGACTCCGGTGAGTCTGATGGGACGCACTGGGTCCGGAAAGTATCCGGGGACTCCTCAACCTCCGTCTCCCACTCTGACACCTCCGAGGAGGAATCGAGCGACTCCGGCCGGGCGGGCATCGATGCCATGTGCCCCGACGCCGAGGGCACCGGCGTTGACGACCTCGGCCCCGAGCGGGAGGCTGAGGGGGACCTTGGCCGAGGATCGACTCGAGACCGCATCGACTCTAAGATCGGCTCGGCCTCTGGGGTCGACTTTGACGTCGAGATCCCGGTGGTCGGGGCAGATGCACCAGTCAAACCGGCGATCAGTACCCGCTGCTGCTCCATGAAGGCAGCCAAGCTGCTCTCCAAGGCCATCAACCTGAGACTCAGCTCAAGAGACTCAGCAGCCCCTGACTCGGGCCCAAACGGCGTCGGGCCCGACGTCGGCTCCCCCAGAAGGGAGTCTACGAGGACAACAGCACTCATGTGACTCGGGGACTCCGGCTCCACTCGAGGCAACTTAGCAGGCCTCTCCGACTCCGAGGACCTGGGACGGCAGTCGGGGCTATGCGACCTGGCCCTCGAGGAGCCAAGAGTGTCCACCGATGCTGCCCTCGCGGGTTTCTTCTTCCTTCTGTGTTCCCTCAAAGGAGACCCCCTTTCAGAGGAGCCTCGATGGTGCTCAGGGTCGAACTCCCAAGATGTCGAGGCCTCAAACGAAGTCTGAGCCCGGCCGGACGCAGAGTCAGAAAAAAGTCTTTCACGCTGATGTTGACGGCTCCTCAGCACTTTAGAGGACATTTTTTCCACACGGGACACAGACCACCGGGTCATGGTCGGGGCCCGAGGCACTGGAAGCAGCAGTCATGTGTGTCGGTGAGAGACATCAGCTTCTTACACCGATCACACTTCTTGAACCCGCTGGCTGCCATCGGGGGAAAAAGGACCCCTGCAAGGTCAAAAGACCGGACTGCCAGTGAAAAAGAGAAAAAAAGCAGGAACGCTAGTCACGAAGGACAAAAACCAAAAAACCTAGCTCCGGGCTCGATACTGGTGTACCGGGCCCAGGCGGGAAGGGGAACCGGCGTCGAACCGGGCAAAAACACGAATCCACGCAGGAAAATCAACTTTTTACCAGGTGACGACACACGTCCGTCTGGCTCCGCGGAAATAAGAAGACTGAGCAAGATGGCACCCTTGGGCGGGAAGGGGACCGCGCATGCGCACTGCATTCCCAAAGGCTTTCTTTGAAAGCTGGGGAAATGCTCCGCACGAGGGCTCCATCGGCACCGACGTCACCCAAATGTGAGGGACTGACTTCCTGCTTGGTCCTGGAGAAACACGCAAATATGTAAATACCTTACTTTATTGTTATTGTTAACTGCAATTGTTATCTGTAATTGTTTCTTGTTAAACTGCATTGCACAGTAGTTTAAAAGTTCCATGTAAACCGCTCTGATTTTCAAGACAAAGTAGTATATAAAAACAAACAAATAAATAAATAAATCACGCAGGAGAAGGGGTTAAGACCTCGTCTGCTCACCAGAGCAAAACCCTGCACTACTTAAAGGTATAAGCTGGTCGGGTGGAGTCTTTACACAAGGCAAGCAGAACATTTTCTACCACCCTGGAGAGGCGATGATGCGCTATAGCTAGCTTCTTAGCATCCAGGCTGTCAGGTCAAGGGACGGTGAAAGAAGTTCCAAGTGTTGGGGTTTATAGTATCTTTGAATGGGAGTGTGGTGTCATCTGCAGTTTTTCTTTTTAGTTTGTCTGCAAAGTAGTTGGTGAAAATTTGTGGTTGTATGGTGTTATTGTTTGCATCATTGTTAGGGGTTTGGATTAGAGATTTGACAATTTCAAAGAGCTCTCTCAGGCGATTAAGTGACTTGGTAAGGATTTTGATGTGATAATTTTTCTTTCTGTTGAGGATTGCTTCTCTGTATTTCTGAAAGGATGTCATATAGGTTAGTTTATCATCAGAAGATGTGGAGGCTCTCCATTTGTGTTCCTTTTTCCTTAGTTCTATTTTTAGTATTCTGAGTTCTTTGGTGTACCATTTTTCCATATGTCTACATGTTAGGTTTTCTTGGACTTTTGGGGGTGCTGCAGCATCTGATATTGTGGTGTTACAATTGTTGATGGCATAATTAATATCTGTAGATATTTAGATGAGGCAATATGCTTTTAAGAAAGTTGTCCTTGTTGAAGTGAGTATTTATTTATTTATTTATCTATCAGGTTTCCGCTATATCATTTCAATCAAAGCGGTTTACATTGTAACTTAAACTTGGTAATGTACATTAAACAGGGATATTGATAACTTGGATTTTTCAAAGGCAATGGAGGGTTAAGTGACTTGCCCAAGGCCACAAGGAGTGCTAGTGGGAATTGAACCCTGGTCTCTGAGTAAATCTTCTTTTTTGAGTTTGCTGCATTAGGTTGATAGGGGTCATGGGGTGCCATTGGTATAGTGAATTTTATTATGTAGTGATGAGACCATGGGACTTGAGTTGTTTGTTTGTTTGTTTTTTTGGGGGGGGGTGTAAAGCAGGTGGCATGTAATTAGTTTTAGGAGAAATACTAAGTCTAGGGTGTTGCCTTTCGTATGTGTAGGCATGGCTACTATCTGTTGAAATCCCATGTCATCCATTGAATTGAGGAATAAGATGGATTGTTTTATTGTGGATTGAAATTTCCTAAAAGGATGTGGGATTGTTTTTAATGATGTTGAGCATGTGGATTCTAGGATAATTGTAAGGTTGTCATGGTTGGGCGTGGGTGGTCTGTATAACAGATAGATTTTTATTTTCTATTTCAATTATGTCCATGCCATTTATGTTGCTACAAATGTTGCCATTTATGTTGCTACAAATGTTTTAGCTCTTACTTACTTAATTTGAGTATGCCTTCTCCTCTTTCAGAGTCCCTGCAACAATTGAAAAGGTTGTATCCAGTTATGTTTAGATGGTTTAACAATACGGTGTCCGTGTCTGATAACCAGGTTTCTGTGATGCACAGAAGATCAGGGCTTTCATCTCTGACTAGATCAAGTATGACTGGTATTTTATTCCTGATGGATCTTGAGTTGACGAGGATGCATTTCACTGGAACAAGCGTGGGAGGTGATTTTTTGGGTGGGGTTAGTGTTTTGTGTGTGGATATGTATGAGTCTATACTGGGTTTTTATATAAATCATTTTTATTATTATCATTGAACAGAAGCCATTAAAACAGGCCAATTATACAATAACAATACCGCAATAATACACTTGGCATGAATACAAGCACAAATACAACACTCAGCAAGAATACAAGCAAGAATAAGAGTGCCAGGCTAAGAAAGAGTACACAGGCCAATACTAACACTGACAAGCTGCAAACAACATAGTGCCTACCCCCAGGGCTAAGCCCTCACAGTTATCACACCTATCCAATCTCCAGGTATCCCCTTTTTTACATTATAATAGGTCCCAGTTAATCTCTAGATGTCCTTGCCACCATTTACGCCTGATTGGGCTATATACATCACTACTCCAGGCTAGCCCTTGGCCTCCAGCACCTTGGCAACGGCTTTAACAGGTACCACTTGCACTCAAAATAACTTGCTATATTACCATATTACTAATTCTTATATATGTATACTCCGATAATCCTATGAGTCCTCTGTTAACCTCTCCAACCGTGGATGCACTGTACTCCGAGGAACGGTGGCTCTTACGCTACCTCGGTGCCAATCATCTACTATACACCCATACCCCCCCTCTCTGTCCCCATCACTGTATCCAACCTTCTCCCCCTACCTACCTTTCCCCCCTCCCCCCTTCCCTCCCGCCCCCTCCCCGTCCTTTAGTCCTATCCCTTATCCCCCTTTCTTCCTCCCCCCCCCACCCACCCCTACCCATCCCACCAGATCCTGGACGCTAACTACCAGCCGTCCATCACTTCTCCTATACTAAACCTAGTGAAGTACTTCAATCTACAGCTGTTTCCTCAAAGAAATACTATACTTTCCTGCACCATTCCATTCTCTTCTCCCCCAGCATCCGGGCCGTCCGGTTCTCCATCACCTGCAGTTCTAGCATCGATCTTTCCCACCCTTTGATCTCGGGAGGGGTACTAGACATCCATTGTCTGAGTATACAGAGCTTAGCTATCAAAAATCCCCTGTCACAGAGTAACTTATGATAATTTTGTACCCGGACTCCCCCTCTCGGTTCACCTAGCAGACCCCATTCCAGTGATACAGCCTCCCAGCCCAGCTTTGTGCCCCCCACTTTCACCCAAACCGCTTTCCAGAAGGGTCGTATGAGTGAGCAGAACCAAAAACGATGTGAAAACGACCCCTTCTCTTCCCCACAAAGCCTACACACATCTGTTTGAGCCATCCCTGCCCGAGTCGCCCAGACATCATGCACATACGCCCTCCATAAGAATTTGTACTGCAATTCCTGTAATCGGACCGATTCTGAGACAGTTTTTACCTTCTAGAATGCCCGCTGTAGGTGCTGCACCGTAACTCCAGGCAATAGATCCAGTTGCCATCTGTGAGCAAGTTTCTCCAAAGGATTTGCATCCCCCTCAGAATCAATCTCCTCCCTCAATCGTGCCACTGATAATTTCCCTTCTAGATGGACCCACACATCCAACATCCCCCCTGCATTGATTATACCGCTACAATCCTTCAGCAGGGTCCGAACATAATGCCTCGCCTGCAGATAAAAGTAAAATTGGTTTGGGGCCAAATTGAACCTCCTCCTCAGCTCCAAAAAGGAGTCCAGCTCAGATCCCAATTCCATGCGCATATGGCCCACATATGCAATGCCCTGCCTGGCCCACTCTTTCCCTATCGCCCCCCATACTCCCGGCGTAAAGTCTAAATTACCTACTAAAGGGAGGCAGTCTGTCGCTCTCCAGCACCGCCTCGTATAACGACAAAGGGCTCTCCAGGCCTGATGCAGCCCCTGCAGATAGACTGAGGCTTTCCAAGCAGGGGCAACCTCTCCCATTGGCCTATGCAAGCAATATACTCTATGCGCCACTCCTGTCATCTGATCCACCAGACTCAAAGGAATAGTATTTTCCGTACCCAATACCAAATCTCATAATGGTCTCATCCACTGTTCCCTCTAAGTGTGCGCGTGTGCGCGCGCACACACCTCGCCGAGCAAGCGCACATACTTTACAACAGAGCGCACAAAAATTACAGCTCTGATTCTGATAGAAAAACACAGACATCTTAAAATTTAAAAGTTATGATTGTAATTACTAGAAATTTCCCGCTTCATTTAGTAATCATCTATTTTCATTTAATTTGATTAAAATCAATGTGGTGTACATACTGTATTCTGACGTGTAGTCAAATTTTAAAGTATATAACTCAGAGTGTCGTTATATGGCGCACAAAACTTTAACCTTCCTTCAAAAGCTGCACACAGCTGATATTTTATGCGCACACAGCCTACAGAAAATTAGAGGGAACATTGGTCTCATCAAATATGTGAGATTATATGCTCGAAGTGGGACCAAACCTAACCCCCCTTCCTCCCGCAGCCTCTATATCACTGAAAGCGCTATTCGCGGTTTCTTCCCCCTCCAAAGGAACTTGTTTAGGTGCCGCTGCAACACTAATAAATCCTTTTTTAACAACCAAACCGGGATATGCCTCAAGAGATAAAGCCACCGTGGGAGTTCTACCATCTTAAATAAGGCTACCCTGCCCAGGAGGGAGATCGGGAAATCCCGCCACTTCTTTAGTCGTGCTATTGTTGCCGCCAACAGTGGGTGCACATTGACCTTGTAAAGGTGGATCAGTTTCTCTGGTATCTGGTATCTGGTTTTATACAAACAGTCAATCATTATTGTATTGTAGATAGTTACCCTTGTTGACCAAGTTTTCTGCCCTGTTATCTGTAACTCATACGTATTTCAAATGTACTGAGATTGTTCTGTTCTATGTAAACCGCGCTGATGATAAATAGCGCGGTATATAAGAGACTTTAAATAAATAAATAAATAAAATCTGAATGCCGAGGTAGCGTATCTGTCCCTCCGCTCATAGCAGCGGGAAATCCCCTTTCCATCTCGACCGCACTAGGCCACCTACATCTAGTACCAGAGATTTAGATTTGTTTATACGTAGCCCCGAAAAGGACCCAAACCGTTCAATCTGAGATAGCGCCGCTGCTAAGGACCCCTGCGGTTCACGCAGACACAGCAGCATGTCGTCTGCAAATGCACTGATCTTAATTCCCCCACCCTGCCATTCCATCCCCTTTATTTCCTCCATCTCTTTCAAAGACAGCAAAAGGGGTTCTAATTGAAGGACAAACAAAAGGGGGGGAAAGGGGGCAGCCTTGCCGGGTCCCTCTCTGAAGTACAAAAGGTTGCGAGTATTCACCCCCCAATGGCGATGCAGGCCATCGGCTCCTTGTACAGCACTTGGATCCATTGTAGGTAGGCTCCCCTAAACCCAAAACTCTTCAGCGCTTCGAACATATACACCCAAGAGACCCTATCAAAGGCCTTTTCAGCATCCAGACTCACTAAAACTAAAGGAATCTCCTGAAACTGGCAAAAATCCATACTCAATAGAATTTTACTAATATTCAGTAGAGCCTCCCCTTCCTTTGACAAATCCAGACTGGTGTGATCCTATGAGTTTTGGGAGGATATTTTGTAGCCTGGCAGCTAGGACCGACGCCAGTAACTTCATATCATAATTAATTAGGGAGATCGGCCGATATGATGCTGGGTCCTCCTGGTTTTTCCCCAGTTTGGGGATGACAGTGATGGCTGCAGTCCTCATTTCTCTCGGAAACCTGCCGGTCCCTAACACTTCATCATACAATGCTATCAGGGTGGGAGTCACCTGAAGTTCAAGAATCTTATAAAACTCTGACCCAAACCCGTCAGGTCCCGGGGCCTTATGTGGTACACTCCTTTCAATGATCTGTTGAATCTCACTCCCTGAGAGCGGTCGATTCAACTCTTCTAATTCGGGATTGGTCAGACACAGGAGTTGGACTGTATCCAGAAAGGACAGGGCCTGCGCTCTATCCTCCAATTCTGGAGTGTACAACTCTTGATAGAAATTTTGAAAGACTCGCAAAGTTTGGTGTGTCTCATGGTATTTCACCCCATCTGTATCTTGAACTACTGCTATCACCTTATTTCTACCCCAGTCCCGCACTAGCCGGGCCAGGAGTCTACCAGTGCGGTCCCCATATCGAAAAAACTGATGTCTATAGAATTGCATAGAGTATACCACTCTTTCCCGCAACAGATGGATAAGTCTCTGTTGCTTCTCAAGATAAACCCTTAAGCTTTCCGGATCTCGCCTCCGCAGCGTTAATCTCTTATAAGATTGGAGCTCTTGCGCCTCTCTAATAATATTCTCATTTAACTTTCTCCGTTCGCGAGCTACATATGCAACAACATGGCCCCGCATCACTGCCTTCCCAGCTTCCCAGAAAACCGCTATACTGCTTGCTTGGGATTCATTAATTTCAATATATTCCTCCCAATGCTTCACCAAATATTCTCGAAATTCCTCATTTTTCCATAAATATCTGGGGAATGACCACCTACCGCATATCCCTCTTCTCCCTTTCTAGTCCATCAGGACCATGGCATGATCAGATATCACTATTGGCTTAATCTCAACCCCCATAACTTTCCCAAAGGCGTCTCGGGACACCAGCATGAAATCAATCCGGGACCAGGTCTGATGGGCTCTAGACAGATGCGTGTAGTCTCTCTCTCCCTCATGTAGGATTCTCCACCCGTGGACTAGGCCTCCAACTCTGCATAGGTACCCTACTCCTTTCCGATTCCAACCCCCTCCCACTGGCGGGTTTGATTTATCCAGCTCCGGTTCATGTGGGCAATTGAAATCCCCCGCCAATATCACAGGGACATTTGGGGCGCTCAGCCCTCTCTGCGCTATACTCTTAAAGAACTGATGGTTATATACATTCGGGGTGTATATATTGCCAATAAACAACTCTTCCCCTTGTATCTTAAGATGCAAAAAGCAGAACCGACCCTGTACATGAGCTTCTTCTTTCACAATTTCCACCTGAAGCCCTTTCTGAACTAGGATCGCAACTCCACATTTCCTCCCCCCTGCTGCAGCTGCATACACATGCCCAACCCAGTCCCTCTAACTTCTCATGCTCCCTTGCACTCAAATGTGTTTCTTGCAAGAGAGCAATATGGACTCTCTCCCGTTTCAGCGCTTGTAATATTTTTGTACGCTTCACCGGCGTCCGTATTCCCCCCACATTCCAAGTCACTATATGTAGGTCAGATCTCAGCTTTGCACTCCCCAAGGCTCTGCACCTGCGGCCTATGTCTTTTGTGTAAGTGTTGCCCGGAGTTTCCCAGCCTAAACCCCGGGCTCTCTTCTAACCGCCCCCCACCGAAGCACTTCATCGCATATTTATCCTTTGCCACCCTTTCTCTCTGAACCAACCCTGATCTGGTAGAAACCTCCCCAACCCCCTTTCCGAGATGTACTTTGTCAGATTCCCCTCCCCTCTTGTCCTTCCCACCCTCCCCTCTTGTCCTTCCCACCCTCCCCCCGCCCTCTCCCTCCGGCTTCCCACCCCCCTCCCATCCCCCTTCACCCTCCCCTCCCCCCCTTCAAGATTTCATTCTCTATCCTCAGCCCCTCGATGCTGAGGTCTGATCCCTATTCGACACTGCAGGGCTACCTCACAACATCCTGCACTTTACGTGAGCCCTTTAAAACTCCCCACACACTAACCAAACATCAATATCACTCCTGTACATTCACCTATCAATCTTACAAAATAAAGTCCTTTCTCTGTATGCCTGAGCATAGCGTCCCATTATTCCTGTTGGCATGCCTTGGATCCATCAACTGTTAGCATCTGGTGCCGCCATTACTGCTCCTGCCGCATCTGTCTCACAGTTCTCCAAAAATCTTTTTGCCTCTGCCACATTAGCAAATGAATAGTTCTTCCCCTTATCCGAGAAGCGCAATGTTGCCGGGTATGCCAGTGTGAATCGCACCTTTCGCCGGTACAAATCTGAGCAAACAGATGAAAACTCCTTCCTCTTTGCTGCTACTACTGCTGAGTAATCTTGGAATATCAAAATCTTTTGATTATCAAGCCTCAAGTCCCCTTTCTTGCGGAAAGCCTGCAACAGTTGAATTTTATGTTGAAAGTTCAAAACTCGGGCAATTACCACCCGGGGTCTCTGGCGCGACTACATTTTAGCCCCCAGCCGGCGCGCTCGCTCCACTTTTAAGTCTCCCACCAGCGTTGTCAATCCAAGTTCTTTAGGGAGCCACTGCTCAATTAGGGGCACCAGCATCTGATCCGTAGTTTCCTCCGGTATCCCAACAAGCCGCACGTTGTGCCTTCGCGACCTGTTTTCTAAATCATCCACTTTGCCTAGGAGGGCCTCAATCTGCACGTGCTGCGCCGCAGCCTCTCTTGATGTCCGCCCCTCTGCATCCTCTAGCGAAGATACACGGTGCTCCAACTCCTCGATTCTATGACCCACCTCAGCCATCGCTTCTCCCATATCCTCCAGTTTCATCAGAATTTGGTCAAATTTGGGGTCCAGCAGCTTAACCACCTCTCTCGCTATCTCCTCAGTCGCCGAATCCGCGCTGTCCGCACCCGGAGAGCGTGGCTGCAGGGCCGCCGCCGCAGCAAGCCCCAGCTTGGGGAGCTTCTCTTTATCTCTTTTCGGCAACGGGGGCATTTTCCGCAATTTCTCCTCTCACAACTTATCGTCAACACTTAAGACACACTTCTCTGCTTTCTTTAACCCAGGCAAGGCTTTTTTATGCCGATTTTATGTGTGAGGCAGCCCCGGAGCGAGCAAGACACGTCCTACTCCCTCATGTGCCACGTGGGATCTTCTATACTGGGTTTTATTAAGTCTTGAATTATGCACTCTGCTGTTTAAGTTTCTATAAATGTGGAGGATGAGGTTGTTTCTGGGGTGGATTATAGGAACCTGGAATTGTTGGGCTGTTTCTGTTTGAAGTGGGAAGGAGTGGGTTGTAGTAGAAGCTATGATCAAAATGAGGATAGTGCATAGTAGAATTTTGATGGGTTTCATGGTAGTGGGTAGTGTATTGGATCTGCAAGGTGTATTGTGGCTTCAGATAAATAAATATACAATGATTTCACAATAGGACACTAGCACAGACTTACAATGATGATAATATTCTCTGAGATATTACTTATAAAGATAATTATTGTGAGAACAAGAGAGATTCATGCGAGCTAGTATATCTTATGACTCTTAAAGGACCGACTGTCGATTTGATTGGAATGAGTGATCGTGGGAGTTCAAACTTGTGGACACCAAGAGGGCTAGGTTTCAGGCTTTCCTTCCCCGGAATGGCTTTGTGTCGATCAAACTTGTTTCTCTTATTGTGGTTTCTTTGTGCACTGTGCTTGGTGACATGAGTGTTCCTTTGGGGTCGCGCGTCTCCATTCACAGGGAAACAGCTTGAGATAATTCTGGAGGAGCACTAGTTTTCTGCTTCCCCATCGATTAAGGCTATGCTTGATGGCTTTTGCTTGGTTCTTTAGGTTGGGTGATTCCATGCCAAAGGGCCCTCTGGCGAGGTGCATAGGCATGCCTGAAATGCGCTGCGATTTAAAAGGCAGCTTTGCCACTCGGTGATAATGCTCTCTTATTTATTTATTTATTTTCATTCTCTTATATACCGCGCTAGTCGGCATCAGTGCGGTTTACATTGAACAAACTGAAATTACATTGAACAGGGTATTATAACTTGGAGATAACTATTTTACAGGGAACATGGGCTATGGAGGGTTAAGTGGCTTGCCCAAGACCACAAGGAGCACCTGTGGGACTAGAAACCCCAGTCCTTCCGGCCCAAGGTTGCTTTCCTCTAGTGGGATTTGAACCCCCGACCTTCCGGCCTGAAGTACCTTGCCCCAACCACTAGGCCACTCCACTCCACTCTTGGGCGGAGCTGATCGGCCACGTGCTAGTGAAGGCTTTGTCTTTGTCTCCTTGATGGAAATCTGAGTGCAGTTGCCGGGAGGTGCAGGTATGCAGTAATCAGGAAGCGGTCTCACCTTGTGTCTTGCTGGCGATTCAGTAGACCCAGATGCTTTCTTGCACACTGAGGAACTGGCTGCTGAGAAGAGGGTTTGCACGCTACTTCCCTTGGGGGACCCGGATCGCGATCACAGCCCCAGTTGAGGACAAAATAGCCAATCATTGCATCAAAGTATCAGCAGGATACCTGCCAAAGAGTTCATATCAAAAAATTGCATAAACATAAACATTTTGAACTTCTCCTTCTTCATGCATGCATTGAGGGTGTAAGGAAATATTTTGAATAGAAGCCTCGATTCCTCTCTGAAGATAGAGCCTCTTCCATTGTTTATGTTTACAACAAACTGGTGATCTCCTTCCAAAGTAGCAGAATATGGTCCACCTTTTTTGAATACACAGATGGCGTGTTGTAGTGGATTTGGGCCAAGAGGACTTGAAAAATTTATTTTGTAGCCCTGATGTATTATCTTTAGAACCCATTTGTCTGAGGCTATGTTTCACCAAAAATGTTTTAAGTATAGGAGTCTTCTCTCTACTGGGATATAGTCAAAAACGTAGCCCTATTTTCTGTCCACTAGATGAACATTAAGAAATGCCACACTGGATCAGAACAAGATCTATCAATCCCAGTATCCTGAAGATGTGACAGAAGATTGTTTCTTCTTCCAGGATCTCTGTCATGCGTGCCACTTTGAGTAGAATTGCATTGCTAGATGGATCTTTGATAAGGCTGGTAATGTCTATTGTAGTAATGATAATAATTACTGGGGTTGATATTGATGCCAATAAGATGAGCAGGTCAAATTTGTGGAATGCTGCAGAGCCATTATCTTTTTTAGCAGACAATTTACGGAGCATGGACACGTGACCCTTCATTTCGAATATGGCATGATTATCTCCTAAACAAGGAGCATCCACCAAGCAGTCATGAAGGTCCTTGCAGAGGCAGGATGCATGAAACCAGGCAGTTCTGTACATAGCACAGCCACAGCAGCGGCCAGTGAAGCCATTTCGTTAGCATCATGAGCAATGTTCCCACTAAGCTGCGCTGAGTCCTTCGCCAGCATTCCTGCTGGTGGGGGGAGGTGCAAAACAATCGTGAAAGCATTAATGCTTAGGATCGCATGGCATAGGCAGGTCCTGAGGGCCTGCCGATGCTGTATGATGCTAAGCACAATCACTTTTCACTCCCCCTTACTGGGGAGGAATGCCAGCGGAGGTGCAGCTTAGTGGGAACACTGATCATGCGTGAAATGGATGAGGTGCAAATCACATTCCTCAATATCTGCAACAAGGAAGCCAAGATTGGGACAAACTCCTAAGGTAGCGTTTTAAGTACCAAATAAGCTTCTTGCATTAGCAGATGCAAATAATGTATAATCTGAAACTACTGTGCAGTTATCCTGCTGACCAACGTTGATACCTGATAAAACTTCCTACCCACTGCATCAAAGTTCTTAGGCTCTTTCCCTGGAGGATAGGTAGCCGCTGATTTCTGAGACTGACTTTCTAAGAGTAGTTCCACCACCACAGAATGTTGTAGTAATTGTGGCCTCTAATGACCCAGGGCAGGGTAAATCTTATTCTTGGTAACCAAACATTTGGAAACTGGAGCAGTTGAGAGGGAAGTCTGACAGATTTTGAGCTGAAGGTCCTAGAAGACCTAATGAACTGGCATTGCTATTTCTTGCTTAGACTCCTTCAATTTTTCTAGGTAATAAAGGTTCTCCAAAACTACTATTTATGTCTTATCTAGTTTGTAAGTTCCATGGGGCAGGAACTGTCTTATACAAGTCTGTACAATGCAATGTGTGCCTTTGAGTCTATGCTGACTTCTGGCGACCCAGCACTGCCTGGGTTTTCTTGGCAATGTAACCAGAGATAGATTGCCAGGCCTTTTTTCTGAGGTAATGAAGGGTTAAGCGACTTGCCCAAGATTACAAACAGCGCTAGTAGGAACTGAACCCTAGTCTACTTGGTTGCTAAGCCAGTGCTCTAACCACTAAGCTACTCCTCCACTCCCCAAAATACTACATGGATGCAATGTGGCAGCACTATATTTATTTATTTATTTATTTATTTATTACAATTTCTTATATACCGCACTATTGTCAGCGCGGTTTACATACAACAAAATGACCATAACAAACTGTTTGGCTTCACATAGAACAGGAGAAAACAACTTGGATAACATGCTTTTGCTTTACATAGAACAGGAGTAATAACTTGGATAAACGGGGTATGCAAAGTAAACTACTTACATATGTACAATGAGATCGAGTATTGGGAATTCAGTGTGAACATGTGTACAATAGAGTTGATATGTTAACTTGAGGGGGTGAGGGAGAGGCACTTATGTAGGGGTAGGGTTAATCTGGTAGTATTGAGTAAATAAATGGGATTTGAGAGCCTTTCTGAATTGTGTTAAGTCAGTAATCGCACGGATGCCTGGTGGTAATGCGTTCCAACATTTTGGGGCATAGATACTGAATGCCCTGTTAGATGTTGCGGTTGTGTACTTTGTTGAAGCCTTTGGAATTACTAGCACATTTGTAGATGGGGTTCTCCTTGTTCTGTTGGGAGGAGCGGGCTGGATGATGTTGGTTAATGAGGGGGAGGTGATGCCATGGATGGATTTGAAGGTGAGTAACAAAGATTTGAATGTAAGCCTTCCTTGTACGGGGAGCCAATGAAGCTGTATTAGGATAGGCGTTATATGGTCGCATCTTGCTGCTCCTACTAAGATTCTAGCTGCGGCATTCATGGCAAGTTGCAACGGATTTAGAGATGATTGAGGGAGACCTTGGAGAATAGCGTTGGCAAAGTCAAAGTGTGGCAAGATAAGGGCTTGGTATATTGTCCGGAAGTCTTCAGGGCTTAGAAGGGATTGCAGGTGTCTGAGTGACCGGATTTTGAAATATACGGCTCTGACTATGTTGGATATATGGGTTTTCATATCTAGTCGTTGATCGAGGGTGACCCCTAAGTACCGAATTGCTGATTTGGTTTGGAGCTCAGCTTCTTTAACCTTTATATGAGGTGGAGGGCAGAAATCCTGGTCTCTGGTGATAAATAGCACCTCAGACTTTTTGTGTTGGATCCTGAGGTTTTGTGACAGAAGCCATTCGGAGACTGTGTTGAAGCATTCAATCAGTGGCGAAAGGTCCATTTGTTCTGTGGAAAATGGCATGAATAGGAGGATGTCATCAGCATAAATTAGACAGTCGACCTTGAATGATTCGATAATGTTGAAAATAGGTTGCATGTAAATATTAAATAATAGAGATGAGAGGGAGGACCCTTGGGGAACGCCTTGTCGCTGATGGAAGGGTTCGGAAGATCTTGAACCTGATTTTACATGCTGCCATCTGCCATCAAGGTACGATCTGCACCAATCGAGGGCGACGCCACTTATGCCCTTTTCTTTTAGTCGTTCTACTAGCAGACCATGGTGTACAGAGTCAAAGGCTGCCGCAATGTCTATAAAGATGAGAGCGAAACCTTGATGGATGTTGTCGATACCTGTGACGATTTTATTGAAGAGAGAGGTAAGTAGGGTTTCGACGCCATGGTATTCCCTGAAGCCATGTTGCCGATGGTCTAGTGGGGAGGCTAAATCTATATGGTCTTGCAGTTGCCTTTGTGCTTCCTTTTCGATTATTTTGGCTAATAGAGGTATACTGGCTATGGGTCTATAGGATTCAACTTTGCTTGGGTCCAGTTTAGGGTTCTTTAACAGAGGTCTGATGGATGTTTGCTTGAGTGCTGCAGGGAAGGAACCATTTGAGAATGATAGGTTCATCATTTTTGTGATAAGTGGGCTGAGTTCTGATCGTAAATTTTTAATCCAATATGCGGGGCAAGGGTCGGTTTGTGCAGTCGTGGTGTTAATGGCTGCAATAGTATCTTCCACATGTTTCTTGGATGGTGTGGAGAACTTATAAAGTAAAGTTGGACTGGTGGTGCCTTTTGCTATGAACGTGTAAACTTCATCAGTTTGAAGTAGCTTGTATAAAATAAAATCCACAGTAAATATTATGGAGTACTAGGCCTTGTTAGAAGATGGAAAGCAGATCAAAATATTCCTTGCTGTCTCTTTAGTAGTAGCCCTTCAGCCATTCACTTCAAGTAACCTGGACTCACTGCGATAAGGGAACCCTTGAGAACTATGTTGGCAGACAGCAATAGATGCAGATGATCCAATGCTGAAAGCACTACTAATTTTGGACCAGAATAGGGTTATCATTCCCTCCATTTTGTACCATGTCCAGCACTTATGGCAAACAGAGAAAAGACTGTGTTCCCATCACCGAGTCACAATATCTGTCCCCACTGCCTAAAGATGCAGGTTTCCACTGAAGAACAGAGAAAGCTTTGGATTGTCCCTTGAAGCTATAAAGTCTATTTTGGTAACTCCCCATGGAACACCTATCCATAAAAAGGTTTGTTGCTTTAATTCCCTGCTCAATCAATTCATTTGAATGTTCACTTTCCCAGGAATGTGTGCTGCTGAATAGAAACTGTTATGCCCAGGTCAAACATTTAAGACATTTTTGCTATCCTAAAGTTGTGTGAATAGCTATCCAAATAGCAGACTGAATGTCACTGCTATCAGTAATTTCCAGAAAAGCCCCCATGCACAATAAGAGTAATTTTATAAGGGGCAACTAGATTAAAGAGCATTGGAGCGCGCATATTTTGCATCTATTTTATAAAGTATGCATATACACCCTTATTTTATAAAGTGGTCGAAAATGTGCGTTGAAGTGCAAGCACTTATACTTGCTCTATAGTAGGTATAAATGCATGCACTTCAAGCACAAGCATAAGATTCAGTACTTTATAACTTAACACACGCAAATTTGCACTCTTTCCAAGCCCTGCCCCTTGTGCACTCACAGTAAAAGTACATGCTATCAGTCCAATATGCATGATTTCAGAACAGTGACCAACTACATTCTGCATGTAAATGGTCACTTATGAGCTAAATCACTAAGATTGCATGACCCTTATAAAATTATCTCCAACAGAGACTCTGCCAAGGCAGTCCAGAAGGACTTTCAGTGGCACAATTCAATATACTGCCACTTCAAATCCACCAATAGCAGTGGCTAGACCAAATATCCGGATAATGGCTGCTATTATCTGGTTATGTGCATTTGACTATTGATTCATTACTTTTTAAATTAGTTTATTAAATGTATAACTGACATGCTCCTTATTGGACTTGCAGCCTTCTCAAAACACAATGCTTTCTAGAATTTCTCCATTGCATATGCACAAGTTTTCAAACCAATGCCGAGATCCTCATGCTAAACCTATTACCTTCCCCTCTCCTTGGGCACACGACTTGAGCTGAGGGGGCTAGAAGAATGTTCTGAATCTTTGGAAGGATTAAGAGAAGGCAACAGAAAGCATAGTTACTCACCTGTAATAGGTGATCTCCGGGAACAGCAGGAATTTAGTTTTCACATATGGGTGACGTCAGCAATGATGGAGCCCACGTGGGAATGCTCCCCAGCGTCCAATAGGAAAGCCTTTGGGAGCACTCCAATGCGCCTGCATGACTGCCTTCCCACTCTTCCGATTCCCTCTCCTCAGTTGGTTTTGTAGCTGAGAAGAAAGAGTAAAAATAATTCTACAACTCCATGGAGAGGAGGGTGGGTCGTGAAGACTAAATACCTGCTGTTCCCAGAAATCCTGTTACAGGTGAGTAACTACTCTATCTCCAGAAACATGCAGGAATGTAGTCTTCTCATATGGGACTCCCTAGCTCCCAGATCTACAGGAGACTTGGAAACCAGGTCAGAGAGGTCGGACTGGGTTCAGCTGGACAGACATTCCCGCCATGGAGATCTGGAATAACAGTGTGGGCAGGGGAAAGAGTTGCAGCTATGTGCCAAAGAAATATTGGAGGACCGCCTGGCTGAAAGCCGCATCCCAGCAGGAGTCCTTGTCCGAGCAGTACTGGGTGGCAAAGGTGTGCATGGAGGACCAGGTTGCTGCCCGGCATATTTCATCAATGGCTACTGAGCATAGGTTGGCTATAGAACTTGCCATGGCTCGGACACTGTGAGCAGTGACATGCCCTGTGAGGGTGAGTACTGCTTTATCATAAGTGAAAGTACTGCAGTCTACTATCTATCTGGAGAACGTATGCTTTGTTACAGAAAGCCCCAAGTGAGTGGGGTCAAAGGAAATGAACGGCTGTGAAGATCTATGGAGATTCTGAGTTCTCTGCAGATAGAAGGCCAGGGCTTGTTTGCAATCTAGAGTGTGCAGGGTTGCTTCTGCACGGGACAAGTGAGGTCTTGGGAAGAAGACCATAAGTATTACCGATTGATTGATGTGGAACGGCGATACTACTTTTGGTACAAAGTGAGGGTGTGTCCTGAGACGACCTTGTCATGATGGAATCTGGTGTATGGTGGATGACACACCAATGCTTTGTCACGCCCTCACCACTCGCCTCCAGCTTAGAGGGGCGTGGTTGTATAAGGAACTTTCCCCTTTCAGCCTTAACTGACTAGTTCCCCGCAATGCTTTCTGGGAAATGTAGTTTAATTGCGATATATATGGGCTTCAGGTAGAAAGCTGTAGTCGGGCTCCTTGGGTAAGGCAATGACAGAAATTTATTGAGCACAAAAAAGGTTCATAAATACCACCTTCAGGCATACTTCTCCAGGCTTCTTCAAAGTACAAAAGGTTATAAGCAAAACAAAACCCAAAACCAAAATGCAGCTTAAAGTATTCTTCAGCTCAGAAAAAACATAGCCTTTTAACAGCAAGGCTACCAGCTTCCTTTAGCCTTGCTGGTTTAAGCACAAAACACACAAAACAGGCTTTCTTCTGTGGCAGATTGCCTTCCTTTCCAGTCTCAAACCTTTCCAGGCTGTTTTCCAATTTACAAGCAAAAACAAAAACTCCAAACAGGAACAAACTTTCAACGTGCAAGCAAAGTTCTATTCAGGTTTCTCAGGACAATTCAAGAGCAAAAAGAAAGCTTTTTCCTCACAGTTAATTTGGCTTCTTGCCGTCTCCCTTCATAGGTAGCAGGTGGTTAACAAGCACAATTCACAACTCCAGCTTGTTCTTACATCTTAGTAAAACTTCCCCTCTTTACCATGTGGGAACTTTCAATCCATCTACCTGCTTCTTATGGTTACCTTTCTCTGGAGGATTTTCTCTCAGGGCTGGCTTTCCTTCAACCCTTCTGTGGCTAAGGCTTGGCACAAAGAGCAATCCATGAGGGTGTCTTCCTCATTCAGCTCAGCATCAGGCTCTCCTAGCTGCATAGACTCTGACTCTCCTTCTGGCTCACTGGGCTCAGCTGACAGCCTCTCGTTAGAGCTGTGTCTCCTGCCCCTTTGCACTCCCCAGCATTAGTCAGGCTTCTCCTGCTCTGCTCAGCATTAATCAGGCTTCTTAGGCTCGTACCTGTGCCTCGGCTTGTATCAGCTTCTCTCTCTCTTTCTCCTATTCTTGCCTTTGCCACAGCCCTTGCTTCTGGCATTTCTTCCACCGTCTCTCCTTCTCCTCTTTCTCCTTCTCCACTACTATAATCTAGCATAGGCTTATATCTCCAAGGTTCTAGCCCCACCTCCTCTCTTCCCAGGTGACGGAGATCACTCTGTCTTCTGGCACCTAAGTAATCAGGGAGCTTACTGACGTAAGGGTCTTGGACCTTAGGTCTGTATTCACTCTCCCTTATTTCACTAGGGGAAACATGAAACCTGTTCCAGCTGGGGGGTTTCTGGTTCCTAGGCGAGTTTGTGGCTTTGTTACGCTGACCTTGAAAAAGGGGCCCTTTTACTAGGGTGAACTCTTTTCCTTTTTCCCTTTCCCCTGAGTCAGGATGGGCTTCCTTACCACAGAGCTTGTAATTCACTAATGTGCCTGGCTGAGGTCAGTGCAACCAGGAATATGACTTTCCAAGACAAGTACCACAGGTGAGCGGTTGCTTGGGGTTCAAATGGGGATTTGAGAAGGTGAACCAAGACCACAGTGAGATCCCACATCACTAGAGGTGATCTAATTGGTGGCTTAGAGAAGAAGAGGCCTCTCATGAAATGCGCCACTAGAGGGTACACCGAAATGGAATGGCCATCAATTGGCCTGTGAAAAGCCTCAATGCCACCAAAGTGAATGCAAACTGAATTGGTCTTTAGTCCTAAAGAAGACAAGGGCAAGAGATATTGCAGAAGTGCAAACACAGGTGCGTCGAAGGGATTGAGGTTATCTCGTGAGCACCATGATCCAAATCTGCACCATTTGAACGAGTAGGCTCTTCTCATGGAGGATTTCCTGGAAGCCAGGAGAATGTCTTACTTCCTGAGGAAGGTGGAGATGCTGGAGCATCACCCCATCTGCAGCCATGCAGTCAGATGGAGAGATCACAGAATGGGATATAGGACTGTTCAGTCGTCCTGGGATAGAAGATCCAGATTGCAGCCCAGACAGATCGGTTGCATCTGTTGTAGTCGAAGTAGAAGGGGAAACCAGGATTGAAGGGGCCAGACGGGGGCTATGAGAATCATAATGCCTCTGTCGAGCTGGAGTTTGAAGAGGGTCTTCAGTATCAGGGGTATGGGGTGAAATGCATAAAAGGAGTCCTTGACCCAATGCATGCATGCAATGTGCCGTCAAGTCAATGCTGACTCCTGGAGACCCAGCAGCCCCTGGGTTTTCGTGACAGTGTGACAGGAAGTAGATTGCCAGGCCTTTCTTCCGAGGCAGTGGAAGGTTAAAGTGACTTGCCCAAGGCCACAAGGAGTGCTAGTGGGAATCAAACCCTGGTCTCTTGGATACCAAGCCAGCACTCAAATCTCTAGTACTACTACTACTGAGCATTTGTATAGCGCTACAAGTCATACGCAGCGCTACACAGACATGTAAGAGACACTAGGCTACTCCTCCACTCCCCCTGACCCCAATGTAGGTGAAAAGCATCATTTGTTTGGCTTAGCTTGGACAGAACTCTGGAACAGAACTGTGGGAGTTTGCTGTTCTGTGCGGTGGCAAAGAGGTCGATGACTGGTGGTCCCCAGGCTTTGAAGATCTGAGCCACTGTGCAAGGATCTAGACTCCACTCGTGTGGGTGGAGGATCCAAGTGAGCTTATCCGCAAGGTGATTCTAATCGCCGGGAAAATACACTGCATGAAGGTGTATGTGGTGAGATATGGCAAAGTTCCACAGGTGGCAGGCCTCTTTGCAGAAGGGAAGCGAGCCTGTCCTGCCTTGCTTGTTCACATAGAACAATGCCACGTGGTTGTCTGTCCTGACGAGCACCTGGCTGTTCGCGAGGTGGTGTTGAAACACCTGCAAGGCATTCATGATTGCCTGAAGTTCCAAGAAGTTGATCTGTAAGGATGACTCCTGAGTTGTCCACAGGTCCTGTGTGAACATTGACTTCAGGTGGGCTCCCCAACCCAGTTTGGACACATCCGTGTTTAGGGTGTGTTGAGGTTGAGGCATCCAAAAAGGTGACTTCCCAGCAGGTTTGCTGAGGTACACCACAATAGGAGGGATTGGGCTAGTGGATGGGTGATCTGAATGATGTTCCGTAGATGTCCTGTGAATTGTGTCCATTGGGATGCTATTGCACTAGGCACATATGTAGTCTTGCATATGGCACCATGTGCACTGTGGATGCCATGTGGCCTAAGAGATGAAGGAGATCTTGAGCTGTTGAGCCTGTCTATTGACACATGTGGGTGACAAGGGATACCAGTCGGTCCATATAGTCTAGTGGCAGAAAGACTCTGGATAACTGAGTGTCTAGCACTGCTCTTATGAATGCCAATCTTTGGGTTAGGGTTAGATGGGACTTTGGGAAATTTACTACAAATCCCAGGTGTTGCAGCGTTGAGAGGGTGGTTTTCAGTGAAGTGCAAAGTTCTCCTGGAC
The DNA here is from genome assembly GCA_033557465.1 of Ichthyophis bannanicus. NCBI lineage: Eukaryota > Metazoa > Chordata > Amphibia > Gymnophiona > Ichthyophiidae > Ichthyophis > Ichthyophis bannanicus. Next base: position 805,926,926 of record CM066036.1, read on the forward strand.
AGTCTGCCTTTATCAGTCAGTCATCTAAGTAAGGGAAGATGAAGATCCCCTTGCTTCGCAGGTAGGTTGCTACCACTAACATGCATTCTGTGAACACCCTGGGAGCAGATGCTAATCCGAAGGGGAGGACTCTGTATTGGTAGTGGGTCCCCTGAAAGGCAAAGCGAAGATATTTCCTGTGTCTTGGATATATCAGGATATGGGTATACGCATCTTTGAGATCTAAGGAACATAGCCAGTCTTGTTCCTGCAGGTAGGGTAGGAGGGTTCCAAGGGAAATCATTTTGAACTTCTCCTTGTCCAGGAATTTGTTCAGATTTCAGAGGTTGAGGATAAGCCTGTATCCTCCTGACTTCTTAGTATGAGGAAGTAAGGAGAGTAGAGGCACCCGTGAAGTTCTTGTTGTGGAATCTCCTCTATGGCCCCTTGGATGAGCAGATTGGAGATGTCCTCTTTGAGCAGGGCCCCGAGGATAGGTTGAAGAGGATATTCGCCTCTGAAGTGAGGCGGAGGAGGTTGGTTGAAGTTTAATTGGTACCCCCCTCCTGAATGATGTTTAGGGTCCACTGTTCTGAGGTGATCATTTGCCAATGGCTGGCAAAGAAACAAGGTCGACTTGCTATTTTTGTTGAATTGGACCTTTGCAGGGGCAAGATGACCATGTTCCCCAGGACAGAGTGAAAAGCTGGGTGTCACTTGTGGCTGAGCTGCTGGCTGTTGCTTAGCAGTTCTGAGCTTCTTAGCAGGTTTAGGCTCCTGTTGCTTGCCCTGAGGCTGGTAAGATGGCTGTGAATAAGAAAGGTAGAACCTCTTCTTTTTAGGACAGAAAGGCTTCTTTGTTGCTGGTTTCTTTTTTGAGGGGTCAGCAGTCTTTCTGGAGAGCCTCTTCAGAGCAGTATCATCAGTTTCAAACTCGCCAGCTTTTTCTCTTCAGTTTTACCGAAGATATTTTCCCCAGTGCAGGGGATGTTACCTAGTTTTACTTGGACCCATTGCTCTAGGGCCAAGCCTGTAACCATGCTAGTCTTCGAGCACCGATGGCAATAGCTGATGCTCTGCTGGTGGATTCAAATGCATCAAAGGCTGCCCTATTCACAAACTTGGAGACATTCTGGCTGTTCTTGATGACTGTCCAAAAGCTGGCCTCTTTTCCTCTTGGATGAAGGGAAGGAAGGCTTCCCAATCCTTATATATAGGAACGTTCCTTAAGGAAATCAATAAGGTATAGGAATTTATCCTACTTGCCAGCATGGAGGCCTGAGAAGAATGTCAAGCAAAGGAATCAAAGTACTCGATACATTGTATTGAGGCATCTACTGATGGGCAAGACTGTAAGCAGGGTCTCCCACATGTGAAGCCTCAGGTTATGTAGGATCTTATGAACAGGCAAGATCATTGCCTCCTTTGGGGCTGTGGGGTACTGTAGAATCTCCAGTTCGATAGCCCTGTCGCCATGTCCCAAATACATTCCTGGAAGAACATGTCCTCCAGTGGGGACTTTCAGTGGGAGGTGGTGGCTCCGATTTTAGGACAAAGCGGTATATAAACCTTTTAAATAAATAAATAAAATATCCAGTAGCTCCTCAGGGTCAAGGGACCGATAGTATGAATCAGAGGCCTCAGAATCTGAGCTCAGTGAGCGTTGTCTGTGCCGATGATAGTGTGAACAGTGCAGCCGGTACCGGTCCTACTCGATGTCTTCCCTTTACTGTCTTAGCAGCAGAGCCGAACCTGGTATCAACCAAGTTGATGGAGCTCCCAGCACTGGTCCTGGTGGTGGAGTGGAGTGGAGGCATGGGGAATGTGGACATCAGGTAGTTGTACCAGTAGCGATACCGATGTCGGTACCAATACTGCTTCCACTGTCAGTACCTGTGTCGATACCGATGTAAGCGGTCCTAGAGTCTTCAGTGCTTGGGGTACTGAGGCTTCTAGGAGAGCCACTAAAGTCTTCTCGATGGATAGTATGTGCTGATCCAATGAGATTGCTGGTGTCTGGTCCAGAGACAGAACAGGGCTTGTAGCCACTGTACCAGAGCATAGCACTGGGGGCTCTGCTGAGGTCAATGCCCCGGAGGCCTCCCGGTTCCCCACAGAGGCTTTGGAGAACAAGTCCTCCCGCCAGGGGCATTTGGTTTGATGGCCAGTGTCAGAGGACGTCTTCGGAGAATCTCTGGGTTTTGAACGGGACCTCTCCCTCGATCCTCTCGATATCTCTTTGGACTCCTTGGATGAAGCTTAGACTCCTTCGGATCCCATGGAGATTTCTGTGGGGATCTCAAAGTTTTCTTCCTCTTAAGAGTCCAAACTATGCTTTGATGTTTTTAAGGCTTTGGATACCTTTGAAGCCAATGAAGTTTGGGAGGATGTCAATATCAACGAGACTGAATCTGATGGGAAAATCTCCGACAACTTAGTCCTCTCTTCATCATTTGCTTAGAGATAGAGCAAGCGTCTGGGTCATGGTCAGGACCCAAGGCACTTGAGGCACCATTCATGTATCCCCATGACATAAATTGTCCGGGAACACTTGGTGCATTTTTTTTAAACCATTAGGGTGTTTCTCCGTGGTGGAGAGGGTAGGTCTAAGGCCTATGAGGGGCACAAGGCCCTCAAAGAAAAAATGAAAAATAAAGAAAATAAACAAAGTAAAAAGAAAAAAAAATTGAAGGTATTGGAATCGGGGGCGATGCTGGAGTGAAAACGGGAAGGCAGAAGCACTATTCCGAGAAAAGGTTTTTTGCCATGAAAGGAAAAGAATCCTACTGGCTCCGCAGAAAAAGAAGAGAGGGAGTCAGAAGAATAGGAAGGTAGTCACCCAGGCGCAGTGGAGTGCTCCCAAAGGCTTTCCTATAGGACGCTGGGTAACGTTCCTACATGGGCTCAATCGATACCGACGTCACCCATATGTGAAAACTTAATTCTTGCTTATTCCTGGAGATAGCAAAATATCAAACTAAATTAAATAGACAGTCTGACCCTGATTGGTGGCTTATATATTCCTGCATAGGATGCTCCAAGCAGGATTAATCTTGGCTTTTCCCAGCACCCGGCCCCCCCCCCCCCTATGAACTGATCTTACCACTGCTTCATTCTTTTTGACACCAGTTATTTGATTTAATGGATCACAGAATGATGATCAGGTATCATCCATAAGATCTGAGGTTAATGTACTTCGGGGAGGGGAGGTATTCAAAGACATTTACACAGTTTGCAGACCTGCAAACCATGCAAATGCCACTTTATTTATTTATTTTATTTACAGTCTTTTTTATACCACGCTATTTGACATCAGTGCGGTTTACATGAAACAGAAACTTATACGGTGCAGGGGACTGTTCCATATTTACAATAAACAGGTGCTTAAAACTTGGATAAACTGGGGTAACTATTTACATATAGGCTTCATAGCAGGTCCTTTGTGGGATATTCAGTGGGATATCCCCAGGGGCTGCTGCTACATTCCCTGATGTTAGCCGGTTAACATCAGTGTGTGCTGGAGGCGTTCCAGGCAGCACCCATTCGTTAACCGGCAGTGGCAACATTGAGCCACTGCCCAGTTAGCAATACGCAGTGAAAGTCAGGTGCAGGAAACCCTGGCTCAACTTTCACCAAAGAAGCTAACCGGCCAGTGGCTGAATATCACCACTGCCCAGTTAGCTTTGCGGCAATCCAATCAGCCCAGATATTCAATGCTGGAGAACAGATATGGCCCCAGCATTGTATATCTGGGTATTAAGTTTAAACGCCAGCGGCTAACCGCTTTAGTAGCACTAGCCACCAGTGCTGAATATCGGCTCCTTGGTGTTTTAGGCCCAGTCTTGTCCATGCAGAATTGTACAACTAATTTTGTCTGGATTTCTTTTTTTAGGGTTTCAGATCATCTGAAATACACAGCCATATTTAAGAAGGGAAAATCTTGCATCTGTGATTCAGACAGTAACGATGGTCTGGCTTGATTATGGGCTCAGAAAAGGTATATATTCTGAGGCTGTGGTGTATTCAGAACACAGCAGCTCAGATATTATTAGGGTTGAAGTTATGTGACAAACACCAAACAGGAGCCTTTTCCATTGAACTTCTTATGTATATAGTTCACCTTTGTTCTCCAAGTTCCTTTATATAGTTGATACTTGTTCTCCAAATCCCATTCCCTGTTCAATGTAATGACCAGACATATGCATTTTGTCGGATGTTTTTTGTTACATGTAAACCGCGCTGATTGCAAATAGTGCGGTATATAAGAATTGTAAAATAAATAAAATAAATAAATAAAATAAATATTAGCCCAGTTCTGGATAAACTATACAGGCTTCCAGTTATGTAACATCCTAAGTTTAAAAGTATGAATGATTATCTTCTAGATTTTCTTTATGGGCAATCTGGTATCTTTAAGAGATAAGGTGAATGAATGCTCATACTTCTGTTAGAGCTCTTCCCTCATTCCATCAGCATTGGACATAGAATATGAGGTGAGTAGGAAATGAGCATTTTTCTGTGCAGGGTCCAGCATATGAAATTTGATGAAGAAATCTGGATAGAATGGGACTGCTTAGTTTTTAAAAAAATTTAAGCAAACGTGGGTTTTTGGGTAGAAATAATTTTTTGTTTGGGTACTGCTGGTGGTTGGTTGGGCAAGAGGGTCTGTAAATGGGGCTTTGAGTAGTTATTGTATTTAGGAAAAGGTAGTTGTGAGTATGGATGCTGAAAGAATGAGTAAATTATTGTAGTAATATGTACAGTATGATAAGACAAACAATGCCTTATGAATCTTGTATTCCGCCCTAAGCGAACTTATTTAGATGGGCAACATAAGTGTTTTGGGCACAAACTTAGATTGTAAGCCCTCTGGGGACAGGGGAATACCTACTGTATCTGATTGTTACTTACCTTGAATTACTACTAGAAAGACAGGAGCTAAATGCTACTAAATAAATACCAACAAATGTTAGCACAGAGAGAGGTCCACTGTCAAAATGTTTGCCCAGCTAACTTTGTGAGTTAGGATATGAAGGTGAAGAGTTGAATGGCTACTTCGAACTGATCGTAGGGGTTGAGGATGCATGGCTAGATTAGCGGACATAGGGAGAAAAGGAAAGGCTTAGGAGAATGACCTATTTGGAATACTCAATTTCTAAATGTATTGCTAGCTAAAACTTCACTAACAATCATATAGAAATATGGAGTGCTATTGTGGAGGAGAGGAATGATGTAGAGGACGAGAGATGACCGTCGCAAAAGCAGGAAGACGGGAGGATACAGTGTAAAGAGGAGAGCAGAACAATGACAGGTAATAGAAGACTTCAGCTAATAATGGTAACATTAGGGTACTTGCTGGACAAATCAGCACTGTGGACAAGGGCAGCTTTGAGTGCCCTTCTCCTTTCCCTTTCAGGATTACAAGCTCGCAGACTGACTCAAAATAAGTGGCATGGAAACCACCCCCCAGTTTTGTGGCTAGGGCAGTTCTTCTTGCTCACCCCTTGCAGTGGGGTCCTAATGTTAAGGAGTAAGCAAATGTGTAGGGAGATGAGAAGAAGTAAAGTAGAAGAAGAGAGAAGATGAGCATGACATCATGGAGAGGGCAGGGATGAGAAAGCATAGTTAATCAACTATAGCAGGTGTTCTATGTGAACAGCAGGAATAAGTCCTCACATATGGGTGACGTCACTGACAGAGCCTGCGCACAACACTCCCCAGCTTCCAACGGAAGCTTTTAGGAGCTACACCATGCATGAACGCCTGTCTTCCTGCCTGCCGCAGCACCATCTTCTCCAGTCAAATTCCATAGCAGTAGCCAAGAAAAGCAACTCCTCGGGAAGGTGGGAGGGTTGGGGGACTCACCCGTGAACAGCAGGAACATCTGCTACAGTTGAGTAACTACGCTTTTTCTGTGAACAAGCAGGTAGTAAGTCCTCATGTATGGGACTTCGAAGCTACAGAGCCTTCTCACTGTTTGTTCCCAGCATCTGGAACAGACTCCCCAACGATCTACACACAATCACAGACCCCAAGGAGTTCCGTAAGAGCCTCAAGACCTTACTATTCAAGGAACACTCCCACAGCAAAAACCGAACCACTGATTCCCCCCACCCACTCCTCCTTTGTACAAACCCCCCCTACTTTAAAATGTTATAGTTAAATTGTACAAACAACCCCCTTGAGTGTTCAAGTTCAAACTCCTGGTTCCCTGTATCTTCTTGTTATTAGTTCTCTATAAACCACTTTGACATTGCGATAAAGCGGTATATAAAAATAGTTAAATAAATAAATCCTGGCCACCAGCATGGAGCCCTGGTAACACCTCCTCCCAAAGAAGACTAGCATCCTGGCCTCCAGCCCTGGGAGCACCAAGGAGTGCATCTTGCTGCTCTTTACGCACTTCAAGGCAGACTCCACCACTATGGACTTTTATGGCAACTAGGGCTTCTCAAAACCTGGCACCTTCTGAACCTGGTACATCAAGTCCAACTGCTGGCTGAAAGTGGGAATCATGAGGGGACTTTCCCACAGCCGCAGCAGTAGCCTTCACAAGACATGGTGCACCGGCACCATCACTGCCTCCTTGGGTGCCGATGGGTACTGTAGGAGCTTGAGCTCTTCTCCCTTGGCTCATCTTCTACCTCAAGGAAGAAGAGGATGGCCTTGGCTATATCCCGCATGAAATCCTGAAAGAACAAGTCCTCTGGGGGTGATCTGCGCCACTCGTACGGAGGGGATGGATCAGAGTGGAGGTCTGGGGGTTTCCTGTCTGAGATGGCCGAGCCCTCCTTGGTCTCCAAATCTTCGGACTCAGACTCCAAAAGGAAATCAAAATAGCATAGACTTTCCTCCCACCATTTACTCCAGTAATGCAGAGAGAGTGGGCATTGGTGGGACCCGTGATGCCCCGTATTTCGGACCCAGACACACTTAACAGGGAACCAGCCATGGGAACAGGCATCAATTCCGATCTTCCACCTGAGGCAACTGCCTCCACCGGCAGCACATGGGTTTCTAGGATGGGCTGGATGGAGTGCAATGAAGAAGGTGAAGCCAAAACCAAAGGGCCTGCATGCTGCAAGGCCAAGACTGCCACCATTTGAGCCTCAAGGGTCCTTAGGCATTCCTCCAGAACCACTGCATCAGAGGGAGCCGAGGCCAGGGCCAGAAATGGAACATCGACCACCTGCACCGGTACCTCCGATGAGGACTCCACAATGACTGGGAAACATTCGGCTGCCCTCCTGGGCTATGGGAGTTGATTCCTTCCATCTGGGAGTCTATTCTTCCCACTGGGGAAGTTTGGCTGGCCGCCCTTAGCCCTCGCTTGTCCACATCATGCCGGGGAGGGCTGATGCACCTTGGACTTCTCCCGGTGCTCAGGAGCCCCCTTTGACATAGACAGGGCCAGCATCAGGTCAGACATTGACGAGTTGTCACTCAGCACTTGGCCCCTTGATTCTGACTGTGCTCGGATGTCCTGTCTGGTTGACATCTCTGCGGGACTCTGAAATGGGGTCGACACTGGAGCCAAGAATGCTGAAACAGATGTTCCAAAGAGGGACTCCTTCTGCTTTTCATGGCCCTTCAGGTTCCTCCATGGTCATCTGCAATCAGAGGTTGCAGACACGGGCTGGTGGTCAAGCCCAAGACCCTGCAGGCACCAATTGCACCTGTCTGTGACCAAAATAGTGGGACTACATTTAGTGCATTTCTTAAAGCCGTTCACTGGCTTAGACATGTCGGGGAAGAATGCCTTGGCAAGGTTGAAGGCCTCGATTGCGATGACAGGAAAAAGGTCCAGACTGGGGAACACCACAAAACACACCAAAAAAGAGAAAAAGAAAATTGGCAGAAAGCCAATAAACAGACGACAGGCAGTGAGACTACTTTAAAAACATACACCCAAAAAGGGTAAGATATAAAAAATAATTTTCCACTGGTGCAGGACAGGTCCTGTGGGCTCCACGGAAAAAAGGAGACTGAAGATGGCATTGTGGCAGACGGAAAGGCAGGAGCGCATGCACGGTGCAGCTTCCAAAAGCTTCCAATGGAAGCTGGGGAAAGTTCCTCACGGGCTCCGTCGGTGATGTCACCCATACATGAGGACTTACTTCCTGTTTTTTCACAGAGAATACAGCTTTCTACCTATAATTTTCAAACATACATGCTTTATTTTACTCCAACTGGCTACCCACACAAATAGGTACAAATATACATAAATACTTTCAATGCATGTATATTGTAGGCAATTTTAGAAGGGAAACTACATGAGCAGAAAATGCCTGACAAGGTCAGTACTCTAAAGTGCTCACACACAGTGGCAACACGGCAGGCAACTTAAAAACACCTCTGTAGTACTTAGCCATTAGACGCTTTATTATTAGAAAGGGTTTGTCTAGAGACTTAGTAAAAGAAAGTGCTTTCAAAGCCAGCTTCTGTTTACCAGCTGTTTTGTGCCACAAGAGAAGCCAGTCTGCCAAGGTCCAGTTTGATGCACTTGATGAGAGGAGAATCTGAATCCACCAGAGTTATCGCACCTGACATCTATAAACTTAGATATATAAGGGGAAATGCTTTGTTCCCACAGATTCATTTAATTTCGATTCAGTGGTGCAGCTTCACTGTTTTGCAGCAGAGCTGTGGAATAGCCTCACAGAGGAGGTAGACTGAAGCAAATTATATGCAGTTTCACAAGGGGTTAAGACATAGCTGTTCCATGAGATGTTCAGAGATTGATCAGTCAAAGAACTGAGGGAAGGGTTGGAAGGGGATAGGAAGGATTATTATACCTTATTTATTTGTATCTCAATTTATTTACAAAGTCAAAGTCAAAGCAATTTATTTACAAAGTCAAAGTAAACTACAGCTGTGGTCAACATTATTGGCACCAATGCAGTTCAACCTCTTAATGCCCAATATCTCCTAAAAAAAAAGTGGCCAGTGAAATGGCTTTGGCTTCTAAATGCACACATATTTCACACATAAAAAAATCAAATAAAGCAAGACCAATTAAGAAAGGAAATAGTAGAAAATAGTATAAAAACTGAGACATTGCCAAGACATGATTATTGACACCCTTATAAACAATTCAAATCCGTTTGAACAGACGAATCATATTCCCATTCAGTAAAATTAGACACACCTGTGATCAATTGTCAGTACTTATATGATCGGAATCAACCTGTGAATGATGGCTCTAATGTTTAAAATGGCCACATTCACTCCCTGTTCCATTTTCACAATGGTAAAGACAAGAGCTGCTTGAGACCATCACAAAAGCCATTATGACCAAACATCAAACTTCAAAGGGGTACAAGGCCATCTCCAAAGACTTTGGGATTCCTGTGTCTACAGTTCGCAATGTTAATACGTTTTCTGCTCATGGACTTGCCCAGAACCTCCCAGGACATGGAGGGAAGAAGAAAATTAATCCAAGGAGTCTTCGAAACTTACTGTGAACTGTTGGAAAAACACCACATACAAGATCCAAGGAGCATAAGGTTGACCTGGGGCAATCTGGAGTGGTGGTTTCAACCCGCACCATACGCCGCGCACTAAACAAAGAAGGACTTCATGGGCAAAGACCAAGGAGGACCCCACTACTCAAAGACAGACATAAAAAGGCACACCTCATCTTTGCCCAGACCTACCTTGAGAAACCGCAATCCTTCCTGGAAAATGTTCTGTGGACAGATGAAACCAAACTTGAGCTCTTTGGCAATGCAGACCAGTGATATATTTACAGGCGAAGACATGAAACTTATAAAGTAAAAAAGCACCCTTCCTACAGTTAAATAGGGTGGAGGTTCCATAATATTATGGGGCTGTTTTGCTGCTTCAGCAACTGGAGGCCTGAAACACATTAAGGAATCATGAAGTCAGATGACTACCAAGTATTTTTGAGTGAAATGTGCTACCTATTGTCAGAAAGTTAGGTCTGGGTCGAAGGTCATTGGTCTCCAGCTGGTCAATGATCCAAAACATACATCCAAAAGTACAAAATAATGGTTAAAAAAGAAAAAAACTTAAACTGGCCAGCAATGAGTTCTGATCTCAGTCCAATTGAGAACCTTTGGAAAGAGCTGAAATCTGCCATCAAGAAATCCTGGAAACATTCATGAGCTGGAACAAATCACAGTTGAAGAGTGGGAGAAACTACCAGCAGACAGATGTACGAAACTTACAGATGGCTACAAGAAAAATTTGAGGCTGTCATCACTGCCAAGGGTTGTGCAACCAAATGTTAATGAAAAGTGACATCAATCCTGTCCAGGTCATATTTTGTTTTTTTTTCCCAGAAGTTACTATGTCTGAGTTGCACAGACGTCTTTTTTGTTACATACCTTTGAACATACTATTAAAATATTATGATGACATACAGTTTGGAATATTTCCAATTACTTCTCAAGATATTGTACACAACATACCTAAAATGCAAGGGTGCCAATAATGTTGACCATAACTGTACACTATACATTAAGACGATAACAAAGACGGGCTTAGAACATGATACATATCAAGAAAATAGGCTTATTGCCATGATACAATGATTGCTGGTTCACATATCCACAACGCAGTATTCCATAAACAAGAGGGTCTTAAATCCCCTACAAAAGTCCATAAGGTCATTAGTAGCCTTTATCCTATCTGGAAGGGCAGTCCAAATCCCAGGAGCATAGAAAGAAAAAGCCTGGGCACATGCAGCTTGACTACTCCTCGCTCTCAATGCTGAAATAGGAGGTCCTATATGCAGAATACCTATATTTCAATTAGCTGGAAACTCCTGTATCATAGGCAAGACACTCTGCGGACAAAGTTGTGTGATATTTTGAACAGTCAGTAAAATCTTATACTTCACTCAGGTAGCAATGCTGAACCAATGTAACTGCTTCAACAATAGTAAAAATATGGTTATTCGTGATGCCCTAAGAACCATCCTTGCAGCAGTGTTTTGCACAGGTGATAGGGCATGAATCGCATATATCGGCAATCCTTGATCGATAATATTATAGTAATCAAAGTATGGTTAACAGAAGAGCCAGAAACACAATAGGAATATTGCTTTCATCTAGTAGCATACGGAGATGTCATACCACCCGCATCTTATAGTATGCTCTCTTAATGACACTATCAATGTCAGCATGAAATGTAAGCCACTCATCTAATATCATGCCAACCTCTGTTTTTACCTCCAAATCGGTATCGTCAACCTTGTTGGTGGGCTAAAGGCAGAATCTCTAGTTACAAAAAGCACCTCTGTTTTTTTGTAATTCACTGCCAATCCATTGGCAGCCAGGGTATCACTGCATTAAAAACAGGTTATTAAGGCAATATAACTAGACTTAAGATTTTTTTACAAAAAGGGCACGTACTGTATTTTATATATTTTTACGATCTTTGTGTCTTTGTTGATCATAAGCGGGGTATTGAATACCTGCAATAAATAAATTCTACTCTGCACTATTGTTAACCCAAGGCAGCTCAAGCAGTCCTCTGTTCTTCATCTCCAGAGTTTGCTTTCCTATTCCGCTAGGTCTACTGGCAGAGACTCACCTAGCCTGTAAAATGTACGTAAACGTATACAGAGTCTGATGCACACACGCGCACACACACACTTAGTTACAGTTCTCATACTGGTTTTGGACCACTCCCAAGATTTTTCATTGCAAGAACAAATTTGAGACAGCCTGAAAGCCAAGAATATCACTTGCAGAAAGATTAAAACAGAGCTCAGCTTCAGTACACACACTAAATATGGAAATACAGAAATATTAATAGTTTTATGGTTTAGATGAATGAGGATGTTTCTGTATACATGCAAATGTAGAAAAAGAAGGCTGTATCTCTCGGGAAAGCTGAGAGTATGAAGAACGCCTTTCAGCCATAGCTAGAAGCCCAGCTGACACCCTGCTGTTTATTTTACGATTGGTCATTTGGTTATATTCCATTAGCATTTCAACATGTTACATTTTTCTCTTTTGAGCAGTTTTCCTCTTGGTACTTTCCACAATAAGTTTAAGGCCCCGGTGAATCTCAGTCCATTAGCTGCCCCATACTCCCTTTCACCTCCACATTCCACCTGACCTCTGACACTGGAATGGTCATCTGACAACTCCATTCTTGAAATCAGTAACCCCCAAAGCACTACTATCTCTAGCTTTCTCCTTTGGTCTCATTCCTAGGCTCAGTTCAAATTCACCATAATATTTGGAATCTTACAGTGTGATGCTCTTTGGGAACAAGTAGTGTACACTCTCTTACTATGGCTAGAAACCTTTTGTAAAAGAGACAAAAGAAAGGAGCTGTGACTGCTTGGAGGTTTAAAGGAATGGTTGGGTTTGGAAGGGATGACATGCAGAGATGGAAGAAAGAGGAGGATGTAGTTTGGAGAGAAGAAGAGGAACAATATAGAAGAAAATAAAGGAAAGTGGGGGAAGGTCAGCAGAAAACAGAGCAGTTACCTGGTGCAAGAGGTGCCCTGGGCAAGAGTTTCTTGTCGTGAGGCACCCAGAGCAATTACCTCCCTTGCTCATCCCATGCAACAATCTCAGTATGACAAACAGGGTGGAGAGGCGAGTAGGGGTACAAGGTATGGAGGGAGATAAATGTATAGGGCCAGGCGAGAGAGTGGACGACAGTAAAGAAAGGAGAGGACTAGTATAAAGGAGTAAGATGATGTTGCAGGGTGAGGTAGCTGCAGGGACTGTCTTTCACTAATTCAGCCTCCAGTAGTAGCACCTGTAAGTCTGGAGGAGCAGCCCAATGATTAGAGGGTTCGATCCTACAGCTACTCCTTGTGATCTTGGGCAAGTCACTTAACCAGCCATTGTCTCAGATACAGCCCTCCAGGGAAAGAAATACAATTGTGTTCAACACTACTGGTACCACTGTAGCTCAACCCATTAATGTCCAATATTTTCTAAAAAAAAAAAAAAAAAAAAAGTGGCCATTAAAATGCCTTTGGACTATATATGCACACATATTTGACACATAAAAGAATCAAATAAAACAAGACCAATTAAAAAAGGAAATAGTAGGAAATAGTAAGGAACACTGCCAGGACATGATTACTGGCACCCTTATAAACAATTCAAATCAGTTTGAACAGAACCACCACATTTTCATTGCAGTAAAATTAGACACATTAGTGATCAATTGTCAGCATTCACATGACTAGAATCAACCAATGTTCTAATGTTTAAAATGGCCGCATTCACGCCCTGTTCCATTTTCACAATGGTGAAGAGAGCTGCCTGAGACCATCAGAAAAGTCATTATCACCAAACGTTAAACTTCAAAGGGGTACAAGACCATCTCCAAAGACCTTGGAATTCCTGTGTCTATAGTTCGCAATGCTATTAATAAGTTTTCTGCTCATGAAACTGTCAAGAACCTCCCAGGACGTGGTGGGAAGAGGAAAATGAATCCAAGAAGTCTTCGAAGGTTAGTGTGAACTCTTGGAAAAAACACCATGTACAACATCCAAAGAGTGTAAAGCTGATTTGAAGCAATCAGGTGGTTTCAACCTGCACCATACGCCATGCATTAAATAAAGAAGGACTTCATGGGCAAAGACCAAGGAGTACCCCACTGCTCAAAGACGGACATAAAAAGACACACCTGATCTTTTCCCAAATCCACCTTGAGAAACCACAATCCTTCTGGGAAAATGTTCTATGGACAGATGAAACCAAATCTGAGCTCTGTGGCAATGCAGACCACGATACATTTACAGGCAAAAAAATGATGCTTATAAGGAAAAAAACCACACCTTTCCTACTGTTAAATATGGTAGAGGTTCCATAATGTTGTGTGGGGCTGTTTTGCTGCCTCAGGAATTGGAGACCTGGAACATATTAAAGGAGTCATGAAGTCAGAGGACTACCAATATATTTTGGAGTGAAATGTGCTACCTAGTTGTCAGAAAGCTAGGTGTGTGTCAAAGGTCATCGGTTCTCCAGCAGTACAGTGACCCAAAATATACATCCAAAAGTACAAAAGAATGGTCAAAAAGGAACAAATGGTCTGTTTTAAACTGGCCAGCAATGAGTCCTGATCTCTATCCAATCAAGAACCTTTGGAAGGAGCTGATATTTTCCATTGGTAAAAGGAATCCTTTAAACTTTCATGAGCTTACCGAACACCACATTGAGGTCGTATGCCACTGGTGTTGGACGGACTGGGGGACGGGAGAGGAAGAAGCCACACATGAAGTGGCCTCAAGGGGTGTACCGACATAGCTTTGGACATCCACTGTGTTGTGGTGAGCCAAGATGGCACAGAGGTGCACTCTGACAGTGCTGGATTTGAGGCCAGCCCCCACAAGATGCAGGAGATATCATAAGATTTCCAGCATCGTACAGGAGGAGTTAAGATCTTTGTCCGCACACCAGAACAAAAATTTGCACCACTTAAAAGCATACACCCATCGCATGGAATCCCTACACGAGGCAAGCTGAATATCTTCTACTGCTCTGGAGAGGCAGTGATGCGCTATACTGTAGTTAGTCTCTCAGCATTCAGGCTGTTAGGGCATGGGGCTGGAGGTTGGGGTGCAGCAGCATCCTGCCCTCCTGTAACAGCAGGTCTGGGGTGCTCCACAGCGGCACTCGATCACTCTGGGACAGCTTCAGAAGTAGGGGGAACCAGGGGAACCATATGAGTGAGGTCGCCTCCACTTGGATCTTGAGGAGGGTCTGGGAAACAAGGGGTGTAGGTAGGAACACATACAAGAAGCCCCTGGACCGTGGAGGGGGAAGGCGTCCACCGCCTCCAATCCCTGGGCCAGCCTCCACGAGCAGACGCATGACAGCTACGTATTCTCCAGACTGGCAAAGAAGTCTATTTATGGGATTCCCCAGCATCGGAAGACTTCCCCCAGCACCGCCGGGTTCAGTCACCACTCATGGCTCAAGTGGCCAGCACACTGTCCTGGCCCAGAAAGTATACCGGGATGCCTGGATCGATGACTGGAGTTGGATGAAGTCCACGATAACTCCCAGTGTGAGCGGGAACATTCGCAGGATCGCTCCCTTGATGTCTTGGGCTTACCGGGAGTGTCCTTGGAATTCAGACTTGGATCCTTTGCAATCTCCGAGGGTTCTTGAGGAAAAGACTTGTCCTTCTTTGGGCGATTCTTTAGAGTGCTTGGAGGTCGCAGAACTCGATGATGCCCTTGAAGAGGTCGAGGCTGAAGCAGAGTGTCTGAGGGGAAGGAGTTTACGAATTTTTTGGCTCTGTTCCCGAGGCCGCTTTTTGTCATTTGCTTACAGAGGGCACACTCGGTAGGGATGTGATCCGGGCCGAGGCATTTGAGGCACCAGTCATGCTTGTCTGTGACTGAAATGGTGCCAGCACACTTCGTGCACTTCTTAAAGCCACTGGTGGGTTTCTCCATGTTGTGGGAGAGTAGGCCCAAGGGTAGGCCTCAAGGAAGGTCCTCAGGGGAAAATGGGAAAAATCTTGGTTTGTTTGTTTTTTTAAATATTCTCTTGAAGAGAGTAAAGGAAAAGGAATAAAGAGTAGAAAAGAAGAAACTGGTATCGAACGATACGCGGTGAAGGCAAGGGTTTCTTCGGTGTTGGCAGGAGTTAAACCCGTTGGCTCTGCGGAAAATGAAGAACTGAGGAGTGTCAGTTAGAAGAGCGGGAAGGCACCAACACATGCACAGGGGACTGCTCCCAAATGCTTTCCTATTGGTAGCTGGGGAGCTTCCTGCACTGGCTCCGTCGGTACCCAATGTCACCCATATGTGAGGACTACATTCCTGCTTGTTCCTGGAAATTTTGAGCTCCCTTTGCAGGCGCTCCCTGTGCAAGGGGTCCATAGGCAATGCCCCTGGGAAGAAGGGAGGAGGCAACTGGATGAAGTGGAGGATGTACCCCTCCCTAACCACTTTCAGCACCCAGGCATCCGAGGTGATGGTCGGCCACAGGTGAGCAAAGTGGACCAGCCTGCCTCCCGTGAACCTTGGGCCCGTTACTTCCTGGGGCGCTGTTTGGGTTTTGGGGGCATTTGGCTTATTGGGGGGGGGCATGCCCCTGGCCCCTGGTCTGCTGCCCCCGAGGGTGGGAGCGTGATAGGCCTGGAACTTGGGGTAGTTTCCATAAGCTTTCTTGGTCTTTGGGTGGAAGGGCTTTTTCCCCCGAAATCTTCCTGCGGGAAAGTTCAGACACTCTCAGATAGCCTGGTTCTGATCTTACTCATCAGAATTCTCCGTCATGGGCTTGCCAAAGAGGTTCTCTCCCCGGCAAGGGACATCGGCCAACCTGTCCTGAACTCCAAGTTGGAGGACTGTAGCCAGGCATGGCGGTGAGCACTAATGCCCACTGCAGCTACCCGAGCCACTGACTCAAAGCCATCGAAGGCTGCCCAAGTTTGAAACTTTGAGCACTCCTTGACCAATGACACCAGGGTCCTGAAGCACTCAAGAGGTTCGCCTGATAACCCAGCTGAAAACCTGGCAAGCTCCCTTTGCCAGGTCTCTCAGGTACATGCCCATGTACAGCTGGTATGCCTGGATCCGGGCTGTTATCATGGAGCCCTGGAAACACTTCCTGCCAAAAGCATCCATGGTGTGGACCTCCCTGCCGGGGGCACTGAAGAGTGCATCTTCTGGCTTTTAATGTGACACATGGCTGACTCCACCACCATGGAGTTGTGTGGCAGTTGTGTCTTCTGGAATACCGTGAATCTAGTCGACTGTTAACAATTAACACTATCACCAGGGTCTCCCACATCCTGAATAGCAGCCGTTCCAGCATGGGGGGCACAGGCACCATCAATGCCTCCAGAGGAGGAGCCTCATACTAGAGGATCTTGAGATCCTCGGTACATGGCTCGTACTCGGGCACTGCCACAAAGGCAAGGGCTTGGGACACCTCCCTCACAAACTCCAGGAAGGCTAGGTCCTCCAGAGCAGACCCCCACCGATGGTATGGCAGAGATGGGTCAAAAGGGATGTCCCGGTGAAGGATGGTGTCAGGAGAGTCTTCATCTGCCTCCTATGCCGACTCAGAGCTGTAGGAATTGGCAAGCACCCTGCTGTCATCGGACCAACTCAGTGTCGACGACTCCCAGTGTCAGAGCTCCAGCATCGCTGCGCCTGATGCCGCATCAGGCCTTGAAGCAGTTGCTGACAGAGTCTGCACTGCTTAAAACAACCACTCTAGTTGGGCCCTGCTGCGCCTCAAGGAACGGAGCAAAGCTGCGTTCCAGGACTGCCATCCTGGCTTCAATACCAGATGGCTCCGCAGCAGCATGCACCATCCTCAAGGACGTCGAGACTGGCGTCGGGTCCCTCCGTAGGGGAATCCCAGATGGTGATCACATCGGGGGGGGCACAACCCGATCCCCCGTCTCCATGGAAGACTCCTCCCACCGGGGCTGCTTGGAAGGGTGCTCCCGGCCATCATCACCAGCGTCAGGTTGAAGGCTCTGCACCCAGCCACCAGAGGTCTTACCCACTGGGACGAGGTCAGACCCTGACTTCGGCTTTAAACCAGTCTGCTCATCAGAACTTCAAGAGACTGCACCCTCAGCTAAGGCTTTCAAACTTTACAATTGCCTGTTTTTTGATCAACTTTACCTATTGAATATAGGTTTTTAGGAATCTTCAGTCTGCCTACGTTCCTTGAATAGCCTTTAAATCAGATTGAGTGTGGCCTAGTTCATAGGCGGCCTACTGGCTAGGGATACTTAACTTCCCACCCACCCTACCTCTCACCCCACCCACCCCAGGGCTGCATTGCCTATATAGTCATCATATACACTGACATCTGTCCTTTAATTAGGTGTTACACCCACTTCTTCTCCTTTTCTCCTCCTAGGACAACTGAGTAAGAATGTCGTGTATTCAATGCAATAACTGTGGTGCTTTCATTCTGAGAAGAATCATTTGAAACCTAAGAGTTTGACTTATATGCCTCAAGTTATCTGCTATGCATGAAGAATTAGCTGCAATTAAACACACCTCCTCTAGGGCACAAACTGAACAAAATCCACCACCGTTCCCACAAAGAATCAAACAGCCCAGGAACAAACGTATCACGGTGGGCTCTGGTAGGTTGCAACCTGTAACACAGAGACACCCTATACATTAATAGATATCCCTGCATAATGCCTTCTCTGCCTTAGATAATGAGAGTGCCCAATCCGTGGAAACTGGAGTGCCCTTAAATGAAAGACTTAATGCCAAATTTACTGATAATGTACCAAACAGGAAGAAAAAAAATCACAAAAAATAAAACTACTACTACTTGGAGATTCCATCATCAAAGGCACCAACTTGGGAACACAGCTCAAACGAGAGAGGATGGTCAAATGCCTCCCAGGCTCTTCAGCTAGCAGGAATACAAACCAAATTGTTGGTATGTTTACTGCAGAAAGTGAGCACTCCAAAACTGATATTGTCATCCACTTTTGTGCCTCTGCAGTTCAAAGGGACTTCCAGACTCTGGGAAAGAAACTCAAGCCCATTGCTAACACATTAGCATTCTCAGAAGTTCTACCTGTTCATGGTAAGGGGGCAGAAAGGCTGCATTGCATAAACAACTTTAATACATGGCTCCAAACCTGGTGCAAACAAGAAAGATTTAGATATATAGGCGACTGGGAAAACAGATGGATCAACAAGAGACTATACGGTGCTGATGGACTACATCTCTCCGCTACAGGGAAAAGGATCCTAAGTGAAAAATTCAGGCAGTATGTGGACAGGCATTTAAACTAGTGAGGAGTGCTCAGTGGTTGGGACAGGTTACCTCAGGCCGGAAGGCTGGGATTCAATTCCCGCAAGGGAACAAGCAACCTCAGGCCGGAGGAACTGGGGTCTCTAATCCCATGGCCATTCCTTGTGGCCTTGGGCAAGCCACTTAACCCTCCATTGCCTCAGGTACACTTAGTTTGTGAGCCCTTCGGGGACAAGGGAATAAAAAGAACTTGTTAGTATACATGTAAACCGCACTGATTCTAAATAGCGCGGTACAAAAAAATTAATAAAAATAAAATAAAGGTGGTGACGGATGGAGAAGGACAAGTTCAGTATGTCAATCCCAGCAAAAGCAAAATAACATTGGAAACAGTCATACTTTTGAACAACACATCAATGGCAAGTGGGAAAGGACGTATAGGACAAAATCCATGCAAAACACAGGCAAGACATTCAACAAATGCTGGAAAGCAATAAGAACAAATGCTCAAAATCTATCCAACAAAGTTCCTGATTTGGAAGCCGTAATGGTGAAAATGGACTTGGACATTATGGCCATTACAGAAACATGGTTTAATGAGTTGCATGAATGGGATATAGCCATGGCTGGCTATAATCTATTTAGAAGAGATAGGAGTAGCCCTATAATTCAAAAGCAATATTAAAGCTTCTGAAATGCAGGGGACGTGGGGAAAAGAAACAACACTATGAATTGTGCTGGAAAGAGCAGATGGCACTGTCATCCATACTGGTGTAATTGACAGGCCTCCATCTCAAACCAAAGAAATGGATAGCAAACTAACAAAGAAAGCCATGAAAGGGGAAGTGATCATATTGGATGACTTTGATCTACCCGATGTGGATTGAAGTGTTCCTTCTGCAAATCTAGAAAGAAGTAAAAAAATTATGGATGCCTTCTAAGATGCGTTACTTAAACAAATGGTGATGGAACCAACCAGGGAGAGCTCCATGCTGGATTTAGTGCTCACCAATGGAGATAGCGTGTCAAATATCCAGGTGGGTGCCCATGTGAGCAGCAGCGATCATCACACGGTGTGGTCTGAGATAAAGGCCAAGGTAGAATCCAATCACAGCAAGCTCAAAGTCCTAGACTTCAAAAACACTGACTAGTAAAAAGGCCAAGTACCTGAAGGAGGAGTTGGCAGGGTGGGAGGAGAAAAGGGAAGTGGAATTGCAATGGGCTAAACCAAAGGAGGCAATAAAAGAAAGATGCAACAGATACATACGTTAGGAAAGTAAACAAAAACAAGAGGAAAGGGAAGCCTAGTTGGTTCTCCAAAGAAGTGGTTGCACAAATAAAGGCAAAAAACACAGCTTCCATAAAATTCAGAAGCTCGCAAACAGAGGAACACAGAAACGAATACAAGATCAAACTAAAAGAGACAAAAAGAGAAATAAGGATAACAAAATCAAAGACAGAAGTAAAGATGGCTAAAGATGTGAAGTGTGGCGACAAAACGTTTTTCAGTTATATTCGGGAGAGGAGGAAAAATCAGAGATGGAATTGCAGGACTCAAAAGTGCTGGGAATGGATTCACGGAAAGTGACATTGAAAAAGCAAAAATGCTAAACAAATACTTCTGCTCTGTTTTCACTAGAGAAACTCCTGGAGAAGGACCACCTGTGATTGACAAATATACAAATGGGAATGGAGTAGATACCATACCATTCACAAAAGATGATGTGTTAGAACAGCTTGCAAAACTGAAAGTGGACAAGGCTATGGGACCAGATGAGATACATCCCATACTGACACTGAAAGAGCTCAGAGAGGATCTTGTCGGGCCTTTAACTGATTTTTTAATAGATCCTTGGAGACAAGAGAGGAGTTGCTCAGTGGCTGGGTCAGGTTACCTCAGGCCGGAGGTTCAATTCCTGCATGGGGACAAGCAACCTCAGGCCGGAGGGACTGGGGATCTCTAGTCTGTAAACGGGGGCACTGGGTGAGAATGTCCACAGTCTTAGCAAAGGCAAATATTAATATGACTTGCAAAGGATTGTGGGAAATGTAGTCCATTCATACCAGACTCAGCCGTTCACAATAAATTAGTTGTGCTTGCTCGAATGTAAAGCAAAGAAGATATTTTATTTATGGGGTTATTTCTCCCAACACAGATATACTTGGTAGCACATAAAAAGGAATACTTGCTTTCAGTATTATACTTAGAAAAACAAATAAGGAAAAACAACAGCTGAACTTGTTAAGCAATCAAATCAAAGCATAAAGACCTTGATGGGTACAGAAAGGTCTTTTCTGTAGGCTCCTGTTAATATTTATTTATTTATTTTTTATTTATTTATTTAACAGTTTTTTTATATACCGCCCCTTCCAGAGATCAGGGGCGGTTCACATTGAACAAAAATCAATATACTTCTGTATATTTTACATGGAACTTGTGTTAACTATATACACGTTTTGTTACATTGAACATGTTTTGAACATTAACTAGAATAACACTTTTCAAACTATGTACAGGTCATCATAACATAATGAGTTACCGGGATTTATTTCATTAGTGATATAGTCGTTTGTTTGTGTAAATCTTTGTCTATAGGGTGGGGTAGATAGAGTAAATGTCTTTATTATGTTTAATCATTTGTTCTGTCTTGAGAACTGTGTATGTGTTTCTGTGATTGTATTGGAGAGGTTTTTTGTTGGTAGGGGACCTCAAAATGTTTTGTAAAAAGGTATGTTTTTTAGTTCTTTTTTGAATTGGTGAAGGTCCTTTATTGTGCGGAGGGTTAATGGGATTTCGTTCCAGATGGTAGGGGCAGCAAAGGAGAAGGCTCTATCACTTGTCGTTGCTTTGGTCCTTCTGAAATTAGTTTTTATGTTGAGGGAGTGGGTTGCGTTCTGTCTTCGTGTTCTAGTTTCTGATGGGGGTTGTAATAGGGTAGATAGTTGGGAGGGAGATATGTTATTGATGAGTTTAAAGGTAGTCAGGAGGATTTTGTATTTTATTCGGCTGCTTATGGGGAGCCAATGAAGATCTAGTAGTATTGGGGTCACGTGGTCTGTTAGTTTAGCTTTTGTGACCATCTTGGCACATATGTTTTGTGCTCTTTGGAGGAGGTATATGCTTTTTTGAGGTAGGCCATTTAGAATGCTATTGCAGTAGTCAAAGTGGGGGGTGATGAGGGAGTTGACCACTGATCTAAAGTCATGTGTGTTGAGTAGGGGTCTCAGGTGTTGTATTGTCTTGAGTTTATAAAATATAGTTTTTACTGTATGTTTTATATGTGGGATCATGGTGAGTGAATGGTCCAGAATTATTCCAAGGTATTTTACCTCCTTTTTAATAGGTATTGGTGTGTTATTTATTGTGATTGTAGTAGGGTAGTTGTGGTCCGTGTCAGGTTTTCTCGTTATGAACATTGCTTCGGTTTTTTTGAGATTGATGCTTAGGTGGTTGTTCTCAAGCCATATGGTGGTCTCATTCATGCATTGGAGAAGTCTATCGTAATTGGGGTTGTTGGTGTTTATGGGGATGGCGAGCATGATATCATCCGCGTATATGAAATGGTTGATTTCATACTTCTTGAATATGTCTGTAATTGGTTGGAGGTATAAATTGAAGAGGAGGGCAGAGAGTGCCGATCCCTGAGGGATACCCTGGCCTTGAGGGAAGGTTTCCGATGTTTCTTTGCCTAATTGTATTTGTATGAATCTGTTTGAAATGTATGATTTGAACCATTCAAGGACATTTCCTCCTATTTTTAGGTTTTCAAGTCTGTTGATGAGTGTTTTGTGATTAATGCTGTCAAATGCAGCAGATAGGTCTATAAAGAGGAGGAGGAAGCCTTTGCTATTTTCATTAGTACCACTGATGAGGAGGTCTGTCAAGGCGATTAGGAGGGTTTCCACTCCATGGAAGGGGCGGAATCCGAATTGATGCGCATCGAGAAGTTTTTGCTCGTCTATGTATTCCTGTAGTTGGAGTTGTATGGTTTTTTTCTATTATTTTAGCGATTAGTGGTATGCTGGCAATTGGTCTGTAGGAGTTGGGGTCCTTTGGGTCAAGTTTATTGTTTTTTATTATGGGACGGATCGAGGAGAGCTTTAGGGTGTTGGGCATGGTTCCTTGTGTGAGAGATTGATTTACTATGTATTGGATGTTTTCTGCAAGGGATTCCTTAGTAAACTTGATCCATGATACCGGGCATGGGTCAAGCGGGGAAGTTGTAGTGTTAATCATTGTTATGATGTTGAGGATGTGTTTACGATCAACCTTGTGGAATGTTGTCCATTCATAGTTACTGGTCTGTGTATATTCTATCGTAATGGTTGGGGAGCAAGATTTTGCCTTTAGTTTTTCAGCGAAATGAGATGCTAAGGTTTGGACGTTTATAATGTCCTGGTTCGGTTCTGGGTTATGTGTTTTTGTTAGTGTTTTGACAATTAAAAAGAGTTCTCTTGGTCGGTTGAGAGCAAGATTTATTAGATTGGAATAGTAATCTCTTTTTGAGTTGTTGATTGCTTCTTTGTATTTATTAAGTAAGTTAATATATTTGGTTTTGTTATCATGTGATTTGGTGTTTCTCCAGATTTTTTCTTGTTTACGTAGTTGTCTTTTTAGTAGGGCAATGTTTTTCGTGAACCATTTTTGATATTCTTTCTTTTTCTTCTGGAAAGTTTGAGTGGAAGTGGCTGCTTCTTGGATTGTTTGGTTCCAGTTCTCTATAGTTAGGTCGATGTCAGATAGGCTTGTAGTGAGCTTAGGTAGTACCTTGTCAAGGAATGTATCATTGTCGAAGCGGGTAAAACGTGAGCGGTGAGCTGTTGCGTTTGGGGACTGTGATGGTACTTGTGTTAGTAGGTGAAAGGTTATCAGGTGGTGGTCAGACCAAGGTACCTCTGTAGTTGTTGGTGGAGAGTGTAGTTTATGTATCTTCTTAACAGTGCTTCAAAGAACAAACAAAACCCACAAAGTAGGAAAAAAACTGTTCCTTTTCAGGGATAACTTCTTGTATCTTCACACACACTCAGAAGTGTCCCTTCAGAGCTCACAGGCAATTAGGCATGGCTCAATTGCTAACCATTACCAGCTGAAACCCTCTTGGCTGGTTTACTTTCTATTACGTGGCTCAAATCCTACTCAGAAGCTTTTCTGAGTAGATCAAAGAACAAGTTTATATTTCTTTGTGATGGTTGTTGTATTTTGTAACAGCATATTACCACAGAAGTTTAGACAGAGAGCAATCCATGTATTCAAAGTCCCCATTTATAACATCTTCCCCTTCTTCAACTATCATGGGTTCAATATCATGGATTGGCACAGAGGAATTTATCAATGGAACACTCTCAGGACAATACTTGTTTCCCTGCTGTCTTCCCAGTGAAGAGCTAGGGCATAGATCAGTGTTCATACCTGAGCTTCCATTGCTGTTAGAGTTCCTCTCTAAATATCCTGGCCAGTATGTAGTCCAGTTCTTATGTCCAGCCTTCCAATCAAGATCCCTGGACACTGGATCTCTCTTCACATACCTTCTGGCACTGGTCTTAGGGTCCCTTCCAAGTGCAGCCGTCTCCCTCACAGGTGCCGTACGGGGATTCCTGGCTCTGCAACCCCACTCCTCTGGCTTTCCCCAGTCCAATGGTGTATGCTTGCCTCTGGAATGCCTCCCAGTATACGTACTGCTATGGACTCCTTTAGACCTCCCAAAGGCTTTTCTCTTCTTTCTTCCAAAGTGTTTCTTTCTCTCTCTGTCAGTGAGCTCTGGCTTCTGCAGATGATGATGGTCAAGATGATCAAGGTGCTTCTGATGATCAAGATGCCTCTGATGATTCTCTGTAGAATAAGCTTTTCTTTTATCCTGCTTAGATGAATGTTCCACCCTAGCACAGCGCAGCTGTGCTGAATCAAGCCCTGCCCTTGGAGATGAGTGCTTGGGGATTACCTCATAGCCCTCCTGATTGAACACACGTTTCCCCACTTCAGCTCTCCTAATGGCTGTTGGAAACCTGGTGCATTCTGGGACTGGTAGTCTTTTATGGAAACATTCTGTTTTATTATTTCTAGCAGAACAGACAGGGTGCTTGTTCAGAGTCACTTCACCTCTATTATAGCTCCTTCCTGAACTATGATAAGCTTCCTTATCACAAGTCCCATGGCCATTCCTTGTGGCCTTGTGCAACCCACTTAACCCTCCATTGCCTCAGGCACACTTAGATTGTGAGCCCTTTGGGGACAAGGGAATAAAAAGTACCTGTTAGTATACATGTAAACCGCTCTGATGCGCAAGTAAAGGACGGTATATCAAGTGACTAAACCATAAACCACAGAAGAGGTTCCACAGGACTGGAGAAGGGCTGATATGGTATCTCTCCACAAAAGTGGTAGTTGGGAAGAAGTGACAAAGTACAGGCCAGTAAACCTTACCTCGGTGGCGGGAAAAGTAATGGAGGCGCTCCTGAAAGAGCGAATAGTGGACTTACTCGAAACCAACAAAGGATGATCTTGCCAAACAAATATGATTGAGTTCTTTGACTGGGTGACCAGAGAACTAGATCAAGGGCATGTGATGGATGTGATCTCAAAAAAGGTTTATCAAACTCAACAGCTTGGGGATGGATCCCAAGGTGGTGAAATGGTTCAGAAATTGTTTGACTGACAGACAACAGAAGGTAACAGTAAACGGAACTCTCTCGGATGAAAGGAAGGCGATTAGCGGTGTGCCCCAGGATTTGGTCCTGAGACCGGTACTGTTCAATATATTTGTGAGCGATACTGCTGAAGGGCTAAATGGAAAAGTCTGTCTTTTTACAGATGACATGAAAATTTGCAACAGAGTGGACTTACCTGAGGGAGTGAAGAAAGATCGACAAAAGCTGGAAGAATGGTCTAATGCTTGGCAGTTAAGATTTAATGTGAAGAAGTGCAGTGTCATGCACTTGGGAAGCAGAAATCCAAGAGAATTGTATGTGATATGGGGCGAGAGATTAGTGTGCACGGACCAAGAGAAGGACCTTGGAGTGATCGTTTCCGATGATCTCAAGGTGGCGAAACAGAATGACAAGGCGGTGGCAAAAGCCAGAAGGATGCTGGGCTGCATACAGAGAGGAATTCACAGCAGAAAGGAAGAGGTACTAATGCCACTGTACAAGTTGCTGGTGAGGCCTCACCTGGAATACTGTGTTCAGTTTTGGACCCCATATCTCGCAAACGATATAAAAAGACTGGAAACGGTTCAGAGGAAGGCGATCAAAATAATTTGGAGCCTGCATCAGAAGATTTATGAGAAGAGACTTGAAGACCTAAATATGTACACTCTGGAGAAGAGACGAGACAGGGGAGATATGATTCAGACCTTTAAATACTTAAAGAGTATTAATGAACAAACAAACCTCTTCCAAAGACAGGGAAGTTGTAAAACTAGAGGGCATAACATGAAGCTGTGTGGGGGTAAACCGAAAGGCAATGTCAGGAAATACTTTTTCACTGAAAGAGTGGTGGGATGCTTGGAATGCCCTTCCGATGGATGTGGTGGGGACAAACACAGTGACAGAATTCAAAATGGCATGGGACAGGCACAGTGGATCTCTTTATAGCAACAGGATGAAATCAAAATAAACATAACTATCTCTTATATCTCAACAAATAGGAGCGACCTACACAAGCAGTGGGTACACCCCTAAACAAAGACATTGTGAGAGGTGACCTGCTTGGAGCGGCAGGTGCACCTACTCTTGTCGTCTTGCTGGGCAGACTGGTCTTCATCTGCCGTCATATACTATGATACTATGTTTCTATGATGAAGCCTGCAACGCATAGGAAAGGTCCTCCGAGGACGACTCTGATGCCCAATGAACTTGGGGCTCCGACTGAGCCCATGTGGCAACGATGAGTTGCCTAATGCTGGTGTCGAAGGCAGGAATTCTGTTCCCAATGCCAATCCCGAGGCAGACTTGCCAAACAGCTCCCCCTGACACATTTCACATTCCTTCTGGGTCTTAGCAGACATCAAAAGGCAGAGCAGGCAGGAAGGCATGTCATAGTCTGCTTTGAGGCACTTAGTGCAGGTACTGTGGCAGTCCGTATGGGACATAATGTGGTTGCACTTGCCACACTGTTTAAATCCAATGGTTGAAGACATAGCGGGAAAAACGACTCCCGTGAGATTAAACTCAGACTTCTTGACCAGGTAGGCCACCAGCAAAAAACTCGCACGCCAAAAAATGAAGGAAAAAAAATAGATACTCGAACGAAAATCATGACGCCAAGACAGTGAATTCAGCCGGTGGAAAGGTGATCAGACCGATCCTGGTGAAATAACAGAAGAAAAATACCAAAGGATGGTGGAAAAAATC
The DNA here is from genome assembly GCA_033557465.1 of Ichthyophis bannanicus. Lineage (NCBI taxonomy): Eukaryota > Metazoa > Chordata > Amphibia > Gymnophiona > Ichthyophiidae > Ichthyophis > Ichthyophis bannanicus. Next base: position 805,953,949 of record CM066036.1, read on the forward strand.
AACTTTATCTGTGATGCACAGACAGCATGTCTACAGGGCTCCGTGGAAAAAAAGAAGACTGAGGTAAGATGGCAGCCTTGGGCGGGAAGGTGAACACACATGTGCGGTGTAATTCCCAAAGGCTTTCTTTAAAAGCTGGGGAGTTGATCTGTGTAGGCTCCATCTGTGCCGATGACACCCATATGTGAGGACCAACTTTCTGCTTGTTCCCGGAGAACCAATTATTTCTCAAGATATTGTACACAACATACCTAAAATGCAAGAGTGCCAGTAATGTTGACCACAACTATATAACCACAGTAGATTAATGTAACTCACCTTGAAATTCTCAGAAAAGGCATGAGCTAAATCCAATTCCCTTACATCCTCAAGGATACATTAATGTGCTTCCTTTATTTTTAAGGTCTTCTAGCTCTAGATTCTGGCCCTACACATTTATCACCCTCCATACCTTGTATCCCTACTCTCCTCTCCACCCTGTTTGTCGTACTGACATTGTTACAAGGGATGAGCAAGGGAGGTAATTGCTCTGGGTGCCACACAACCCTTTTAAGTCAAATCCATGAGTACATGAGCCTGAAAAGGAAGAGGTGGGGATGCCAAAAGAATCTCGTGCCCAGGGTACCTCTTGCACCAAGCAACTGCTCAGCCTTCTGCTGACCTTCCCCCACTTTCCTCTATTTTCTTCCATATTATTTCTCTTTTTCCCTCCAGACTATATGCTCCTCTTTCTTCCATCTCTGCACGTCATTCCCTTCCAAACCCAACCATGCAGGAACTAAGACAGAAGAAAATGGCACAAAATCCTGCAAGTTATACCAGCACACACCACAGAACTTTACAACTACCTACATAGAAAAGGCATTCAAAATAAAAGGCTCATTCACATTCATTCTTCTCTATGAATGTAGTATGTATGATCTGATACAAAAGAAAATGTTTAAAGGGGTGTTTCATTGATGAAGCAAGCCAAAAATTAAAGACAAGAATGAATTGTCAGAGACATAAAATCACATTATAGAAAGGAATACACTAATAAGTTAGTAGATGAACATCTCTCAATGAAAGATCACATCCTTAATGATTTAGCAATTAAAGTACTTAAAGGGAACATTAGGAGTGCATAAGAACATGAAGAGGAGCATATAGTCTGGAGGGAAAAAGAGAAATAATATGGAATAAAATAGATGTTCTTATGCACTCCTAATGTTCCCTTTAAGTACTTTCATTACTTCTGTCTTGGACTGGCTACTGTTGGAATCAGAATACTGGGCTTGATGAACCTTTGGGCTAACCCGGTATGGCATATCTTATGTCTTTATGTTCTTACTTTTAGATATACTAGGTATTTTCCTAACCCTGAAGGGCTTACAATCCAAATTTGTACTTGAAACAATGATGGGTTAAATGACTTGCCCAAGGTCACAGAGTAACACTGGGATTTGAACCCTGGCTTTCTTGATTCTCAGCCCACGGCTCTTATCATAAAGCTATTCCTCAAAAAAATAAAAAAAATAAAACCAAAATTTATCCCCTGTGTCAAATCCTTCTCCCTCTTAGCTTTTACTCTGTTGTTAGGGCATAGCCAATCACATGTGTACCTACTCTGTACTATTTAAACCCAGTGCACCTTTGCGATCTCTCCATGGACAAGATGAAGGAAGCATAGCTCTCAAACTATTCACAACTGTATCGGCCGAGTCCAATAAACTTGTTTGTTGACCTTTATTCTTAAGGAATCTTTCAGGAAACCATTCTGCCATAGCAGTAGCGTTTTCCTTTCAACACCAGTTGCAGTGATTACAACTACGCGTATATTCAGTAGCAGCGGATGTATGTCTAGATCTCTGACTGCCAGAAGACACACATACAGAGGTAATACTCAGTTAAGTGCTGTAATTTAGGAAATCAGTTTTGCTGACCTACATAAAAGCATTCGGCTATAGAGGCTGAATCTTGCCACTATATATATAGCCAGATAGAACACTCTGGCACTATCCACATGGTGCTGGAGTGTTGAGAAATTTTCAGCAACACTATCTGCATAAATACATTTTTAGCGGCAGCCATTATAAATGTGTAAGTTTGTCTTAATATTGACTCCTTTGGAGGTACTATTATAATGGCATTAACATGTGAATAACGCAGTTCCTGTGCATTAATGACCTCATAAAATCCCGACCAGAATAGAGGTATGCGCTTTGACATGAAGGTGGGTATTTTGCCAGTAGACCTAGCTGGGGGTGTAGTCTAAGCAGAGTACGGGCAGAGTTAGCAAGTACTGTATATACACTGCATATAAATGTACTTGTGAACTTTACATGCTCTCATTTACTCTCGCATTAGAGCATGCTTTAACCTAAGGCGCGATCTCTGCCACTTACGTTAACACTTTATAAAAATGAGTAGGCACATACTTGTCTTTATAAATCAGGCTTAAAATGGGCACGTTCTGTCTTAGCCTAGGTGCCTTGTCATAAAATTACTCTCCATATCTCTCGTTTTACTTCACAAATATCTTCAGCGTAAAAATCCCAGGAATCTAATATTTTAACTCTGCACTATTACTAAAGGCTTCAATTTGCCTCTGCAAATTATTTCAGACTCAAGCTAAAGATATTTCTTAGAATCTGATCGAGCACACCGAGCTCAGACATCTTGTCTAAAGCTTTTATACTCAGAAGTCACATATCTCGGATACTTTAATTCAGCTCAATTGATTCATTTATTTGTCTTCTTGCAAATAATGCGAGTAGCATGGTGCCCAACATGCCAGCTTTCCTCACCAAGAGCAGAGAAAGTGTAGTTACTCACCTGTAACAGATGTTCTCCGGGGACAGCAGGAATCAGTCCTCACATATGGATGACATCAGCATCAGCAGAGTCCTCGCGGAAGCATTCCCCCAGCTTCCAAAGAAAACCTTTGGGAGATGCCACCAAACATGCATGGTCCCCTTCTGACCCACGGATGCCATCTTGCTCAGTCAGATGACATAGCTAAAAGACAGCAAAATAAAAGATGGTAAAGGAGCAACTCCAAGGACAGGAGGGAGGGTTGTGAGGACTGATTCCTGCTGTCCCCTGAGAACACCTGTTACAGGTGAGTAACTACGCTTTCTCCGGGAGCAAGCAGGAAGTCAGTCCTCACATATGGGACTCCTCAGCTACAGGATACTGAAAGCCCATAGCAAAAAAACATGGGCTCCCTCACAAGGAGCCGCGAGAAGCAGCAATTTAATACGTGTCCACAGACCACAGTAGGACCCGTGTCCGAAGAAAACCAGCACTTTGGTAGCCTGAACACATAAAGGTCGAAGGGTAGGAGTTGCCCTAAACCCCAAAAAGATTACAGAGCACAGCCTGGCCGAAGGCCCTGTCCCGTCGGGACTCTCTTTCCAGGCAGTAATAGGCTGCGAAGGTATGGATTGAAGACCAGGTGGCGGTCTGGCAGATGTCCACTATCGGGACAGAGCACTAGTTTGCAACTGAGGCCGCCATGGCCCTCACACGGTGTGCCATGACACGGCCTTCCAGTGGGAATCCCGCCTGCTCATAGATGAGGGTGGTACAGCCCGCCACCCAAGTGGACAGCGTACACTTGGTCACCACCTCCCCCAGCCTACTGGGGTCATAGGAGATGAAAAGCTGAGTAGCTTTACTGTGGCCCTGAGTGCGTTGGATATAGAAGGACAAAGTCCTCTTACAGTCCAAGTTGTGAAGGACTGTCTCCGCTCAACTGGAGTGAGGTCTTGGAAAGAAGGTAGGGAGTACTACTTCCTGGTTGAGATGGAAGAGCGATATTACCTTCAGAAGGAATTTGTGGTGCATGCAGAGCACCACTCTGTTCTTGTAGAACCTGGTATAAGGCGCCTCCGCCACTACGGCATGAAGCTTGCTAACTATGAGCAGAAATGAACGCAACCAGGAACGCCACCTTCCAAGAGAAGTAGCGAAGGTGGCAGGTAGCCAGAGGCTTGAAGGGTGGGCGAGTCAGCTGTCCCAACACTATATTGAGGTCCCATTCGGTTGCCGGATGGTGAACCAGGGACTTCGAAAAGAGCAGGCCCCTAAGAAAGCAGGTCACCAAAGGATGGAACGAGAGGGGCTTGCCATCCACCAGGTGATGGTGTGCCGCCAGGGCAATAAGGTGCACCCGGAAGAAGTTAGATTTGAGCCCGGATTGCAAGAGGTGGAGAAGGTACAGTAACACCAGTCCAACTGGGCAAGCCCCATGCTTAGTATACCAGGCCGAAAACCTGCTGCATTTGAGGGCATAAGTCTTTCTAGTAGAGGCCTTGCGAGAGGCCAGCAGAATCTCTTCCACCTCCACTGAGAGGATGAAAAGGGATAGAGTCACCCTTTCAGCAGCCACGCTGTCAGCGACAGGGACCCCAGGTTGGGGTGCAGAAGAGAGACCTCTTCCTGAGATAGGAGTCCCGGGGAGGTCCCCAAGAGGAGCAGCAACGGGAACCACGGTTGCCTGGCCACCGAGCGGCTATCAGGATGAGCAAAGGACCTGTTGTGGAGGGTCCTGAACAAGGTTTTGACAATCAGAGGCATGGGAGGGAAGGCATACATAAGGCCTTCCGACCATGAGACGAGCAACGCATCCGCTGCCACTCTGGAGGGGTGGGCCTGTCGGGAACAGAAGTGGAGCAACTGGAAGTTGTCTGGGCTGGCAAACAGATCCATCATGAGTTCCCCCAGATCTGGAAGAGCCAGTCGGCCACCCTGGGGGTCCAGCTGTCACTCATGCGACTGGAGGACTCTGCTCAGCCTGTCGGCCAGAAGGTTGTTCTGGCCTTGTAGATACACTGCCCGCAGGATGATACCCTGTTGGACTGCATATGAGTAGAGGACCACTGCCTCCCGACAGAGGGCACAAGACCCTGTGTACCCCTGTTTGTTCACAAAGAACATCACCACCTGATAGTCCGTCTGGACCAGCACTGGCTGGTGACGCAGGTGGTGGCAGAAAGCTCACAGGGCTACGTATATGGCCCGGAACTCCAGGAGGTTGATCTGCTGGGTGGCTCTTGCCTGGTGACCAGTTGCCCTGGGTGCGGAACTCCCCGCAGTGGGCCTCCCAGCCAAGCAGGGAGGCATCTGTGGTGAGGACCCTTGAGGAGCTCGGGACCTGAAAAGGTATGCCCACCTCAAGATGCTGGAGAGAATGCCATCAGACCAGGGAGTCTGCCAGTTGGTGGGTTACAGAGACTCTGTCTCGGAGGCGTCCCATGGCCTGAGACCACTAGACCCAGAGACACCACTACGCCGCCCTCATGTGGAGGCGAGTGTCTGAGGTGACGTGGACTGTGGAGGCCATGTGCCCGAGAAGGCGCAGAAGAAGCCGAGCGGGCACAGAGAGACGGTACTGTATATCCCATGCCAGAGTCCTGAGATGGTAAGCTCTGTCCCTGGGCAAGGCGGCCTTTGACTGGAGAGTGCCGAGCTTTGCCCTGATGAACTCCAGACATTGTGTCAGGAGGAGGTGAGACTTGGGGTAGTTTATGACAAAACCCAAGTGTTGCAGAACCTGGATGGTGCATGTGGCGACCTGCTGCACCTCTGAGGCCATGCCTCCCTTTATGAGCAAGTCCATCCATGTAGGGAAAGACAAAGATCCCCTGGAAATGGAGGAAAGCGGCCACAACTACTAGGCATTTTGTGAAGACTCTTGGGACAGAAGCCAAACCGAAAGGGAGCACCCTGTACCGATACTGCCTTCCCCCCACTATGAACCGCAGATACTGCCTGTGGTTGGGGTGAATAAGGAAGTGGGTATAGGCATCCTTGAGGTCTAAGGAGCATAGACAATCTCCCTGCTGGAGATAGGGCAGCAATGTTCCAAGGGAGAGCATATTCCTTACTAGGAATTTGTTGAGATTGCGCAGGTCGAGGATGGGCCTTAGACCCCCTGTTCCTTTTGGCACAAGGAAGTACCTGGAGTAGAACCCCTTGCCCTTGAGGTGGTGGGGCACCGGGTTTCACCGCCTTGTCCTCGAGAAGACCTACCAACTACTTCAGTAGAAGGTCCCGGTGGAGGGGAGACCTGAGGGGCTCTCCCGGAAAATAAGGTTGAGGTGTCTGAGTCTGATGGAAGAGGTAACCCTACTTGAATACTCAAATTGCCCAGGAATCGGTGGTGATGGTCAGCCATCTTTGGGCATAGTGGGCCAGGCCTTCCCTGTGGGCTGCTGATCTCTTTGGGGTAGACAGGCTATGCTCAAGGAGTCAAAAACTCCACCCTGGCTGGGCCAGAGCCGCTGCCTGGGGTTTTGGAGCCTTCTGCTTACAAGGGCCATGCCCATGTCCCTTGGCCTGCTGACCCTTTTGGGGAGCTGGGGAGGCCTGAAAATGTGGGTAGTTTCCGTAAGCAGACCCTTTCCTCGGGTTGAAGGGCTTTTTACCAGAGCCCTTCCGTCGGGGAGGGGCAGCGGTCTTTTTTGAGAGCCTGGTCCTCATCATGAATTCAGTCTCCGGCTCGGCAGCCTTGTCGGTCATGGGTTTGTCAAAGAGATTCTCTCCTTGGCAGGGAACATCAACCAATTTGTCCTGAACCCATTGCTCGAGGTCAGACAACTGTAGCCAAGCTTGGCACTGTGCACCGATACCTGCCGCCGCTTGACTCTAGCCACTGACTCAAACCCATCATAGGCTGCTCGAAACATGAATTTGGCACCTGGCCAGTCGGAACCGTCCAAAGACGCCGTCTTCAAGGGTTTCTTCTTTCTTCCTGGGTTCCCTCAAGGGAAACCCTCTTTCTGAGGACCCACGACGGGACTCTGGCTCAGAGGGTTCTGCCCGAGGTGTTGAGTCTTCAAACGAGGCCCTGGCTTTCGGAGGCACCGGGGACTCGGGGAAAAACTTTTTGTGCTTCTGCTGGAGGCTCGAGGGCCTTGCTGGACATCCTTTTGCAGAGACCACAGGCTGCTGAGTTGTGGTCTGACCCGAAGCAATGGAGGACAGCAGTCGTGTGTTTCGGTCAAAGACATAATTTTCGAGCATCGATCACACTTCTTAAAGCCACTGGTAGCCATGGCAGAAAACAATACCCCTGCAAGGTCGAAGACTCAATTGGGTGCCAGTTGGGAAAAAAGGCACGAAGACGCCAAAGAATGAAAAACGAAAAAACTACAAAAATAGACTGGAACTCGATGCCGAGGCAGTGAGATCGGGTGGAGGGAAGAGTACCGGTGCGATACCAGAGGTATGAAACTCAGAGAGAGAAAATCAACTTTTTCCGGGAGCAAGTCAGATGAATGTCTGAAGGGCTCTGCAGAAAAAAGGAGACTGAGCAAGATGGCACCATTGGGCAGGAAGGGGACCACGCATGCGTGGTGGCATCTCCCAAAGGCTTTCTTTGAAAGCTGGGGGGATGCTTCCGCAAGTGCTCCGTCGGTGCCGTCACCCATATGTGAGAACTGACTTCCTGATGTTCCCTGAGAAAGAAGCATTCAAGAGAGACTTCCACTGTAAAATAGTCATTCACCAGCAGATTCGGGGGGGGGGGGGCAATTTTGAACAACTTCTCCACATACAAAGTCCATTTTACATGCAGAAAGCACTTTTATAAAATTGCACCCTCACACAGGCACATGGCAAGAGTGTGCCTAACTGTATACTATCTGCACATAGGCATTACCAGAGGACTAGTTTGAGCGGAACTTTGTACACATGTATTATATAAAATACACAGGGACACATATAGGAGTAAGTTTGTAGACGACATTTCATACAAAAAGGGCTTTTTACAAGTGCTAAAAGGCTTTTGTAAAATGAATCCAGGGTCGGTGACTTGCATCTAGGTATATTCTGGGGTGGAGCACAGGTGGAACTATCTGCACACACATTTTATGCTCCCAAGCAGGTGTGAATGTTTGTGACTTCAATCTAGCCACTGTCTGTCAATTTACCCCATGTAAGCACCTATAGTCTTTATAAAATAGGTTCTGCATGGCCTTCACACAAAGGTGGCCCATTATAAACATACCCTCAGGGTACAGCCACACATTTATACCTTTTCCAGAACAGTGTAAAATTTGTCTCAGAGTATTTGTAGGTGATTGGGACTGGATCTGGGAGTCTATTTCATAAGGGCACAGAGGCACCTCTATGCTGCCTTTATAAAATAGGAGCTCTCTTATAAAATTACCCCCTCTGTGAAGAACACCTCCATGTCATGGTTTGTCACCTTAAAAAACTGGCTGATGAAGGGACGGCACGCAGTGCGTAACCTACGTAAAATTGTGGCCTCGCTGGAGTGGGTACGGAATAGGAAGCTGCAGTCTCTTTTGATTAGTTTTGATGCGGAAAAGGCGTTCGATCAAGTGAACTGGGCATACTTAAAATATCTGCTGCCTCAGTATGGACTTGGGGTGTCTTTTTGCAATATGGTGGAGCTCCTATACTCGAGGCCTACAGCGAGGGTACTCTGTAATGGAGTGCTATCGGATGGATTTAGGTTGGAGAGAGGAATGAGGCAGAGATGCCCGCTCTCTCCCCTGCTCTTTGTGCTGTCTCTGGACCCTCTGGTGCGGCATATAGAGGCATCTAGGTATATACGAGGTATAGATATAGGGCGGCATGCCTTTAAGATGGCTGCATTTGCAGATGACATGATCGTGCACTTGCTGTCCCCTCAGACGTCGCTGCCTAGTTTATTAAAGTATTTCTCTCGGTTTGGCAGTTTTGCTGGACTTTGTATTAATATGGAAAAGTCGGAGGCCTTGGATGTGGCGGGGACGCTGAGGGGGCAGTGGAGTGGGAGGTTCCCACTTAAGTGGAGTGGGAGGTTCCCACTTAAGTGGACGGGAGACTCCTTTGTGTACCTGGGGGTGCTATTGACCAGAGAGCCGAGAGAACTATATAGGAAAAACCTGGAACGGGTCTTGGCCCAAATTTGCTCGCAGCTCCAGGCATGGACTCCGCTGTCCCTGTCTCTGCTGGGACGGGTGGCGGCATTGGGGATGGTGATTTTGCCACGGGTGCTTTATTGTTTGCAGACTCTCCTAGTGTGGATATTGAAGCGAGACTTAAACTCTATAGACCGAGAGGTTCAGAAGTCTCTTTGGAGAGGGGCTCGGGCTCGTATACCACTACATAGACTGAGAGGGAGATGGGAACGAGGGGGGATAGGACTTTCAGACCTAAGGAGTTATGCCCTAGCGTGCCAAGCGCGGCATATAGGAGACTGGTTGGGGGATATGGAGGTATACACCCCACGAGCATTGGAGGAGGCCTTTGTGGCCCCGCAATCCCTGCTAGCGGTGTTGCATTTGGAGAGTAGATACTTGACTGGAGAAGTGACGAGTAGTGAGCTGATTCGCCCTGCACGACAAACGTGGCAATACCTAAATGGCCTTTGGGGGGAGACCCCAGCGGTCTCGAGTTGGTTGCCCATACAAGGGAACTGTCGGTTCACCCCTGGATCGGAAACACCAGTGTTTTGGGGATGGAGGAGACAGGGCATACGGAATATTGGACATGTGATTGATCCAATGGGGCAGTGCAGACCTTTTGAGACCTTGTGCAAGGATTATGGGGTGAGCAGCCGACACTACTTTGCCTATGTCCAACTGCACCACTATATAGCTTTGCTCCCACAGGCTGCACTACGGGTGGAAAGGGCTGCGCAGATATTGGAGTTTTTTGCACTGGGGGAGGAGGCTCCGCCCACAATCGTAAGTCTGAAGAGGCGAATGGATGGTATGTTAGCCTGCCAGATTATGAGCGGAAGAGGCTTTGTGGGCTCGGGAGCTGAATTTGGTGGTGCCCCCGCAGCACTTAATAGGGCCCTGGGTAGGATACGCGGATTGGTGGAGGGGCACGCTGGTGAGAAGTGCAGTTTAAATGCCTAATAAGAGCACACTTCTCTCCTAGACGTGCACTACGGTGTCGTCTCACTGAGGAGGGAGGTTGCCCAAAATGCTCTTGCCCTTTGGCGGATTTGGGACAAATGTGGTGGAGATGTCAGAGGATTTACCAGTATTGGAGAAAGATTGCTGATTATATGAGTAAGGTCATACAGCAACAGATTGACTGGATGGCATCGCTTGTGATGTTAGACCTACTTGGACCACTCCACCCGAAGGGGAGGTGGGAACGCCTGTTAGTTAGGAAAGCATGTCTGGTGGGTAAAGGCCTGAAACTCCACCGGTGGAGAGAAGTGGCGAGCCCTACCTTTTGGGAGTGGCGCAACAGCTTCCACCAACTAATGCTTATGGAAAGGAGGGGAGCTAGGGGAAATGCCCGTCGCTGGGCTTCGTTCCTGTTGGTATGGGAGCCATATATTCAGACGTTGGACCCCCATGCCCGGAATGAGGTACTCTGGGTGGGCTGAGGAGGGCTAGGGGAAGATAGGGGAGTACATAGAGTAGTGCGGAACCATGGATAAGAGGGATATGGTGGCTCTCAGTGTATGTTCCCTAGTGGTAGAGGAAGAGCTGCGGGGGTTGGGGGGTAGTGGGGTGGGGGGGTGGAGGGCGGGAGGGGGGGCGGTTGGATTAAATGTTAACTTTGCTGTACCTTTCTGTATGATCTGTGGTGAAGCCCTGGAGCGGGGGATAAGACACAACCCCTGCAAGGGCTGCCATGTATGTATATAGTTTTGCATGATCTGTATTGTGTGGCTGTGCTTTCAATAAACAGAGTTAAAAAAACAAAAACTGGCTGATTCATCTGTTTAGGACCAGTTTCTGAAGGGCTCAACCCTCCTCTCATGGGCATCTCTAGGATAACAGATATTGCTAGGGTCTCCCAAACAGCAGGAATTGAGGATTACAGTCTCTCTAGGTGAGTAGAGGTTACAATATCTTCCTCTCAACAGACCTCGACAGGGAATTAGAGGTCATGGGAGTCTCCCCGTTAACAAGGACAGAGGATCACATGCCTTACCAGCCAAGTAGATGCTATAGGTATTCCTTCCCAGGCCTTTGTCTTATTTGCTTTGCAAGATCAGGCAATGAGACCAGAAATCTTTCCTCTCCCCCCGTGTGACCCTAAAGACCTATGACATCAGGTAGATGTCGTGACACTTCCATGCCTGTACCACCCCTGTCCAGCAACACTGCTGCTGTGGCTTGTTTATCTTCCTAAGCGGTACTGCTGATTAGGAAAGCATATCCTCTTGCCTCAGCACAGGCTGATCTTTGCACCCACAGCGTCCTGTTTGGGAGAGGCTCAGAGGATGAGACACAAGGGGTGGCAGAGACCCTCTGGCTGTATGTGAAACAGGAAAATATTTGTGCTGAAACATCCTTCCATGTTTTCTGTCTGTAAGCTGGATTTATCTCAGCATCTTTTATTATCCTCGGACCTGCAAACTTGGCAGAAGCGGTTATGCTGCTTTTATTATTTATGTCTATAAAAATGTGCAGAGGCCACTTATTTCTGGAAATCGCTGCATATAATGCTTTATTTTTAACATTCCTTGCTCAGATCATGCCCATCCTTCTCAGCATAACAGAATCAGTTCCTTTCATGCCTGGAGCTCAGATTCACTTCGATAGGAAACAGCTGATCAGGAAACAGCTGAACAGCTTCCCACTTTCAGAGAGTAAAGAATCATGAAAGATGGGGACATAACTCTAACCCCCCAAATAAACATACTTCCACTGCTTCAACTCTATTTTAGATTATTATATGTGACTGTAAACGTATGAATGAGTTTTTATTATGTATGGTGGCATGCCTTGAGTGATTATTTTTTTAAAGATATGTTATCAACTTGAATGAATAAACCAACCAAAAAGTTACAGGAAAGCACCAATACTGTCCCATCTACAGGTATTTTAAAAAGCACATGCTAGGAAGTAGCAATGACCCAGTTTTGAAGAGAACTTTCCTTATGATGAGCACACTGTTGCGAACAGGTTCATCCTAACAGGCTGCACCTTACAATACAGATATCTGGCAAACAGTGATGCACCTCACATATATCTGCTGCTCTCTATCACCACATAATTTATGTATTTATTTAACATTTCTTTTATACCACTATTCATAATATCATAGCAAAGCAGCAGCTGATAATAGTCCAGACTTCTGAAATGAGAGGAAATTTAGAGGAAAACTGAAGCATCAGAAACATTACCACCCCTGCTAGTCTGGAAGTCGTATGTGCCTACATGGATGGAGAGTCTACACTATGATGGAGTAAAGAAACAATCTTCAGTGTCATCAAACTGCCTCTGAACCCAATTCTTGCATTAGGCTTTGTAAATGACAGAACAAAAAGACAAACCTGCCCATGGGAATGCCTTATGTGCCTTATCTCTACTTTTTCAGCCATGTATGGATAGGAACTTACGTGTGTAGCTTTCCTGGCACAGAGAGTTACATGAATAAGAATTTAAAAAAAAAAAACAAAAAAAAACATATACAGACAAGAGTAGGAAGAACCTGAAGAGGGGAGACAGGACAGCAGAAAGCACATTGATAGGGCCAACAATGTACATGAACAAACCAAACAGCATTGGCAATACAGACATTCTGAAAACACCTAGGGCTACTGCCTGCCAAGGAAACCAGAGTCCAAAGGCTTAGGGCTGCTATCTTGCTAGTAAATGACAGCACCATTCCTTGACCTTCTGAATGTGAAGAAGGGGGACAGAGGGTCATAGCCTGGGAGTTTCTGTTCCTTAGTCAGATCAATGTGAAGACTTGCAGCAGTGAATGGAGGACATCCATTAAATTTGAGTCACGTCATCAGCATCACATGTAAATGCATATAGCAAAGCTTAAGCAAGTTACCTGTTCCTACTCACATGCACTTTGGACCAGTAGGTTCATTTATCAAGGAGTCACTCAGCTCCCGCCTGATGCAAAGGCTAATAAAAACCTCCGATCCAAGAAGCAAATTGGTGTGCAATACTATTCATTTTAAATCCTGCTACAAATCCAGTACCATGATCACACAATGCTGGCAGAATCTTCTTGCACAACTTCAACAGCACAGAAGGGGTTTAAAAGATGCTTCACTTACATTGCACAGAAAGCTCTCCAGAAAGGACTTCTCATCAAACACCCCAGTCTCTAGGCGACCTGTGGGGTGAGGGAGAAGATGGGAAATGTAAGAGGAGGACAAGGCAGCACAGTGTATGAGGCCAATGCTTCCAGAGTTCAGCGTGAGAGATAATACAGTATACACAAAGGACAGCTTTCAGGAAGCTGACAGAGCTCAAGAGCCCATAGTATTTAGTACTCACAGTCCCTCAAGTAAATTTTGAAAGGGAAATTCCCTAGTGCCTCAGGAAGGCTCTTCCCCATAGACTTTGAACAACATAAGCACTGGCAAGTTAGATACACGGTATTGATAAGGTAGGCAAAGAGAGAATTTGAAAAAAACTTGCCGTGGAAGCAAAAATGCATAATAAAAACTTTTGCAAGTACATTCGTAGCAAAAAAACAGAGTCAGTTGGACCATTAGATGATAGAGGGGTAAAAGGGGCACTAAGAGGGGACAAGGCCATAGCGGAGACACTGAAAGAATCCTTTGCTTCAGTCATTACTGAGAAATATGCAGGAAAGTTACCAATGCCTGAAATGGTATTAAAAAGGGGCGGGAAGGAACTGGTATGCAAACCGGTGTCGTCAGGTGCCCCCAGTGGCCAATGGCTGTAAGGGCATGCTGAGCATTTTCATTATTTTTAAGGAGCTGTTGTTAAGTGCCGTCGAGTCGGAGTCGACTCATGGCGACCCTCTGGAGGTCCTTGGAGTTTTAGCTCCTTGTGAGAACAAATTATATAAGCCAAAAGTGGAGGGTAATAAGGCTTTATTTCCCCTTTAACGCAAGGGTTCACTAAGACATAAAAAAATAAAGATAGTCCTTCTTTATAAAGGGTTCCACCAAATAAGCAGGCAAACAACTGTTATAAGCTTCACAATTGAATGCAGGGTTTAACTGAGGATTCCTTCATTCCCAAGTAAATTAAACAAGCAGGCAAACAAACTGTTATAAGCTTCACAATTAATTGCAGAGTTTCTTTTATATTTACAGTTCTACTAAGGACTCAAGACTAGTAGTAGCACAAAAAGTAGAATCCATGGATTCATCTTGAGGAATGGGAATAGTATTCTCAAACTCTATTTCCATGGACTCTGCGTCACTGGCTTCTCCCTCTGAATAAGTGCTTTCCCTTGCGGCTACAAATTTACAGGGTCTGTCCCCGTTTCTTTGCTTCCAGTAAGACTCTTCTGTTAAGCCCTTAGGTATTGTTTTGAAAAGCTCTGCTTTGTTCCCTCTTCTCATATACTGAGCGTCTGCTTTATCAGAGTTTCTAGGAGCAAGGCTTTCTTTTAAAAGTAAAGAGCCACCATACCTTGGCTTCCTGCAGCTGCTACAACTGGAGCCTTCTCTCTGACGTACTTCTCTTTGGAGACACGTTTTCTTGTGCAGTGCTTTGCCTTCCTGAAGGCCAGGAAAACCTGGTGAGGATTCCCAACCTCTGTGCTTCTGTGTAAAGGTAGCTTTGCTATAGGAACCTCTCCTCCTTGTACCTTGTAATCCTGGTCCAGCGAACTCAGGTGAATGTAGGCTTCTCTTAAAGCATGGCTCCTTGGTTTTCTGTGCTCCTCTTTCAGCTGTTACTGCTCTTGTTGTGCTGCTTGATCCAGCTACGTTACTTGGGCTGGGAGTGTCACTCCTTCCAGCCAAACTGCTTCTCCTGGCAGCCTCTCTCTGGACTCCATCTCTCTGTGCTCTGCCCCTTTGGACTCTATCCCTCTGGAAAATCTCCATCTGGATTCTGTCCCTCTGGGCTTGCTCCGTGTGGACTCTCTCCTTCTCCACACTCCTTCTCCTTCCTTCTGGCTGAACTGCTGCCGGCTGAATTCCCTCCGAGTGGATTCCTTCCGACTGGATTCCCCCTGGCTGGATCCCTCCTTCCTTCTGGGCTGCCTTTCATTTATAAAGGCCTTTTAACCTTTGAAACTCCCGGGCTTGCCTTCAGGTGCAGCTGGTTAACTCTCATACAATCAGAGGCTGGGCGTGTTGACTCAGCCTCTGTAGGATTACTCCTGCCCCCTCTAGCTGTGCTGCGAGGTAATTGCATCTTCTCTATGAAAGAGAGGGTTTTTTTCTAAACCTGCACCTTCCGTGGCTCCAGCCTCATGACACATCCCCCGTCTTAAAATATTACGGGCTGAGTTTTCATCTTCAACGTTAATTAAAGGCGTGTTCACAGAGCGTATACTGATATAACGTTAAATCTCGTTTGCGCTCCAAAATCTTATACCCCTATAATTCAAAAACTTTCCTCAATATAACTGTTCAATATAAAATTGGCAATGTCTCAGACTTCCCGGCGCTATCTTGGCTATCTGTCAGTAAACCAACAGAGCCGCGCCAACTAGCATCAACGACCTGCCAAATTAATGACCAGTTTTACAATGCAAATAAGGCTTTCCAAAA
Source organism: Ichthyophis bannanicus (assembly GCA_033557465.1). Lineage (NCBI taxonomy): Eukaryota > Metazoa > Chordata > Amphibia > Gymnophiona > Ichthyophiidae > Ichthyophis > Ichthyophis bannanicus. The sequence continues at coordinate 805,969,361 of CM066036.1, forward strand.
TATTTAAAACAGGTAATAATGAAAATCATGTCAATTCTCTTAACCATCACCCTACCAAAGTGTATACATAAATATTATTTAAATAATTCATATTTGTAAAGATAACTCTTAAATTAGTCTGAAAAGATGTCTTTGAAATCTCAATATATATTCTTTGAGTCCAAAGGAATGTTCCCAGTCTCAATGTATGTTTTTTTGAAAGCGAAGGTTAATCCTTGAAGGCGCGGGCAGCATCCTTTTTACAGAAACCCACTGGAGACCACGAGAAGCAGGATCTTTTCTCAGAGATTCTAACTGGCGGAGCTAGTGGTTTCGGAATATGAGTTAATTCAATCTGTTATGAAGACAGACCGACATCTTCTCTGAAGAAAGTAATTTGACATCTCCCAGAAAGCATTTTTGCTTAAATTTCCCCTGAAGAATCCCGAGTGGGAGAAACGCATTGGAGCGCGACTAAGACAGCGTTGGGAAGACTTAGACAACATACATTGAGACTGGGAACATTCCTTTGGACTCAGAGAATATATATTGAGATTTCAAAGACATCTTTTCAGACTAATTTAAGAGTTATCTTTACAAATGTGAATTCTTTAAATAATATTTATGTATACACTTTGGTAGGGTGATGGTTAAGAGAACTGACATGATTTTCATTATTACCTGTTTTAAATATTTTGGAAAGCCTTATTTGCATTGTAAAACTGGTCATTAATTTGGCAGGTCGTTGATGCTAGTTGGCGCGGCTCTGTTGGTTTACTGACAGATAGCCAAGATAGCGCTGGGAAGTCTGAGACCTTGCCAATTTTATATTGAACAGTTATATTGAGGAAAGTTTTTGAATTATAGGGGTATAAGATTTTGGAGCGCAAACGAGATTTAACGTTATATGAGTTTTCATCTTTACTACAGCACGTAATCCTTGACATTGCATCTGCGTTATAATGCAGCTTTCCTGCTCTGTGTTCTACTTTGTATTCATATGGCTGCAATGCCATGTACTTGGATCCTTTTCTAACTGACGTAAACAAGGCCAATCTTTCGTGCCAATGTCGAAGGACATTTATGTGGTATACCTGTTCATGTCCCTTTGTATCTTGTATTAAGTACGAGGCAGGACCAAGTGGTTTGACTACCGTATAGGGTCCCCTCCATTGGGCTTCAAATTTCGGTGTAGGCCCGGATAACAAAACTACTACCTTCTCACCGGCGGTTAGCTGTCTGGGCTTGGTACCTCGGTCATAATACTTTTTCTGCTTCTGCTGACTATCCTTCAGCTTCTCTTCGGCCAGACGGGAGGTCCGCCTTAGACGGCTTCTTAAACTTTTCAAAAACTGCGGTATTCCAAATTCGTTTTCTACTGGAAGGGGTGTCAGTACATCCTTGAACTCGCCCAACATACTGGACAATTGCTGCCACTGTACTGTAGAGTTCATCGCTGACGCGCAGCTCAGGATTGGTTTTGCCATCGGACAAAAGTGGGCCCAGATCTTCATCCGGTTGCTCTCCCGCTACTGCTACCAAACTTTTCATCTCAGCTTGACTGGTGGAGCCGAACCCTCCGATACCTCGGCTCGTGGGGGTTACCATAGCCACTTCCTCCAGGATCGGGAAACCAACCTGCACGCATATTAGCTGGGCGATGTGATCCCCTGTTTTCACCTCAAAATCTTCGTCCGCGAAATTAAATAGCAGGACCTTTATGACCCCTCTGTAGTCTGGATCCCCCACTCCAGCGCCTACATCAATAAAATGCTTGGAGGCCAAGCCCGAGTGGGGCGCAATCCTACCATAGCATCCTGGTGGCAGTTCCAGTTGAATACCGGTGTTAATTAAGGCTCTGCTGCGCCTGGGAACAATCTGACTTTCTGCGCTATACAAGTCATACCCAGCAGCCTGGGCCGATGCTCGACAGGGACTTCGAGCTTGCCTGGAGGTTTTACAAAATTTTAAGGCGAACTTCTTTACAGGCTCCTCCTGTACTTTGAGTTTGGGTCCTTTAACTTTCCCTAAGAGGGGACTAGGAACTACCTTTCCCTTAGAGGGAGAGCCTGTGGACATAAAAGCTTCTCGGGGCGTTAAGCCTTCTTCTAAGCCTCTTTTAAATTGGGGCCAGTCTGTGCCCAAGACTAACTCCTGAGGTAACCTGGGTACTACAGCAACCAACATTTTCCTCATTATTCCCAAACCTCTCACAATCAGGTTATATACAGGGTAAAATGTGGCAGCACCATGAACACATTTTATCTTCACTTTGCCCTCTGGTTGATCTGGTGCGGATTCATCTTACTCTTTGATCACAGACCAGAGCTTGCGAGAAATCATAATTTGATCCATGCCAGAGTCAAGAAGAGCTTTGGCAGCAACCCCTTATATAGTCACATCCAACACAAACCCTTCACATAGTGTTTTTCTGTTCTCGCCTATGAGCAGTACATGCTTGGCACTCACTCCTTACGTGACCCGTTTTCCCACAGGTAAAACATCTTTTATCGTGACTCCTTAATACAACATTAACATTTTTCATATCACGGGTTTTACAATGTGAGAGACTTCCTGATGACTGCTTGAACGCACCCACTGCCGTCTTTGAAACTTCCTCAGTTTGTTGGGTGGCCAATTCCGCCTCCAAATATCTCTCTGTCAAGATAATGGCTTCTGCGGTGGTGCGACAATTCTGCAGGATAAGGAAGCTCTGCACATTGTTGGGTACTGCAGACATGAATTGCTCTAGGACTATCACATCCATTAATGTCTCAACCGTCTTCTCATCAGGCCTTAGCCACTTTGCGGCTAAGCTTCTCAGCCTGTGTCCCAATGCTTTTGGTGTCTCACCTCTTTTAAGGTGTGTGGCCCGCAGCATGCGATTATACACGAGGGGAGTCAGACCAAAGCGATCTCTGATGGCCTTCACTACCACGGTATAATCATTTGCTGACGAGGTGGGCATTGCTCTGTAGGCCAACAGCGCCTCCCCCGTGAGAGAAGCTGCCAGTCTAATGGCCCACTGTTCTTTTGGCCAGCCTACAGAACCTGCTATCCTTTCGAAGGAGTCCAGGAAGTCATCGATGTCATCTGTAACTGCTAACTTCCCTAAGGTTAAAGAATCATAGGACCATTGTCCTACTGGATAGTTGCCCAGTCCAGAACTCTGTCCCAGATGACTGGAGGCTGCTTCCTGCACCTTTTGTTGATGGGCTACCCAAGCCTCCATCATCTGCAAGACGGGTTTTTGTTGCTCTTGCAGAGCCAAGACTGCTTGCTGCTGCATTTTACAAGCCAGTTCTCTTTGCTTGTCAAACTGCATAGCCATCCATGCGAACATCTCTTTCTGCTCCATGTTGATGAGATTTCCTAGGGAAACACAGAAAAAAAAACAAGTGTGGTCTGATAACACAATCAGCCACCCTTTTCCCTTTTTTTTTTTTTTCTCAAATTTCAAACCAGCATCCAAAACAGGTCATGCCCCTCTACCTTATACCTGGTAGAAGTGTTTCCAGCTTCCAGAAAAAGGACGCTGCTGCTCTACGGCGTAGCACTCCGCGACTGCTGCCAGCAACCACGGCCTTCCTCTCCGGATTTCCTTCTTCCGGTCTGGGTTTTCCACTCCCAATCCGGTCTTTTCCTCTTCCAGTCCGGGTTTTCCTCTTCCGGTCCGGGTTTTTCCCAGCTTAGTACTGGTGGTTTCTTCTTTTCCTGTACGTCTTAGGACGGTATCCTTATCCGAACAACTACGCCATTATGTCGTCAGGTGCCCCCAGTGGCCAATGGCTGTAAGGGCATGCTGAGCATTTTCATTATTTTTAAGGAGCAATGGCTCTTTAAGGCCAAGTGCAGTTTGGTCCTTGGAGTCTTAGCTCCTTGTGAGAACAAATTATATAAGCCAAAAGTGGAGGGTAATAAGGCTTTATTTCCCCTTTAACGCAAGGATTCACTAAGACATAAGAAAATAAAGATAGTCCTTTATAAAGGGTTCCACCAAATAAGCAGGCAAACAACTGTTATAAGCTTCACAACTGAATGCAGGGTTTAACTGAGGATTCCTTCATTCCCAAGTAAATTAAACAAGCAGGCAAACAAACTGTTATAAGCTTCACAATTAATTGCAGGGTTTCTTTAGTATTTACAGTTCTACTAAGGACTCAAGATTAGTAGCAGCACAAAACGTACAATCTATGGATTCATCTTGAGGAATGGGAATAGTATTCTCAAACTCTATTTCCATGGACTCTGCGTCACTGGCTTCTCCCTCTGAATAAGTGCTTTCCCTTGCGGCTACAAGTTTACAGGGTCTGTCCCCGTTTCTTTGCTTCCAGTAAGACTCTTCTGTTAAGCCCTTAGGTATTGTTTTGAAAAGCTCTGCTTTGTTCCCTCTTCTCATATACTGAGTGTCTGCTTTATCAGAGTTTCTAGGAGCAAGGCTTTCTTTTAAAAGTAAAGAGCCACCATACCTTGGCTTCCTGCAGCTGCTACAACTGGAGCCTTCTCTCTGACGTACTTCTCTTTGGAGACACATTTTCTTGTGCAGTGCTTTGCCTTCCTGAAGCCCAGGAAAACCTGGTGAGGATTCCCAACCTCTGTGCTTCTGTGTAAAGGTAGCTTTGCTATAGGAACCTCTCCTCCTTGTACCTTGTAATCCTGGTCCAGCGAACTCCGGTGAATGTAGACTTCTCTTAAAGCATGGCTCCTTGGTTTTCTGTGCTCCTCTTTCAGCTGTTACTGCTCTTGTTGTGCTGCTTGATCCAGCTACGTTACTTGGGCTGGAAGTGTCACTCCTTCCAGCCAAACTGCTTCTCCTGGCAGCCTCTCTCTGGACTCCGTCTCTCTGTGCTCTGCCCCTTTGGACTCTATCCCTCTGGAAAATCTACATCTGGATTCTGTCCCTCTGGGCTTGCTCCGTGTGGACTCTCTCCTTCTCCACACTCCTTCTCCTTCCTTCTGGCTGAACTGCTGCCGGTTGAGTTCCCTCTGAGTGGATTCCTTCCGACTGGATTCCCCCTGGCTGGATCCCTCCTTCCTTCTGGGCTGCCTTTCCTTTATAAAGGCCTTTTACCTTTGAAACTCCCGGGCTTGCCTTCCGGTGCAGCTGGTTAACTCTCATACAATCAGAGGCTGGGCGTGTTGACTCAGCCTCTGTACGATTACTCCTGCCCCCTCTAGCTGTGCTGCGAGATAATTGCATCTTCTGCACATCCACAGCTCTATGAAAGACAGGGTTTTTTTCTAAACCTGCACATTCCGTGGCTCCAGCCTCATGACATCGGACAAAACTCAATAATAAAAATGAGACTTTTTCCCATGGAAAACTGAACAACGTCCGATGGGCTCTGCAGAAAAAAAGGAGACTAAGGCAAGACGGCACCCTTGGGCATGAAGTGGACCACGCATGCGTGGTGCATCTCCCAAAGGCTTTCTTTAAAAGCTGGGGAGATGCTTCCATGCAGTCTGTTGGCATTGACGTCACCCAAATGTGAGGACCGACTTCCCATTTGTTCCTGGAGAAACTACATTTTCTCTTGGAACAAACAGGAAGTCAGGCCTCACATATGGGACTCCCAAGCAACAGGCTACCAAAAAAAACCTGTAAAAGCCAAGAGCGACCCAAAAAGCGGACCATAAAGGCAGCAGGGAGCGCTGCTTGGCTGGAAGTCCGACACTGCAAAAGCAGCATCGAATATGCAAATCCCTCTCTGGTAGCCTGGACACCACAAACTGGAGGGAAGGAGTTGCACTATTCGCCGAAGAGGTGATGGAGTATTGCCTGGCCGAAGGTGCTATCCCTCCAAGAGGTCTCTTCCAAGCAGTAGTGTGCTGCGAAAGTGTGCACAGAGGACCAGGTAGCAGCCTGGCAGATGTCCAGTATGGGCACCGAGCACAGGCTGGCAACTGAGGCTGCCATCGCACGCACATTGTGTGCAGTCACATGATGGTCCAGAGAAAGCCCCGCCTGTTGATAAGCAAAGGAAATACAGTCAGCCACCCACCGTAAGAGGGTGTACTTAGAGACTATGACCCTAAGTCGACTGTGCTCAAAAGAGACAAAGAGCAGCGCTGACTGATGGTGGGCTCTGCATCCTCTGGATGTAGAAGGACAAGGCACACTTGCAGTCCAGCGTGTGTAAGAAGGCCTCCGCCCTGGAAGAATGAGACCTGGGAAAGAAGGTGGGTAACACCACCTCTTGGGTTCAAGTAACATAGTGACATAGTAAATGACGGCAGATAAAGACCAGCATGGTCCATCCAGTCTGCCCAGCAAATATACGGAAAGAGTAGCTGAACCCATCGCTCCGTGCAGGCCACCCCTCCCCATGTCTTTTGTTTAGGGGTGGACCCACCACTCCATGTAGGACACCCCTTTTTGTTGAGAAGTTAGATGGTTCAGTTTATTTTGTTTTTATCCTGTTGCTATAAAGGGATCCGCAGTGCTTGTCCCATGCTGTTTGGAATTCCGTCACCATGTTTGCCCCCACCACTTTCATCGGGAGAGCATTCCAAGCATCCACCACCCTTTCAGTGAAAAAATATTTTCTCAAGCAGGATTGACAAACTTGATAAGATAAAAACTTCTACATTTACTCCAAGAAGATTCAAAGCCTTCAATAAAGAGCAGTTCTTACTTGACACACTACCTTGCCTTGACTCAACTGAACGTGATTTGAACAAACAAGTGAACAACTGGTATAACACCATTAGCACTGCATCCAAGGCCTTTTCAGACTCAAGAACATTCAAAAACAGACATCATGCTCCATGGTATTCCAAAAACATACGCAATGCTAAGAGGGAATTAAGGAGAATTGAACGCCACTGGAGACGATCAAAATCTCCTACCTCTCAAAATTTATATTTAATTCAGCAAAAGAATTACAACGATCTCATCAACAAAACTAAAAAAGAGCACCACACAAATACTATACAGAAAGCATTTAACAAACCTAGAGAACTTTTTGCAATTGTAAAAAATCTAGTCAACGAACCAAGCTCTGATAGAGACATTCAGATCAGTCCTCAAGTATATGCAGATCATCTTCAATTGAAAATAGGCCAAACCCCACCTTTAAAACAGTCTGAAAACAACAGCCTTATTTTACCAAGTACAATTTGGAACAAGTTTTACACTCCCTCGACTACACAACTTTCAGACATCATTGCTGCACTTAACACAAGCACTGCACCCACAGATCCTTGCCCTGTACCTTGGATCAAAGCTACCAAGTCAAACTTTATTAATTTTATTCACAATCTTGTAACTAACTCCTTAACTCATGGAATCATGCCAGAACAACTTAAATTAGCCACAATTAGGCCAACCCATAAAAAAACCAACCTTGAAAAAGACAATCCAGCTGCATATAGACCAATTTCCAGCTTACCACTCTTAGCAAAAATTATTGAGAAGGCAGTACAGCTACAACTTCAAGACCATATTGATGAACATGCGCCACTTGATATACATCAGCATGGCTTCCGCCCTAACCATGGTGTTGAAACGCTCCTACTATACTTATTTAATGACATCACTCAAACAATAGACAATTTCAACAGAGGAACCTTAATGATCTTCTTAGATATTTCAGCTGCCTTCGATACAGTGGACCATGCAATCCTCTTAACAAGACTAAAGAGCATCGGATTAACTGGCACCGTCCTAAAATGGTTTGAATCCTACCTAGTTGATAGACAGTTCCAAGTTAAAATTGGCCTAAACACTTCACGTCACATAGTAATCAAACAAGGCGTGCCGCAAGGATCTGCACTCTCTTCACTTCTTTTTAATTTGTTTATCCAACCAATCTGTCACATAATAGCAGATCATCAAATAGACTACACGATTTATGCGGATGATATCATGATTTACACTCCAATTGATATCAACTGCCCAGATTACAGCAAAATTTCAAACTGTATTACCAGCATTTCAAATTGGCTAACAAATAATAACCTTGCAATAAACCTGAACAAGACGGAAGCACTTATTGTAACTAGAAACACCAGCTTTATCCCTCCACCTTACATTACATGCAACAACACAAAGATTCCAGTTAAGGACGAAGTAAGATACCTCGGAATAACCCTCGATAAGAAACTAAACCTGCGATCTCATATAAGAAAAACTGTTAAAAACGCGTATTACAAAATGAAGATAATTAGACGACTTAAGCCTCTTATCTCCTATGATCACTTTCGAACAGTCTGTCAGGCACTCATTACTCCCATTCTGGATTTCTGCAACCCTATTTACAATGGACTGCCTAAGCATGCTCTCAGGCCACTTCAAATGGCACAAAATACAGCAGCCAGAATCATCAATGGATCCTCAAATCATGAACACATTACCCCCATCCTTAAAGAACTCCACTGGCTCCCAATAATCCTTCGCATAAAGTATAAATTAATCATAAATATATTCAAAATGAAACACAACAGTTCTGCAATCAGCCTTCATGCCCTCTTACTCCATGATATCAACAAAAGACCAAGAAGGTTATCCACTTCTAACACCCTCAGCACCCCAAAAAACTACTCTAAATCATGCAAATGTACTTCACAAAGAGCAATTTCTTTGGTCGCCCCTTTAATTTGGAACTCTCTCCCTCCTGATTTACGCTCACTGGATGATTTAAAAGACTTTCGTAAGCAATTAAAAACTACACTTTTCATTGAACAATATGGATCAACAATTGACTAAATATCATATATTATATTTATTTTAATTATTTTAATTAATTTGCCTTATTGTTAACCCTTGTTATTTTTCCTATATTACCACTGTGCTGTTATGTTTATACTGTGTTTGTTTCCCTTGCCTATAACCTTTGTATTTCTTGTAACCGCTTTGATTGAAGGAGAAGGCGGTATAGAAAACTTGTTAAATAAATAAATAAATACATATTTAGGTCTTCAAGTCTCTTCTCATAGGGTTTCTTACGCAGGCTCCAAATCATTTTGGTCACCTTCCTCTTAACAGTTTTCCAGTCTTTTTACATCTTTTGCAAGATATGGTCTCCAAAACGGAACAAAGTATTTCAAGTGAGGCCTCACCATCGACCTGTACAGTGGCATAAGTACCTCTCCATTTCTTCTGGTAATCCCTCTTTGTATGCAGCCCAACATCCTCCTGGCTTTTGCCACCGTCTTGTCACACTGTTTTGCCACCTTGAGATCATCAGGGATAATCACACCAAGGTCTTTCTCCTGAACCATGCACACCAACCTCTCGCCCCCTACTGCGTACATATCCCTTGGATTTCTGCTACCTAAGTGCATAACACTGAACTTTTTTGCATTACATCGTAATTGCCAAGCATTAGACCATTCTTCCAGCTTTTGTAGATCTTTCCTCATGTTATCCACTCCCTTGGGGGAGTCCACTCTGTTGCAAATTTTTGTGTCATCTGCAAAAAGACAGACTTTTCCATTCAGTCCTTCAGCAATATCCCTCACAAATACATTGACCAGTGCCGGGCCCAGGAACGAACCCTGGGGCACCTCGCTAATCACCTTCCTTTCATCTGAGTGAGCTCCATGTACCATCACCTTCTGTCGTCTTTCAGTCAACCAATTTCTAATCCAGTTCACCATCTTGGGACCAATCCCCAAGCTACTGAGTTTGGTGACAAGCCTCCTATGAGGAACAGTATCAAAGGCTTTGCTGAAATCCAGCTAGATGACATCCATCGCATGTCCCTGATCTAGTTCCTTGGTCACCCAGTCAAAGAACTCAATCAGATTTGTTTGGCAAGAACGTCCTTCAATATAACCATGTTGCCTCGGATCTTGCAACCTGTTGGTTTTGAAAAAGGTCACTATTCGCTCTTTCAGGAGCATCTCCATTACTTTTCCCGCCACCGAGGTAAGGCTCACGGGTCTGTAGTTTGATACTTCTTCCCTGTCACCACTTTTGTGTAGAGGTACGACATCAGCCATTCTCCAGTCCTGAGGAACCTCTCCTGTTTCCAAGGATCTGTTGAATACATCCTTTAACTGCCCTGCAAGAACCTCTCAGAGCTCTTTCAGTATCCTGGGATGTATCCCATTCGGTCCCATGGCTTTGTCCACTTTCAGTTTAGCAAGTTGTTCTAACACCTCATCTTCTGTGAATGGTGTGGTATCTACTTTATTCCCATTTTTTTTTTTTTTTTTTGAAAAATGTTTATTAGAAGCACATGAAACAATACAATGCCTCACAACAACCGTTACAACATTGCTTCATATTTTACAGTATATAGTCAGGTTTAAATGCCCGTATGTACCCTGGGCAGGGTTGTCTCTTATCCACTGCCTCAGGGCATTGTCACAGTACAATACCCAAGTCCCAGCTACCTATCTGTCCCTTCCCCCCTCTCCCCCATGCTCCCCCCCCCACCCCTCCCTCCCAGGATCCATGAGGTCATCGGAGGTTTATTCTCGTCTATAGATAACGTCTCCCCGAGTTCTATCCCAAACATAGAATCTCGCTTCGTACTTTGGGCCCTAAATGCTGAACATAGGGTGTCCACACCATGAGAAAGGAGGCCCAACTGCGGGGGTGTCTCTGTGCACTCCGCCTCTCTAGAAGCATATATTGATGAAACCCATTTCGCCACTCCCAGTAGGAGGGGGCTGCAGGCTCCAACCACCGCCGCAGGACAGGGCCCTTCCCCACCAGACATGCCTTCCGTACCAACAATTGCTGCCATTTACCCTTCGGGTGGAGTGGTCCCAACTGATCCAGCACTATGAGCTGCCCTGTCCAGCAGACCCGCTGTTGCAAGATATCGCTCAAGAAAGTTGCTATTTTCAACCAGTAACGGCGAATGTATGGGCAGCCCCACCACATATGACCCAGATCCGCTAGTGGATTCGCACACTTTGGACATCCCCCGTTGTCTGTAAGATGACTACGTAATGCCCTCTTCGGAGAGAAGTGAGCTCGGACAATACTCTTGAACTGGATTTCCCGCCAGCGAGCTCCCTCCGCCAGGCCGGCCACCCTGCACAACGCTGCCATTATGGATCCCGGGGCGACCTCACTGGCCAGCTCTCGCGCCCAAGAATTCTCCTCTGCCGAGTAATCGACAGGTTTCGCATAAGGTTCCAAAGCTTTCTTGAAGTGTGTAATAGTTGGTTTGTCCTCAGTGCCCAAAGCAAAGAACTCTAAGATCCGTGCGGAACGGTCGCTCTGTAGTTCCCGTCTCGCCACAGAGTACACATAATGTGATAGCTGCCGGTACGGGAACAGAGAAGTCCTGGGGCACAAGTCATATTCATGACAAAGCACTTCCAGGGTCTTGCACCGCCCATCTAAATCGACAACGTGCCCCAAAAGTCGTATTCCGACCTGCGCCCACTGAACGAAAGGAGCCGACTCCGAGCCCGGGGGGAATAGAGCATTCCCCTGCAGCGGCAGCCAGCTCGAAGCCTCTGGGGAACTCTCCCACAGTACGTTCAACCGTTGCCAAGTACAGCGCGCCGCCTGTATCAACACACTCTTCACCAGGGGATTCGGCAGAGCTGCCCTCGGGAGGTGAAGAACCGCCAGCAATGAGTGCGGTGCTACCAAAGCCTCTTCCACCGCCCTTGGGGTATAGAGCTCCGTGTTACCGAGCCAATCCCCCAGGTGCCTAGCTTGGCAAGCCAAAGCATAGGCACCAAGATCCGGTACACCAATCCCCCCCGTTTTCCAGCCCCCCCGTAGACGGCACAGCGGGATACGCGCTCGAGCCCCTCTCCAAAGGAAACCGCGAAACTCCCGTTCGATACGATGAAGGTCACGACGGAGTAGCCAGACCGGTAAGGTTTGTAACCAATAGAGAATCCGCGGTAGTACCACCATCCCCAAGACTGCTGCCCTGCCCAGGAGGGACAGGGGGAGCGGCATCCAGGCCCGAAGTTGTGATCGAATGTTACACCAAATACGCTCAAAATTCTGTTTATATAATGCTGATGTATCTCTAGTGAGTGTAATCCCTAGATACGTAAAGGAGTTGTCCGCCCATCGCAGCGGGAAGCTCCCCTCCCAGCTCTGTTGTAGTCGACCCCCGACATCCAATGCTTCTGATTTGTCTTGATTAATCCGTAAGCCCGCGAAGGTACCATACCTAGTGAATTCGGCAAGTAGATTGGACAACGAGCGTTGCGGGTCACATAAATGAACTAAAATATCATCTGCAAAGGCGGCCAGTTTAAATCCGCCAGGTCCAATGGGGATACCACGAATCGCATTAGAGCCGGCGATACTCCGCAACAGAGGATCGATAGTCAACACAAATAATAGCGGGGAAAGTGGGCAGCCCTGTCGTGTGCCTCGGGTAAGATTAAATGAATCAGACATAGTCCCATTGCATAGAATACTCGCGGTAGGGTGTGTATAAAGTAACTTCACCATTGCAATGAAGGGATCGCCCAGCCCATAACGGGGCAAGAGAAACTCCAAGTAGTCCCAGTTGACCCGGTCGAACGCCTTTTCCGCGTCGAAACTGACCAACAGGGACGGTATCTCTCGCTTACGCACCCATTCCATAGAGGCTAGAATCTTCCGCAGGTTCCGCACCGCATGTCTCCCTTGCACAAAACCCACCTGTGACTCATGCAGCAGGACCCCCAATACGTCAGCCAAGCGATTCGCTAGCACCTTTGCGAGTATCTTCAGGTCGAAATTCAATAGAGAGATGGGCCTATAAGAGGCAGCCTGCAGGGGGTCTTTACCAGGTTTAGGAATCAGAGTGATAAAGGCATGATTCAGTCCCCAGGCAAACTTCCCCTGTTCTGCCCTCCTGTGGTATAACTCAGTTAATACTGGGGTGAGACGGCCTGTCAGTAGTTTATAGAACTCTGCTCCAAAACCGTCCGGGCCAGGCGATTTGTAGCACCTAGCCTTTTTGATTACTGTATGTATCTCCTCTTCTGTCACCGGTGCACCCAGCACCGAACGCTGCTCCACAGTCAACGTTGGGAGGTGCAGGTCTTGCAGGTAACTTTCCATGGCTGCCAGCGACCCTGTGGTTCCCTGATAGAGTTTCTGAAAGAAGCCGCGGAACAATTGGGCTATTGCCGGACTACTGGTGTGCAGCTGGCCCCGATCGTCTCGCAATGCCGCAATAGAGCGGGATCCCCGGCTACCACGTAGACAACGCGCCAGGAGCCGCCCTGGTTTGTTCCCAAAACGATAAAGTTGATATCGGTAATAGAACAGGGATTTCTTTGCCCGTTGGTGGAGCAGTTCATTGAGAGACGATTGCAGCTCCCAAAGAAGGCGTTTATTATCTCCCGTAGGGTTCCCTGCACATCGCCGACGCGCCTTAACAACATGTCGTTCTAACTGCACTATACGTGATGCTATTAACTTCCGCTTCCGTGCCCCATACGCAATAATGTCCCCACGTAAGACCACCTTCGCTGTTTCCCATAGTAATTCAGGGTCCTCGCGGTGCTGCCGATGATTGTCCATAAAGTCGTCCCATTTCTGTGCCAAGTAGGTATGAAATTCTGCATCCCCGTATAGCCCCAAAGGGAGCCGCCATATGCGCTGCAGGGGAGCAGGGTCCCCCCACCGCAAGTCAACCCACATCGGCGTATGGTCAGATATCGTACCCGGACCAATCTCGGCCTTTTCCACTTGTGCGAACAATCGTTCCGAGAGCAAAACATAGTCGATCCGTGCACTGGAATCATGGGCCCGCGACTGATGCGTAAAGTCTCGCTCCAGTGGGTGGAGTAGTCGCCACGGGTCAACCAACCCGAGGCGGCGTCGCAGCCCCTGGAGGGCTTTAGTGGTCGGGACCCGCCATCCCTCCTGTCCTCCTCCTGTAGTATCTAAATTTATATCCATTACCCCATTGCAGTCTCCCGCGAGGATCAGAGGGGCTTCCGGGATCTGCTCAACCTGCGAGGCTAAGCGAGCATAGAAGGCATTGTCCAAAACATTAGGGGCATAGAGGTTACCCAGCACCACCCGCCTCCCCTCCAGGGAGCCATATACCAAAAGATATCTGCCTCTGGGGTCAGCATATTGCTGTTCTAGTACAAAGCGCACACGTTTATGAATCAGCAGGACCACCCCAGCTTTTCTCCCATGTGCCGGAGCCCCCCAGCTCTGCCCCACCCAGTCCCTCTGTAACTTCGCATGTTCCTCAGCAGTCTGGTGGGTTTCCTGCAGAAAGGCGATATCGCATTGCAGCCGGGCTAGAGCCTGCAGTATTTTATAACGTTTAAAGGGGTTGCCTATTCCACATATGTTCCAAGATACGATCTTCAGCTTAAGGCGGGTTATAACACCACTCGTAGACCAATAACGTGATTATCTGCAGTTGAGCCCCCCCAGCCTGGGGCCCACTCTCGTACTCTCCTAGTAGCTCAAAGTTTATCATCCGCATGACCTCAGGATCCCATTGCACCCCCACCCGCTCCCCCCCCAAAACCCCCCCTAACCACCCCTCCCCACTCCAATCTCTACCCCAACCCCCTCTCCCCCTTGTACTCAGGGCCTTCTCCACCTCCCCACTCTAGAGAAGTCCAACCCAGGTCACACTGGGTGTGTCCGACCCCTCGCCCACTGACCAGTGTACCAGAGAGCCCGCGGACAATTCAATCACCTCCCTACGGAGCCCCTGATCTGTACTAGATCCTCTACCCTTCAGGGAAGCTCTCATGCTCAAGTCTCCAGACCTCTCAGATCCCCAGGGAGGATAATAAGCCATTAGGTAACCCAGCCCCTTATGACATTAAGCTGAAACCAACCCCAAATCTCCTACTAGAGCAGGGCCGCAGGGCAGCCCCGGGGCCCGGTTTATTCCCATTTTTATATTTGGGAGTCACATCTGGTCCATCTCAAGGATTTTCTTTAGTAAAACAGAGCAGAAGTATTTGTTTTAGCAACTTCGCTTTTTTTATGTCACTTTCCACAAGTTCTTTCCCAGCACTTTTGAGTCCTGAAATTCCAACTCTGATCTTCCTTTCCCGAATATACCTGGAGAAAGTTTTGTCACCACCCTTAATATCTTTAGCCATCTTTTCCTCAGCCTTTGATTTTGCTATCCTTATTTCTCTTTTTTATTCTTTGAGTTTGATCCTGTATTCATTTCTGTGTTTTTCTGTTTGCAAGCTTTTGAATTTTGCAAAAGCTGTGTTTTTTGCCTTTGAGCAGCTGCTTCTATGGAAAACCAAATAGGTTTCCTTCTCCTCTTGCTTTTATTTACTTTTTTTACATATTTATCTGTTGCCCCTTTTATTGCCACCTTTAGTTTAGCCCATTGCAATTCCACTTCCCTTCTCTCCTTCCACCCTGTCATCTCCTCCTTTAGGTACTCGGCCATTTTCTTGAAGTCTGTGTTTTTGAAGTTTAGGACTTTGAGCTTGCTATGATTGGCCTGTACCTTGGCTTTTATCTCAAACCACACCGTGTGATGATCGCTGTTGCTCACAGGGGCACTCATGCAGACATTCGACATGCTATCACCGTTGGTGAGCACTAAATCCAGCACTGAGCTTTCCCTGGTTGGTTCCATGACCATTTGTCTAAGTGATGCATCTTGGAGAGCATCTACAATTTTTTTGCTTCTTTCCAGATGTGCAGAAAGAGTAATCCAATCCACATCAGGTAGATTAAAGTCACCCAAAATGATCGCTTCCCCCTTTATGTCTATCTTGGCAATATCTAATCAATTCGTTATCTATCTCTTCAATTTGAGTCGGAGGTCTGTAGACTACAGCAGTATGGATGACAGTGGCATCTCCTCTTTCAAACGCAATCCAGAGCGCTTCTTCTTTTCCCCATGCCCCCTGCATTTCAGTAGTTTTAATATTGCTTTTGACATACAAGGCTACTCCTCTTCCTTTTCCATTTTCTCTGTCTCTTCTGAATAGATTATAGCTGTAAAATAGCGCACAATGTACATAGCTCAACCTAATCTAATACACTAACTTCTTACACGCAAATCATGACACTTCTTTCACTGCATGAAATACACGTCCACTACTTTTGATTGTATTGCTGTTACACCGCCTTGATTATAGAATAAGGCGGTATAGAAATACTGTTAAATAAATAAATAAATAGCCAGCTATGGCTATATCCCAATCATGCGATTCATTAAACCATGTTTCTGTAATTGCCACAATGTCCAAATCCATTTCCACCATTAGGGCTTCCAGGTCCGGAATTTTGTTAGCTAAGCTTCGAGCATTTGTGCTCATTGCTTTCCAGCATTTACCTGGCTTGTGTGTATTTTGCATTGATTGTGTTCTGCCCACATCTTCCCACTTGTTTTTGATGTGTAGTTTAAAAGTGGTGGGCAGAGGCGACCTTTGACAAGAATTTGGGGACAGTCCCAAAAGACAACCCTGTTTCTGTTGAACCTGGTGTAGGGCGCATGGGCCACCAGCGCCTGCAATTTGCTCACATGCCTGGCCGAGGTGAGCACCACCAGGAACAAAAGAACATAAAATATGCCATACTGGGTCAGACCAAGGTCCATCAAGCCCAGTATTCTGTTTCCAACAGTGGCCAATCTAGGTCATATGTACCTAGCAGTTTCCCCAACAGACACAAGTTCCACAATGCTTGTACTGGGTCAAGCATTGATATCTTCGGTCACTTCTTAATAATGGTTTATGGACCTTTCCTCCAGGAACTTGTCCAAACCTTTTTTAAACCCAGCTACACTAACAGCCTTTACTACATCCTCCGGTAACAAATTCCAGAGTTTGATTACACGTTGAGTGAAAAAATATTTTCTCTTATTTGTCTTAAATAGTTTACCCTGTAGCTTCATTACATGTCCCCTAGTCTTTCTATATTCTGATAACGTAAACAATCGATCTGTTTACCCGTTCCACTCCGTTCATTAATTTATAGACTTCTATCATATCTCCCCTCAGCCGTCTCTTTTCCAGGTTAAAGAGCCCTTACCTTTTTAGCCTTTCTTCATAGGAGTATCCTTCCATCCCCTTTACCATTTTGGTGGCTCTTCTCTGAACCTTTTCTAAAATCGCTATATCCTTTTTTTTTTTTTTTTTTTAATCATTTATTTAAAGAATTTTTCAATATACAGTAAACATTACAGTACAAAGAAAGACAGCACAGAGCAACAGAAAGAAACAACTCATCAGAAAATTAATCACTCTCAAGCTTAATAGTCCACGTCACGGGGAGCTTCTTCAAATAGAAAAAAAAAGCAACAATTATACACAAAATAACCAAAGCCAAGGTAGAAAACTTCCAAACCTTGGCCTACATTAAGCCTGATCGAACAAAATTACCCCCCCAAAAAAACCCCCTTTATAATAACATATTCATATGAAAATAGAAAAAAAGTAACATCAAGGCTTCTTTTCCCTAGCCAAAATCCACTTTTCCAATTCAACAGCTGCACAAAACACAAATTTATCATATCCTAGGGTAACACTGCATTTACAAGGATATCTTAAGAAGAACGATGCTCCAAGGGCAAGAACCCTTGCTTTTAATACAAGAAAAGCCTTCCTACGTTCTTGAGTGGTGCGAGAGACATCAGGGAAAATAGAAACAAAATCGCCACAAAACTTAACTTCCTTCTTTCTAAAATAAGCTTTAAAAATAACAGATTTATCCTCCTCTGAAGCTAAAGTCACAAGTAACGTTGCTCTAGAAGAAATATCATCACGTGTATCTTCTAGGAAAGCGGTTAAATCGAAGTTCTCAGGTATCGCAGGGACGTCACCACCCTCAGTCACCCCAGGTGGAAAGCTTTTTCCAAATAAATAATAACACTTAGTAATAATAAAGGATTCAGCCTGAGGGAGGAGGAGAACGTCCTTGAGATACTTGCGAAATAAAATCAGAGGGGACAACAGTGAACATAAAGGAAAATTTAATAATCTTATATTTTTTATACGTGATAAGTTTTCCAAATTTTCGATTTTCTGATGGATTATACTACTCTCCTTTGAATGGGCAGAATGGAAATCAGTGCATAATTTAACTTGAGTAACTGTGTTTGAAACCACAGAACTCATAGCACTAACCTGAGAGTCTAGCACTTGAAATTTTTCAACTGTATCTTTGGTAAATTGACATAATGAAGGAATAATATCAACTAAGACCTGCTCAGTACGGGATACAACCTTCCACACATCTAACAATGAAACTGTGGTGGCCAGGGGATCTGAGATAGGGACAAACGGTTCCTTCCAGGTAACAACACTGGGGAGCACATTGTCCTTTGAAGAGCAAACTATGCTCTGATACTCAGAGGAGACCTCTAAAAAACCAGGGGGAAGAGGAGGAGTTCTCTCCACAGAGCTCAAACTTGCCCCGTTGGTAAGGGGTGGTGGGAGATCAGTACCTGAGGCTTTCAAGCGTGGGGTGGATACCACATGTTTGTCCAGTGTCCCCTTCTGCGTTGATTCCTGGGGCGTTTTCTTTTTCCGCTTTCCGCCTGGCATCACCGTTCACTCGGGAAACAGCTCCAAATGTGCTCCTAAGGGGCTCACAAGGGGCGTACCTTGCCCCTTTGGACCCGCCCCTTAGGAGCAAGCCCCAGAACGCCGACGGCAGAACGCCGTAGCCCAACAGCCAGATCTTTATCAGGGGCAGAGAATGACGTCAGCTAGGGCTGTCCTGCACACGCCGGTAAGCTCTGCACCGGCTCTCTCAGGCTCCACGGAGACAGGCAGCAGAGAAGAAGACGCTTCCACAGTAGTTTACTCAGCCAGAGCTTTATCGGGGGCAGAGAATGACGTCAGCTAGGGCTGTCCTGCACACGCCGGTAAGCTCTGCACCAGCTCTCTCAGGCTCCACGGAGACAGGCAGCAGAGAAGACGCTCCCACAGTAGTTTACTCAGCCAGAGCTTTATCGGGGGCAGAGACTTCTATCATATCTCCCCTCAGCAGTCTCTTTTCTAGGTTAAAGAGCCCTAACCTTTTTAGCCTTTCTTCATAGGAGTATCCTTCCATCCCCTTTACCATTTTGGTGGCTCTTCTCTGAAGCTTTTCTAAAATCGCTATATCCTTTTTAAGATACGGCGACCAGAATTGCACACAATATTCAAGGTGCGGTCTCACCATGGAACGATATAGAGGCATTATAATATCTTTTGTTTTATTTTCCATTCCTTTCCTTATCATACCTAGCATTCTATTTGCTCTCTTGGCCGCCGCTGCACACTGGGCCGAGGGTTTTAACATGGTATCCACAATGACGCCTAAATCTTTTACCTGGGTGGTGGTTCCTAATGTGGAACCTTGCATTGTGTAACCATAGTTTGGGTTGTTCTTCCCTAGGTGCATAACCTTGCACTTGTCCACATTAAATTTCATCTGCCATTTTGATGCCCAGTCTTCCAATTTATCAAGATCCTCTTGCAATTTTTCACAATCCTCTTGGGTTTTAACAATTTTAAATAGTTTTGTGTCATCTGCAAATTTGATAACCTCACTTGTTATTCCACTTTCCAGGTCATTTATGAATATGTCAAAAAGCAGCGGACCCAGCACAGATCCCTGGGGTACACCACTATTCACCTTTCGCCATTGGGAAAATTGGCCATTTAGCCCTACCCTCTGCTTTCTATCTTTTAACCAGTTCCTGATCCACAACAGTACACTGCCTCCTATCCCATGACTCTTTAGTTTTGCCAAAAGTCTCTGATGAGGGACCTTGTCAAAGGCTTTCTGAAAGTCCAGATACACAATATCAACCGACTCACCTTTGTCCACCTGTTTATTCACTCCTTCAAAAAAACATAACAGATTAGTAAGACAAGACAAGACACGACATTACAAGAAGTACTTGAGATGGCAGGATGCCAGGGATACAAAGGGTGGTGCCATAGTTTCCCCAACACCACATTGAGGTCCCATGCCACTAATGACGGATGGATTGGGGGCTGGGAGAGGAAGAAGCCTTGTATGAAGAGGCCCACCAATGGGTGCACTGATATGGCTTGGCCATCCACTGTGTGGTGGTGAGCCGAGATGGCACAGAGGTGCACTCTGAATGTGTTGGATTTGAAGTCAGCTCCCAAGGTATCGCAAGATTTCCGCATTGTGCAGGAGAAAGGGATAAGACCTTCATCCACGCACCAGAGCAAAAACCTGCGCCACTTAAAAGCATACACCCATTGCGTGGCATCCTTATGCAAGACAAGCAGAACATCTTCTCCCGCCCTGGAGAGGCGGTGATATGCCATAACTAGCTCCTCATCATCCAGGCTGTCAGGGCAAAGGGACTACTGTGACAGCAGGTCTGGGGCACTCCCCAGTGGCAGTGGGTCCTCTGGGACAGCTGAAGAAGCAAAGGGAACCAGGGTTGCCTGGGCCACCTCGGTGCAATGAATATGACTGAGGCCGCTTCCGCTTGGATCTCAAGGAGGGCCTGGGGAACCAGGGTGTAGGCGTGAATGCATACAGGAGGCCCCCTGGACGAGGGGAGGAGGAAGGCGTCCGCATCCTCCTGTCCCCAGTCTGGCCTCCACGAGCAGAGGTGTGGCAGCTACGTGTTCTCCAGACTGGCAAAGAGATCTATCTCTGGGGTCCCACAGCATTGGAAGACCTCCCCAAGCGCCGCCAGGTTCAGTCGTCATCATGAGGCAAGAGGACCTGGCACAGGCGGTCGGTTAGTACACTGTCCTGACCCGGCAAGTACACCACTTTAAGGGAGATGTTTTCCCCATTGTGAAGTTCCAGAGGCGCACCACCTCTCAGCTGAGGTGGTACGAGCCTGTGCCTTCCTGCTTGTTAATGTAGTACATCGCCACCTGGTTATCCATCTGGACCTGAACCACCTGACCTGCCAGATGGTCCTAGAAGACCCAGAGGGCGTGACAGATTGCTCAGAGTTCCAGCAGGTTGATCTGTGAGTCATTCACCACTGGCAACCATGGCCCTTGTGAGTGGAGGTGATCGCAGTGGGCTCCCCAAGCCCAGCTTGGACACATCCATTGTAAGGATGTGTTGGATCTGGAGAGCCTGGAAGGGCAGACCGGTTCTGAGGTTGAAGGGGTCCTGCCACCAGGTGAGACACGCCCCCCAGGGCTGGCGTGATCTGGATGCGGTCCTCCAGATGGCCTAAAGCTTGTGTCCACTGGGCACTCAGTGCCCACTGAGTCTGCCACATGCGGAAACGGGCAAAGGGGACGACGTGGACAGTAGAAGCCATGTCCCCCCAGATGCAGAGCATCTGCCTAGCTGTCACCGCTGAGCTGCACTGCCTGTGCAAAGGCAGACAGACGTTGCACACGGTCATAAGAACATAGGAATGTAAGATATGCCAAACTGGGTCAGACCAAGGTCCCATCAAGCCCAGTACCCTGTTTCCAACAGTAGCCAATCTAGGTCACAAGTACCTAGCAGTTTCCCCAAAAGACACAGGTTCCACAATGCTTGTATTGGGACAAGCAGTGGATATCCCAAGACCTATTTAATAACGGTTTATGGACCTTTCCTCCAGGAGCTTGTCCAAACCTTTTTTAAATTCGGCTACATTAACAGCTTTTACTACATCCTCCAGTAACAAATTCCAGAGTTTGATTACACAGTGTGAAAAAAATATTTTCTCTTATTAGTCTTAAATAGGTTACCCTGTAGCTTCATTGCATGTCCCCTAGTCTTTCTATACTTTGATAACGTAAACAATCAATCTACGTTTGCCCGGTCCAGTGGCAGGTAGGCCCTCACCTGAGTGGAATCTGATAGTGCGTCTATGGCTTCCAATTGATGGGAGGTGTCCCCAGGCGCCCCTACTGGCGCAGGAAATAAGGGCGTCCGGTGACATTTAATTTATTTTAAGGAGTGGTTGGAGCTGAAGGACCAGGAGGATTCTGGTCCTTGTAGTGCAGAACTCCTTACAAAGAACAATCTACGCCAAAGTGTAGGGTAATAAGGCTTTTTTTCCCCGGTCAACGCTTAGGTTCAATAAGACACAAAAGAAAGTGAAGGTAATTCTTTCCTCTAACAAAAAAGGTTCCACCGTTATATAAACAGTTAAGGGTTGTAGGCCTCACAATTAACTGTCTATCTGGGTTAAGGCTTCTTTCAAATCAATAGAAATTAACATCAGGAAACAAATGGTTATCAACTTCACCATATGCAGAGTTCTCTTTTCTCTATACATCTAGCAAGGCAATCAAGCTAGTTCTTGAACAGAAGTTACATTCCACTGGTTCACTCTGAGGAATGGGAACACTGGTTTCACAATCAAAGTCCATTGATTCTGGGTCACTACCTTCTTCAATGCTATGACTGTCTTCAGTATCTGTTAACTCCTCACAGGGGTTCTTCTGTTTCCCATACAACTTCCTTAGCACACTGTTGGGAAGTGCTTTTAAAAGGTTAGCTTTACTTCTAACTTTCTGAGGCTTATCTATTTGCATAACGTTTTCATCACTTAAACTTTCCCTTATAATGAATTATGGTGCTGGCGACGAATACTGTGTATACCATGGACTGCCCGAAGAACAAACCAGTCGGTACTAGAGGAGATCAAACCTAAGCTTTCTTTCAAAGCTCAGATGACAAGACTTCGACTTTCATACTTTGGACACATCATGCGAAGAGAGAGATCATTAGAGAAAGACATTATGCTTGGCAAGATAGAAGGTCAACGCAAAAGAGGAAGGCCAGCAATGAGATGGATCGATACAATAACAACAGCTACGGGTATCAGTCTGTCAACAATGAGCCGCCTGACTGAAGACCGAACACAATTTAGGATAGCTATCCAGAGGGTCGCCATGAGTCGACTCCGACTCGACGGCACTTAACAACAACAACAATGAAAGGCTTTTCATACCTTGGCTTCTGTAGGCTGCCACACTCAGGACTCAGCTTGTGACATAGCTTCTCAGGCTGACAAGCTGTTCTGTGCACTGCTCTACAATCAGAGTTACCAGGAAAACCTGACGTGGATTTCCACTCTCTGTGTTTCTTGGCAAAAGTATCACTGTAAAAGGAATCTCCTTTCCTTATGCCTTTCTGGTTTAGCATAGGAGACTTACTTGGGCTAGGAGAGTTGCTTTCATCAGGCAAGCTGCTTCTTTGGTTTGCTTGGCTTTGAACTCCGTTCCAATACCTTTGGCCTCTCTGGACTTTGTCCCTTTGAGTATACCTCTTTTGGATTCTGTCTCCTTGAGTGGGCTGCATATGGAAGCTTTCCTGTTCCAGGCTTCTCTCACTGCTCCTGCTGCCGGTCCTTCTGACCTCGCTCATGCCACTTCCCCAGCTCTTGCTCTTGCCTCTCTGGATCTTGCTCCTGCCTCTGCCGGTTCCTCCCTCACTGATCATCTGGTTTCCTTTATAAAGGGATTTCTGGTTTGCACGTTCTGAGTTTGAGGACAGGTGAAACTGCTTGTTACTAATGTGATCAATGCTAGAGCACGTTGCTTCAGGTACTGTGTAATTGTTCAAGCGCCCTCTGGCTGAGCTGCGCTGGAACTGCGCTCTCTGCCTTTTCTGAGTTCCAAGAAAATCAGGAGTTTTTTTAACACTGTTTCTTCTCTAGCTCCAGCCTCATGACAGAGGGCAGGAGGTGAGACTTCAGGAAACTGACCACAAATCCCAGGCACTGGGTTGCACACCTCCCTCCAGTGAGCTGGCTCGTATGAGCCAGATGTCCAGGTAGGGGAAGACAAATACCCTTCAGGAGCCTGAGGCGTGCGGCTGTGACCGGTAAGCATTTTGCGAATACCCAAGGAGCTGAGGCTAAGCCGAAGAGGAGCATACTGTATTGATATTGTCAACCGCCGGTGACGAATCGGAGGTACTGACGGTGCCTTGGATGGATCAGGATGTGGATGTAGGTATCTTTGATATTCCAAGGAGCATAGCCAATCTCCCTGCAGGAGGTAAGGCAGCAAGGTTCCTAGGTATACCATTTTGAACTTTTCCTTGACCAAGAAGAGGTTGAGGTTCTGCAAAGTGAGGATGGGCCAGAAGTGAGGCTATGCCCAAGGAGTCAAAAGCTCCTCACAGACTGCGGCTGCAGTGCTGTTTGAGGCTTGGAGGCTTTTGGTTTAAGAAGACCATGCCCCTGGGCCCTTGGCCTGTGGCACCTGGGGGAGGTGGAGCATGATAGGCCTGAAACTTGGGGTATTTTCTGTAAGCTTTCTTAGAAACATAGAAACATGATGGCAGAAAAAGACTACATGACCTATCTAGTCTGCCCTTCCATATGAACTACTACAATAGTCCCCTTTTTTCCTTTTGAGATACTCTGATTGTCCACAGCTTTTTTGAATTCAGATACTGTCCTCATCTCCACCACCTCTACACGGAGACTATTCCATACATCTACCACTCTTTCCATAAAGAAATATTTCCGCATATTACTCCTGAGTTTATCCACTTTCACCCACATCCTATGTCCCCTCGTAGCAGAACTTGCATTTATGCTACGGAGGTATTTAAACGTCTCTATCATATCTCCTCTATCCCGCCTTTCCTCTAACATATACATATTAAGATCTTTAAATCTATCCTCATATGCTTTATAACGAAGACCACTAACCATTTTAGTAGCCACCCTCTGCACCGACTCCAACCTGTTTATATACTTTTTATTTTTATTTATTTATTTAGCTGTATTTATATCCCAGCTAAATAAATAAATAAAAATAAAAAGTATATAAACAGGTTGGAGTCGGTGCAGAGGGTGGCTACTAAAATTATATCCCCTCTCACTTGGTTTGCAGCTTGTCGTGCTGTGAGGGCTTGCGTGCATCAGTGACACTGAGAGCTAAACTATCGGTAGTTTAACTACTGGCAGGGTCTCTCAAGATGGACAGGTCTCAGCTGAGGTGCCAGACCAAGACAAACCACCCATCTGGGCAGCAGCAGAATGGGATAGTGTTGACGGCGGAGGATCACATTTTTGTGACAATGGCAACACCACCAAACTTAAACTGCGCGAAAGAAAGGCCCGGCAATCTACTTCTGTACCTTGTCATGAAAATCCAATGGATAGTTACAACAAAACAAATTGTGCTATGGTGCTGGAAGATGAGACCCCCAGGTCGGAAGGCACTCAACTAGCTACTGGGGAAGAGCTGAAGACTTTTCAGAGTAAAGCCAGCATTTATGATGTGGTTGGATCAAAGCCCTCGGAAAGTCTGACTGCTGATGTACCTGCGCATGAAATGAGAGTCAGAAGCTGTAAAGATGTCTTACACATTGGAACATGGAACATACGAAGCATGAACCAAGGGAAGTTGGAGGTGGTCAAGAATGAAATGGAACATGTACAACTTCATCTATTGGGTGTCAGCGAACTGAAATGGACTGGCATCGGGCACTTTGCATCAGATGACCACATGGTCTACTATGCTGGAAATGAAAGACAAAGAAGAAAGCGTAGTTACTCACCTGTAACAGGTGTTCTCCAGGAGCAGCAGGAATCAGTCCTCACATATGGGTGACGTCGGCGCCGACGGAGCCCTCGCGGAGCAATTTTCCCCAGCTTTCAAAGAAAGCCTTTGGGAATTGCAGCGCGCATGCGCGGTCCCCTTCCCGCCCAAAGGTGCCATCTTGGCCAGTCTGATGACATAGCAAAAAGACAGCAAAAAAATTGCAAAAAACTAAATCATAGGATTGCAACTCCAAGGGGAGGAGGGAGGGTTGTGAGGACTGATTCCTGCTGCTCCTGGAGAACACCTGTTACAGGTGAGTAACTACGCTTTCTCCAGGACCAAGCAGGAAGTCAGTCCTCACCTATGGGACTCCCCAGCTTAAGGCTACCGGAGACCTTAAGCATAAAAATGAGCTCCCTCTAGCTCAGCAGCACAGAAGGAAGGAATCTTCTCTGATTAATCTCCAACCGGTAGCCCAACATCCGGGATGGAGGGTAGGAGTTGCCTAAACCTCGAAGAGATTACGGAGGACTGCCTGTCCGAAAGCACTGTCCCTGCGGGACTCCCTCTCGAGGCAGTAATGGGCAGCAAAAGTCTGGCCCGAAGACCAAGTAGCGGCCCGGCAGATGTCTGCCAACGGAACAGAGCGGAGGTAAGCCACTGACGCAGCCTTCGCCCGAACCCGATGAGCGGTGACTCGACTCTCCAGCGAGAGGCCTGCCGCCGCATAAGTCCAAGCGATACAGTCAGCTACCCAGATGAACAGAGTACGCTTAGAGACAGGGAGCCCTAATTTATTAGGGTCGTAAGACAGGAAGAGCTGGACAGTCTTACGGTGCTCCCGCGTACGATCAAGGTAGAAGTTCAGCGCCCTTCTACAGTCCAGGGTATGCAAGACCATCTCAGCTCGGCTGGAGTGTGGCCTGGGAAAGAAGGTCGGAAGCACCACCTCCTGATTGATGTGAAAAGGGGAGACCACCTTTGGAAGAAACTTAGGGTGAGTCCGCAGGACTACCCTGTTCTTGTAGAACCGAGTGTAGGGAGGATCAGACACCAGGGCCTGCAGTTCACTAACGCGTCTAGCGGAAGTGAGGGCCACCAGGAATAAGGTTTTCCAAGAGAGAAAACGAAGAGGACAGGTAGCCATGGGTTCAAAAGGCGGGCAGGTGATCCGCTGTGAAACCACGTTCAGGTCCCAGTCAGGGGCTGGGGGGCGCAACGGTGGTTTGAGGAGAAGGCGGCCCCGGGAGAACCGAGCCACGAGGGGGTGGCCGGAAAGAGGCCTGCCTTCTACTGGCACATGATGTGCCGAAATAGCACTGAGGTGAACCTTGACCGAGTTGGACTTGAGCCCAAGATTGGAGAGGGAAAGCAAGTACTGCAAGACCACCGACACCGAGCAGGAGAAGGGATCTTGAGACTGTTGAGTACACCAGTTGGAAAAGCGATGCCATTTAAGGGCGTAGGATTTCCGGGTAGAGGGTCGCCTGGAAGCCAGTACGACTTCCTCCACCTCCGGAGGTAACAGGAGGGGAGCAAGGACTACCCTTTCAGCAGCCAGGCCATCAGATGAAGAGCTCTGAGGTTGGGGTGTAGGAGAGACCCCTGATCCTGAGTCAGGAGATCGGGTTGAAACCCCAGAGGCAATGGGGTATCCACCGCCAGCTGCATCAGAAGCGGGAACCACGATTGCCGGGGCCACCGGGGAGCGATGAGGATCACGGAGGCCTTGTCCTGGAGAACCTTGAAAAGAGTTCGAGACACCAGCGGCATGGGAGGAAAAGCATACAGAAGGCCCATGGACCATGAGAGCAGAAAAGCATCCGCCGCTACTCGGAGGGGGTGCGGTTCCCAAGAGCAGAATCGAGGAAGTTGCCTGTTCAGAGGACTGGCGAAGAGATCCAGCGTGGGGAGGCCCCACCGCAGGAAGATCCGTTGGACCACCAACGGGTCCAATCTCCACTCGTGCGGTTGGAGGATTCTGCTCAGTTTGTCTGCCAGGTGATTTTCTTGACCTGGGAGATAGACAGCTTTGAGGAGGATTCCCCGGCTGACGGCCCAAGCGCAGAGCTTTTGTGCTTCCCGGCAGAGAAGGAAGGAGCCCGTGCCCCCCTGCTTGTTCACGTAGAACATAGCAACTTGATTGTCCGTCTGGACCAGCACAGACTGGTGAGACGTGAGGTGGGAGAAGGCCTTCAGAGCCAGGCGAATGGCCCTGAGCTCCAGGAAGTTGATCTGCTGGGCAGATTCCCACGGGGTCCAGAGACCCTGAGTACATGACCCCTGGCAATGTGCTCCCCAACCCAGGAGAGAAGCGTCGGTCGTCAGAACCTGGACCGGCGGAGGAGACTGGAAAAGCATTCCGAGCACTAGGTTGGGTAGGTGAAGCCACCATCGTAGGGAAGAGACTAGCGGGCCGGAGATGCGTACCGAGTCCGCCAGTCTCCCCGAGGCCTGACGCCATTGAGAGCGAAGGCACCACTGAGCTGGCCGCATGTTCAGGCGGGCATTGGGGGTCACATGGACCGTGGACGCCATATGGCCGAGCAGTTTCAGGAAGAGCCGGGCCGAGACCCGGGGATGGCTGCGAAAACGGCTGGCGAGAGCCATGAGCCGGTGAGCCCTGTCGAGCGGCAGAAACGCCCGCGCCTGAAGCGTGTCCAGTCTGGCGCCGATGAACTCGAGGTCCTGAGAGGGGAGCAAAGTGGACTTTTCGAAGTTTATGACAAAGCCCAAGTACTGGAGCAGAGTTACAGTACGTTTTGTGGCGTGAGTGGCCTCCGTGGCGGACGGGGCCCTGATAAGCCAGTCGTCCAGGTAAGGAAAGACGAAGAGGCCTTGAAGCCGGAGATAAGCCGCAACCACTGCGAGACATTTTGTGAAGACTCGTGGTGCGGAGGATAGGCCAAAGGGCAGTACTCTGTATTGGTAATGATTGCCCGCCACCACAAACCTTAGGTATTGTCGGTGGCTTGGGTGGATGAGGAAGTGAGTGTAGGCATCCTTTAGATCCAAGGAGCATAGCCAATCTCCCTGCCGGAGGTAGGGCAGCAGGATTCCAAGGGTAAGGATCTTGAACTTTTCCCTCTCCAGGAACTTGTTGAGGTTCCGCAAGTCTAGGATGGGTCTGAGGCCTCCATTCCGCTTTGGTACCAGGAAGTACCGGGAATAAAAACCGTGACCCCGCAGGTGGTGGGGCACCGGCTCCACTGCCTGTTCCCGAATAAGACTTGCCAACTCCTGAAGGAGTAAGTCCCGGTGAAGAGGGGGTCGCAGAGGCTCCCCTGGAAAGTAGGGGGGAGGTACCTGGTGGAAGTGCAGAAGATAGCCCTCTCGGACTATGTGGAGCACCCAGGCGTCTGACGTGATGTTGGACCACCTGTGGGCAAAGTGGACCAGCCGGCCTCCCGTGCTGAGAGAAACCAGCGGAGGGGGAGAGGCTATGCTGAACGAGTCAAAAACCCCCACCCTTCGGAGCAGGGGCCGGTGGCGCAGGCTTGGGGGCTTGCTGCCTACGGGATCAGTTACCCCGTCCCTTGGCCTGCTGACCCTGATGGGGAGCTGTGGAGGCCTGATAATCGGGGTAGTGTTTATAGGCAGCCGCCTTCCTCGGGTAAAAGGGCTTTTTCCCCGAGCCCTTCTTCTTTTGGGAAGGGGCAGAGGTTTTCCTGGAGAGCCGAGTCCTGGTGAGAGTCTCTGTCTCGAGCTGAGCAGCCTTCTCGTCCATAGGTTTACCAAAGAGGTTTTCACCTCTGCAGGGGACATCGACCAACTTGTCCTGCACCCAGGGCTCGAGGTCGGATGACTGGAGCCAAGCCTGGCGGCGGGCTCCGATGCCGGCTGCGGCCACTCGAGCCGATGCCTCGAAGCCATCATAGGCTGCTCGAGAAATGAACTTGGAGCACTCACGAATACCAGTGGACAAGGCCAGGAACCTCCGCAAAGGTTCCTCGGAGAGACCAGCAGAGAATCCGGCTAGTTCTTTAGCCAGGTCCCGGAGATACATGCCCATGTAGAGCTGGTAAGTCTGGACCCGACAAGCAAGCATAGAGCCCTGAAAACACTTCTTACCGATGCCATCCAGGCTGCGGGCTTCCCTGCCGGGAGGCACCGAGGAGTGCATCTTCTGGCTCTTGAGCCGATGCATGGCCGATTCCACCACCATGGAATGGTGCGGCAGCTGTGCTTTCTGGAAGCCAGGGCTCTTGCGGACTCGATATATGGCATCGACCCGCTTGCTTAAGACCGGCGACGACGCCGGACTCTCCCACATGCGGAAGAGAAGTCGTTCCAGCATCGGAGGAACCGGTACAGTAAAGTGCTCCTTCGCAGGAGAGTCATACTGGAGGGCATCGAGCTCCTCGGCTCGAGGCTCCTCCTCGGGATCCGCAGGGAAGGCCAAGGCCTTGGCCATATCCCTTACGAAGTCCGAGAACCGGGCATCCTCCGGGGGGGAATGTCTCCGAGGCTCGGACTCGGGGGAGTCAGAAGGGACACACCGAATCCGGAAAGAACCAGGTGACTCATCCACCTCGGATTCCCAGGCCGACTCCTCGGAGGAGGAGTCGAGCGGCTCCGGTCGGGCGGGCACAGACGCCGTCCGCCCCGACGCCGAGGGAGTCGGCGTCGACGACCTCGGCCCCGAACGGGAGGCCGAAGGTGACCTCGACCGAGGATCGACTCGAGCCCGCATGGACTCGAGGATCGGCTCGGTCTCCGGGGTCGACTTAGACGTCGACGTCCCGGCGGTCAGGGCAGACGCGCCAGCGAGGCCAGCGATCAATGCCCGCTGCTGGTCCATGAAGGCAGTCAAGCTGCGCTCCAAGGCCGTCAACCTGAGTCCGAACTCAGGAGACCCAGCAGCCCCCGACTCGGGCCCCGACGGCGTCGGGCCCGACGTCGGACCACTCGGAGGCGAGTCTACGAAGACAACAGCACTTACGTGAGCAGAGGAGTCCATCTCCAGACGA
Source organism: Ichthyophis bannanicus (assembly GCA_033557465.1). Lineage (NCBI taxonomy): Eukaryota > Metazoa > Chordata > Amphibia > Gymnophiona > Ichthyophiidae > Ichthyophis > Ichthyophis bannanicus. The sequence goes on from CM066036.1 coordinate 805,999,627, forward strand.
GGCTGTTTGGACGGCCGCTCCAGCTCCAAAGACCCTGGACGGCTGTCGGGGCTATGCGACCTGGCCCTCGAGGAGCCAGGAGCGTCCACTGATGCCGCCCTCGCGGGTTTCTTCTTCCGCTGATGTTCCCGGTTAGGGGACCCCCTCTCAGAAGAGCTCCGGCGGTGTTCAGAGTCAGATTCTCTGGACACCGAAGCTTCTGACGAGGTCCGGGTACGGCTGGGGTCAGAGAAGATTCTCTCCCGCTGATGCTGCCGACTCCGCAAAGACTTCGCGGACATCTTGCTACAGGGCCCACAGATCATTTCTTCATGATCGGGGCCCAGGCAACAGAGGCAGCAATCATGTGTGTCGGTAAGAGACATAAGTTTCTTACACTTAACACACTTTTTAAAGCCACTGGTGGCCATCGGGGGAAAAAGGGCCCCTGCGAGGTCGAACGAACGGGCCGCCAGGGAAAAATGAAAAACGGCGCGAAGTTGTCGCGAAGGACAGAAAAAAACGAAAAAGAAGGGGAGGCCTCGCAACCGGCGTCGCGAGGCCGGGCGGAAAAAGGACCGGCGTCGAACCGAAGAAATACTGAAAATAATAAGGAAAAAATCAACTTTTCGGCGGTGACTATTAGACAACGTCTGTAGGGCTCCGCGGAAAAAAGAAGACTGGCCAAGATGGCACCTTTGGGCGGGAAGGGGACCGCGCATGCGCGCTGCAATTCCCAAAGGTTTTCTTTGAAAGCTGGGGAAAAATGCTCCGCGAGGGCTCCGTCGGCGCCGACGTCACCCTTATGTGAGGACTGACTTCCTGCTTGGTCCTGGAGAAATGGTGTTGCATTTATAATAAAGAAGAAATTTGCAAGAACTGTAATGAAACACAATGCAGTCAGCGAACGCTTAATCTCTATTTGTCTACGAGGATTGCCTATCAACACAACTATAATTCAAGTATATGCCCCAACAACAGCTGCAGAAGAGAATGAAATTGAAGAGTTCCATGAACAAGTACAAGCTGAAATTGACAGAACATGCAAACAGGATATCCTGATAGTCATGGGTGACTGGAATGCAAAAGTTGGCAACAAAGAAGATGGCAAAGTAGTTGGAAAATATGGACTTGGCAACAGAAATGAAGCTGGAGAAAGACTGATAGAATTCTGCAAGACCAATGATCTATTCATCTCAAACATCTTCTTCCAGCAACACAAGCGGCGACTGTACACATGGACTTCACCCAATGGATTGTATAAAAATCAAATTGACTACATCTGTGGAAGTCAACGATGGAAAAGCTCTATAACATCACCCAAGACAAAACCTGGAGCTGACTGTGGTACAGATCATCAACTACTAGTATGCAAACTCAAGCTAAAGTTGAAAAAGAGCAAATCACTTATGAATGCAGCAAAATATGACCTTGAGAATATACCACTGGAATTTAAAGACTGCCTGCAAAATCGATTTGCTGCTTTAGATACAAATGACAGAGCTCCGGAAGAGTTATGGAATGACATCAAGAAGGTTGTGTTGGAAGAAAGCGAGAAGTCTCACAAAAGGTGAAAAAGCAAAAACGGCCAAAATGGATGACGGAAGAAACTCTGAAAATTGCCCAGAAATGCAGAGAACCTAAAGCCAGAGGAGAAAGAAAGACAATCGCAGAACTCAACAGAGATTTCCAACGTGCAGCAAGACAGGACAAGGAAAAGTACTACGACGCATGCAAGGAAATAGAAGCAGAAACTATTAGAGGAAGAACAAGATCGGCTTTCCTAAAGCTACGAGAGTTAAAGAAAAAGTTCCAGCCTCAAATTGGAATGTTACAAGATGCTCAAGGTTCTATGTTGAATGATGCTGAGAAGATCAAGAAAAGGTGGAAGGAATATACAGAATTTTTATATGATAAAGATCAAGTGGACCAACAGCCGTTTCAACCTGTACCTTATGATCGGGAACCATTGGTGATAAAAGAAGAAGTTGAAGCAGCATTGAAAGCCTTATCAAAGAACAAAGCACCAGGCATTGATGGCATTCCTATAGAAGTATTGCAGCAATCTGATGCAGCTGTTACCATACTTACAAGGCTCTGCCAAGAAATATGGAAGACAACATCATGGCCAACTGACTGGAAAAGATCTGTGCTTATACCAATACTAAAGAAAGGTGATCCAAATGACTGTGGAAATTATCGAACAATCGCTCTGATCCCACATGCCAGCAAGATTCTACTGAAGATTATTCAAAAGAGACTACAACCATACCTGGAACAAGAATTACCTGAAGTACAAGCAGGGTTCAGGAAAGGGCGAGGAACAAGAGACATCATTGCGGATGTGAGATGGATTCTTGAAAAGACTAAAGAATACCAAAAGGATATCTATTTGTGCTTTATCGACTATAGCAAGGCTTTTGACTGTGTAAACCATGAGAAACTTTGGGCCACATTAAGAAGCATGGGTATACCAGAACACCTGATCGTTCTCTTGCGCAATTTGTACATTGATCAAGAAGCAACAGTTCGAACGGAACAAGGAGAAACAGAATGGTTTAAAATAAGCAAAGGTGTAAGACAAGGCTGCATACTTTCCCCCTACCTGTTTAATTTATATGCAGAACAAATCATCAGAGAAGCAGGATTGTATGAAGACAACAGAGGTGTGAAGATTGGTGGAAAACTCAACAACCTTCGCTATGCTGATGATACTACATTACTGGCTGAAAGTGAAGATGATCTGAAACATTTGCTTCTCACAATCAAAGAACATAGTCTCAAAATGGGCCTGCACCTTAATGTAAAGAAGACAAAGATCATGACAACTGGCATAATCAACAGGTTCATCGTTGAAGGAGAAGAAATTGAAATTGTGAACACCTTTAACCTACTTGGATCAACTATCAATAAAGAAGCAACAAGCAGTCAAGAAATCAGACGACGCATTGCTCTTGGCAGAATGGCTATGAAAGACCTAGATAAGATTCTCAAAAGCAGAGATGTCTCTCTCCATACAAAGATTTGACTTGTTCAAGCCATGGTATTTTCAATAACATCATATGGATGTGAAAGCTGGACAGTGAAAAAGACAGACAGGAAGAAAACTGATGCCTTTGAATTATGGTGCTGGCGGTGAATACTGTGTATACCATGGACTGCCCGAAGAACAAACCAGTCGGTACTAGAGGAGATCAAACCTAAGCTTTCTTTAGAAGCTCAGATGACAAGACTTCGACTTTCATACTTTGGACACATCATGCGAAGAGAGAGATCATTAGAGAAAGACATCATGCTTGGCAAGATAGAAGGTCAACGCAAAAGAGGAAGGCCAGCAATGAGATGGATCGATACAATAACAGCAGCTACGGATACCAGTCTGTCAACAATGAGCCGCCTGACTGAAGACCGAACACAATTTAGGATAGCTATCCAGAGGGTCGCCATGAGTCGACTCCGACTCGACGGCACTTAACAACAACAACATTTATATCCCACTTTTCACTGGGTCAAAGCGGTGGAACATACAATAATCAACTAGATGGGTTTGGGGCCGTCACCAGGTGGCCAACAATAATGATTTTTTGACAGTTAGTTGGGACATAGACATAGACATTGTGTCATGGTTACATAGGACATATGTTCAGGGGATGAGACATGGTGGTTGGGAGGGAGTCAGTGGTGGGTGCTTGTTTCTGGTCCGAGGAATTCTTGGAATAGTGCAGTTTTAAGTTGTTTCCTGAAAGATGATGGGTCTGTGTTGCTTCTGATGTGATTGGGTAGAGAGTTCCAGAGGGATGGTGCATATAGTTCGAAGGCTCTGTTGCAGGTCCGTTGATTGTATTTCGTTCTTTTGTGAGGGATGGTGAGGGAGTTGTTAGTGGTTTGTCTGGTTGTTCTGTTGTGGGCTGGTTGAGGCAGTAGAGTGCGGAGCTGGGAAGATTGAGTTTGGTAGACAGCTTTGTGGGTGAGTAGGGCGGATTTGTATTTGATTCTTGCTTCTAGAGGGAGTATGGGTAGCTCCCTCAGGACTGGGATGATGTGGTCCTGTTTTTTTGCATTCTTGATAATTCTTACTGTGGTGTTTAAGGCAGTTCGAAGTGGGTTTGTATGAGTGGCTGGAAGTCCATGGTATATTATATTGCAGTAGTTCAAGTGGGGGAGTGTCAAGGCTTGCATTACTGTTCTGAAGTCCTGTGGTTCAAGGAGAGGTCTGAGGCGTTGTACTGTTTTAGCCTTGTGGTAGATTGTTGCGGTGGTTTTTTTGATCTGTTGATTGAGTGTGAGTGCTTGGTCTATGATGATTCCTAGGTATCTTATTTGTGGCTGTATTTGTATTTTTGTGGTGCCAAAGTCGAGGTGCGTAGGTGGTGTGAAGTCAGGGTCCTTTGTTACTATGAGGGCTTCAGTTTTCTTTATGTTGAATGGATAGGTTGTTCTTTTGTAGCCAGCTGGATACTTCGGTGAAGCATTCTGATAAGAGTTTATTGGTTGGGTTGGATGTTGTGATTGGCGCATAGAGCATTATGTCGTCCGCGTAGATATGGTAGTTAATGTTGTATGTGCATATGATTGAGCAGAGTGGTTGCAGGTAGATGTTGAAGAGCATGGCAGATAATGTGGATCCTTGGGGTACTTCTTGGTGTTGCTGGAAAGGGGGGGAGGTTGATATGTTTGTGCGGATCAATTGTTGTCTATTGGTAAGGTATGAACGGAACCATTGGAGTACGTTATCTTTGATGCCAATTGCTTGTAGTCTGTGTATGAGGATGTTGTGGGAGATGGTGTCGAAGGCAGCTGATATGTCTAGGAAGATCATGGCATATCCAGAGTGCTTGGCTTGAGTTCCCATGACAAGGGTGTTCATTAGCGACGTCATGAAGGTCTCGACTCCGTGGAGTGGACGAAAGCCATGTTGTTGTGGGTCCAATATGTTGTTAGCATCTAAATGTTCTTGGAGCTGTCTCTGGACTACCTTCTCAATGAGTTTGGCGGTAAACGGGAGGTTTGCTATAGGTCTGTAGGAGGTGGGTTCGAGGGGATCCAGGTTGTGTTTTTTTAGGGTTGATCGGATGACTGAGGTTTTAAGGAGATCTGACATGCGTCCTTGGCTGAGGGACTCGTTAACAATGCGGGTTTAATGGTGTGCTCAGGTCATCTTTTGTTTTCTTTATCCATTCTGTAGGACAGGGGTCTAGTGGGGAAGTGGTGGTATTTAGTCGAGAGATGGTGGATGATACTTCCTCTTTTTGTGACTGTTTCGAATGTGTTCCAGTCTCTGTCTGTGGTAATGGGGTGGTTTGCTGTTGTCTCTGTGATCAGTTGTGGATTCTGTGGTTGTTGAAGCTGCTTGTAATGTCGTGCTAGTAGTTCAGGTGGGATGTTTGGTAGTTGGTCGGAGTGGTTGGGCGCCTTTGTCAGTTGTTTGAAGGTGGGATCTCCAGAATTGCACACAATACTTCAAATGAGGTCGCACCAAAGATTTATACAGAGACACTATCACCATCCTTTTTTCTGCTGGCCATTCCTCTCCCTATGCACCCAAGCATCCTTCTAGCTTTTGCCATCACCTTTTTTGCCTGTTTAGCTACTTTAAGATCATCAGACATAATCATGCCCAGGTCCGCTCTTCTTCGGTGGACAGAAGTACTTCACCCTCTACACTGTATCGCTCCCTTGGATTATTGTAGCATTTATGCACATTAAATCTCAGCTGCCAAATTCTAGGCCATTCTTCAAGCTTAGCTAGACCCCTCTTCACGTTATCTATACCTTCCTGGGTGTCTACTCTATAGCAGATTTTGGTATCATCCGCAAAGAGGCAAACCTTACCCAACAGCCCTTCCACAATATCACTAACAAAGATGTTAAAAAGAATTGGACCAAGGACAGATCCCTGCTGCACACCACTGGTAACCACCTCCTCCTCAGAGTGAGCTCCATGTACCTGTACCTTTTGTTGCCTCCCATTTAACCAATTTCTACCCTAATTCAGTAACTTTAGGGTCCCATCCCTAGGGTGCTCAGTTTGTTTATAAGTCTCCTGTGCAGAATGATGTAAAAGGCTTTACTGAAATCCAACTACACCACATTTAGGGCTCTCCCTCGGTACAACTCCCAGGTCACCGAGTCTTGGCTTTCGGGTGGAAGTATTTTTTCCCCCTGAAGTCTTCCTGTGGGAAGGTTCAGATACTTCTTTGGGTAGCCTGGTTCTGGTCATGAATTTCTTCTCCAGCTCGTTGGCCTTTTCCATTACTGGCTTGCCAAAGAGAAGCTTTCCAAAGAGGTTCTCTCCCCGGCAAGGGATGTCGGCCAAATTGTCCTGAACCCACTGCTCCAAGTCGGAGGACTGCAGCCAGGCAAGGCAGCAGGCACTAATGCCCACCGCAGCTACCCAAGCCACCAACTCAAAGCCATCAAAGGCTGCCCGAGTTTGAAACTTGGAGAACATCTTGACCAATGACACCAGGGTCCTGAAGCACTCAAGAAGTTCAACTGATAACCCAGCTGAAAACCTGGCAAGCTCCTTTGCCAGGTCTCTCAGGTACATGGCCATGTACAGCTGGTATATGGAGCCCTGGAAACACTTGCTGCCAAAGCAGCCATGGTGTGGGCCTCCCCCTGCCAGGGGGCACCAAGGATTGCATCTTCTGGTTTTTAATGTGATGCATGGCCGAATCCACCACCATGGAGTTGTGTGGCAGTTGTGTCTTCTGGAAGCTGGGGCTCTGGCCAACTCGATACTACAAATTGAGTCGATGGTTCAAAATCGGCACCATCACTGGGATCTCACACATCCGGAAAAGCTACCGCTTCAGGATGTGGGGCATGGGCACCATCAGTGCCTCCTGAGGAGACTTGTATTGGAGAATCTCGAGATTATCAGTATGTGGCTCATCTTCAGGTATCGCCACGAAGGCAACGGCCTGGGACAACTTCCTCACAAATTCCAAGGCGGCTAAATCCTCTGGAAGTGACCGCCGCTGATGGTGTGACAAACGAGTCGGAAGGGATGTCCTGATAGAGGATGGTGTTGGGAGGCTCTTCATCTGTTTCCCACGCTGACCTAGAGTCAGAAGAAACAAGCACCCCGCCGTCATCCAACTGACTCGGCATTGATTCCCCCCGGCGTCGGAGCTCCTGCACTGTAGCGCCTCATTCCATGTCAGGCCTCGATGTCATCACCGACAGAGTAGGCACCACTTGAGCCGACCTCTTGAGGATGGGTGGAGCATCCTCTGGGGAGGTCCTTGTCGAGGACAGACCAGTAACTGGCACAGATGACCCAGAGGTAAAGGAAGTTGGGCCCCGTTGCGCCATGAGGAATGTAGCAAGGAGAAATTAGACCTTACCTGCTAATTGTCTTTCCTTGAGTTCTCTCCGGGCCAGTCCAGAACAGTTGGGTAGTCAAATCTCCCTCCTCTAGCAGCTGAGGACTGAATACTGATTGTTGTTGCTAGGATACCCATCTCTCCCCTGGTGACAGCAGCCAGTCTTAACGTACCAAGCAGATAAAAATAACAAACCAGAAGAAGAAATATGGGAAACAGCGATAACAATGGAAGAGTGACACAGAAGTTTGTTAAATACGAACTGAGTCCTGCCCCCACTCACAGGGAGGCATTGGGAGAGCAAAAGCTCCTGTTTTCAGCCGCCAATGCGGCGCTGGGTGTCTTTTTTTTTTTTAAATCAGCCAATCCTAAGATGGCCCCTAAAAACTAGAACACTGAGAAAATACCGAAACTCAAGAACATCCAGAAGGGGTGGGTTCTGGACTGGCCCGGAGAGAACTCAAGGAAAGACAATTAGCAGGTAAGGTCTAATTTCTCCTTCCTAATCGTCTCTCCGGGCCAGTCCAGAACAGTTGGGTAGTACCAAAGCAGTATCTAACCCTGGGAGGGACCTGTGAGCCCCGCTAAAATGGCGGAAGCCCCCACACATGCATCTTGACGCGTGAACACATCCAACCGATAATGACGCGAGAAAGCATGGAGAGAAGACCAGGACGCCGCTCTACAAATATCCACTGGAGGAACTAAAGCTGACTCCGCCCATGAGATCGCCTGAACCCTGGTAGAATGCGCACGAAGACCGACAGGAACGGCTTTGCCCCTGGCCTCATAGGCGACCCGAATGGCCTGTTTCACCCAACGAGCAATGGAGGCCTTGGAGGCCGCCAGACCCTTAGACGGCCCTCCGAAAAGCACAAACAACCGGTCGGATTTACGAAATGATTCAGTCTCCCTGAGGTAACGACGGAGCACACGACCCATATCCAACCTCCGCAGAGAACAATCAACCGACGCCCCGACCCCCGACTCAACGAAGGTGGGCAGCGAGACTGACTGATTCAGATGGAATGCAGACACCACCTTAGGCAGAAAAGACGGAACCGGACGCAAAACCACTTTCTCCGCTGAAAACTGAAGAAACGGAACCAACAAAACAGAACTTTGTGGGGAGTCAAATCTTCACACATCCAGCTCAGCTGCTGAGGACAATAAGACTGGCTGCTGTCACCAGAGGAGAGATGGGTATCCTAGCAACAACAATCAGTATTCAGTCCTCAGCTGCTAAAGGAGGGAGATTTGACTACCCAACTGTTCTGGACTGGCCCGGAGAGACGATTAGGAAAGCTGCGTTCCAGGGCTGCCATCCTGGCCTCAATACCAGTGGGCTTCACAGCGGCATGCACTGACTTTAAGAACATAAGATATGCCATACTGGGTCAGACCAAGGTCCATCAAGCCCAGTATTCTGTTTCCAACAGTGGCCAATCTAGGTCATATGTACCTAGCAGTTTCCCCAACAGACACAAGTTCCACAATGCTTGTACTGGGTCAAGCATTGATATCTTCGGTCACTTCTTAATAATGGTTTATGGACCTTTCCTCCAGGAACTTGTCCAAACCTTTTTTAAACCCAGCTAAACTAACAGCCTTTACTACATCCTCCGGTAACAAATTCCAGAGTTTGATTACATGTTGAGTGAAAAAATATTTTCTTTTATTAGTCAAATAGTTTACCCTGTAGCTTCATTGCATGTCCCCTAGTCTTTCTATATTCTGATAACGTAAACAATCGATCTACGTTTACCCGTTCCACTCCGTTCATTAATTTATAGACTTCTATCATATCTCCCCTCAGCAGTCTCTTTTCCAGGTTAAAGAGCCCTAACCTTTTTAGCCTTTCTTCATAGGAGTATCCTTCCATCCCCTTTACCATTTTGGTGGCTCTTCTCTGAAGCTTTTCTAAAATCGCTATATCCTTTTTAAGATACGGCGACCAGAATTGCACACAATATTCAAGGTGCGGTCTCACCATGGAACGATATAGAGGCATTATAATATCTTTTGTTTTATTTTCCATTCCTTTCCTTATCATACCTAGCATTCTATTTGCTCTCTTGGCCCCCGCTGCACACTGGGCCGAGGGTTTTAACATGGTATCCACAATGACGCCTAAATCTTTTTCCTGGGTAGTGGTCCCTAATGTGGAATCTTGCATCGTGTAACCATAGTTTGGGTTGTTCTTCCCTAGGTGCATAACCTTGCACTTGTCCACATTAAATTTCATCTGCCATTTTGATGCCCAGTCTTCCAATTTATCAAGATCCTCTTGCAATTTTTCACAATCCTCTTGGGTTTTAACAACTTTAAATAGTTTTGTGTCATCTGCAAATTTGATAACCTCACTCGTTATTCCACTTTCCAGGTCATTTATGAATATGTCAAAAAGCAGCGGACCCAGCACAGATCCCTGGGGTACACCACTATTCACCTTTCTCCATTGGGAAAATTGGCCATTTAGCCCTACCCTCTGCTTTCTATCTTTTAACCAGTTCCTGATCCACAATAGTACACTGCCTCCTATCCCATGACTCTTTAGTTTTGCCAAAAGTCTCTGATGAGGGACCTTGTCAAAGGCTTTCTGAAAGTCCAGATACACATTATCAACCGACTCACCTTTGTCCACCTGTTTATTCACTCCTTCAAAAAAACATAACAGATTAGTAAGACAAGATCTTCCTTGTCTAAAGCCATGTTGGCTGTCTCCCATTAGGTTGTGACTATCTACATGCTGAGTAATTTTATTCTTTATGATGGTTTCTACCATCATAAAGAATAAAACCATCATGATGGTTTCTACCATTGAAATAGTTGACAACTTTAACCTACTTGGATCAACAATCAATAAAGAAAGGACAAGCAGTCAAGAAATCCGATGGTGTATTGCTCTTGGTAGAATGGCTATGAAGCACCTAGACAAGATTCTCAAGAGCAGAGATGTCTTTCTCCAGGCAAAGATTTGACTTGTCCAAGCCATGGTATTTTCAATAACATTATATGGATGTGAAAGTTGGACAGTGAAATAGATAGACAGGAAGAAACGTCGAGGCCGGCAATGGATCCCTGATAGGTGAATCACTGATGGTGATCGCGTCGTTGGATCTGACCTGATCCCCCAACTCAATGCAAGACTCTTCCTGCTGAGGCTGCTTAGAGGATACTAAGCACTGGAGATCTTACCCATTAGGTCTAGACTCCACTCGTGTGGGTGAAGAATACAACTTATTCTGTCTGCAAGGTGATTCTGATCACCGGGGATATACACTGCATGAAGGCGTATGAGGTGAGAGATGGTAAAGTTCTGCAGGTGATAGGCCTCTTCACAGAGGGAAAGGGAGCCTGCCCTGCCTTGCTTATTCTCATAGAACATTGGCGCTACGTTGTCTGTTCTGACAAGCACCTGGCTGTTCGAGAGGTGGTGCTTTTTTGCTGGGGTGCACCACCATAGGAGGAATTGGACTAGAGGGGGGGTGATCCGAATGATGTCCTGTAGGCATCCTGAGGATTGTGTCCATTGGGATGCTAGGGTCCATTGCGTTAGGCATATATTGGTCTCGCTTGTGGTTCAGCTGCTGTTGGTGCTTATCAAATGTACTGTGGATGCCATGTGGCCTAAGAGACGAAGGAAGTCTCGAGCTGTTAAGCTTATCTGCTGATGCATGTGGGTGACTAGGGATACTAGTCGGTCCATACGGTCTAGTGGCAGAAAGGCTTTCGATAGCTAAGTGTCTAGCACTGCCTCTGAATTCCAATCTTTGGGTTAGGATTAGATAGCACTTTGAGAAGTTTACAACAAATCCCAGGTTTTGCAGTATTGCGAGAGTGGTTTTGAGAGATGTGTAGAGCTCTCCTGGAGAGTCTGCCTTTATCAACCAGTCATCTAAGAAAGGGACGACAAAGATCCCCTTGCTTCGCAGGTAGGCTGCTACCACGGACATGCATTTTGTGAACATCCTGGGAGCAGATGCTAGTCCAAAGGGAAGAACTCTGTACTGGTAGTGAGTCCCCTCAAAGGCAACACAAAGATATTTCCTGTGTCCTAGATGTATCAGGATATGGGTATATGCATCTTTGATATCTAGGGAACATAGCCAGTCTTTTTCCTGCAGGTAGGGTAGAAGGACTCTAAGGGAAATCATTTTGAATGTCTACCTTACTGTGCAAACATAGAGTTAAGAATATCTCAGAGCTATGTCTATTCATACATAAAATATGATCATCTCACTCCACCTAACATTAATTACCTGAACAATATTCTCTCATACGTGTACTGTATTTCGCAAGTTTGTACTGTAGTTTCTCACTGCACCAGTTAACTAATGAGTGCTTGTGGTTAGGGAAGTCTAACAGCATTTGTTACATTGTATTAGTTACATTGTTACATTGCTCAATCTTTTTTTTATTACATTGTTTCTACTACATATCCTATGCTCCAAGTCGAAAAGTGAAACATTGTTTATACTTATTTACCTCACCTTAACAACCGGCAACCACACCAACTGTATCACATTTTCATCTGCTACTTTGCACCAGCACAGATAGACCCAAAATGAAGCACATAATCCTCACTCTACTGAGTCTCTACCTGCTACTCACTATTTTGCCATCCAGCTCACTAGCACTAATGACATCACAAAACCACATCCCAACGCTCTATACTAGCGGAAGAAAATGGCCCAATGACTCCAACAACCTTTATCATGGAGCGAGCTATCCACGCCGCCCCCATCTAGTTCATATCCCTCTACAAAATTCCCCCAAACTAAAGCAAAATAAACGCCCACACACTAACAGCCTGAAGTGCGCACTCATTAACTCTCGATCACTTCGCAAAAAATGGCCAGCAATCACTGAAACAATAACCCATCATAATTTAGATATCATTATGATTACTGAGACCTGGCTCTCACCGGAAGACAATACCATCCTCAACCAACTTCTCCCACCCAACTTCGTCACTTTCACCAGCCACAGACAAAACAAAAGGGGTGGAGGAGTTGCCATCATCACCAGATCTGACCTTCAATTCAAAATGGAAGAAGCCAGCAACACCAATTCCCTTGAAACATTATCTATTTCCAACCACTCTTGCTCCATAAACCTTATTTATAGAGCACCCTCTGCGGATCCAGACAACCTCTCCAATATCATAAACTTAGCATCAAATACCCATGTTCCACATAAACCCAACTGGATACTAGGAGATTTTAACTTACCATCCCTACAGGACAATCAAGCAGCCGCCTTCACAGAAGCCCTAGATATCTTGGGATACACCCAATTGGTTCATGAACCTACACACACAAAGGGCAACGTTCTCGACCTGATATACGCCCCACAAACGGTGCTTCAGCAAGCACAAAACATCATGTTATCACTAACAGCAGTTCCATGGTCGGATCATAAGCTCATCTCCTTTCAAATTCCGACCCCCATCAAGTCACTGAGACCCATGACGAACTCACAAACAAACACAACCGCAAATACCAGAAGATTTCACCCATTTAACAAAGAACGTATCCTGGCTGAAACAAACTCTCTCCTTGACAATACCTCACAAGACCTAGATGTCCTAATCTCCACGTGGAACAGCAGACTCAGCTCGATCGCAATCCGTCCCCCCACATCTAAAGCCCCAAAGAAAAGACCATCCGCACCATGGTTCACAGCTGACCTAAGGGCATCACTAACCCTCCTACGAAGATCGGAAAAACGCTGGAGGAAATCACGCACCAGCAGTGACCAAGCAGCATACATCCAACTCCTACACACACATCGCAGGGCAGTCACAGACAAGATGAAACAACATCACACTGACACTCTGAAACGTTCATTAAACAAACCGCATGACCTCTTCAACCTGGTCAAATATCTTGCCAAAGAACCGACCCCGGAACGCACAGGATCTATACACCCACAGGATTACGCCGTATTTATGCAATCAAAACTATGCAAGACTGACAAGATGATGATACCAGACCCTCCTGATGACAAAGCACGCACAGCGTTTCTAACCACTTTTACCACTCCGTCTAAGAGAACTATCGAAGACACCATTGCTACCCTAAATACCTCCACGTCATACTCAGATCCATGTCCAGCATTCTGGATAAAAGATCTGCGATCCGACCTTGCCCCAATCTTAGCTAAAATGATAGGATTATCATTCAGCACCGGGTCATTCCCATCCACGCTCAAACAGACCTCCGTTAGACCGCTGCTTAAAGACACCAAATTAGACCCTCAAAAGGTCGAGTCTTACAGACCCATATCCAGTATCCCGATGCTCGCCAAAATCGTTGAAAAAATAGTCTACAGGCAGCTACAAGATCATGTGGACACTAACGCACCTCTAGATCCATCACAACACGGGTTCAGAGAGTCACACGGTGTGGAAACACTACTCACTACTCTTTTCAACACCATAATCTCAGGCATTGACAACTCACGTACAGGTTTCGCACTTATCTTTCTAGATATTGCGGCAGCCTTTGATTCAGTCCGCCACGAGATTCTCCTGATTCGACTAAGAGAGAAAGGCATTACCGAAACAGCGCTTGAGTGGTGTAGGTCTTACCTGTCTGGAAGATGGCAACATGTACGAACAAACGGAACCACATCCGAGCCATTCCTACAAAGTCAAGGAGTCCCTCAAGGATCCTCCCTATCGTCACTTATGTTTAACATTTATATCCAACCCATCTGTAACATCATCAGATCCTTCAATGTGAGTTGCATGATTTACGCAGACGATGTCCTACTGTACCTGCCAATATCACTGGATTGCCCGGACCTCACCCCACTAACCAACTGCTTCAATGCAATATCAGAATGGCTCCTCTCCCAAAATCTGCGTATCCAACATAAGAAAACTGAGGTCCTGTTCATCTCTAGAAACCCAGAATTCACTCCACCTAACCAACTGGAAGTAAACAACGCCAAACTACAAGTAAAATCAGCCATACGGTATCTCGGAGTCACATTGGATCAGAACCTCAACATGAAGCAGCACATAGCAAAAATAGTAAGAGCAATCTACTTCAAGATCAGATCCCTCAGACACATACGCCCTCTACTCGAGCTGAGCGACTTTCGTACCATCTACCAAGCCCTCATCATCCCTCATTTTGACTATGCAAACGCCATCCTACAAGGACTCCCCCAGACAACCTTACATCCCTTACAACTTGCCATGAACTGCGCTGCGCGAATCCTCTTTGGAGCACCAAGGAGAGAGCACATCACACCCCTCCTGATGCAGCTTCACTGGCTCCCCATCCAAGCCAGGATTAGCTTCAAGACCTTAGTGATGACATTCAAAGCCATCAACGGGTTATCCGCCTCTTCAATATGTGACCTCATACAACCACCCACACCCAACAGGATAAGAAGAACCTCTGCAGCCAACATGCTAACAATACCAAAAGTGATGACAAGATGCGCCATATCAACTTCAAACAGAGCCTTCAGTCTGAGTGCCCCAAGCCTCTGGAACTCCCTACCACCACACATCAGAGCTATCCCCAACTTGAGCCAGTTTAGGAAGGCCTTAAAACACTTCCTCTTCATTAAATACCTCTCAGCCTCCCCCGAACCCCAGCCACCCTGCATGAGCAACACACAATAACTCCATCTCTCATATATACAGTTACCTTGTTCAATGTTCCACACATGTAGATAGTTTCCCCTGTTATCCAAGTTTACTGCTCCTGTTCATTGTAATGACCTGACTCTTGTTTATTGTCGGATATTGTTTGTTCTATGGAAACCGCGCTGATCGCAAATAGTGCGGTATATAAGAGATGTAAATAAATAAATAAATAAATAAATACATGACCATGAATTTGTTGAGATTTTGGAGGTCGAGGATAGGCCTGTATTCTCCTGACTTCCTCGGTATGAAGAAGTAAGGAGAGTAGAAGCCTTAGTGAAATTCTTGTTTTGGAACCTCCTCTATGGCACCCTGGGTGAGCAGGTTGGAGATTTCCTCTTTGAGTAGGGTCCCCTAAAATTGAGAGGATATTCGCCTCTGAAGTAAAGGGGGGGAGGGGGTTGCATGAAGTTCTGTTGGTATCCCTTTTGAATGATACTTAGGGTCCACTGCTCTGAGGTGATCATCCGCCAGTGGGTGGCAAAGAAATAAAGCAGACCTGCTATCTTGGAAGGATTGGGTGCTTGCAGGGGATAAGATGACTTTGTTCCCCAGGGCCGAGTCAAAAACTGGGTGTCGCTTGTGGTTCAGCTGCTGTTGTTGCTTAGCAGTTCTGGGCTTTTTAGCAGGTTTAGGCCCCTGCTGTTTGCCTTGCTGATAAGAAGGTTGAGTATAAGAAGGGTAGAACCTCTTCTTTTCAGGAAAGAAGGGTTTTTTTTGTTGTTGGCTTCATTTTTTAAGAGTTGACAGTCTTTCTGGAGAGTCTCTTCAGAGTGGTATCGTCAGTTTCAAGCTCTCCAGCTTTTTCTCTCCAGTTTTTACCAATGCAAGGGATGTTACCAAGTTTATCTTTATTTATTTTATTTTTATTTTATTTAACTATTTCTTTTATACCGCCCCTTCCAGAGATCAAGGGCGGTTTACATATAACAAGTCAACAGTCATGTACACAGTTTGTATACATTTTACATAGAACATAGAACATAGAACAATAGAAATCAACTATTTACATTAAACAGTAAATATACCATTTATAGGTATTAAAGCAAACATATTATACTTTATACATATGAATATTTACAGTGTGTGGTGTGTGTGGTGTGTGGGGCAGGTATTGGTGTAGGTGCTGGAATTTAGTTCCTTTTTTCGTCTTCAGGTGTGAGGGAGGGGGAAAGTCTTGTGGATACATTGTTGGGTTAGGGGATTAAGGGAGTCTGTGTATGTGTGACCATGTTTGTTGTGGAGCTGGTCTTGGGGAATAGGGGATTTCGAAGTGTTCAGTGAATAGGTAGGTCTTTAATTCTTTTCTGAATTGGGTGAGGTCTCTTATGGTGCGAAGTTCAATAGGGAGGTCGTTCCAGAGTGTAGGGGCAGTGAATGAGTATGCTCTGGAGCTAGTGGAATTCTTAGTTTTACGGATGGCTTTTGGTGTGATGAGGGAGTGGGGCCGCGTTCTGTCTGAGGGTCCTTGTCGATGTTGGAGATTGGAGTAATGTGGATAGGTGTGAAGGGGTTATGTCATTTATAAGTTTATAGGTGTTAGGATAATCTTATATTTGATTCGGCTGTTTTTATAGGGAGCCAGTGGAGTTCCAGTAGTATTGGGTCACGTGGTCAGTTAGGCGAGCTTTAGAGATTACCTTTGCACAGATGTTTTGTGCTCTTTGGAGAAGGTATATGCTCTTTTGGGGGAGGCCTATTAGGAGACTATTGCAATAGTCGAAGTGCGGGGTGATCAGTGTACTTACTACGGATCTAAAGTCTTGTGTTTCAAGAAGTGGCCTTAGGTGCTGAATAGTTTTGAGTTTATAGAAGATGGTTTTTACTATTTGTTTTATGTGAGGTAGCATGGTGAGGGTGTGGTCTATTATTACTCCTAAGTATTTTACCTGTTTTCTGACGGGTATGGAGGTTTTTTTGATTTTTATTGTTTATGGTTATGAGTTATCATTCTTGGGTGTTCTTGTCAAAAAAATTGCGTCAGTTTTTTTTAGTTTTATGATAATGTGGTTAGTTTCCATCCAGGAGGAGGTCTCAGCCATGCATTTGGATAGCGAGTCATATGTAGGGTTTTTAGCATTTATGGGGATAGCTAACATGATGTCATCGGCATATATAAAATGGTTAATCCTGTGTTTTTTAAATATGTCTGTTATCGGTTGCAGGTACAAGTTAAATAAGAGGGCCGAAAGGGCTGATCCTTGGGGTATTCCCTGTCCTTGAGGGAATGTTTCTGATACTTGTTGGTCAATTTGGACTCGTATTAATCTATGTGAAATATAGATTTGAACCAGTTAAGGACAGTCCCGCCTATACCTAGGTTTTCTAATCTGTTGATCAGTGTCATGTGATTAATGTTATCAAAGGCGGCAGAGATATCTATAAAAAGGAGTAAGAAGCCTTGATGTTTGTCATCAGTGCCCTTGATGAGGAAGTCCATAAGGGTGATTAGGAGGGTTTTCTACTCCATGGAATGGGCGGAAACCAAATTGGTGTGAGTCAAGAGGGTTGTGTTCATCAATGTGTGCTTGTAACTGAATTTGAATTGTTTTCTCTATTATTTTGGCTATGAATGGAATGCTGGCTATGGGTCTGTATGAATTCGGGTCATTTGAGTCGAGCTTATTATTCTTTATTATTGGTCGGAGAGGTCTGAGGTCTGTAACCATGCTAGCCTTCGAGCCTCGATGGCAATAGCTGATGCTCTGCTGGTAGATTCGAATGCATTAAAGGCTGCCCTGTTTACAAATTTGGAGACATTCTGGCTGTCCTTGAGTACTGTCTCAAAAGCTGGTCTTTTTTTCTGGGATAAAGGAAAGGAAGGCTTCCCAATCTTTATAATTTTCCTTAAGGAATATTCTCATATATAAGGTATAGGAATTGATCCTACTAGCCAGCATGGAGGCCTAGAAGGACCGTCAAGCGAAAGCATTGAGGTTTCTTGATTCCTTGCCAAGGGTATCAATGCATGTGTCTTGACATTCTTGATGCATCGTTGATTCAACTATCGTTAAGTGATATGGTAGCTGCGCCTTTTGAAAGCCAGGGACTTATGGTACTCGATACATTGTATCGAGGCATCTGCTGATGGGTGAGACTGTAAGCGGGGTCTCCCACATTCGAAGCATTAGGTTATGTAGGATTTTATATACCGGTAAAATTGTTGCCTTCTTTGGAGCCATGGGGTACTTAAGAATTTCCAGTTCCTCTGCCTGAGGCTCCAGTTCTACCACAGCTGATATCGAGAGCCCTGCCGCCATGTCCCGAATAAATTCTTGGAAGGACATGTCTTCCAGCGGTGACTTTCGACAGGAGGTGGTGTTGGGAGGTGACTGCTCCGATATGATGCCATATTCAGAAGCTCTTCAGAGTCGCGGGATCGATGATCTGAATCGAAGGCCTCAGACTCTGAGCTCGGTGAGCGCTGTCGGTGTCTAAGACCATGCGAACGGTGCTGTTGATACCGATTATGCTCGATGCTCTTCCCTTGCTGCCTGGCTAGTGGTGCCAAATCTGGAATCGACCAAGTCGATGGGGCTCCGAACCCTAGTTTCTGTGGTGGAGCAGAGGTATGGGAGGAGGTGGACATCTGGCAGAAGCACCTGTAGCGACATCAATGCTGGTATCGATATCGATGAAAGTGGTTCTGGAGTCATCGGTGCCTGTGGTACTGAGACTACAAGAAAAGCTGCTAAGGTCTTCTAAATTGATAGCATGTGCTGATCCAACAAGATTGCTGGTGTCTGGTCCAGAGACAAAATGGGGCTTGCAGCCACTGTACCAGAGCACGACACTGGGAGCTCTGCCGAGGTGGAAGCCTCCTGGCTCCCCACGGAGGCTTTGGACGACAGGTCCTCCCACAGTGGGTATTCGGTATGGCAGACAGTCTCAGAGGATGTCTTCAGAAAGTCTCTGTTTTGAATGGTATCTCTCTCTCGATCCTCTCGATGTCTCTCTGGATTTCTTGGATGAAGCTCGAGACGCCTTCAGATCCCAGGGAGATTTCTGTGGGAATCTTGAAGTATTCTTTCTCTCAGAGTCCGTACTAATCCTTTGAGGTCTTTGAGGTTTTAGATATCTTTGAAGCTGATGAAGTATGGGAGGATGTCGATGCCAATGAAACTGAATCCGATGAGAAAGGTTCTGACAACTTCTTGGCCTGGTTTCCCAGACCTCTCTTGGTCATCTGCTTGCAGAGGTAGCAAGAATCTGGGTCATAATCGGGACCGAGGCACTTAAGGCACCATTCATGTGTGTCTATGACCGAAATTGTTCGGGAACACTTGGTGCATTTTTTGAAACTGTTAGGGTGTTTCTCTATGGCGGAGAGAGTAGGCCAAAGGCCTATGCGGGACCTAAGTACCTTGCAGAAAAAAGGAAAAAATATACAAAGTAAAAAGAAATTGGAAAAGAGTACTGGAATTGGGGGCGCTGCTGGTGAAAAAATGGAAAGGCAAAAGTGCTATACCGATATATTTTCAGCGGTGAAAGGAAAAGCAAAAAACTGATCCTGCTGACTCCACGGAAAGCGTAGTTACTCACCTGTAACAGGTGTTCTCCAGGAGTAGCAGGAATCAGTCCTCACATATGGGTGATGTCGGTGCCGACGAAGCCCTCGTGCGGAGCATTTCCCCAGCTTTCAAAGAAAGCCTTTGGGAATGCAGTGCGCATGCGTGGTCCCCTTCCCGCCCAAGGGTGCCATCTTGCTCAGTCTGATGACATAGCTAAAAGACAGCAAAAAATCTAAATGAAGGATAGGACTGCAACTCCAGGGGAGGAGGGAGGGTCGTGAGGACTGACTCCTGCTGCTCCTGGAGAACACCTGTTACAGGTGAGTAAGTACGCTTTCTCCAGGACCAAGCAGGAAGTCAGTCCTCATATATGGGACTCCCCAGCTCTAGGCTACCGTGAACACAGAGCTGAAAAAATGGCTCCCTCTCAAGAGCATCAGCATCCGTGATAAGAATTTTCTCTGAGAACGCACCCCGTACGGTAGCCCAACACAAAGGGCTGGAGGGTAGGAGTTGCCTAAACCTCAAAGAGATTACGGAATACTGCCTGGCCAAAAACACTGTCCCACCGGGACTCACTCTCTCCATGCAGTAATGGGCTGAAAAAGTCTGGCTTGAAGACCAATTGCGGCCCGGCAGATGTCTGCCAACGGAACAGAGCGGAGATGAGCTACTGACGCGGCTTTTGCCCTGACATGGTGGGCCGTGACCCGACCCTGCAAGGGGAGGTCGGCTGCCCTGTACGCCCAGGCGATGCAATCTGCTAACCAAGTGGACAACGTACGCTTGGAGACAGGTAACCCCATCCTATCAGGGTCAAACGAGACGAAGAGCTGAGTAGTCCTTCGATGCTCCTGCGTACAGTCTATGAAAAAGGACAATGCCCTCTTACAGTCCAGGGTATGCAAGAATGTTTCAGCCCGGCTGGCATGCGGCCTGGGAAAAAAGGTCAGAAGAACCACCTCCTGATTGAGGTGGAAAGAGGTGACCACTTTTGAGAGGAACTTGGGATGGGTCCGTAGGACCACCCTGTTCCTATAGAACCGCATGTACGGTCTATCAGAAACCAGAGCTTGTAGTTCACTCACACGTCTGGCCGAGGTAAGAGCCACCAGGAAGAGCGCTTTCCAAGAGAGGAAGTGCAAATGGCAAGTAGCCATCGGCTCAAATGGTGGCGCTAGTAAGTTGCTGCAAGACCACGTTCAAATCCCACTCAGTCGCCGGTGGACGAACCGGAGGCTTGAGTAGAAGCAGACCTCCGAGAAATCTGGACACCAAGGGGTGAAACGACAGAGACTGTCCTTCCACCGGTGAGTGGTGCGCTGACAGAGCACTGAGGTGGACCCGAACAGAGTTAGACCTAAGGCCTAGGTCTGAAAGATGAAGTAGATACTGCAGTACTACTGGCACAATGCAAGAGAAAGGATCTTTATTGCGCTGAGCACACCACACCGTAAACCTACGCCACTTGAGGGCATAGGACTTTCTGGTGGACTGCCTCCTAGATGCCAATACCACCTCCTCAACCTCCTTAGGTAGAGGTAAGGGAGCTAGCACTATCCTTTCAGCAGCCAGGCCATCAGATTGAGGGACCTGAGATTGGGGTGAAGAAGGGAACCCTGCTCTTGAGACAGGAGATCGTGTTGCAGCCCTAGAGGGAACAGAGTTTCCACCACCAACTGCAGAATAAGTGGAAACCACGGCTGCCTCGGCCGTCTGGGGGCTACCAGAATTACCAAGGCCTTGTCCCGGAGGATCTTGAATAGAGTTCGGGCCACCAGGGGCGTGGGAGGAAACGCATACAGGAAGCCTGTAGACCAAGAGATCAGAAAAGCATCTGCTGCCATCCTTAAGGGATGCAGTTGTCTGGAGCAAAACCTGGGCAGCTGACGGTTTAGTGGACTTGCAAAGAGATCGATGGATGGAAGTCCCCAGAGGAGGAAGATCTGCTGGACCACCAATGGATTCAACTGCCATTCGTGAGGCTGGAGAATCCTGCTTAGCTTGTCTGCTAGGAAGTTTTCCTGACCAGGTAGATAAACTGCTTTGAGAAACACACCTTGTCTGATTACAAAGGAGCAAAGGGCCAGAGCCTCCTGACATAGGAGCCTGGACCCTGGGCCCCCTTGTTTGTTCATGTAGAACATTGCCACCTGATTGTCCGTCTGAACTAGGACAGACTGTTGAGAGAGGGCATGACAGAAGGTTTGCAGAGCTAAGCTGATTGCTTGCAGCTCTAAAAGGTTGATTTGCTGTGTGGCCTCCCAAGGGGACCACAGGCCTTGAGTGCATGTGCCCTGGCAATGTGCACCCCAGCCCTTTAAGGAAGCATCTGTCGTCAACACCCTTGTGTGTGCTGGAGCCTGAAAAGGTACACCCCTGAGAAGGTTTGGCAGATGTAGCCACCACTGTAAGGAGCTCAGAAGTCGTCTGGACACCTTTACTCTGTGTCGGAGGTTGCCGGTGCTTGTGTCCACTGAACTTTGAGGCACTATTGAGCAGCCCACATGTGCAGATGGGCATTCTGGGTCACATGTACAGTGGATGCCATGTGGCCCAGAAGCCGCAGGTAGTGCCTGGCGGAAACATGAGAACTGCTTTGGAACTGGTTGGCCAAGTCCATCAGTCTGTGGGCCCTGTCCTCGGGCAAGTAAGCCCTTGCCTGAAGGGCATCTAGTCTCGCCCCTATAAACTCTAGGTTCTGAGAGGGGAGCAAAGTGGACTTAGCGTAGTTTATGACAAAGCCCAGATGCTGAAGAAGAGAGACAGTGCCAAGAGTGCCTCTGCCACTCCAAAGAGGCATTAAGTCCCCGAGGGGAAACTGTAAGTTGAAAATCCAACGTTGCTCAAGTTTGGAAAGCCGATCACCGCCTCTAGGATCAGTCAGGACATGATCAAGAATTTGCCACTGAAGTTGTTGAAAAGTATGTGCAGTCTTTAAGCAGTGTTCTACTAAAAAGGTGCCGTTAAATTTTCCAGACGTAAACGAGAGGCATGTTCACCTACATGCTTTTTAATGGGCCGGGTTGTACATCCCACATAATATAGGATACAAGGGCATATAATAAGGTAAACTACAAAAGAAGATTCATATGTAGTATGCCATTTTGAAATGTAAAGCAAAGATGTATGAATGTCCATCCAAGTGGGCCCGGTTATATTTGAGTGACAGTAATGACAAGAGCCACAATGGAAGTGGCCTGGATCGATATGTGACAGTAGAGGACGATCCTCCTTTGCTGTATGACATACAATCAAGTCTCCCAGATTAGCACCTCTAGAATAAGCTACCATTAACCACTTATTCTGAAAGCAGGGATGTAATTCGAGAATGGGCCAAAAGCAGCGTATCGCTGAAATGACCCCCGCAATGCCTTTTACATAGGGAAAAAATGCCGTGATATTATCTGTTATCATTCGCTGGTCGTGAACTGTCCGGGGGTTAATAAGTAACCATTCTCGATGGAAAAAACGAGCCCGTACATTCCGGGGGTTAATAAGTAACCATTCTCGATGGAAAAAACGAGCCCGTACAAACGCTTTCTTAATTATTGAGGGGGGATAACCCCTAAGTAGTAAACGATGTCGTAAATCTTCAGCATGATGGTAAAAATCCTTTAATGTATAACAATTACGGCGAAGTCTGAGAAACTGGCCATACGGCAATCCCCACTTAAAAGCCTTCCGACTCTGCGCCCCAAGTCTATGGAATACCTTACCACCACATATCAGAGCAATCCCCAACTTGAGCCAGTTCAGCAAGGCTCTTAAATATTTCCTCTTCATCAAATATCTCACTGACAGCTCCGAACCCCAGTCATACTCGAATAGCGAGCACCTCAACATTAGAAGTAGTCAACCAGACAAGCCCCCCAACAGGCATCCCCAACAATGGCAAGATGTCGTTGAAGGCGCTTCGGAGCCGTCAGCATCACCGTGCAAGAATTTTTTCAGAGTCCGCGTCCGGCCGGGCCCGGACTTCGTTAGAGGCCTTGACATCTTGGGAGTCTGACCCCGAGCGCCGTCTTGGGTCCTCTGAGAGGGGGTCTCCCGCCCGGGAGCACAAAAGGAATAAGAAGCTCATGAGGGCGGCATCAGTGGAGGCACCTGGATCCTCGAAGGCCAGGTCGTGAAGCCCTGACCGCCGTCCCGGGCTCTTGGAGTCGGAGCGGCGGACCAAACTACCTCACCTGGAGCCGGAATCCACGAGTCAGGTAACTTCTGTTGTCCTCGTTGACTGTCCCAGAGAACTGACGTCGGGGCCTGAGTCGGGGGCTGCAGAGTCTCCTGAGCTCTGTCTCAGGTTGACGTCCCTGGAGAGCAGCCTGGCTGCCTTCATAGAGCCTAAGACAAAACTAGAGAAAAACCCTATTCAGAGTGCGATAAGAACACAAAAAATTGAACTCTGAACCACGATGAAATAAAGGACCATCACTTTTTTGTCGGAGTATAGCAAACCCAAGAGTGGGAAAATTTAAAATCACATTCTCACCGTTGCTGCTCCCTTTTAATCACTGAAAAAGTAAACCGTGAATAAAAGATAAATCACTTAGCTTGCAATAAACGTGAAGCTCCTTTTATCTCCCAAACCATAGTGTATAGTAGAGTCTGCCGTAAGCTGCCGTTTCACCACAATATCCAAGTATATACGACGTGACACGTTTCGGGTCTGAGAAAACCTTTTGACCCTGCATCAGACTCATGAAAAATTGTAGTCGATAGCTTAAATATTTGAAGGGCAGAATCCTCAGCATTACCAAAGAACCACTTTATAGGTTTTATAAGGGATCCGCGTCTGACGTAAGCGATGAACAAACCGTTAGGGAGATGCCTGATCCAATAGGCTTTCAAGCAGGTTTACCAGCCAATCAGGAGGGAAGAACCCTATGAGATAAAGGAACCCCCTACTCCGATTGGACCAAAATGTTAGATTATACTATGCCACTCCAAACAACTATCTGAATCGGATCTAGTTATTCGACGAGTGGATAAGGGGGGTGCAGTGGTTGTGCTCTCAGCTGATCAATATCAATGGGAAATGGAAACTCATCTGAATGATCGAAAATATTATAAACCTTTGGAGATGGATCAGACACCTAGCCTGCTAGAACGAATTACGTTATTGATCTCAGATGCTCTTCAAAAACAATGGATCACCAAACGGGAGTCCAGATTCCTTATAAATAAGTTTCCCAAAACTCCTATCTTTTATTTGGTTCCTAAGATTCATAACTCTCAGATTAGTCCACCTGGTAGACCTATAGTTTCATGTAGGGATTCTGTTCTTGAACCTCTATCAAAATGTTGTGATCTTTTTCTTCAACCTGTGGCAGCTAAGGTTCCTTCATATATTCGTGATACAGGGGATTTTTTATCTCAACTTTCAGCTTTCACGGATACCACTGCTTATACTTTTTTAGTGACCTTAGATGTTCAGGCCCTTTATACTAACATTGATCAACAAGAGGTCTTGACAGTTTTGGCTACAGTCCCTATGGATCTTCCCTCAAGGATCCCTCGGATGTTTTTGTTGGACCTTTTAGATCTGGTCCTCAACAATAATTATTTTCTTTATCAACAGCAATATTTTTTTACAGATCTTTGGGGTAGCCAAAAAAGGGCATGTTAAGGGTCTTATGCGTCTCGGCTATCAAGGCCGGCAGCTCTTCCTTCCGAAAAACTCGGACGATTCTGCTCTGCTCCTCGGAATCTGGGAGTTCACCGTCCTCTAAATCCGCTTCCGAAAGCACCTCCAAGGACGCGTCCACCCCTCTGAGGTCCTCCCCCAGCGGAGAATGGGAACCGTCCTCCCCGACACCTCGGGATTTCTTTATAGCGGGAGTACCCTCCTGGATAGGGTCGAAGGACCTCAGACGCTTCCGCGCTGGCGAGCCCACAGAGGATCCCGACATAACCGGTTGCAGCAAGGCAAAGGCCTGCTGCATCAGAGATAGGAAGGCCGGAGGAACCAACGAAGCGGCCCCTCCCTGACTACCCCCCACAGAGGTAGAGGGACCCTCCCCCGTGGATGACTCAAGGGTAGCAATCGGATCCAGTGAGGGAGGCAATGCGCCCCCCACCCTCTAAAGGGTCAGACTCCGCGCCCGCGTGAGCTCTCTCTGCTTTATCAATGCCTAGCGCCTCCATCGTGCAAGGCTGGCAAACCCCCGATTCCTGCACCGTGCCCCGTTTGGCCCCACAGACCAGGCACCGAAGCTTAGCAGGCATGGCTACCGAGAAGGCCTCACTCTGCCTGTCAGAGCAGCCTAACTTTCAAACTGGCGGGTTTGTTTGTTTTTTGTTTTTTTTTTAAAAAGGGAGACTTCGGGCTAGGGCAGCCTTGAAAGAACCTGTCTCCTTGCAAAACGAGGCCTCCGTCGCCTCTCCGACAGCTGTGAAGCCCCCGAGGAGACTGAAGCCGAAATCAAAATGGCCCCCGACGCTTTTCCCACGCGGCTACACGAGGCTCTAAAAGACGTGATCCCCCGAAGCTAATAAGGGTTCACCCTCCCCCGCAGCAACCGGAGCCATAAAGGGGCTGACAAAGGAAAACAGTACTCACCAAATGTCGCCCCCGACTCGCTTCTCTGTCAGCGATCCCCCGAGAAGCAGCAGCGAAGGAGCACAGCCCTTTTCGCGGCTTCAGTTCCCGCTGTCTGGACACGCAATCTCACTCTCTCCTGCTGTGTCCCCAGCTGTACACCTACTCCTCACCCTTTATCGCGGGTTCGGGAGCAGGCAGGCGTACATCAATCACTGCACCCCCTTATGCTCGTTTGAACCACGGGGAAAAACTGCAGGCCCGAAGGAGGGGAGAAAGGAGGAAGGCAGAGGGAAGGAGAGAGGCAAAGATCAGAAAACAGCAGAAAGGCAGGGAAAACCCCCTCAGCACAGCACTGCACCTGTAACACAAAAAATAACCAGCTTCAGATGAGCTGTTAAAACAAGCTACCACAGAAGATCTACAAATTGAAAAATAATCTGCTTATTTGTCACTCTGAACCTAACACGGAGCCCAGTCCTGGGCTCAGAATCTCCACAGCTGCTTGGAGACTGAAAGTACTGGTGAGAGGGGGCAGTCCTCGCCTATATATACTGGTGCCAGCAAAGCGATGATGTCTTTCAGTCTCCAAAGCTGCTGAAGGAGATTCTAAACTCTATGGTTCCGGGACTGGACTAGAGGGACGCTAAGGAACATCCTTTAACGGCCCTGGAAGAACCTCTCTGAGCTCTTTCAATATCCTGGGATGCATCCCATCTGGTCCCATAGCCTTGTCTACTTTCAGTTTTGGAAGTTGTTCTAACACATCATCTTCTCTAATTGGTATGATATCTACTCCATTCCCATTTTTATATTTGGGAGTCACAGGTGGTCACTCTCCAGGATTTTCTTTAGTAAAAACAGAGCAGAAGTATTTGTTCAGCATTTTCACTTTTTCAATGTCACTTTCCATGAATCCGTTCCCAGCACTTTTGAGTCCTGCAATTCCACCTCTGATTTTTCCTCCTCTCCCGAATATACCTGAAGAAAATTTTGTCGCCATACTTCACATCTTTAGCCATCTTTTCTTCTGCCTTTGATTTTGCTATCCTTATTTCTCTTTTTGTCTCTTTTAGTTTGATCTTGTATTCTTTTCTGTGTTCCTCTGTTTGCGAGCTTCTGAATTTTGTGAAAGTTGTGGTTTTGCCTTTATTTGAGCAGCCACTTCTTTGAAGAATCAAATAGTTTCCTTTTCCTCTTTGTTGTTTATTTTCCTTACATATGTATGTTGCCCCTTTTATTGCCACCTTTCGTTTAGCCCATTGCAATTCCACTTCCCTTATCCCATCCCACCCTGCCATCATCTCCTTCAGGTACTTGGCCATTTTACTGAAGTCCGTGTTTTTGAAGTCCAGAACTTTGAGCTTGCTATGACTGGACAGCACCTTGGCTTTTATCTCTAACCACACCATGTGATGATCGCTGCTGCTCACAGGGGCATCCACCCGGACATTCGACATGCTATCTCTGCTGGTGAGCATTAAATGCAGCATCAAGCTTTTCCTGGTCGGTTCTATCACCATTTGTCTAACGCATCTTGGAAGGTATCCAAACTTTTTTCACTTCTTTCCAAATTTGCAGATGGAATACTCCAATCCACATCAGGTAGATTAAAGTCACCCAATATGATCACTTCCCCCTTCTGCTTCTGCCTCCAGAGCAGGCAGAAGCAGACCACAACCCTCCAGAGGCAGAAGCAGCGAAGTGGGGGGGGGGGGGGGGCACACCCAGCCAGCCAGATGCGATTCTACTTTTTTTCACTTTAAATAAATTTAAAAAAAAAAACTAAAGAAAATAAAGATTAACCTAACAGCCAGCCACTTCAGGTATCCCCTGAGATGATCCTCAAGACTCAGGCCACCCTCTTCACTGGTCCTCTTGATCAGGAATTGATCTGACAGTATCTGGTATCATGAAGGAGCAGTATATCATAATCCAATAAACATAAATAAACATAGACATAAGTGTCTGAGAGGCTCTGTGGAGAAAAGACGACTGCGTGGTTGACCTGCCAAAAGTTTCCTATGGAAGCTGGGGAGTGTTCCCGCACGGGCTTCGTCAGTGACTTCACCCATATGTGAGGATTGACTTCCTGCTTTATCCTGGAGAAAAACTATCAGAGAAAGACATCATGCTTGGAAAGGTTTGAAGATTAGTCCTAAAGAGGAAGGCCAGCTATTGATGCCACTCTATCAACAATTTAGTCGCCTGACTAAAGAACAAACACATTTTAGCATAACTATTCAGAGGGTCAATATGAGTCAACGACACTTAACAACAACGTCACTGCTGTCATACATGTCTGAGCAGATGTCTGTGCTTTCTGTTGAGAAGCATCAACTGGCAATCCTCTTTCATGACAGGAGTTTTAAAGCCTCCAAATGAGGGGATGGAAGCAACTTCAAGGGAAATGGACCTTTTGGAATGTACAGTCAGTCAAACTTTGTGATGAAGATATTTTCTTCATATTTTAAAACCTCACTTTTGCTTTATAATGGTCATGATGCTGGCTGAAATTATTATTCTGTGCTTACAAGAACCACAATCCACACTCATAACAGTTCTCCTGATGCTGCACTGAACTCAAGCAAATTACACAGAGCCTGTGCTGTTGTCACTGGTTATCTTTCTCCCACAAGCTGAGCAGATCTAAAACCTGCCTTTGCCTGTGCCATGATCCCACAGCACTAAAAGGAGAAGAAAAAACAGAACACAAAATATCTTCCTTTTCAAATAAGAAAAATAATATAAACTAAAACAAACAAAACATGTGGAAAACATGTGGAAAACAAGAAAAGAAGGCTTTTCAATTAAGAGTCAGGGGAGCTTTGTTTCAGCACTTGTTTGAGGAGACTGCTATGCCTGGGAAGGG
The DNA here is from genome assembly GCA_033557465.1 of Ichthyophis bannanicus. Lineage (NCBI taxonomy): Eukaryota > Metazoa > Chordata > Amphibia > Gymnophiona > Ichthyophiidae > Ichthyophis > Ichthyophis bannanicus. The sequence continues at coordinate 806,028,530 of CM066036.1, forward strand.
CTGCACATGCTCAGAACATTATCCTAGTTCTGAGCTCTGAGAGCGCTCTTCCATCTGAACACTGTTGGACGACATTGCCTACTGGTTTGATTCAAACCACTTGTTGACAGAGACAGCATATTCTAGAATAAGAGGTCTGGCCATGGACTCCAGAAAGGAAGACAATACTAGAAAATATAGCTTTGCATGGAATATTGTGGAGACCAAACCAGTAACAGAACACAAGAGATCCTTGGATTGGCACAGGGGATCATTAGCCAGGAAAAACTGAGGGGAAAACCACAGATTGGCTGGGATCTAAGACATTGCACCAGGAGGTACATTAGACCAAATAACCTTTTTGGTTCTTATCTATTTCTAGCTCCTGACAGCATGAAAAGAGTATGTACCCACCTGTAACAGGTGTTCTCTGGGGACAGCAGGAATCAGTCCTCACATATGGGTGATGTCAGCATCAACGGAGCGCGCACAGATGCATCTCCCTAGCTTTCAAAGAAAGCCTTTGGGAGATGCACGACACATGCATGGTCCCCTTCCCACCCAAGGGTGCCATCTTGCCTCAGTCTAATGACATAGCTAAGATGGCAAAAATAAAATATGATAAAGAAGCTAAGGGGAGGAGGGAGGGTTGTGAGGACCGATTCCTGCTGTCCCCAAAGAACACCTGTTACAAGTGAGTAACTAAGCTTTCGCCAAGAACAAGCAGGAAGTCAGTTCTCACATATGGGACTCCCCAGCTACAGGCTATCGAGAACCTGCACAAAATGCCAAGGGTGACCAGAGAAGGTGAGCCGTGAGCTGCAGCAGTTGAATCACAAATGAGACTCTCACACGACCCAAGTATCCAGCTGGGAACCAGCACTCCGGTAGCCTGAACACAGAAGGGTTGGAGGGCAGGAGTTGCCTACACCCTGAAAAGATTACGGAGCATGGCCTAGCCAAAGGCACTGACCCATCAGGAGTCCCTCTCAGAGCAATAGTGAGCTGCAAAGATAAGGAATGAAGACCAGGTGGCGGCCTGGCATATTTCTGTCACAGGTATGGAACGCAGATATGCTACAGAGGTAGTCATGGCTCTGACGCAGTATGCTGTGATCCGGTGATCTAGCAAGATCCCAGCCTGCTCACAGACGAGGGCAATGCAGTCTACCACCCAAGTGGACAGAGTTCGCTTGGTTATTGGAAGCCCCAGTCGACTGGGTTCATAGGAAACAAAGAGCTGAGGCGCTTTGCAGTGGCCCCGAGTCTGTTGCAGATAGGAGGACAGGGAACTCTTATAATCCATAGTATGGAGAACAATCTCCACCTTGCTGGCGTGAGGCCTCAGGAAGAATGTGGGGAGCACCACCTCCTGACTGAGGTGGAAGGGGGACACCTCCTTTGGCAGAAACTTGGGGTGTGTGTGGAGCACCACTCTTCTCATATAATCTCGTGTAGGGTGGCTCTCTGCATCAGATATTTGTTGAGATTTATTAAATCAAGGATTTATTTATTATTTATTTATTTATTACATTCTCTTATATACCGCGCTATTCTGCATCAGTGCGGTTTACATTGAACAAACTGAAATTACATTGAACAGGGCATTATAACTTGGAGATAACTATTTTACAGGGAACATGGGCTATGGAGGGTTAAGTGGCTTGCCCAAGACCACAAGGAGCACCTGTGGGACTAGAAACCCCAGTCCTTCCGGCCCAAGGTTGCTGAGGATGGGTCGGAAACTGCCCGTCCGCTTTGGCACAAGGAAGTAACAGGAGTAGAACCCGCAAACTTTGAAGTGCAGCGAAACCACTTCCACAGCTCATTCCTCGAGGAGGGTGGCAAGCTCCTGCGCCAAGAAGGCCTGGTGCGCAGGGAGCCAAGGGGGCTCCACGAGGCAGTGAGGTGGAGGAAGCCGGTCCAGGTGAAGGAGGCAACCCACCCGGATGACCTGGAAAACCCAGGTGTCTGAGGTGACAGACTCCCCATTGGGGAGCGAAGTGAACCAGGCGCCCTCCCACCGGTAGCTGGGTCGACAGAGGGTGAGCGGCTATGCATCTGGCGTCAAAAACTCGGGGCCGACTAGGCCGGTGAAGGGGTCTGGCTCTTGGGTCTCTTAGGCTTATGTGGGTCCTGGAGGCTGCTCTTGCTTTGTCCACCCTGGGGTAGGGCTGGCACCGGAGGGTAAGGTGGGTAGCCCCGGTAGGGAAGACCCTTCCTCTGGAAGAAAAGTTTCTTACCCTGTTGCTTCTTCTGCGGGAGGGAAGAAGTCTTGCGGGAGAGACGGGTGCGAGTGATGTACTCTCAATCTCCGCTGCTTTGTCCTCCGTCAATTTGCTGAATAATTGTTCGCCCAGGCATGGTACATCGAGCAGTTTTTCCTGGACCCACTGCTTGAGGCCTGAGGCTGGAGCCAGACCTGCCACCTGGCCCTGATACTAGCAGTCGCTACCCAAGCGGAGGACTCGAAGCTGTCGTATGCAGCGAGAGAAAGGTACTTTGAACAGTCCCTCACTGACTTCAGGAGGGACTGATAGCAGCGGAGGTAATCGCCATTGAGGCTTGCCTGGAAACCTCTGAGCTCCTTCATGAGGTCATGAAGGGTGTCTATATATAGCTAGTAAGCCTTGATGCGGCATGCCAGCATGGAGCCTTGGTAGGTCTTACGCCCGAGGGCGTGAAATTCCCTGACCGGCGGGACTGAAGAGTGAGTCTTTGGGCTCTTCTGCTTCCGCATGGCAGACTCCACCACCATCGAGGTATGAGGAAGCTGGGCCTTCCGGAAGCCGGGCCCCCGCTGAACCCTGTACATGGTGTCCAAGCACTTGCTGACAATGGGGATAGACGGAGGTGTCTCCCACATGTGGAAGAGCAGCTGGGCTAGGATGAGTGGAAAGGAATCCATGAGGAACTCCCTCGGTGGAGCCTCGTATTGTAAAATATCAAGTTCCTCCGCACAAGGCTCCTCCTTGGATTGTGTGGAGAGTGCTAGGGCTCAAGCCATGTCCCGCACAAACTCCAAAAAGGAGGTGTCTTCGGGGGAGACCACTGCTTCTGAACCGGTGGAGAAGGATCCAAAGGGAGGTCCAGATGAGCCCGGGATTCAGGGGAAGTGTCCCCTTCGGACTCCCAGCCCGAAACTTCTGAGGAAGACTTGGAGCTAGATTGCTTGAGCAGAGCCTGTGTGGCGCGCGCTGGGCTCTCAAGGCCAAAGCCGCCTGGCGCCAGAGGCGCTGGCCCGGGAAGATCTCGCACCCGAAGACCAGGGCGGATATCAAGACCTCTGCCAGATCCCTCCTGAGGGCCCTGGCTCTCAGGAGTTGTCATGGCGGTCTGGGGAGCCATCACAGGCGTCACCCTCGAGGTCTCTGGGCACGTGCCAGCGGGGCCTGGCACCAGCATCTGCTGGGCAGCAAGGAAGGTAGAAACACTGCACTCCAGTGCCAGCATTTGGGCCTCCCACTCTGGAGTGGGGCCTTACGATGTCGACGCTGGGGTGACCAGGTCGGGAGTAGATGAGGAGAGGGGGACCACACCGGGAAAACCCTCGGGAGACCGGGCGCCATTGCCAGAAGCCTCTGTATCTGTACGAGGTACCTTTCACGGCCATTCCTTCTCTGATTCTTGAGACTGCCGAGGGGGGCTGAGGGACCGAGTGCGAGAACACTCACACTTGTCCGGAGCCCCCGACAGAGTCCTCAAGGCCTTCTTCTTCTTCTTCAGCTCCCTTTCAGGGGACCCTTCCTCAGAGTGATGCTGGGGCAGCGGAGCAGTCACAGGGTCCCCCAGAGGCGGAAGGTCGGTGGAGCGGGAAGCTACCGAGGACACCAGGGCTATCTTGCAGAAAATATCATCCAGCTTCTGCTTATGACTGGATGGCCTTAGAGGACATCTTTTTACAAAGGGAGCAGAGATCTGGATTGTGGTCAGCTCCTAGGTATGGATGTCCATGAGCGACATGTTTTTGGAACTTTTTGAAACCGGAGACTATGGGGCAAAAAGAATCCCAGCAAGGTCAAAGACCTTCGGCTCACAAAGCTTTGAAAAGGGCGCAAAACGTGACAGAGATGAACTCAAAAAGAAAAAAACAGCAGAGTCCCGGAGCCCACTGCCGAGGCAGGGCACTGGGAATGGCAGGAAGAGGACCGGGAAACCGGAATTAGAGAGTCAATAATGAGACTTTTTCCAAGATACAGGGGGATGTGCGTCCGAAGGGCTCTGCGGAAAAAGGGAGACTGATCAAGATGGCACCCTTGGGCGGGAAGGGGACCATGCATGCGTGGTGGGATTTCCAAAGGTTTTCTTTAAAAGCTGGGGAAATGCTCCACGTGGGTTCCGTCGGTGTTTACCTCACCCATATGCAAGGACTGACTTCCTGCTCGTTCCTGGAGAAAGACAACCTTACAGGAGAGGTACCACAGGTGGCAAGTAGTCAGGGGTTAAAATGGTGGCTTAGTGAGCTGTGAGAGCACCATATTGAGATCCCACTTCACCGTTGGTGGGCGGAGGGGGGGGCTTGGACAACATAAAGACCAGCAGGAAATGAGAGATAAGGGGCTGAGCCAAGGGGGGCTTGTACTCGACAGCATGGTGTTGTGCCACAATAGCGCTCAGGTGCACTCTGACAGAGTTGGACTTCAGTCCCACCTGGGACAGATGAAGTAGGTACTGGAGCACCAGCTGCACCAAGCAGGAGAACAGGTTCACCTGTCTCTCGGTGCACCACACTGAAAATCGACACCACTTGAAGGTGTACACCCTTCTTGTGGAAGCCTTGCAGGAGGCCAAAAGGACCTCCTCCAGGTCATGTGGGAGATTGAAGGGAGCTAGAGCTACCCTTTCAGCAGCCAAGTCGTGAGCAACAGGGACCCCAGGTTGGGGTGCAAAAGGGAGCCCTCCTCCTGTGAAAGTAGTCCTGGGGCGCAGCCCAGGTGAATTGAAGGCACCACTGATAACAGAGAAGCAGTGGGACCCAGGGTTGCCTGGGCCACCAGGGGGCTACCAGAATCAGTAATGCCCTGTCGTGCTGGACCTTAAAGAGGGTCTTCGCGACCAGCGGTGTCAACGGGAAAGTGTAAAGGAAGCCTTCTGTCTAAAGGATGATAAATGCAACCACCGCCGCCGCCGCCACCTGGGATGGGTGGGAGCAGAAGCGGGACAACTGTGTGGTCCAGGCTGGCAAACAGGTCCCCTAGGGGGGAGCCCCAGAGTCAGATAAGCCAGGAGGCCACTCTGGGGTCCAGGCGCCACTCATGTGGTTGGAGGACTCTGTTCAGCCTATCCACCAGGGCATTGTCCAGGCCTGAGAGGAAGACTGCCCGCAGGAGCATTCTGTTGGGTGTCGCATATGAGGAGGGGGTTACCACCTCTTGGCAGAGGGAGTACGACCCGTGCCTCCTTCTTGTTGACATAGAACACTACGACTTGGTTGTCCATCTGGACCAGTACCGACTGGTGCTGCAACTGGTGGCGAAAGGCTCAGAGGGCCAGAAATATCACTCGGAGCTCCAGGGGACCATGTGATTTGGGTGCTGAGGTCCTTCCAATGAGCTCCCCATTGTCACAGGGAGGTGTTCATAGTAAGGACCCTCTAAAGGGTATCTCGGCCCAAAGATGGCGGGGGATCTGCCACCAGTTGAGGGAGTCCGCCAATTGGCAGGTCACTTTTACCCGGTCTTGAAGCATGCCCTTGGCTTGTGTCCACTGGGAGCAGAGGCACCACTGAAGTGCCCTCATATACAGGTGGGCGTACGGGTTACATGGACCGTGGTGGCCATGCAGCCCAACAGGCAGAGGAGAAGGCGAGCAGGCACCGACAGGAGGAGTTTCACTACTGTGGCTAGTGTCCTGAGGCGTTCTGTCCTCTCTGGAAGGAGGAAGGCCTTGGCCTGGAGGGTGTCCAGCTGAGCCCCTATGAACTCCAGGCACTACGACATAAATAGGTGGGACTTGGGGTAGTTGATGACGAACCCCAGATGCTGCAGGAGGTGGATGGTGCGCTCGGTGGCGTGGTGCATCCTGCAACTGTGCCTCCCCTTATGAGCCAGTTGTCCAGGTAGGGAGACGAAGGTGGGCTGCGACTGCTTGGTGAAGACTCTTGGCAATGATGCCAGACTGAAGGGTAGCACCCTGTACTGGTAATGATGTCCTCCCACCACGAACCAGAGGTATTGTCAGTGGTTGGAATGGATCAGGATGTGTGTATAAGCATCCTTCAGGTCTAAGGAGCATAGCCAGTCTTCTTGCTGGAGGTTCCAAGGGAGCTCATCTTGAACTTCTCCCTCACCAGAGGTCCAGGTTGGGAACAAGGAAATATCTGGAGTAGAAGCCTTTGCCCCAGAGATGTTTAGGCACTGGCTCCACTGCCTTGTTCATGAGGAAGTCTTTAAGCTCAGTGAGGAACAGAGTCTAGTGAAGAAGAGGCTTTACAGATTCTTCTGGGAAGAATGAGGGTGGCATCTGTTGCAGGTGGAGGAGGTATCCCTCCTTGATTACTTTCAGCACCCAGGAATTGGTGGTAATGGAGGGCCACCTGTGGGCAAACAGGCTCAGATGCCCCCCTGTGGGCTCTCCTGGGGGAGAGGAAGCCATACCCAAGGAATCAAAAACTCTCTTCAGGCTGGGCCGGGGCCAGTGCCTGAGTCTTAGAGGTCTTAGGCTTTCGGGGGCTGTGCCCTTGCTCCTTGGACTATTGCCCCTGCTGTGGGGCAAAGAAGGCCTGGACTGTGGGGTATTACCAAACACCCCTTTCTTTCTCAGGAAGAAAGGCTTCTTCCCCAGAGCCTTGTTATGGGGAGTGCATGGAGGTGTTCTTCGAGAGTCTGGTCCTGGTCAGGAACTCAGTCTCTATCTCAGCAGCCTTGTCTGACATGGGTTTTCCAAAAAGGTACTCTCCGGTGCAAGGGACATCAATGAGTTTTTCTTGGACCAACTGCTTGAGGTCAGACAATTGCAGCCATGTCTGGTGTCTGGCCCTGAAGCCTGCAGTGGCCACTCTGGCTGAGGATTTGAAGTCATCATATGCTGCTCGAGACAAACTTCGAGCACTCATTGACTGCCGAGCCCAGGAACATGAACTGCTGAAGAAATTCCCCATTGAAGCCTGCAGAGAAACTGGCAAGCTCCCTCACCAGTTCCTTTAGGTACCTGCCAATGTACAACTGGTAGGACTGGACTCGGCAAACCAGTATCGAGCCCTGGTAGCATTTTCGGCCGAGGGCATCCAAGGTCCGAGCCTCCCTACCAGGGGGCACTGAGGAACAAGTCTTTTGGCTTTTCAGTCACCGCATGGCCAACTCAACGGCCATAGAATTGTGAGGTTGCTGGGTTTTTTGAAACCCCAGGCTTTGGTGGCTCAGTACATGGAGTCGGGCCGTCTGCTCACAATGGGTGCCAATGCCAGTGTCTCCCACATACAGAGAAGGCGGTGCTCAAGGATCGGAGGGACAGGCACCATGAGTGCCTCCTTCGGAGGAGCCTCATACTGGAGGATCTCATGTTCTTCCATACGGGGTCTTCCTCTGCCTCTGTCTTGAACACAAGGGTCTTTGCCATATTCCACACAAAGTCAAGGAAGGCAACGTCCTCGGGCGGGGAACAGTGCTGGAACACCTCGAAGTCAGAGGAAAAATCCAAGGCTCCGCGGCTCCCATGGTTGGGCCCCGAGCCAGAAGACCTGCGATCCCCAGGGACCTGTGGTCTGAGTCAAGTGCATTCTCTGGAGAGGACTGGTGTCCCAAGGAATGGGACTTCGTACGATGCAGATGGGTCTCTCTAGGCGGGTGGCGCTCTAGGATCAGCTCGATGACCAGGGAAGTCGTCAAGAGTCCAGTCATCGGGGTGGATGAAGCAGAGGAACTGGACATCAGCGCCTGCGGCTATGCCAGGAGGGCACTGAGATTGCGCTCTAAGACCGCCATTCTGGTCTCCATGCCAGATGGCTCCACAGCCTTCGACGTGGGCACCGATAGCTTTGGGCCCGGTGTCTTTTCCATCGAGAGGGAGTCCTCGACCAGGATAGCCTCGAAGGTCTGAGGCCGGTCGCCCGATGCTGACAAATCCTTCCGGGGCAGCTTGTGGGGCTGCTCCTGCTCCGACCTCTCGGACTCATTCCGGGGACTGTGCGGCCTGGTGTGGGATTTACCCACTTTTCCTGACCTGTCCTCCGAAGCATTCTTCAAGGGTTTTGAGCTCTTTTTGCATTCCAGCTCTGGAAAGTTCCTCTCAGAGAAGCTGCAGGACTCCAAGGCAGCCCAGGCATCGCAGGGCACCGAGGTACCGGAGGGGGTCCTGGAACATGGTGTCACTGGGGACTCCGCTGCAGAGTCGGATTTATGGAACAACTTCTCCTGCTGCAGCTGACAGCTCTTGATGGCTTTTGCAGACATGGATTTGCAAAGGTCACAGCCCGAGTTGTCATGGCCCAGCCTGAGGCAAAAGAGGCAGCAGTCATGTGGGTTGGTGAGGAACATCATCTTACTGCACTGATCGCATTTTTTGAAGCCGCTGGAGGCCATGGGGAAAAATGGGTCCTTGAACCTGGGCGAGGGTCCAAGGCCTACTGGCCATGAAGGGTGTAAAGCGCCGGTTGACGGACACCTCGAGAAAAAAAAAGAACATGAACCAGAGGAGTGACGCTGAGGTGAGCTGGCTCAGGGGCGAGAAGAGGAACTGGTACACATGCTAAAAAGGAAAATTTTAAGGCAAGAAAGACAATTTTTCTAGGGAAATGGGACAGACATCCACTAGGCTCTGCGGAAAAAAGGAGACTGAGGCAAGGTAGCACCCTTGGGCAGGAAGGGGACCACACATGCGTGGTGCATCTCCCAAAGGCTTTCTTTGAAAGCTGGGGAGATGCTTCCGCGCAGGCTCCATTGGCGCTGACATCACCCATATGCGAGGACTGACTTCCTGTTTGCTCCCGGAGAACTACGAGCTCCTCAGTTCTAGCACATCTGAATCATATCCAGATAATAACTAAGCAGCCATGTGCGTTATCTACAGTAAAGAAAAGGCAAAACACCAGGGAGAGGAGTCAAATTTGCTTTAGAGGGGGAGGAGTTCAAGCATTGGCTCCTGGGGTTCAAGCTTAACACCGCCTCTCCTACAGAGCGGTGGAAAGATTATAGGACACCCATAGGGACATATGAACAGCTTTGGATAACCCTTTCTGTCTGTCCTTCTATACACAGTGCTCTTATATATTTCATTAACTATCATTAATTATAATCTGCCACCCCACAGTATTGGCAAGATAATGAACCTTACCTCGGCTAAGCATGGCTCCACTTTCTCTATAGTCCTGAATTTCCAAGTCCTTCTGCTGCAAGAGTGTCATGAGTTCCTGTGACTGGCGTGCCAAGACCAGGCTCATCCTCATCAGAGGCTGCAGGAGATGACGGGAAACCTGAAAATAGCCCAAGACCTCAATTTATATGTGCCATTTTCAGAAAAACAGAGCATGCCTGACAAACCTAGAAATTACAAGTAATGGCTGGATTATTTATGTTGGATGTAGGAAGTGGATGACAGGTTCCTTTGCTGTATCTGTGATATAGGTATATGCACCACAACCTTTCATCAGAGTGTTCATTCTTTTTCTTTCTGCTTAGTTTTATTATATTTGATATACTGCTTTCAGCAATTAACAACAAAGTATTTAACAATATGAGCAGGAGTCAAAATTATACACCAGAATCAGTGACACTATTTAGACAATACAAAGTGTGTTGCACAGAGCTCAGGGGAGTCTCATGAAGTGTTCAAAGGAATAATGAACTCCACTCTGGGTCCAAAGGCAGATATCACTTGGATATGGCTCCATCCTGCTCCCAAATTGAACACTATGGGAGAAAACATGTGCTGTCTACAGAATGGATAGGTAGGCACATAGCACCCCCTGGTGCAGACTGGAAAATCTAGCATTTCACTAAAACTGCAGCTTATAAAGCCATATATAAATTCATACTAAAATAAGAGTCATTCTGTGAGGGCTTGTTTCTTGACCACCTACTTCCGCCCCCAAATGCAAAAGAGAGATTCTAATCTTTTCAGTGTAAAGTTTGAGTGCCATAGAGAAAAGAATGTAAACTGATGTGCACAGTTGTAATAGAGCTACATAAGGCTGCAGTAACATGCATGGAGCAGTCAGGGTTACAACCTTTCCATTGACAAGCAAAAAGTAACCTACTAGTTTGGACAACAGTTCCACAAATTTTGGTAGCTGTGTGGATTATTACAAACCTTGGTGGTAAGACATAGGAGGAAGCCTGTAGCTTAGGAGTCCCATATGTGAGGACTGACTTCCAGCTTGTGCCCAGAGAAAGCGTAGTTACTAATCAGTAACAGGTGTTCTCTAGGGACAACAGGAATCAGTCCTCACCACCCTCCTTCCTCCCCATGGAGTTTATTTTCTTTTTTATGCTTGCCTGAGCTATGTCATCATACTGAGATAAGATGACACCCTTGGGTGGGAAGGTGACTGCGCATGCGTGGTGTAACTCCCAAATGCTTTCTAATGAAAGCAGGGAGTGAATTCGCACAGGCTCTGTTGCCCTGCTTCTGCACCCGGCAGGCCCACCCCTTCAGGGTGGCAGCAGATGCGTTCCTGGTCTCATGGTCGGGAGGCCTCATGTGCGCCTTCCCTCCTACCCCGCTGATCGCCAAGATCTTGTTCAGGACCCTCTCATCCTGATAGCTCCTCGGTGGCCTAGGCAGCCGTGGTGCCTGCTGCTTCTACAGTTGCACCCCAATCTGGAGTCCCTGTCACTGACAGCATGGCTACTGAGAGGGTGACCCTGCCCCCTTCAATCTCCGGTTGAAGTGGAGGACATCCTACTTGCCTCTCGCAAGGCCTCTTCTAGGAAGGCTTACGCCCTCATATGATGCAGGTTCTCTGTTTGTTTGATGTGCCAATCATGGGGCTGACCCTTTCTCCTGCCTGGTGGCTCTGGTGTTACAGTACCTTCTCCACCTCTATCAGTCTGGGCTCATCTAACTCCGTCCGGGTGCACCTCAGTGCCTTGGCGGCGCACCACCATCCAGTGGATGGTAAGCCCCTCTCAGTCTAGCCATTGGTGACCCGTTTTCTTCGGGGCCTGCTTTTATTGAAGCCCCCAGTTTGCCCTCCGGCAAATGAATGGGACCTCAATGTGGTGTTGGGGCAGTTCACTCGCCCACCCTTCGAACCTCTACCTACCTGCCACCTCTGCTACCGCTCTTGGAAGGTGGCTTCATGATCACGCTTACCTCCGCTCGCAGAGTTAGCGAGCTTCAGGCCCTTGTGACGGAGGCGCCCTATACCAGGTTCTACAAGCACAGAGTAATGCTTCGCACGCACCCCATATTCCTGCTGAAGGTAGTGTCACCTTCCATCTCAACCAGGAAGTGGTGCTCCCTACCTTCTATCCAAGACCTCACTCCAGTCGGGCGGAGACGGTCCTTTACACCTTGGACTGTGACTGCAAAACTTCTCAGCTTTTCATCTCCTACGACCCCAGTAGGCTGGGGGAGGCGGTGACCAAGCGGATGCTGTCCACATGGGTGGCGGACTGTATTGCCCTCGCTTATGAGCAGGCGAGGCTCCCGCTGGATGTCCGTGTCACACCACACCGTGTCAGGGCCATGGCGGCCTCGGTGGCAATCTTGTGCTCTATCCCCAGTGGTGGACATCTGCCGGGCTGCCACCTGGTCTTCAGTCTATATCTTTGCAGCCTATTACTGCCTGGAAAGAGAGTCCCGATGGGACAGTGCCTTTGGCCAGGCTGTGCTCCATAACCTTTTTGGGGTTTAGGCAACTCCTACCCGCCGATCCTTCTGTGTTCAGGCTACCGGAGTACTGGTTTCATTGGACAAAGGGGCCCTACAGTGGTCTTTGGGCACAGACTCAATTGCTGCTGCTTGCGGCTCCCCATGAGGGAGCTCTGTTTCGCTGTGGGCTTTCAGTAGCCTGCAGCTGGGGAGTCCCATATGTGAGGACTGACTTCCTACTTGTTCCCGGAGAAAGTGTTGTTACCTGTAACAGGTGTTCTCAAGGGGACAGCAGGAATCGGTCCTCACAACCCTCCCTTCTCCCCTTGGAGATGCTTCTTTACCACCTTTTATTTTTGCCATATTTAGCTATGTCAACTGACTGAGCAAGAGGGCACCCTTAGGCAGGAAGGGGACCATGCATGCGTGGTGGCATCTCCCAAAGACTTTCTTTGAAAGCTGGGGGGATGCTTCCGCGAGGGCTCCGTCGGTGCCGACATTACCCATATGTGAGGACTGATTCCCGCTGTCCCCGGAGAACATCTGTTACAGGTGAGTAACTACACTATTTCCTCATTCTAAAGAAAACAGGAGGCTTCAGGCTCATCTTAGACCTCAGACACCTAAACAAGTTCATGGTCCAAGAAAAATTCAATGTGTGTTCCCTAGGAACTCTTCTACCATATCTCCAGAGACAAGACTGGCCATGTTGTCTAGATCTCAAAGAGACGTACATGCGTATACTGATACATCCCTCCCACAGACAGACCATTACAGTGCTCCAACATCTCGGATTTGTCATAAACTTCCCAAAGTCTCACCTCACGCCAGCCCAACGACTGGCATTCATAGGAGCTTTGTTAGATACTGTCGTGACCCTCGCCTGGGCCAAAGGCTTACAGGCATAAGGCTGCCAATGTTTGTCCTTAAATAAAGAGTTACTATCCTTGTCTCCAGCAGGGAACTCTGGGACTTGTAGTTGATTCTTTTACTCAAAGACAAAGTAGTGTGAGACCGTTGGTTTTTAAGGCAAAACAAGAATTTTTATTTAGGTTCCCATAAGCACTAAGGTTCAACGCAGATATAAGGATTATTCTCCAAGTAAATAATAACAGGAAACATATGCAACTGGAACTGAAGAAACTGAAAGAACCTTTAAACATGTGCAGCTGTTTTCAGCAAAAACATTTCAGCAAGTAAATCACAGCTTCCTTTGTTCGTCCAGCACAGCTAAATTTCTTCATTTATCATGTGCTGCTTTGGTTATCAAACTCTAGGTTAAGCAAGGGTTCTTTACCTTAGAAGAAGTTCCTGGCATTCACATGGCTAGGTAAAACCCTGCTTCTCAAAAGCTTCTTCTGTTAACACTCTTTATCACCAACTTTCAAACTTCCTTCTTACACAAAGAACAGTCCATACGAGACTCCTCAGTAACAGAATCCTGCCCAAAAGAGTCAATTTGCATTTCTTCCTGTGCTATAAAATGCTTGTCTGTCTCTGGGTTTTCATTAACTCCTTCATCCTTCCACAGCTGCTCTCCCTGATATGGAATATTTGTACCTTGAGAGTGGGGCTTCTTTCCCTGGATCAATTGCCTCAATGCTTCAATCGTGCTCAACTCTGGTTCTCTGCCATCGGCTGGGTTCTGGTCACTTCCAGTTGCAACCGTATTCACCCACCTTCTGGCAGCTTGAATTCTCTGAGCTGGTTCACGAGCACTCTGTGCTGCAGTCTGATCCTCGTTGTCAGCAACTCTCCCAGCCACCCATCTGCTGGTTTCTGAATTAAGAGTACCTCTCTTACAAGGACTGCTTCCTCTGCTGCTGCTTCCTTTCTTGCTGGAGCCGTTCTCCAACTCGAAGTCAAACTTCCCACTTCTCCTTTTCCTCTCCTCTGAACAGGGCTTATAAAGCTGTTTCCTAACACTCCCCTGTCTCTGCACAGGTGATTATCATTACCCTCCAAGCCTGCACTTACGTTAAAGCTTGGGTGTGGCTTGGCTTCAGCAACTACGTGCTTCTTTCCTTTGCCTGCAGTCTGAACCCTGTGAATACCTTGGCCTGTCTCTCACCTTAAAGGCATATTCACTGTTTTCTTCTGTTTCCATCGGCTCAGCACAGCTCAACAGGCCTGAGCTTTCCTTCCTCAGGATCGCTGTGCCCCCCTCATCGAGCTTCTATGTGTGTGTGTGGTTATAAGTCTGAGACCTTCGTGAAAAAATAGTCTGAAGGTTTTATCTATAGTTTAGAATGAATGTTTATATTAGCTATTTCTAATAACTGTTGCCTTTTGATGATTTGTTTGAGTGTACTTTGCATTATTTGATTATTCACACTCAGTATAAAGACCTTAGTTTTAGAGCCCCTCATCTAGCTGGCAAAGCGAGTGCGAAAGCAATGCCACATAACAGCTCAAGAGATGCTATGGCTATTGGGACTCATGGCCTCCACAGTCCACGTTATTTCCTGTACTCAATTGCAAATGTGGCAAGCGCAATAGACGTTTTCTCAATGGACTCAAGTAAACAGACGTCTCATAGACAAAATCCACATCACCCCTCAACTCAAGTCCCTTCAGTGGTGGTGTTCCCCTCAAAACGTAGTCATTGGGTCATGTTTTCAGATGCTGCCACCTCGATGCACCCTGATGATGGATGCTTCCAAGCTGGGTTGGAGAGTGCATATGAACAGCCTTAACCACACAGGGACTGTGGACACAACAGAAATCTGCCCTGCAGATCAACCTGCCAGAACTATGAGCACTGACAAATGCTTTTTGGGTTTCTCAACCCCAAATTTCAGGACAACTTGTGCTAGACAGAACCAAAAATCAAGTTGCCATGTTCTACATGAACAAGCAAGGAGGGATGGGTTACCACCCCCTTTGCCATTGCACACCACTTTTACCTAAGAGCGGTGTACCTTCTGGGCAAACTCAATGTCCTTGCGGAAAGGTTAAGCTGGACCTTGCATCGTGAGAAGGCCGCTGAGATCTTCCAGACATGGGAAACCTCACTTATAGATCTTTTTATCACTCTGCAAAACACACAGCTTCCTCTTTTCTGCTCCAGGGTTCCGTCGCACTGACAGGGCCCGGATTCCGTCCTTCTACCCTGGGGACAGGGTTTACTCTTCTCATTCCTACCCATCCCCTTGATTCCCAAAACGCTTTTCAAGCTACAGACCAACAAGGACTTGATGATTTTTATAGCCCCCTTTTGACCTCGTCAATTGTGGTTTCCTCTGTTTCTTCGCCTTGTACAGACTCAGCTACCCAACCTCCTCTCTCAGAACCATGGGATGCTGCTCCATCCCAATCTCTACTCCCTATGCCTGACAGCATGGCTGCTGAAGGCCTAGTGCTTCCTGACCTCGACCTGCCACAGATAGAGATATTCTCGTTGCATCATGCAAAGACTCCACCAGACAATCTTATGCCTTCAGGTGGCATAGGTTTGCTCTCTGGTGCTCCCCAAAGGGCACTTACCCCTTTTCTTGCCAATTTAAAAGCCAGCTCTCATGCCCTTCCTCCCCCCTCCCAGTTCTCTCACTCTGCTCTTATGTTCTCAAGTCTTGTGAGACCAGTGCCAGAGTTCCTACACCGTGCATTATCTTTAGATAGCAACTGCTGTAGCTTCAGATAGCAAGTGCCTGTGTGGGTGTGTAGTGCAACAGTAATGTGCCAGTCTGTGTATGGGATGTGATGATATGTGCCTTTGTGTGGGTGGTGTGCAGAGATGTAGTGCATTTTGTGTGTGCTCCAGAGCTGGGGAGCTTCTGTGTGTGCGATGCAGAGGTGAGATTCCGATGTGTGTACGTGTCTGGTCTGCCTTTGTGTGCTTGTGTGTGTGTGTGAGAGAAAAGCAGTTTACAATGAAATAACAACATAAAAGAAAGAGGAATTCCAATACATCAAAAGTGAATGAAATACGGGACTTCCGGTGACGTCGGGGAGCATGGTGGCTGCTCTCTGAGGGAGCTCCGGGGCGCTGGTAAAATAAGCTAAAATTTGAGAGACCCTTGCCCGGACTGCAGAGTCCCCCGATAGAGCGTCATCATCCCGTCCCAAGAGGAGATGTCCGTGAAAGCTCGGCTGTCCGAATTCCGCTCCCCATACGAAATTCTGGGTGAGAAAGAGGAGGGGGGGCCCGCAGACCGCATGGCGGGCGCGGAGAAGGAGAGGCCTGATATGGCCGGCGATTCTGCTGACGGCCCCGACTCGGTGGAGAGCCTGAAAACGTGGCTCACAGCCTTCAAAGCTGAGTTTAAGGGTGAGATGAAGGCGGAAATGGGCTCTTTCACGAAAGAGTTGAGGGAGACGCTGCAGGCGCTTAAACAGGATGTGCGGGAGATCGGGGCCCGCGTGGAGGTGGTGGAGGAGATGGTGCATGAACTGTGGAGCGGCTGGGAGGAGCTGCGGCAGGCACAGGAGACGCTCCGGGTGAAGACAGAAGACCTGGAGGACCGATCGCGTCGGAGCAATGTGCTGGTGCGGGGACTCCCGGAGGAGCAGCGCTTTCAAGACTGCGAAGGGACACTGTCGCGGTTGTTCTCTGCCATTCTAACAAAGGCAGACCCCGAGGGGGAGGGAGTGAGTGACCCGGTGCTCATGGACAGGGCTCATCGGAGCTTAGGCCCCCCGAGAGACAACAAACCAAGAGATGTGATTGCCTGCCTGAGCTCTTATAAGTTGAAAGAGAAGCTCTTAGCGGCGGCGCGGAAGCTGGGCCCATACCAATGGGAGGGAGCCAAAATAGAAATTTATCAGGACCTCTCGGCTGGCACCCTGCAGCGGCGGTGGGAGCTCCGTGAAGTTACCTCAGTGCTGCGCCGGGAGGGGTGGCGATATAGATGGCTCTTCCCCTTTGGCCTGCTGGTGACTGTCAAAGGTACCACCCACCGCATCCAGAGCGTGGAGGGGGCCTGGCAAACCCTGCGCGAAATGGGGGTGGACAACCTACCGGAGACACGGCTGCAGGGCACATCGAGGGGTCAACGCCCGCAAGAGCGTCCCGCAACGACGAAATGGCAGAGGGTGGAGAGCAAGAGTAAAAGTCGGCGGCTCACCAGACTGTCCGGAGGCAAAGAGCGTCCTTTGGGAGGAGATGATAAAGGGGCCTGATTTACACCTGGGCGACCCTTACTGTTACTGTTTTTGCTGGGGATTTGACCCAGGGTCCCCGCAGTGGCTAGTGGAGAAGGGGGGGCTGGGAATGAAATGGGGACCTTGGGAGCCTGGGCCCGCGTGCTCAATACCCCCGGGGCCTTGTGCCCATTATTGAGCGGACAGAGACTTTGTTGCTCTCATTGCCTGTGGATATTGTACTGCCCGCTCACATTTATGACTTTATCCCCCAGTGATGGACGGCGTCTGGACGGGAGGGGGCTCCTGGGCGGGCCCCTGGCTGTGAGTGATGCCATGCTCTGTATGGGGATACGTGGGACCTCACCTCTGGAGTTGTGCTCAGCTTTGGGATACAGGCAGGACCTACATGGAGTGGCGCTGACTCAGTGCTGCCCAAGCTCTGTCTGGGGTGCTCAGGGGGGCGGGGGGAGGCGGGGGGGGGCCTGTGAAGTGTAAAATGTTCGTTATGCTGTTGAGTATGCTGTTTCTCTGTTTGCTGTACAGTAGTACTTAATGTAGATGTTATACATGCGGGAAGGGGCTGCGGGGCGGGGAAGGGTGTTGGGATAGGCGGGAGGTGGGGGATGGGGGAAGGGGGGGGGGGATGGGCAGTGGGTAGGGGAAATGTGACAGCGCCCGGGACGGTTGCTGGGAGGGGTGGTAGATACTCCGGAGGGAGTTGTTATGCAGGGTGGGACAAGGGGACGGGGGGGGTTGGGATGGGGGGGGGGGTTGGGATGGGGGGAAGGGGGTGGGTTGGGGGGGGGGGTTGGGATGGGGGGAAGGGGGTGGGTTGGGGGGTGGGGGAGGGAGGGGGCTGGAGGGTCGGCAAAAGAGAGCTAAGGATACTGGGTGGGCTAGAAGGGGGGTGTAAGATAGGTTAACATGGGGAGGATAGGTTCCATCAATGTCAAGGGACTCAATAACCCCCAGAAGCGGCGGCAACTTTATAGAGAGGTTTCACAGCTTGATTGGGAAGTGATCTTGCTCCAGGAAACACACCTGCTTAGGAAACATGAGAGCCTGATGAAAAATGCCCGTTACCCTCATCAGTACTTTGGGTGCGCGAGGGGGGCCAAGGCGGGCAAAAAGGGGGGGGTAGCGGTCCTGATTCGCCGGGACAGTACACTCAAGGTCGATAGGGTAGAGCGGGATGAGGCTGGTCGGGTGCTTTTACTGGGGGGGGGAGTGGCAGGGTGAGCGGGTTACCCTGGTAAATATCTATGCTCCTAATGCGCAGCAAGCGGAATTCTGGGGAGAGGTGCGGGGTTTTTTATCTAGACATGTCCAAGGGAAGTTAATTATGGGGGGGGGACTTCAATATTGCTTTACATCCTCGGTGGGATAGACAGGCGGGGGGGGAGATGGGAAGGGGAAGGCCCGGAAGATTCTCAAACGTATCTTAGCTGCGCACTGTCTCAGTGATGTGTGGCGACAGCTACATGGCGGAAGTCGGGAGTATACTTTTTACTCTACTCCCCACGATAGCTATAGCAGGATTGACTATGTCCTGGTACCGGAAGGGTGGCAGTCCCGGGTCCAAGAGGCGCAAATAGGGAATATCACGTGGTCAGATCATGCCCTGACCTGGGTGAGTGTGGGGAGCTCTCGGGAAGGGGGGGGGTCCGTTTTTGGAGACTTAACGAGAGCTTGCTCCGGAATGCGGAGGTGGTGCAGGACGTGAAGGGGTGCTTGCGGGAGTACTGGGAGCTCAATGATACGGGGGATGTGGGAGAGGTGGGTCTGTGGGAGGGGATGAAAGCGGTGGTGAGAGGGAGGCTAGTGATGTGGGCCTCCCGTCTTAAAAAACAGAGGCTGGCGAAAGAGGAGGCGCTCCAAGCTGAGATCCACCGGGTGACAGAGCTCTACCAAAGGCAGGGGATTAAGAGGGACCTTCGGCGCCTTAATCAGTTGCGGACGGAGCTGAGTAAGTTGCAGGTTGACGAGATCGGGTTCCAGCTAACGCAGTTACGGCAGCGATATTACGAATGGGGGGATAGAGCAGGTCGCTTACTGGCTAATAAACTACGGAAGCGGGAGGCTCAAACCTCGATCGGGGGGCTGGTTGGGGAGGCGGGGGAGATGTTGAAGACGGAGTGCCAGATCGGGGAGCGCTTTTGTCAGTTCTATCGGGCCCTATATAAGAAACCGGAGGGAGAGAGGGAAGGGGCTAGAGAGGCTTATCTGGATGGGGTAGAGTTGCGGTCCTTGGCTGAGGAGGAGACTCAAGCCCTAGAGTGCGACATTACCAAGGAAGAGGTGGTGCGGGTCCTGAAGGAGCTGCCGACAGGGAAAGCCCCGGGGTTGGATGGGTTGACGGGGGCCTTTTATAAAGTCTTCAGAGAGGAACTTTTAGACCGGCTGGTTCGGGTGGTCAATGGGGTGCAGAGGGATGGCAGGGGTCTGTCAGCGGATATGCTCACCGCGGGAATCACGGTGCTGCCTAAAGCGGGCCGAGACCCGCTATACTGTGAGTCGTATCGGCCTATCTCCCTACTGAATGTAGATGTTAAAATTATTGCTAAAGTACTGGCCAATCGACTGGCGCCGTTGATGCCTGGGTTAATTGGGCTGGACCAAACCGGATTTATCCAGGGGCGGCAAGCATCGGACAATATCAAGAGGGCGCTAGAGGTTGTCTGGGGACTGCAAGCTCAGGGGGTAGAGGCCATGCTGCTGTCTGTTGACGCCGAAAAGGCCTTTGACAGGGTGGATTGGGGCTTCCTCTTTCTTACGATGACGCGGATGGGTATAGGTCCCAAGTTCTTGCGATGGGTGCAGGCTTTATATAGGGGTCCTCTGGCTAGGGTTAAAATTAATGGGCGATACACGGGGACCCTGGCACTGGAGCGGGGGACTCGACAGGGCTGCCCGATGTCCCCTCTCCTTTTTGCTATTGCTATCGAACCCTTAGCATGCGCCATCCGGGCCAATGGTCGGGTGCAGGGACTACAGCAGGGGGATGAACATCATAAGATTTCGCTCTTTGCGGATGATGTCCTTTTGGCAGTTACGCAGCCAGAGGACTCTTTACCCGTCATCCTGGATCTGCTGGGGCAATATGGGGAGGTGTCTGGGTTCAAAATGAACCCCGACAAGACGGAGGCCCTGAACTTAACCCTGTCGGAGGCCCGCCTGGCGGGGATCAAGAGGGCATACCCATTTCGGTGGAAAGAGGGGGCTATTCGCTACTTGGGAGTCAATATTACCCCGAAGCCCAGCGGGCTCTATCTAGCTAATTATAGTAAACTCTGGAAGGAGATAGAGCGGGACCTTCAGTTGTGGGTAGGTTATGAGGTCTCCTGGCTAGGCCGGATAGCTGCAGTAAAAATGAATATTCTCCCTCGCATACTCTACTATTTCCAGGCGTTGCCAGTGGCAATTCCGGGAACACATATGCGGCGTCTACAGCGGCAGGTGAATCAGTACATCTGGCGGAGGCGCCCCCCCCGGGTTGCGTGTGCCGTCCTTTATCGGCGGCGGGAGGAAGGGGGTCTGGGAGTCCCCAACTTGCAGGCTTACTACTGGGCCGCCCAGGCACGGCATGTGATGGATTGGAGGGGTGGGGGGGAGGGAAAGACCTTTGTTGCCCTGGAACGGCATAGCGGCCGGGGTGGGTCCTTGGAGGGGCTCCCTTGGATGGGCCAGGGGGAGCGGGAGTTAGGGGACGGTGATAGCCCGTATGTGCGACATGTGCTTCGGGAGTGGGACAAGGCTAGAAAGGGGGTAGGGGAGGTTGGGGGGAGGGGTTTCTCGTTGATGCGGGAATTGTGCCAAACGGCGGACTTCCACCCGGGGAGGGAGGGGGGTTGTTATAGGCGGTGGGCGAAGGGGGGCCTGCGCTGTTTCTACCAGTTTCTAGATGGGGGTGAGTGGGTGCCGTTTGTGTCTTTGCAAGAACAATATGGGCTGAGAGAAGGGGACCGTTTTTATTATGGGCAGGTAGTTTCCTTCCTCCGGCAGAAGCTGGGGAAGGAGGGGATGGTCCGGGACTATACCCCCTTAGAGACGGTTTGGTATGGGAAGTGGACGTCCCCGGGGCTTACCTCGGCCCTATATCGGGCGCTGCAGGGGCCCTTGCGGGGGAAGCATCGGTACCAACAAGAGTGGGAAAGGGACTTGGGAGTGGAGCTGGACGAGGGGCAATGGAAGCAGGTGTACGACCAGTTGCGGCTGATGCCTTGGTCGATAGCCATCAGGGAGAACTGGTGCAAGGTGACCATGCGGTGGTACTACACTCCGGACCGCTTGCATAGGATGTTCCCTGGGGTGTCTAACCTGTGCTGGCGGGGATGTGGGGAAGTGGGCACGTTTTATCATATTTGGTGGACGTGCCCGCACATTCAGCTTTTTTGGGGACAGACCGGGCGGTGGGTTGCTGTGGTGGTGGGTCGGGCGGTACGGCTTGCCCCGGGGGGGTTTTGGCTAGGGGGGTGGCGGGCGGGGGGGCCTGAAGGGGACCAGAGACAGATACAGGCATGCTTGAGTGCGGCCCGCTGTGAGCTGGCTTATCGCTGGCGACAGAGGGAAGCGCCTCAGGTGGGGCCTTGTGTGGAGCGCTTGTGACAGGTGTATTTGATGGAAAAGTTGACCGCAGCGCGGCGACACCGGGTGGACACTTTTGACCAGAGGTGGGAAAAGGTATGGAGCTATCTCAGCAAAGATACCCAGTAATTGGAGGGGGGCAATTTGGGGAGGGGGGTTAGGGCTGGCTAGGGGAGGAGGGGGTGGGGGGGGGCCCGGGGGGGGGGGCGGGGGCGCTGGGGGTAGGGTGGAGGGGGGGTGGGGTTGGGGGGGGGGAGGGACCTGTGCTGTGGATATTTAGGATGGCTAAAGGTTAAAATCTCTCACAATAAGGTGCTGGTCATGCAGGGAAGAGGGGGCTCACTAGCTGGCAGTGGGGCTCGTGCTCTGAGGGTGGGGGCAGGGGGTTCTGCAGCTCACTGTATTGAATTTTGTCTATATTTACCTGCAAAGTGCTTGTTGTTTGCTTTATATCTATTGTGAATAAAAACTTTAAATATAAAAAAAAAAAGTGAATGAAATACATCAAATAACAATAACAAAAATAAAAAAAAGACATACTTCATGTGATCTGATGGCCTCATCCTGGGATCACAAATGCTTGTTCAAACAGCTTGTTCAAAGAGACCCCTCTACCCCGGATCTCGCCCCCCCTCAACTCCTGCTTAGCCTCGGTGTCCTCCTGGTTCTCTGCTAATTTTTTGCATGTGAATCCCTCTAAAATGTCTGCCATTTGGTTCACCTCCGGTGCCCCGACTCCCTCTCTCGCCCCCATCTTGTTCTGCTCCCCCTTGCCAGTAGTTTCTTCCCTGTGCTATCTAGGAGTCATTCTGGACTCCTCCCTGTCTTTCAAAGAATATATTTCCTCTGTCGTACAACGGTCCTTTCACACCCTACGACAACTTCGCTCCATCCGCCCCTTCATATCAGTTTCCTCTTTGACCACATTGATACTGTCCCTGGTCTCGTTTGGACTACTGCAATGTTGTGCTGGCTGGCCTTCCTCAAACCCAGTTGCGCAGACTACAACTTGTCCACCACACAGCTGCTCGTATTCTCACTCACGCCTCCCGTTTCGATCATATCACCCCCATTCTGATTCATCTTCACTGGCTTCCCTTGGTCTATCGTATACAGTTCAAAGTACTCATATACGCGCACAGAACTATCCACGCTGGTGTCCCCCTTTATCTCGCCAATTTAATACATCTTCACTCAGCTCACCGTTCTCTTAGGTCTGTTCACTTGAATCGTATGCCCCTTCCCTCCCCTTCACAAGCCCACTTGGCGTCTACCCATTCCTCAGCATTTTTCTTTTTGGGCCCCCAACTCTGGAACTCGCTCCCCTCCGCCCTCCGTTTGGAGCCCTCTTACAAAACCTTTAAGGCCAGATTGAAGACCCATCTTTTCTGCACCGCTTTCAATCTTCCTCCTCCCTCCATTCCCCTTTCTCCCCTGCCTCGATAATTCTAGATGTACCAATTCTTGTTGCCGTGCACTCTGCTTGTTCTGTCTGTTGCTTTACTCTTCCTCTATACTCTATCCTTTTCTTAATTCCTTATGGCTTTCCTTTTCCTTTTCAGCAGCTCATATATTTTGTTATTGTACACCGTTCTGATGCCACTGGTAAAGAGCGGTATATTAAATGCACCAATAAAGATAAAGATAAAAAGCTTTTAGGCCAGCCTTAAAGGGCTTGCAAATCACTTCAAGACATAACTGAGTGGGTAAACTGTTCCAAAGCATAGGGGCAGTGAAAAGAAGGCTGTTGTCATGTGGCCTCAAGCTGAGCCCTTGCAGGTGAAGGGATTACCAGCCTGTTCTCGTGGATCGAGCAAAGGGGCATGTAGAGTAATAACGTTTTGAGAGATAATTAGGAGCGGAGTTGTGCAGGGCCTTGTAGGTGAGAGTAAGAATTTTGTGATGTATACGGAATTGAATTGGTAGCCAATGGTACTCAATCATCCTTGAGGAAGGGGAATACACCTTTTGTCCCCATGCATATTCATCCCTTTAACCTTTCACTATTCCTTCCTCACCTCCAATCCCTCCCCACTCTGTTTTCCTTCTACTCTCCCCACCTTCCACCTCCTCACCCCTCTTTGGATTCCACCTCCATCCTCTCTCCTTTGTTTTTTTTAATGTTTGTTTTTGCATTTTAGTTTCTGGCCCTTTAAGATTTAAGTTCACTCCCTCACACTCCTGTTTTTAGGTGTTTTCTTTTCTTTATTTCTGGCTCGGACCAACTTCGTTCCCTGCAGGCAGCTCTCTTCCTCTCCTATTCTGCCTGCAGGGATCCAATCTCCTGCGCCAGAAGAGGTTGCCTTCACAGTCCAGATGCAAGCTGTCTGCTCGTGGAGATCCCATCTACCACAGACAGCTACATCTGTGCTATGATCATGGCTATCCCCTTCTCTTCTGCCTCTGGGAAATCAGATCCCCATGAGCAGAGAGAGCTGGTCATGCTGCTTCAAGGTGTTCCAAGCCCCAGGTGCCAGGTCTGATTTTTTTTTTGTCACCTATAAGTTCTCCGGGAACAAGCAGGAAGTCAGCCCTCATATATGGGTGACGTCTGTGCTGATGGAGCCCGCGCAGAAGCATCTCTACTTCCCGCCCAAGGGTGCCATCTGCCTCAGTCTCCTTTTTTCTACAGAGCCCTTCGGACATTGTCCAGTTTCCCCTGAAAAAAGTTTTTTTTTTTGTGGTAAGTTTTGTCTGCATTGCGTACCGGTTCTTCTAACTGCCCCTGAGCCAGCTCGCCATAGCATCGGTCCTCAGGTTTGTTCATTTGTTTTTTCCTTTTTTCATTGAGGTGCTCCTCGACCGGCATTCATGCCCTTTTTCAGCAGAAGGCCTTGGACCCCCTTTTTTCTGATGCTCTCCAGTGGCTTCAAAAAGTGTGACCAGTGTGGCAAAATGATGTCACGCACCGATCCGCATGACTGCTGCCTCCGATGCCTTGGCCCAGAGCATAACGACTCAGACTGCAAATGCTGCAGAACCATGACCTCAAAGGCTTTAAAGAGTCGCCATCAGCAGCAGGAAAAAATGTTCAGAAGTCAGACTCCGCACCGGAGTCTCCGGTGACACCATGCTCAAGGGCCCCCTACGATACCTCGGTGTCCCAGAAAGCCAGAGCCTCTTTGAAGTCCTGCGGCCATGGTACCTCCAAGCGGAAATCCCTGGAAGTGGAGCACAAGAAGAAGAAACCCTCAAAAACTGCCTAGGAAATGGATCCAGGAAGAAGAGGAAATCCCACCCCAGGACCCACAGTCTGAGGCGCGAGTCTGAGGAGTTGGGACAGGAGCGGCTTTCCAAGCTGCCCCGCAAGATGTCGTTGGCACTCGCTGACCGGCCTCGGACCTCTGAGGCCATCCTCATTGAGGACTCCTCGACAGTATCGATGCCAAGCCCAAAGTCCTCGGTGCCCATGTCAAAGGCTGCGGAGCCAACTGTTATGGAAACCAGAATGGCTGCCCTAGAGAGCAGTATATCTTCCATTGTGGCCAAGCAGTGGGCATTTGTCGGGCTCATCTGGTTCATCAGCCCTGACAATTGGACCCTCGACATTGAGGGATTCCCTGGATGTCGAACTAGTCCTCTAGCTCCACCGGCCTAGAGAGTGCCCCCAGCACCGGACGAGGTCTCGGTCCCATTCCTCAGGACACTTGTTCTCCCCGGCAAGCACCTGCAGTTTGGACTGCAGGTCCTCTAAAGGTTGTGGACTGCCTGGAGCGTACCTTGACCGAGGTGATTGCGTGGCATTGGACTCATACTCTGATTTTGAGTCTGAATGGGAGACTGAGGACGAAGAGTCCCTGGACACGAGGTGACACAGAGACGTTCTCTCCTGATAACCTGATGCCATCCCCCGCCCGAGGATGTCGCTTTCCTCTATTTTGTGCACGGCTCTCACTATTGAGACAGGCCGAGGAGGACCCATGCATCGAGGAATTGGAAATACTCCAATATGAGGCACCTCCAAAGGAAACCTTTATGGTACCTGTGCTCTTGATCCTCGACCACCTCCTCTTCCAGATGTGGGAGACACCAGCATCAGCACCAATAGCCAGTAGGCGCCTTGATGCCATGTACGGGTACACCAAAGCCCTTTTTTCAAAAGACCCAGCTTCCCCACAACTCAATGGTCGTGAAGTCAGCCATGCGTTGACTTAAAAGCCAAAACACTCCCACCTGGCAGGAAGGCCCGAACTCTTGATGCCCTTGGCCGGAAGGCCTTTCAGGGCTCGATGCTAACTTGCTGAATCCAGTTATCAGCTCAATATTGGCATATACCTGAAGGAACTGTTGAAGGAGCTTGGTGGATTCTTGGCAGGCCTCAATGGGGAACCCCTACAGAGTTAAGACCCTGACCTCGATGGTAAATGAATGCTTGAACTTTTTGTCCCGAGCAGCCTATGATAGCTTAGAGTCATCGGCCAGTGTTGCCGCTGCAGTTATCAGGGCATGATGCCAAGCATGTCAGCAGTCATCTGACCTGGAGCAATGGGTGCAGGACAAGCCTATTGATGTCCCCTGCATAGGAGAGAACCTATTTTGGAAACCCATGGCAGACAAAGCTGCAGAGATCGAAACAGAGTTCATGACGAGAACCAGGCTCTCAAAGAAGATCTCGGTGCAACCCCGGAAGAAAGCCCCGGGGGAAAAGTCCTTCTTCCCGAGGAAGAAAGGGGGGCTTTAGCGGTACACCGCACTTCCAGACTTTCTTGACCCCTCAACAGACCCAACAGCAAAAAGGCCAGGGACATGATCCCAGAAAACAAAAAAATCTCGAAGTACGAGGCATCAGCTCCGGCCCAACGTTGGGTGAGCTTTCGACTGCCTGGATGCAACTTTCCTACTCTCAGGGTGTCCTCTGCTGCCCAAAGTGGGCACCTAGCCCTGTTTGCCCACAGGTGGACAGTCATCACCTTCGATACCTGGGTGCTTCAAGTGATCGAGGAGGACTACCTCCTCTACCTACAGTTGGTGCCACCCTCCTACTTACCAGGAGAGCCCACCAGACCTCTCCTTCATCAGAACCTGCTTCTCATTGAGCTAGCAGGCCTAATCAAGGGCAAGACAGTGGAATCGGTACCAAAATATCTCTGGGGCACAGGCTTCTACTCCAGTTATTCCCTCGACCCCAAGAGAACAAGGGGCCTCAGGCCCATTTTGGACCTGTGAGAGCTCAGCAGGTTTCTGGTTAGGGAGAAGTTCAAGATTCTCTCCCTTGGGATACTACTACCATTCCTCCAGCAGGGAGATTGGCTATGCCCCCAGTGGCCAATGGCTGTAAGGGCATGCTGAGCATTTTATTATTTTTAAGGAGCAATGGCTCTTTAAGGCCAAGTGCAGTTTGGTCCTTGGAGTTTTGGCTCCTTGTGAGAACAAATTATATAAGCCAAAAGTGGAGGGTAATAAGGCTTTATTTCCCCTTTAACGCAAGGGTTCACTAAGACATAAGAAAATAAAGATAGTCCTTTATAAAAGGGTTCCACCAAATAAGCAGGCAAATAACTGTTATAAGCTTCACAACTGAATGCAGGGTTTAACTGAGGATTCCTTCATTCCAAAGTAAATTAAGCAAGCAGGCAAACAAACTGTTATAAGCTTCACAATTAATTGCAGGGTTTCTTTAGTATTTACAGTTCTACTAAGGACTCAAGACTAGTAGTAGCACAAAAAGTACAATCCATGGATTCATCTTGAGGAATGGGAATAGTATTCTCAAACTCTATTTCCATGGACTCTGTGTCACTGGCTTCTCCCTCTGAATAAGTGCTTTCCCTTGCGGCTACAAGTTTACAAGGTCTGTCCCTGTTTCTTTGCTTCCAGTAAGACTCTTCTGTTAAGCCCTTAGGTATTGTTTTGAAAAGCTCTGCTTTGTTCCCTCTTCTCATATACTGAGTGTCTGCTTTATCAGAGTTTCTAGGAGCAAGGCTTTCTTTTAAAAGTAAAGAGCCACCATACCTTGGCTTCCTGCAGCTGCTACACCTGGAGCTTTCTCTCTGACATACTTCTCTCTGGAGACAGGTTTTCTTGTGCAGTGCTTTGCCTTCCTGAAGCCCAGGAAAACCTGGTGAGGATTCCCAACCTCTGTGCTTCTGTGTAAAGATAGCTTTGCTATAGGAACCTCTCCTCCTTGTACCTTGTAATCCTGGTCCAGGGAACTCAGGTGAATGTAGGCTTCTCTTAAAGCATGGCTCCTTGGTTTTCTGTGCTCCTCTTTCAGCTGTTACTGCTCTTGTTGTGCTGCTTGATCCAGCTACGTTACTTGGGCTGGGAGTGTCACTCCTTCCAGCCAATCTGCTTCTCCTGGCAGCCTCTCTCTGGACTCCGTCTCTCTGTGCTCTGCCCCTTTGGACTCTATCCCTCTGGATAATCTCAGTCTGGATTCTGTCCCTCTGGGCTTGCTCCATGTGGACTCTCTCCTTCTCCTTCCTTCTGGCTGAACTGCTGCCGGCTGAGTTCCCTCCGAATGGATTCCTCTCGACTGGATTCCTCCCTCCTTGATTCCACTTGGCTGGATTCCTCCTTCCCTGATTCCTCCTGACTTCTGGGCTGCCTTTCCTTTATAAAGGCATTTTACCTTTGAAACTCCCGGGCTTGCCTTCAGGTGCAGCTGGTTAACTCTCATACAATCAGTGGCTGGGCGTGTTGACTCAGCCTCTGTAGGATTACTCCTGCCCCCTCTAGCTGTGCTGCGAGGTAATTGCATCTTCTGCACATCCACAGCTCTATGAAAGACAGGGTTTTTTTCTAAACCTGCACCTTCCGTGGCTCCAGCCTCATGACAGCCTTCATGCGCTCCAGATAGAAGGTCAACACATGCTTGCAATTCAGCTTGTGCAACGCTGCCTCACCATACTTGGCGTGAGGCCAGAGAAAGAATGTTGGAAGAATAATGGACTGATTGAGGTGAAAAGTCGAGATCACCTTCGGCAGAAAATCTGGGTGCGTGCGGAGCACCACCCTGTTCTGGTGTAACCTGGTATATTGAGGATGTGCGACCAGAGCCTGCAGCGCATTCACACATCGAGCTGACGTGACAGCCACCAGGAAGAGGACCTTCAAGGTCAAGAAATTCAGCAGGCATGCATCCAATAGCTCAAAAGGAGCAAGAATGAGCTGCCGAGGACCACGTTCAGATCCCAAGCGACCGTAGTGGGGCTTAACTGGAGGCTTCGAAAGACGCAAGCCCCACATGAATCGGCGTGCCAGAGCTTGAGTCAACATGGGCTTCCCCTCGCAGCCACAATGGAACGCTATCGCACTGAGGTGAACCTGCACAGAGTTGGACGAGCCCAGAATTAGAGAGGTGCAAGAGGTACTCCAACAGCTGGACCACAGAGCAAAGAGGTCCAGCGCTCGACCAGTGCACCAGATGGCAAAATGTCACCATTTGAACATGTAGGCCTTATGTGTTGACTCCTTGAGGGATGCCAACAGGATCTCTGAGATGCCCTCAGGGAGGGTGAGCTCCTCGAGGACTACCCGCTCAGAATCCATGCCATGAGCACCAGGGAGCGGATATTGGGATGCAACAAGAAGCTGCTCTCCTGCGAGATGAAGCCTGGGTCAGAGCCCAGGCAAAGAGGTTCCTTCTGTGAAAGCTGCTGCAGTAGCGGGAAACAGTTTGTCAAGGCCAGTAAGGAGCGATAAGAAACATGGATCCACTCTCAGTCTGGAGTTTCAGCATGTTCGCAATGAGTGGAATGGGGGGGGGGGGGTAGGCACAGAGCAGGCCTTTCCCCCAGTGGACAAGGAAGGCATCTAGAGCCAAGCAATCGATGACTGGCTTCCGGGAGCAGAACCAAGCTACCTGGGTATTCTGTACCATAGTGAAGAGGTCCACATTGGGAGTGCCCCACTTCCAGAAGATCCAGTCCACCACCCCCCTCTTGAGTGACTACTCATGTGGTTGAAGAAGCTGCTGAGGCGATCCGCTAGTCTGTTGCTCTCGCCAGTCAAATACGTCGCCCGAGATCCATGCCATGGAGCAAGGCAAACTTCCAGAGGCAAACAGCCTCCCGACACAGGAGGTATGAGCCCGTGCCCCTCTACTTGTTCACATAGAACATGATCTCTTGGATACGGACCACCTGATTCACCAAGTGTGCCCAAAAGGCACAGAATGCATTTGCAATGATCTGGAGCTCGAGGAAGTTGATCTGATGGAGGCTCTCGCTCTCTGACCACAGGCCCTCAGTGTGGAGACCGTCCAGGTGTGCGCCCCAGCCAAGCTTGGAGGCATCCGCCATGAGAAGCCTGCAGGGCGCTGCCGTTTGGAATGGGAGGCCCCGACACAAGTTTCTAGGTATGAGCCACTTCAGGGACTGTGCGAGTGGCGCAGTGACCATCACCATGTCCCGCGGGTGGCCTGAGGCTTGCTGTCATTGCGTTCGCAGAGTGCACTGAGGCTGCCACATGCAGAGATGGGCTTGAGGGGGACATGCACCATGGCCACCATGTGTCCGAGGGCTCTCAGCAGCTCACAGGCCATGGTGTGGCACTGGTGCTGCAACATGCCCATCAATGAGAAGCAGGCAGTCCGCCGGCAGAGAAGCTCTCACCTGAGTGGTATCAAAGAGGTCCCCAATGAACTCCAGTTCTACTGACTGGAGGTGAGATTTCAGATAGTTGATCACAAAGCCAAGTCCTTTGAACACCTGAATGGTGAGCTTGGTGGACTGCCATATACTGGCCGGCGTGGGACCCTTTACGAGCCAGTCGTCCAGGTACGGGAAGACAAAGACCCATGGGTTTGAAGGAAGGTGGCCACGACCACCAAACACTTTGTGAAGACCCTGGGGCTGCGGCCAGCCCAAAGGGTAGCACCCTGGTACTGATAGTGCTGGCCACCCAGCACGAACCAAAAGTACTGTCTGATGTAGGTGCATGTACGCATCCTTCAGATCCAAGAAGCATAGCCAGTCGTCTTGGAGGAGGAATGGAAGCAGCATCCCCACGACCATCACCGCCTCATGAGGGGCAGAGGGGTATTAGAGGAGTTCCAGTTCCTCCGCCCTCCGTTCCTCATCCAATTCCAGAGAAAAGAGGATGGCTTTTGCCAGACTGTGAACAAAAACCTGGAAGGATATGTCTTCAGGGGGAGATGGGTCAGACAGGAGATCCTGGGCCCGAAGATCCGACACCATCAATTCCGCCTCAGTTTCCCATTCCAATTCGGACTCCGAGAGGAAGTCGAAGTAATGCAGAGTCTCTTCTGAGCACACCGCACAGCTCAGGAGAGGGTGGATGTCAATGATCCCCCTTGCACCCAGCATGCCGATAGCAGGCTCCGGCCAATGGTGTCAATAGTAATCTCCCACCTGATGTCCCAGCCACAATGGGCAGGGTAGGGGTCTCCAGGATAGGCAGGAAGGAGTGCGATGATGATGCGCTCCACACCACGAAGCCTGCATTCTGCAGGCATCCACAATCACGAAGTGAGCTTCTAAGGCTCATAGGTGTTCCTCCAGAACCACCACCGACGAGGACGTCAATGCCGCGGACATCACCGGTGATTCCTCAGGTGGGAATTCCACAATGGATGGAGCATTGGGAGATAGACATCTGTCTGCCCTACTGAGCACTGAGAATGGATTCCACCATCCGGGTTGGGTCCTCCCACTGGGGAAGCTTGGTTGGCCATTCCCAGCCCTCCCTTTCCATTTTGAATCAAGAGGGGTTTGGATGGCGCTGCACACAGATCTTCTCCTTGTGCTCCCCTTTCAATTTAATTTAATTTAATTTACATTCTCTTATATACCGCGCTATTCTGCATCAGTGCGGTTTACATTGAACAAACTGAAATTACATTGAACAGGGCATTATAACTTGGAGATAACTATTTTACAGGGAACATGGGCAATGGAGGGTTAAGTGGCTTGCCCAAGACCACAAGGAGCACCTGTGGGACTAGAAACCCCAGTCCTTCCGGCCCAAGGTTGCTGTCCTCTCCACTAAGACAGGATGTAGACAGGATCTCTGTAGAGAGACTCCCCTCTCTGCTCAAACTCTTTTGCTCTGACTGAGCCCTCTGCTCTTTTCCCTTGGCCACCTCAGGCATGGATGAGGGAGTCGGGGCTGAGGATTCTGAATTAGATGAGCCAAAGAGGGACTGTTTTTCCCAACTCTTCATCCCTCGTCATGTCATCTGCAAGCAGAGCCCACAGGATGCCAGCTGGTGGTCGGGTCCAAGGCATTGCAAGCACCAATGGAGGAAAGTGGCAGGAATGGTCTTGCCACATTTGGTGCATTTTTTAAAGCCACTAACTGGCTCAGACATGCTAAAAAATACCGTCTGGGCAAAATCAAATTGAAAAATGGCCATGGGTGGGAAAAAGCCCTCAAAGAGGAAAAAAACATCAAAGGCACAAAAACTACAGAAAACACACCCAAAGGGTAAGAAAATGGCTAAGAGACGACGGGCGGGTTTAAAAATGAAGGAAAGCTCAGCCACAAGGGCAAGAAATTCAAACTTTTTTTTAGACTGCAGGAAGACATCCTAGGGGCTCTGCAGAAAAAAAGACGACTGGAAAATACGGCATCACGACCGGCAGGGAAGGCAAGCATGCATGCGCAGCATACCTCCCAAAAGCTTCCTTTGTAAGCTGGGGAGCTTTCTGTGCATGGCTCCATCAGCGACTTCACCCATACGTGAGGGCTTATTTCCTGCTTGACCACGGAGAATAGGCAATTTAAAGAAACAACTTTAACAACTTTTTGTATGTGAGACTGCATGGTGAGCTGAGTATCCAACATGACCCTTAGGTCATGGACTTGGGTTTTAACAGGTAGCGTGCAATCCCAACCCTCAAAGTAATGGAGATGGTATTGGGTAATTCAAAAGGTAGGTATAAAACATCTGTTTTGCTAACATACAGCTTCAACCAACTGTGGGTCATGCAGGTTTGTATAGTGCTAATGCACAAATCTGTGTGATCCAATGCAATGGCCAAAGAGAAAGAAATGGGAACCACAAACTGAATATTGTCAGCATAAATCCTATATATGTTATCTAGTCCAGTGAAAACCTTGCAAATAGAAGCAACATAAATATTAAACAATACTGAAGAGAGAGCAGATCCCTGAGAAGTCCAGCAGTAATAAGATACCAAGAAGAAAACTTCCCAGCTGATCTAACCTGAAACTTATGACTGGATAAGAAGGAATGGAACCAGGAGCATACTATCTGGGCAATAGCAATTTCACAATTCAGCCAGTAACAAGGAATGATCAACAGTAACAAACACTGCTGAAATATCCAAATGGACTCGTAGATAAGATTTATTTTGATCGAAACCTAAAAGAAAAGTATCCATCATAAATAATAAGGTTTGTGTACCATGGTGTGGTCAAAAATCAAACTGAAAAGGGTAGAGTGTGTCATGTTTATCACTATGCTCCTGGAGTTGTTGCAGCACTAACTTTTCCATGACCTTGGCCAGGAAAGGCAGAGAGGAGACAGAGCAATAATTTAATGGATTGCCCCTATTTAAAGACGTTTTCAATAATGGAAAAACAGATGCCTCTTTCAGAATGTCTGGAACAATACCATTAACCAATGAGCTATTGATAACTGCGGTGATAGACCCACTCAAGGAGTCTCTTAAAGTCTTGAATAACTTAATGGGACAGGTATATAAGGGACTGTATGTACAGTTCAATGAAGAAATGACTTCAAGAACCTGATCCTCCAAAACAAAATCAAAAGCACTCCAATAATTCTCCTCAGGTGTTTCTAAATTAACAGCATAGTGAAAGTCTAATGTTTCACTTAAGCACTATCCATGATTTGTGTCATTTTATTTAGACAGGGATGATTTTCTATATAATTCATACTTTTGTATTATTGCAACTCTTTAAACAGTGCTGAGAAAAATTTTGCAAACTCCTGAGGGAGGAGTGGCTTAGTGGTTGGGGCAAGTTACCTCAGGTCGGAAGGTCAGGTGTTCAAATCCCACTAGAGGACAGCAACCTTGGGCCGAAAGCACTGGGGTTTCTAGTCCCACAGGTGCTCCTTGAGGTCTTGGGCAAGCCACTTAACCCTCCATTGCCCATGTTCCATGTAAAATAGTTATCTCCAAGTTATAATGTCCTGCTCAATGTAATTTCAGCTTGTTCAATGTAAACCGCCTTGATATCATGAAAGGCGGTATATAAAAAAATGTTAAATAAATAAATAAATAAAATAAAATGTATAATGAAAATTACAAAATTCTAACCATGATACCATTTGTTTAATTGAAACCAGCCTTTTCTTATGCAATAACAAGTCTGTGTTTTTTAAGAAGCAATAATGTACAAAGCATGAACAATAATAATAATCCAGGATCAGTGTATGATACAGTAAGTGAACCCCCAGCATCCTTAGCATAAGTAATTGGCCAAATCAGAATCGGGTGCTTAAATAACTGGGTAACAAGTAAACTATCGTGCAAAGTCAATCTGCACAGTTTGAGTTTGGGCACCCTGTCCTACACAAAGGTCCACAAGGGGATAAGTTTGGTCTTCACCTTAAAGTCGGTGGGAACTCATCATGTCGCAATCAAAAGAAATTTCAGAGGATCTACAAGAGTGTAGTTGATGTTCATCTGTCTGGACTC
Organism: Ichthyophis bannanicus; assembly: GCA_033557465.1. Classification (NCBI taxonomy): domain Eukaryota; kingdom Metazoa; phylum Chordata; class Amphibia; order Gymnophiona; family Ichthyophiidae; genus Ichthyophis; species Ichthyophis bannanicus. The sequence goes on from CM066036.1 coordinate 806,062,522, forward strand.
TGGACAGGGTTTATAAGGGGAAATTTAGCAGCTTTTTTTATACCACTGTATCTACCAGTCACAGCGGTTTACATGAAACAATAAAACAAGCAACTTTACATTGAACATAGGAAACAACAGATAACTTAACTGAGTGCAGACTATTAACATGAATAACTATTTACATGAGGCTGAGCTGATGCTGTGGGAGATGCATTAGATGATCTGCTAGGAAGGTTGCTAAAGGTCTGTGCCATAGTGTTCCAAAAAAGGGAGGTTTTTAGCTTACGACGGACATCGCCTAGGTCTGTGAGAGCACAGATTTCTGGGGGTGAGGGAGTTCCAAATGAATGGTGCATAATAGGAGAAGGCTCTGTTGATAGTGGTATTGTTGCTTTCCTCAAGATCCTCCAGTCCAGTCCATACTATGGAGTTGTAACCTCTCACCTGCAGCTTGGAGACCAAGCATGCCAAGTCTTGATGATGCCACCATACTTAAGTAGCTGGCACCTCCTTCAAGGCTCAGTATTCTATTGACCAAGCAGACTCCATGAAACAAAATAATGCAGAACACACTGGAAAAAAAGTCTAAAACCATGTAGCTACCCTACCGAATGAAAAGCTAGCTGCCGGAAACTACCTGCTGAATAGAAGCAGAGCAACTGGCCCCACTCCTATCCTCTCCTAACAATGCCATCCTCTCCTATTGTCCTGCCTCTCTTTTTTTTCTAGAAGAAACCTGTGAGCTCCGCAGGACCCCCCCCCTAGACTAGGCAACCAAACCCTCTAGAACAGGGGTCTCAAACTCAAATTGCTTTGAGGGCCGAATGAGGACTTGTAAAGTAACCCGGGGGCCGCATAAGACACGGGCCTCATTTGCATAAGGGGCCTCATTTGCATAAATATTTACATAATGTTGCATAATGAGTGCATGGATAAGTGCCAACCGCCAGGCACATTAGGAACTACTACTAACATGCCCATTTGGAAACCATAGCAAACCCCCGTATCATAACAGCACTACAGGACTCACAAAGCACCAGACCCTACCTATCAAAAGCAACACTGCAAATATTAAATCAATACATTTCAGAGAACAATACATGACCTACTGGGAAAAGAGAACAAGTAGCAATGTCAAATAGGACTTACACAGAATACCTCAGAACTGTAGAAATAAAACTATAATAAAAATCTTGTACCAAAGCACAAACATTAATGATGCACATTTCCCAGAGCTGACATATTCCAGTTAATAAATTCAAAATAAAGAGAGATTTTTCTACCTTTTGTGCATTTTTTTTCAGTTGCAATTGCTCCAGCCACTTCTGGTTCTTCGTGTCTTCTGCTATCTCCATCGTCTGCTGTCCATTTGTCCTTTCTTCTCTCTTCTAGTTTTTTTCCATTCTCTCTCTCTACATCTGCTTTAACATACTAATCTTTCTCCTTTTGCTCTTTCCTCATTCCTATTTCATCCACTCAAATTTTACCCCTCCATCCTCAATCCCCACTTACTCTCCCAATACCTGGCCAATTGTAGATTTGTCTTCTCTTCCAGACAAAATATTTTTCCCCTCTCCATTTAAATTTCCCAGCTCCAACCCATGCTCAACCTCCCCCAACATCAGCTCCTTCTATTCCAGCCCCACCCAGCATCTGCTCCTTTCTAGTCCCTGCATCAGTCCATTTCCAGTCCTATCCAAGCCTCACCATCAGCCCATTTCCAATCCTAGCCCCCCATCAGCCCATTTCCAATCCTAGCTCCCTCCCCTCACAGCCCATTTCCATTCCAAGCCCCCCTCCCCATCAGCCATTTGCAGTTCAAGCCCCCCTTCAACTCAGCCAATTTCCAGTCCTAGCAACCCCCCCAGCCCATACCAGTCCTAGACCCCCCATAGCCCATAACCAGTCCTAACCTCCCCATAGCGCACTTCCAGTCTTACCCCCCCATCACCCCTTTTTACTTATTACCCCCCCCATAGCCCATTACCAGTCCTAGTCCCCCCCATAGCCCACTTGCAGTCGTATCCCCCCTCACCCCAGTTTCAGTCTTACCTCCCCTCATAGGCCATTACCAGTCTAACCCCCCAATCAGCCCACACCTCCAGTCCTAACCCCCATCACCCCATTTTCAGTCCTAGCCCCCCATAGCCCATTACCAGTCATTACCCCCCCCTGCCAATAGCCCACTTCCAGTCCTAACCCCCATCTGCCCATTTCCAGTCCTAGCCCCCACCATAGCCCATTACCAGTCATAACCCCCACCCCTGCCAATAGCCCACTTCCAGGCCAAACCCCCATCTGCCCATTGCCAGTCCTAGCCCCCACCATAGCCCATTACCAGTCATAACCCCCCCCCTGCCAATAGCCCACTTCCAGTCCTAACCCCCATCTGCCCATTTCCAGTCCTAGCCCCCACCATAGCCCATTACTAGTTATAAACCCCCCCCAGCCATTACCAGTCATAACCCCCCCCCCTGCCAATAGCCCACTTCCAGTCCTAACCCCCATCTGCCCATTTCCAGTCCTAGCCCCACTATAAGCCCATTACCAGTTAACCCCCCCAGCCCATTACCAGTCATAACCCCCCCTCCCCCTCCCCTCTCCCCCCTCTGCCAATAGCCCACTCCAGTTCAGTCAGCCCCTCCATAGCTCATTACCGGCCAACAAAAAAAAACCCCAAAACCTGGCTTCTGCTGCTGCCGTTGCCGCCGTGGCAGCAGCAGAATCAATTGTCAAATTTTAAAAAAAAAACTGACTTCTGCTGCTCAAGCAGCTGTCCTGCGGCCCCTTTCCCTCTGCCCGGAGATCCGACTCTGCTCTATCAGCGGCGTGCTTTTCAAGCCGCGACGAGAGTATTCCCCTCTCGCGCGGTTTTTCAAGCCGCGCGAGAGGGAAATACTCTCTTCGCGGCTTGAAAAGCACGCCGCTGAGAGCAGAGTCGGATCTCCGGGCAGAGGGAAAGGGGCCGCAGGACAGCTGCTTGAGCAGCAGAAGTCAGTTTTTTTTTTTTTAATTTGACAATTGATTCTGCTGCTGCCACGGCGGCAACGGCAGCAGCAGAAGCCAGGGTTTTGGGGGATTTTTGGTTTTCCGCCGTCGCGGGCCGCACAAAGTTGTCTCGCGGGCCGCATGCGGCCCACGGGCCGCGTGTTTGAGACCCCTGCTCTAGAACATCCCACACAAAGTACTGCTCAGGTCTGGGATCGCCACTTATGTGATACCTACTATAACTGGGTGGGTTCTGGACTGGACTGGAGAAACTCAAGGAAAGCAAATTATCAGGGAAGACCTAATTACCCCTTCTTTATCGTTTCCTCCAATCCAGTCTACACTATGGATATGTACCATAGCAGACTTACTCTACGAACCCAGCCTGAATAACTGAGCCAAAACGGGCATCCCCTGTCACCTGCACATCGAGACGATAAAGTTGAACATATGCAATGAGGACCAAGTCGCCGCTCAACAAATGTCCTCCACCCATGACGCCACCTCCACCCTGGTGGAATGCACCCTCAACTCCAAGGGCAACACCTTATTGCACAACAAGTAATATGCTGTAATCACGTCCTTTAACCATCAAGCAATGGATGCTGTCGAGGTGGCCTTATCTTTCCGCGGCCCCCCAAAAAGGACAAACTGGTCTGATCTGCGAAATGACTCCGTCCACTTGAGGTATCTGCGCTGAATCAGATGCACATCGAACAAATACAACCGACGGTCCTCCATTGCGGACCCTCCCTCTGTGAATGCCGGTAAGGAAACCAACTGATTAAGATGAAAATCCATAGCCACCTTAGGAAGAAATGAGGGCACGGGCCGCAGCACCACCTTTTCCTTCGTCATCACTAAGATTGACTTCCGGCAAGACAATGCTTGGAGCTCTGAGATCTTCCATATCAAACAAATGGCGAACAAAAAAAAAACATCTTCAACGTCAGATCCTTCAATGTAGACGACCCCACTGGCTCGAAGGGAGCCTCCGTCAAAACTCTCAATACCAAATTTAGATCCCACAGCGGAACCAACGCCCTCAGCAGAGGCCAGACATGTTTAACAGCTCTCAGTAAATGGAAGACATTGGGGTGAAACCCAAAGGACTGCCCCTGGACTCTCCCCCAATAACAGGTCAGCACCACCATCTGCACCTGCAGGGAACTATAGGCCAAGCCCTTATCCAACCCTGCTTGCAAAAACACTAACCACTCCGGCAAAGTCGCTGCCAAGGGTCGTCACCCTTTCTGCTCACACCAGTCCTCAAATACTATCCAAACTCGGATGTACAACAAGGAAGCAGACCTCTTATGGGCCTTCAGCATCGTTGCTATGACTGAAGCGGAATACCCTCTCTTCCACAGTCGAGCCCGCTCAAGAGCCAAGACATAAGTGAGAATTGACTCAACTGCAACATGAGGACAAGTCCTTCCCTTAGCAGACTTGTCGTCTCTGGTAGTTGCTATGGGTGTTGTAACGTCAGCTGCAACAGACCCGCATACCTCAGCCGTCGAGGTCAATCCAGGGCCATCAACACCATCAGCCCTGGATGAGCCTCAATCCACTGAAGAACTCTGCCGATGAGCACCCATGGTGGAAACATATACAGTAGTCTGTCCATGGGCCATGGCTGAACCAGCAAGTCTAAGCCTTCAGACATCCTTTCCCGGAACTGGAAATGCCCCATCGGCACTGCAAATCGCAGGAACCGCTGATGATCGGTACGGATCAGAATATGCAGACATGCTTCCGTAAGATCCAGCGCTATGAGGAACTTGCCCTGCCTTACGGCTGCTATTATGGAGTGCAGCATTTCCATCCTAATTTTGGAATCCTCAAAGTCTGGTTTACTTGCTTGAGATCCAGTATGAGCTGAAAGGCGCCGTCTTTTTTGGGGGATGACAAAGTAAATGAAGTATCGACCGCACCCGCACTGGTCTGGCGGCACCTACCACTACAGCATCCAGCCGCTGCAGACACAGCATCTCTTGCACCGCTTGAGCCTTTTGTGGTGCTCTGCATGGTGATTGAATAAATGCGTCCCTCAAAGGTCTGGCGAACTCGAGTATGTGCCCTTCGTGGACCACCTCGAACACCCACTAGTCATAAGTGAGCTAGACACAGGCAGAATAGAAGTTCCAGAGATGCCCTCCCATCGGGACCAAACCATCCTGGGTCCCCCTCATATCATTGCAGTTTCTTGGACCCAGAGGAAGATGTGGGGGTAAAATCCTCTACCCATGCTTCTGGAACCCTGAAATGGCTGCCCACACCACTGGAAGTGGCCCCTCGCAGAAGGAATAAAACGCACTGCCCTAAAATTCCTGAAATCTCTGGGCTGTCTCCTTGCCAGCAGACCCGCTCTGAGCAGTTGGGCTTATCCACTGGGAGATGACCTCCTTTAGTGTCTGTCAACTCCTTCACCAGCTTCTCTAAGACCTCTCCAAACAAGTTTGTCCCAAAAAGGTAGTTTACTCAAGCAAGACTTGGAGGTCTCATCCACCGACCAATTTCTCAGCCACAGCAGGCACCGCACTGGCACCATCAAGGCCATGCCCTTTGAGAAGGTATGAATCAAATTGTAAAAGGCATCGGCCAGATCCTGGAGACTGAGAATACTGAGCCTTAAAGGAGATGCCAGCTACCTAAGTATGGTGACACCATCAAGACTTGGCACGCTCAGTTTCCAAGCTGCGAGTGAGGGGCGACAACTCCATAATATGAACTGGACTGGAGGAAACTATAAGGAAGACCCTTTCTAAATGTTTGCAGCGCCATCCATGTTCCAACAAAGTCTACAAATGAAAAAGCTGACATCATCCTGCCCAAAAGCAAGCCAGAAAATCATCCACAAAGTCAGTCAGGAAAAACCTCGGAGTAACATCTAAATGTTTGCAGCTGATCTGAAGGTCATGCGTCAACCATCAGGAAAAAATGGTAATGGTATACTGTACATGGGAGGATGGCTAGGAAGAAACTACTGCACTCTAAAAAGACACACAGCTGCCTACTTCAGGCTCAAAGAACATCTGGATGATCCATAAGACATCTGGAAAATGTTTTCTAGATAGATAAATCAAAAACAGAACTTTTTGATCACAAAAACAAAATGTTTAGTTTGGTGAAAATCAAACACTGCCTTCCAAAGTAAGAACCTCATTTCAGCTATCAAGCATGATGGTGGACATATCAGGGTGCGGGGCTGGAAAGCGTGCCATCATTCATGGAACTATGAATTCTAGTGCAAACATTTTAGTTAATTTTCTGTTTGACCTTTTGTTCTCAATTTTTGGACTTTTTTAGTGAGTTTCACACCTTCCTATTAATAAGTTTTTAATGCATACTAAGGAGGATGTTTACTAAAGCACATTAGCTGTCTTTATGGTGCTAAAGCAGGTTTGTCGCACTGCAAAGACAGCTAACATGGGAGAAAGGCAGCAACCGCGGGCCTTTTCATGGTAACTGCATTTCAAGCGGTGGCTTCCCAAATGGGCAGGATGTGGGCAGAGTGTGGGAGTTCTGGTTTTGTGCAGATATCACGAGTATTGACAGCACACAATAGCTGCATGTGTTTGCAGACATCGCGGATCCAGCTATCGCTACATCTATGGGTTGCATTAGCTGCATTCACGAAGCTGCCACCCAGCAATCTCAGCATTTTTCCCGCAGTATATGCAAGGAAAATACTGGAAACGCCTCCTACACCTATCATGGCACTTTGGCTGCTATAGCAGGGCTTTTGCAACTAATGACTAGCGTTAGCTGCAAAAGCCTACCGCGCTTTAGTAAACAGATCCCTAGGTGACCTGAGGTCCAATTTTAGATAGGATGTGAAGATGGGAATTGAGATGTCTGGGATGGGATGCACACAACTCTGCTGGTACATTACAAAGTTTCAGCAAAATGTGGAGCCTTTTGTAAAATATGCATAAAGTCATGCAGGAGTACATGTGAATTTGCAGCAATGCACAGCTAGAGGAACCATTTTAGAAATCTACATGTGGGAAAACTAAACAGCAGCAACCCAGCACTTCCATGTCTAACTAGGCCTATTTTCAAACCTGTATGTAAAAGTGCTGCCTATTATGTAATGAGGCTGCAATTTTTTATTTTTTTCTATTTGGAAGAGTAAATAAACAATGGGGTATTAAAGAGAATGACTTTCTTAGTCTCATGTGTAAAGCTCTGGCTGAAACGAACACTCATCAAAAAAATCTATGCATGCTTCAAAGCAGGTGTAAACCTCCATATGGAAAGTTTTGAACATATATGTGAATTCCCTTTACAAAATGAGGAATACATGTGCAAATTTCTGGCCCACCCAGGATATGCTCCCTTGCAATTTCTAATGGTATGGATCTCCACCTGTAAACTGCACCTTTCTAAAATTAACATTTATAGTTTATTATGGTTTATTTTGATTTAATATACTGCCCTTTGTGGGGCATAACGAGCGGTTTACAATAATAAAATAAAATAACAGAGTACAAGAAAGGAACTACAATGTATGACAGGAGAGATACACGAAAATACAATAGCCAGCAGAGATCAAGCTTATCATAATATGGACAGTCTACCATTAAATGCATCAGTCTGTGCCAAAAGTACTAGCAGCCTACGAGGCAAAGGGACCAAAAGCTTGTTCAAATAGGTAAGTTTTCAACAGAGACAAACTTTAGCATAAAGAGTTCAAGTCAGATATAAAGAAGGAAGACAATTCCATAAAGAAGGGGCAAGGGAAAAGAAAGCGGAGCATCTGAGCGTCTGGTTGATTTGTAATTAATGAGAGCCGGTGAAGGAATTACTAGTCTATGATCCTGAAGGGAACATAGACAATGAGAAACCCTCAGCCCAGTGTGCAGCGGCAGCCAAGAGAGCAAATAGAATGCTAGGTATCATAAGGAAATGAATAGAAAATAAAACAAAAGATATTATAATGCCTCTATATCGTTCCATGGTGAGACCGCACCTTGAATATTGTGTGCAATTCTAGTCGCCGTATCTTAAAAAGGATATAGCGATATTAGAAAAGGTTCAGAGAAGAGCCACCAAAATGGTTAAGGGGAAGGAAGGATACTCCCATGAAGAAAGGCTAAAAAGGTTAGGGCTCTTTAACATGGAAAAGAAACGGCTGAGGGGAGATATGACAGAAGTCTATAAATTAATGAACGGAGTGGAACGGGTAAACATGGATCGATTGTTTACGTTATCAGAATATAGAAAGACTAGGGGACATGCAATGAAGCTACAGGGTAAACTATTTAAGACTAATAAAAGAAAATATTTTTTCACTCAACGTGCAATCAAACTCTGGAATTTGTTACCGGAGGATGTAGTAAACGCCGTTAGTGTAGCTGGGTTTAAAAAAGGTTTGCACAAGTTCCTGGAGGAAAGGTCCATAAACCATTATTAAGTAGGGACCCAGGATATCAATGCTTGACCCAGTACAAGCATTGTGGAACCTGTGCCTTTTGGGGAAACTGCTAGATATGTATGATCTAGATTGGCTACTGTTGGAAACAGGATACTGGGCTTGATGGACCTTGGTCTGACCCAGTATGGCATATCTTATGTTCTTATGAGAAGGAACATAGAGGGAGACAAGAGAAGAGAGATACAAAGGGGCCTTACCAGCAAGAGTTTTATGGACGAGGTTCAGAATTTTGAATGAAACTCATTGATGGACTGGAAGCCAGTAATGGTCAATAAGGATCAGAGTGATATGATCGTATTTACAAGCATGCAAAAGCAGACGAACGGCAGCGTTTTGTATCGACTGAACTTTCTTCAGTGAATGTTGGGGAAGACCAGAGAGAATGACATTACAGTAGTCCAAATGTGAGATTACTATGGCCAAGAGGATAGTGATAAAAGCGGATGGATCAAGGAGAGGACATAGCGCCCTACAGCAGTGACAGACGGCTAAAGAGGATTTAACCAACGCACTGACGTGGGCTGAGAAAGAAAGTGCCAAGTCAATATGGACGCCTAGATATTTGAAAGAGGGGCAAAGAGATGGGAAAGTTATCTAGTACAGGCGCTAGAGATGATGCGGAGTCAGACCCAGTAAGCCACGTGGTTGTGGATGCTGGTATTTCCATGTGGAAAAGATGCGTAAGGATGGGAAGGAGTGATGTGCAGACTTGCTCCACCCAGCAGGATTCCACCATAGGCCAGAGGAAGGAAGAGGGAGTCCCACAGGTTGGGGGCGGCCCTTACAGCTAATGTCATTCTCCATCAACAAGGCTCTCCATAAAATCATTGCGTCTACTGTGGCATGTGGCTATGGGTGCATATCTGAAAAAGCATAACCACAGGAGCATGCCACTTTGGAGCCCCTTCAGAGCACGAGGGGTATGAGGAGTTGGAGACTCTGCTCCTGTGATCATTTCTGAAAATGGTAGGGAGAAAAGAGAAGAAATGTGGTACGGTGAAGATGGCTGCAATATCTCATGAGGTCAGATGTACCAACACGTAAGGCCAGTTGGAAAGTATGAATCACCTACTCAAACTGAGTACTCCATCCTCTAATGAAGTCGTCTTAAGTTTAGGTGGTTGGACATCACCCCCTCCAGCCTCCAAGGTACTTATTGAAGGGGCCTACAATCAAACTTCAACTGAGGAAAAGGGAGTTGAGTGATGTCCTGCTCTCTAGAATGGTGTTACCCTCCCCTCAGGCATGTGTCCTTGCAAACTGAGTTGGATGTGCAGTCAGTGGATCTTTCCTTAAAAGATATTTGTGAACTCAAGACTAGTCTATAAAATTAGTCTTGAGTTCTCCACAGGGTCACCTCCCCACCCCCCGCCCCTTTCACCCTCTGCACTCCCAAATCCTTCCCTCAGTCTCTGTTGCTCTTTCTTCCTTTTCTAAAATCACAGAGTTCTCCCCTCCACCAAATTTACTAACTATTCCTCTGATCCCATTCCCACCCATCTACTAAGCTCTATCTCTTCCACTGTCATCCCATCCATCTGTCACATCCTCAACCTATCACTTTTCACTGCAACTATTCCTGCAGCCTTCAAACTTGCTGTGGTTACACCTCTCATCAAAAACCCTTAACCAGCCCTGTCCTAATTGGCCCATATCCCTCCCCCCCCCTTTGCTTCTAAACTCCTCAAAGATGGGATCCACCACCATTGTCTGGACTTTGACCTCTCAAGGCCTTCTTGATCCAATGCAATCTGGTTTTCATCCTCTACATTCTACATAAACTGCTCTTGCTAAAGTCTCTAATGACTTGTTCCTCACCAAATCCGAAGGCCTTTACTCATTCCTCACCAGTCTTGACCTTTCTGCTGCTTTTGATACTGTTGATCACAACCTTCTCCGTGATGCTTCGTTCTCCCTTGGTTTTAGGGACCCTGTTCTGGACTAGTTTTCTTCTTATTTCTCCTACTGCACCTTTAGTGTATGTTCTGGTAGATCCTCCTCTACCCCATCCCACTCTCAGTCAATGGAACTCAGGGCTCTGTCTCAGGACTTCTCCTTTTCTCTCTCTACACTCAGTCCCTTGATGCACTCATAGCCTCCCATGGCTTTGGTATCATCTTTATGCTGATGAATCTCAGATCTACCTCTCTACACCTGAAATCTCTCCAAGAATCCAAGCCCGTATCTCAGCCTGCTTATCTGACATTGCTGCCTGGATATCCCACTGCCATCTGAAATTGAACAGGGCTAAAACAGAGTTCCTTCTTCCCCCTAAAGTCACCTCCCCTTTTCCTCCTTTCTCTCTCTCTGTGGCTAACACTCTACTTATCCTTGTCTCGTCAGATCGCAACCTAGGGTTCCACCTTTGACTCTTCTCTCTCCTTCTCTGCACACATTCAAGATAGCTAAAAATCCGTCATTTATTTCTCTATAACCTCAGTAAAATCAGTCCCTTCTTTTCTGAGCACACTACTAAGACCCTTACCCACTCTCTAGTCACCTCCCGTATAGACTATTGCAAGAGAACTCTCTCTCTCCCCTTCAATCTGTTCAAAACCAGCTGCAAGGCTAATCTTCTGCCAGTCTCGCCATGCTCACATAATCCCTCTTCTCAAGCCACTTCACTGGCTCTCTATTCATTTCTGCATTCAATTCAAACTTCTCCTACTGACTTATAAGTGTATTCATTCTGAAGCTCCCTACACCCCTGTTTGAGAACTATGCTCCTCTGGCAGATCCCTTTTATCCGTGTCCTCCCCTGCCACTGCCAACTCCAGACTTTATTCATTCCATCTTGCTGCTCTAAACAAAACACCCCAGTTAGTACGCCAGGCTCCTTATCTAGTCCTATTCAAATCCAGGCTGAAACCACACCTCTTCAAGCCTGCGTTTGGATCCTGATACCCTTATACTCCTGCTTATCACCTACCTGCATCTTGCCATTCCCCTTGATTTACTCTAGTCCCCAGTTGTCAAGTGGTCTGTCTTTAATAGATTGTAAGCTAATACATGTACAGTGCTGTGTATGCCCTGTAGAGCTGTACAAATGATAAACAGTAATAATAGTAGTAGTACGTATGGTTAGCTGTAACTCAGGTGGAAAAGTCTTTGAAAAATGTCCTGACTCAGTTACATGATATTTTCAAAGACATTCAAAAATCGGCTGAGCATGATGGGAAGATGTCTGCAGTGGAGGCACAAATTGGAAAAATGGAGGGCAGGTGTCTTCTAGTCAGGTAGTTGGAGCCACAAGTATAAAAAATAAATGTAGTGATATATACTAAGCTGCAACAGCTAGAAAATGTACTCAGGGCAAAGAACGTAAGACTTAGACTTCTCAGTACTATATTGTTTTCTCCCCTGAAGCTTCTTAAGAAGTATCTGAAAGAGATATCGAATCATTCATGGGTGGAAGCTTATTTCCTTTTTAGTGCCTTGTTTTGTTTATAGGGAAGTTGTGTATTTTTATTGACACTACTCAACCGGATAATGTCCTAAAAGATGAATTGTCTGTTTAATTCTTTGTTTATATTTTGATTATAAATGTTTCTGGAAGATTGGAGAAGCAAGCAGAGATCCAAGAATGTCCTCTCTCTCTCTCCTCTGTTTGGATACATATTACCTTATACTCAGGGACATGTTTACTAAGCTGGACTAATGGTTAACACAGGCTATTTTATAACTAGTTCCCACTGAATAACATGGGACCTATTTACAAATAGCCCGTGATAACCATTAGCCTAGCTTAGGATGATGTGACCAACAGTTACAGGAAACATTTAGCTGAAATTATTGCTGCTCGAGTAGGTGCTGACAGTTATTGAATCACATGCTTTTTCAAAAAAGGAATATTTAATTGCTGAATCTTTCTGTTGAATAAATAATCAAAATATAAAATAAGCAGGAGGAAGCGACATCACTGAGGGGAATGGCAGCATAGAGGGAGAGCTCCTCAACCCCCCGAAAGCAAAATCAAAACAACAGCCAGTCCCGTATAGAACCAGAACGGGGAACACTCACCAGGGAAGCGAGGAAGGTGCAGCTGCATGGCAGGGAATAAAAAAAAGTGTACATTAAAGACTTTACTTTTCCCAAAGCAGTCCTGGAGAGAAAGGAGATCCGAATGGTGTCAGGAGACCAGGGGTGGAATCGCGTGGAGATGGAGAAGGGAAGGAGAGAGAGAGGTTCGGACTTAGAGGATGGCTAGGCATTGAAATCGGGAGAAATTAAGCAGCTATTGTTGGAGCTAAAGACGGAACTTCAAAGCCTGAGAGGAAATTTTGGAACTCTAGCGGTATACCTGAGAGTGGAGCTCCACAAGGTGGGGAGGGACATAGAAACAGCGAAGGAGCATGTAGAAGATCAGGCAACAATGATGGCTGAACATTCCACCAAAATTGCACAGATGGAAACTGCGCAGCAGCTACTCACTGACAAAATTGAAGACATGGAAAATTGTAGCCGCCGTAGTAACTTGCGGTTTAAAGGAGTACAGAAGGAGAAAGAAAGGAAAGGCTGCGGGGAGATGGTTAGTGAAATGGTGCGACAATTGTGGACAGAGAGGCCCCGGAGTTAAAGATTGATACAGCACACAGGGCTCTAGGACCACAGAGACCAAACTGAGGGAGAGACATAATAGTCTGCTTCCATCATTATAGTGTTAAAGAGAAAGTGCTGTAGAGAGCACGGAAAGAGGGTGGTGTAACATGGAATAACCACAAGATAGGTGTTTATGAGGATTTAGCACCAGTCACATTGAAGAAGAGAAGAGAGCTCAGAGACCTAACAGGGAAACTGCGGGAGGCAGGAATATGATATAAATGGTTGTTTCCATTTGCATTGGCCATCACAAAAGATGGGCATATAATGCACAGTCGTAACAGAGCAGAGGTGCTGGCGGCGATACAGGAGCTGGGGATAGCAAGCGCCTCAGATTTCCCTTTGGAGCGAGAAAGGGACACGCGCAAGGCACCAACATGGCAGAGAGCAGAGTGGAGACAGTGACCGTCAAGATCACAGATAGCATGATCGATGACAGGCATTATGGACCCCAACGACTGAAAGGGGAGGCAGGCGCAGTGTGAGGACGACTGAGTAATGAGAATAACTGATGGTATAAATTAAGGTTAAGAGGTGCGCGTTGGGTGATTGAAGGGAGTGACTGTGAATGAATGGGTGAAGAAGAGGTGTGTAGGCTGTGATGATTGGATAAAGGGACCATTGAGGGGGAAGGGTGGGGGGGAAGGGAGTGTGGAGGAGACACGTCACTTACTCCTGAAAGAGGAACTGCCTGAGGGAGTGGGGCAGCATAAGCTAAGGGGGATGGGGGGGAGAAGTGGAAAAAATGGAAGGGGAAAATGTATATCTGTGCAATGGTTGGGTTGAGGGTGGGCTCCATAAATGCCAAAAGGTTGAACACTCCCAGGAAGCGTAACCGCTTGTTTAGGGAGATTCACAGACTGCATCTAGATGTAGTCTGTGTGCAAGAAACGCATCTGAGACTCAGGGATCAAGGGCTTCTGAGGGAGTGATAACATTTGAGGAATTGGGGCTCCTAAAGGATGAGGGGGGAAGGTATGTGGTACTGAAGGGATGGCTGCAGGGACATTGTATCACTATAATGTGCTTATTTGCCCCAAACACACAACAGGGAGAGCTTTTTGACCACCTGGGAGTGGAGATCATGGAATTTCTGGGAGGAGAGGTACTAGTGATGGGGGACTTTAATACAGTATTGTCCCCCAAAGCAGATAGTTCGGTGGGGGAGAGGGGGAGCAGAGGATGGGAACAAGGTTCAAGAAAGAGACTGAGGGAACTACTGCATCTTTGACGCTTGGTTGCTGGATGAAGGGAGGTGCACCCAAACAGTAGGGTGTACTCATTCCACTAGCCTTCTCATAATGTTTCATCGCAAATCAATATGATACTAATCCCATTGGCCTTAATGGGGAACACAGTACAGATAGACTGTGAACCAATAACGTGGTCTGACCATGAGACAGTATAGATGGAGTTGGGGCAGTAAGTAGGAGGTCGTTACTGGAGAATGAATGAGAGTTTGCTAAAAGATCCGTGCATAGTGAGGGAAATAATCTGAGATACAGAAGAGTTCTTTTGGTATAACGAGGGAGGAGAAGTAATCCCAGATATTGTCTGGGATGCCTTCAAGGCATATTTGCGAGGAAGGTTTATTAGATGTGGGGCTCAGAAGAAGAGAGCTTGTAAATTGGCATTGGAGGAAGCGCTAAATACCTTAAAGAGTCTGGAGAGGCTACAGTGGGGGAGGGAGGTGGTGGAGGGGACTATAGAGCTAAGATGGAGCTAGTACGCTCCTAGATACATGAGATATGAGCAGAGCCAATAGCCTTCCAGCTACAATGTGCACGACAAAGATTTTATGAGCATGGTGATAAACCAGGGAGATTATTAGCCGAGAGTCTTAAGAAACAACAGGCTCAACTGTTGACAGGGAAGATAAAAAGGAGGGGAGAGGGTGGGCATATAGCAATGGGGAGATAAGGGAAGAATTCCGAGCCTTTTATTCTGAGTTCTATCAAGCAGTGAGAGAACAAAGCATGGTAGGTACTGAGGCTTATTTAGAACAAACAGAGCTCCTTAAGTTGAAGGAGGAAGATCAAGTTAAGTTAGATTGGCCGAATGAGTTAGAAGAGGTGGAGAGAGCGATTGCAAGTATGACTAATGGGAAGGCCTCTGGATAAGATGGCCTTACAGCACAGGTGTACAAGCAATTTAAAACACAATTGGCACTGAGACTCTTGCGAATATATAATGGGGTGCAGGAAGGGGGGAAAATATCAGAGGCAACGGGGCAGGCTGGAATTAGTGCATTATTGAAGGCAGGGAAGGATGCCACTAATTGTGCATCATACAATTAAATGTTAAATGTGCACTTATCAATGCCAGATCAACACGCTCAAAATGGCCAGCTGTCAATGACCTTATAACCCTACATGATCTCGATATTCTAATGATAACAGAATCTTGGTTATCCGATCATGATAATGCCCTAATCAACCTGATGTTACCACCACACCCGGTTATTCAACCTTTGCCTGCCATAGGTCCCACCAGAGAGGAGGTGGAACACTCATTTTTGTTAAATCCAATCTTCAATTTACTCTAAAGAATTCTATCAGCTCAACCTACCTGGATATAATATCCATATCAAATGAACACTGTTCAATAAATCTTTTATACCGAGCACCAACTGCATCACCAGATGACCTCCCGTCAATAATCGACTTAGCTTGCAACTCCGCTAATCCACGCACCCTAAATGTCCTGATGGGAGATTTCAACCTGCCATCCCTACATGATACACATTCGACAGCATTCCTCGACGCAATGAATGAGCTGGGCTACACGCAACTTATCAACTCGCCTACTCATAACAAAGGTGGCATACTTGACTTGATCTTCATACCACAGACCGCTATCAACACCTCCCAGAGTTTGCTACTCTCGATAACACCTGTACCCTGGTCCGACCATCATTTACTCCTATTTCACATACCCACCAACGATCCTGGCATGTCCAGCACCAAAAACACACGCCCCCATTAGAACCGTGACAACACGCTTTCGACCACTTGTTAAGGATATGGCTCTCGAGAAGATCCTACCTCTACTCACCAACAATTCTCTCGATCCAGATGAACTGGTTTCCAATTGGGACGACACCCTTAGAGCTGCCTCCGGCCATCATCCATCAACACAAACCAAGCGAAACGCGATCACGCACCATGGTACTCTCTGGATCTGCGAACATCGCTCCTCCAGCTACGTAAACTAGAGAGACAGTGGCGCCACACTCGGACTCCTGAGGCACTTGGTGCATACTCCACGCACCTGCAAAACCACCGAAGACAAACCATGGAAAAAAGAAAGTTGTATTACTCTGAACTACTAAAGCGATCACTTAACAAACCTCATGACCTATTTAACATAGTGAAGTCACTAACCGGCGATCCAGCACTAGCCCAAACAACCTTGCCCCAGCCGCAAGACTATTCTACCTACCTTCAATCTAAGATGATACAAACCAAGGACATCATGAAAACATCCATATTTCATACCTCCCACGGACTTCCACAACCAACCCCATTACTATCATTTTCCAATGTATCCAACAAAGAAATTGCAGATATCATCACATCTATTAACCTCACCACTGCCCCCAATGATCCTTGCCCTGCTAGTTGGATTAAAGAATTGCGCCATGACCTCAGTCCATTTATATGCAGAATTTTGAATCAATCATTCATAACAGGATCCTTCCCTCAAAGCTTAAAAAACACTTCAATCCACCCTCTGTTAAAGAATAGTAAACTTGATCCATCTAAAGTTGAGTCATTCCGGCCAATCTCGAGCATTCACTGCTTGCCAAAATTATGGAGAAGGTAGTCCAACGGCAAATCCAACACCATGTTGATACAGTCGCGCCACTGGACCCATCCCAACACGGCTTCAGGGAAGCTCACGGAGTGGACACCATCCTCACAAAACCCTCTTCAAAACAACCTAATCACAGGAACTGACAATATCAACCATGGATTCGTCCTCATTTTTTTAGACATAGCAGCTGCCTTTGATTCAGTGAACCACGAAACACTTCTAGATCGCCTCAAAGATAAAGGTCTGCAAGGCTCAGCGCTAGCATGGTGCGAATCCTATTTATGTAACAGATCGCAACAAGTCAGAGCAGGTTCCAAAACCTCCGAACCATTCTCACTAAAGCAAGGTGTACCCCAGGGTTCCTCCCTCTTGGCATTAATGTTTAATATATACATGCAGCCCATCTGCGCTTTAATCCGCTCCTTCAATGTCCAATGCCTTGCATATGCAGATGACATCTTAATGTACCTTCAATTTAAAATCGATCAACCAGATTTTACTCCAATTATAAGATGTTTTGAAGCTGTAGCAGATTGGCTCCTCTCTCAAAATCTCCGCATTAACCATAGTAAAACAGATGTACTATTTATCTCACGGAACCAGAAGTTCACGCCACCTCCCTCTCTTCTAGCCAATAACATTGAACTAAAGTCCAAATCTACAATTCGCTACCTGGGCATCACCCTTCGACCAGCGGCTTGACATGTCAGCACATGTTAAAAACACAGCTAAAGCAATCTATCACAAGATCCGATCACTACGCCATCTCCGCCCACTGCTTGATTTCCCTGACTACCGCTCAATTTTCCAAGCCTTAGTCATCCCACACCTTGACTTTGCCAACATTATCCTACTGGGACTCCCACAATCGACTCTTAACCCGTTACGCCTTGCCATGAACTCAGCTGCAAGGGCACTATCAGGGCTTTCAAGATTAGACCACATAACACCAGTTCTAAAGAACCTACACTGGCTCCCGCTGCGGGCCAGAATCCTCTTCAAGGCTCTTGTCATGACGTTCAAGGCATGTAAGAATCTTACTCACACACCCATCAGCGATCTCCTCAACAGCACACCAGACAATAGAACTAGGAGATCTACTTCGTTGAATAAACTTGAAGTCCCAAAAGTGTTGGTAAAATGTAAGAAATCAACAGCAAGTAGAGCCTTCTCCATTGCTGCACCTATGGCATGGAACGCCCTCCCAGCAGAAATCCGGGCCAGCTCAAATTTGGCACTATTCCGTAAAGCTCTCAAACATCACCTGTTCCTACAATATTATCCTGACAGCATTCCCGACATTTACAAGGCCCCCACCTCACCTCCCTGCCTAACCCGTCCCTCAGATCATCTTCCTATAGATAATGGCTAACCACTATCTCTCCCACTGATCTCCTTGACCATCTAGCCAACCCTCTAGACAAAGGTCATATTTATTTATCTGTAAGAGCATTATAATTTTATAATATGTACATAGTTTCTACCTCGTTTTTACTCCATGTTTACATTCCCTGTTCAATGTAAAAAACTTGATGTAACTTGCTTACATTCTTGTATGTTCTGTTTAAAATGTAAACCGCACTGATTATAATAGCGCGGTATATAAGAAATATAAATAAATAAATAAATAAATAAAATAAATAAATACAGGCCTATCTCTCTTATCAATTTGGATGCAAAGATATTGGCATGTATTTTGGCAATGAGATTAGGTAGATATTTAACACAGCTTATCAATTTGGATCAGATAGGCTTTGTGCAAGGGAGAGTGGCTGGGGATAACATCTAAAGGGTGATCAACCTATGTAGGCATGCTGTGAGGAGAAGATATCCAGCAGTGGTTGTGGCTATTGTAGATTGGGATTTCCTGTGGGCCACTATGAGGAAGATGGGGATTGGAGACAATTACATTAAATGGGTGAGAGCCCTCTATGCAAAGCCTGTAGCAGCAGTTTAGGTTAAATGGGAATATTCTCCCTTTTTCACATTGTAGCAGGGGACGAGATAAGTTCAGAAGCAGAGATGTCCTGGTTTCGATGCTCTTTGAAGTGAAGTTAATAAAAATTGTCAAATTAAAAAAAATATATAAAATAAAACACTGAATAAGTAACTCAGGCAAAAAGGCTATGTTCCTCTCTCTTATCAGGATTTAGATTAGGATGTAATCATGTAAGCACAGAACATGACAGCAGATAAAGACTATGCAGCCTATCCAGTCTGCCTGTCCAAACCAACAATTCAGTCTTTACGATTCCATCTACTCCCTCAAAGATCTTTGGTGCTTGTCCCATGATTTCATGGATTGTAATATAGCGTAGTTACTCACCTGTAACAGGTGTTCTCCAGGGACAGCAGGAATCAGTCCTCACATATGGGTGACGTCGATGTCGCTGGAGCTCCCATGCGGAGCAAATCCCCAGCTTTCAAAGAAAGCCTTTGGGACTGCATCACGCATATGCAGTCCCCTTCCCACCCAAGGGTGCCATCTTGCTCAGTCAAATGACATAGCTAAAGAGACGGCAAAAGGATAAAAATTAATCAAGGACTGCAACTCCAGGGGAGGGGGGGGTTGTGAGGACTGATTCCTGCTGTCCCTGGAGAACACCTGTTACAGGTGAGTAACTACGCTTTCTCCAGGAACAAGCAGGAAGCCAGTCCTCACATATGGGACTCCCTAGCTATAGGCTACCGTGAACCCATAACTGAAAAATAGACTCCCTCTAGATGAGCCGCAGTAGCCATGATAGGAGTTCAACCGAGAACGTAACACTCCGGTAGCCTGACACCAAAGGGTCGGAGGGTAGGAGTTGCCTAAACCTCAAACAGATTACGGAGTACAGCCTAGAAGAAAGCACTGTCCCGTTGGGACTCCCTAGCCATGCAGTAATGGGCTGCAAAAGTTTGGCTTGAAGACCAGGTTGCGGCCCAGCAGATGTCTGCCAGCGGAACAGAGCAGAAGTGAGCCACTGATGCGGCCTTAGCCCTGACCCGGTGGGCCGTGACCCGACCCTGCAACAGGAGATCGGCCGCCCTGTATGCCCAGGCGATGCAATCCGCCACCAAGGTGGACAACGTACGCTTGGAGACCAGCATACCCAGCTTACTGGGGTCATAAGAGACGAAGAGCTGAGGAGCTCTTCGATGTCCCCACGAACGCTCCATGTAGAAGGCCAACGCCCTCTTACAGTCCAGGGTGTGCAGAACTGCTTCTGCCCAGCTGGCATGGGGCCTGGGAAAAAAGGTTTGAAACACCACCTCCTGGTTGAGATGGAAAGAGACCACTTTCGGCAGGAACTTGGGGTGCGTGCGAAGCACCACCCTGTTCCTATAGAACCGAACGAACGGTCTATTGGACACCAGAGCTTGTAGCTCACTCACTCGTCTAGCCGATGTGAGTGCCACCAAGAAAAGCATCTTCCAAGAAAGGAAGCGGAGATGGCAAGTAGTCATTGGCTCAAAGGGTGGGCGAGTAAGCTGCTGCAAGATCACATTCAGATCCCATTCGGTCGCTGGGTGGCGAACCAGGGGTTTCAGCAGAAGCAGACCTCTCAGGAGCCTGGACACCAAGGGGTGTACAGAGAGAGGTTGCCCTTCCACTGGAGAGTGGTGTGCTGATAAAGCACTAAGGTGAACTCGGACCGAGTTTGACTTGAAGCCTAGCTCTGAAAGGTGAAGCAGGTACTGCAGCACCAGAGCCACCTGGCAGGAGAAAGGGTTCTCACTCTGCTGGGTACACCATACCTTAAACCTACGCCACTTAAATGCATAGGTTTTCCTAGTCGATTGCCTTCTAGAGGCTAGCAGCTCGTCCTCTATCTTTTTCAGGAGAAGAAGTGGTGCAAGGACTACCCTTTCAGCAGCCATGCCATCAGGTTGAGGGACCTGAGGTTGGGATGCAGAAGTGAGCCCCCGTCCTGCGACAGGAGATTGGGCGGAAATCCCAGAGGAATTGGAGCCTCCTCCCCCAGCAGCATGAGGAGTGGAAACCAAGGCTGTCTCGGCCACCTGGGAGCCACCAGGATGACCGAGGCCTTGTCCTGAAGGATCTTGAATAAGGTCCAAGTTACCAGTGGCGTGGGAGGAAACGCATATAGGAGGCCCACAGACCATGATATTAGGAAAGCATCTGCAGTTACCCTGTGCGGGTGCGGCTGTCTGGAACAGAAATGGGGCAACTGGTGATTTTGAGGGCTCGCAAACAAATCTATGGATGGTCGCCCCCAACACTGGAAGAGTTGCTGGGCTAGGTTGGAATTCAGTTGCCACTCATGCGGCTGGAGAATTCTGCTTAGCTTGTCTGCTAGGAAGTTCTCCTGACTTGGTAAGTAGACCGCCTTGAGGAACATACCCTGGTTGACTGCGAAGGAGCATAGGTCCAGTTTCCTGACACAGGATGCGAGAGCCTGTGCCCCCCTGTTTGTTCACATAGAACATCGCTACTTGGTTGTCTGTCTGAATCAAGACAGACTGATGAGCTAGGGTTTGGCAGAAGGTCCGAAGAGCTAGGCGGATCGCTCAAAGCTCTAGGAGACTGTTGTGTGCTCTCCCCTGGAGACCACACACCTTGAGTGCAGACCTGTTGGCAATGTGCACCCCATCCCAGCAGGGAGGCATCCGTAGTCAGAACCCTCGAGTGCGTGGGAGGCTGAAAAGGCACTCCCTTCCAGAAGGTTGTGAGGTTGAAGCCACCATTTCAAAGACTGTATCAGGACACCTTGATGTTGTCTCCGAGTCTGCCTGTGGCTTGTGTCCACTGGTCCCTGAGGCACCACTGAGCTGTTCTCATGTGTAGTCGAGCATTGGGTGTCACATGCACTGTGGAGGCTATGTGACCAACAAGGCGCAGAAAGTGTCTTGCTGAGATGCAGGATCTGCGACTCACTTGCTGCATTAGGGCTACCAGTCTTTGTGCCCTTTCCTCTGGTAGATAAGCCCTTGCCTGAAGGGTGTCTTAACCTTGTCCCTATGAACTCCAGTCCCTGAGAGGGAACCAGAGTGGACTTTGTGTGGTTGATCACAAAGCCCAGGTGCTGGAGCAACTGGATAGTGCAGATGTGGCCTGTTGGGCTTCTAGAGCTGACTGGGCTCTGATGAGCCAGTCGTCTAAGTAGGGAAAGAGAAAGATACCTTGAGTCCTTAGAAAGGCTGCCACCACCACAAGGCACTTTGTGAATACCCTAGGTGCCGAGGCTAGGCCAAAGGGAAGCACTTTGTACTGAAAATGGTTTCCTCCCACTACAAATCTTAGATATTGTCTGTGGTCTGAATAAATCAAGATGTGTGTATACACATCTTTGAGATCTAAGGAGCATAGCCAGTCTCCCTGGCGGAGGTAAGGCTGCAATATTCCAAGGGAAAGCATCTTGAACTTTTCCCTCACCAGGAATTTGTTTAGGCTTCGCAGGTCGAGGATAGGTCTTAGGCCTCCAGTTCTCTTTGGTATCAGAAAGTACCTGGAGTAGAAGCCTGTGCCCTGTAGGTGGTGAGGCACCGGTTCTACCGCCTGACCCTCGAGAAGACCTGTTAAGTCCTTCAAGAGGAGGCTCCTGTGAAGAGGGGGTCTGAGAGGCTCCCCTGGAAAGTAAGAGGGAGGCACCTGGCTGAGATGTAACCGATACCCAATTTGGACTATCTGGAGAACCTAGGTGTCTGTTGTAATAGCTGGCCACCTGTGGGCATACAGGGTCAGCCTTCCTCCTGTGCAGGGCCTTGAGTCCTTTGAGAGAGAGACTATGCTCCGGGAGTCAAAAGCCCCCTCCAGGCTGGACCGGAGCCGGTGCCTGGGGCTTGGGGGCCTTTTGCTTACGCGGGCCTTGCCCCCGACCCTTGGCCTGCTGCCCCTGCTGGGGAGGCCTGATACGTGAGGTAGTTCGGTAAGCTGATCCTTTCCTCGGAAAAAAGGGCTTCTTACCCGAATGCTTCTTCTTAGAAGGGGCAGATGTCTTCTTCTCGAGTCTTGTCCGGGTCAGGTACTCTGACTCAATCTTGGCAGCTTTCTCAGTCATGGGCTTGCCAAAGAGGTTTTCACCTTTGCAAGGGACATCGACCAACTTGTCCTGAACCCATGGCTCCAGGTCTGACGACTGTAGCCATGCCTGGCGTTGTGCACCGATGCCAGCCCCCGCTACCTGGGCCGAAGCCTCAAAGTCATCACAGGCTGCTCGAATCATATACTTCGAGCACTCTCTGATCCCAGTGGACAAAACTTGGAAGCGCTGCAAAGGTCCCTCGGAGAGACCAGCTGAGAAACCGGCAATCTCCTTTGCCATGTATCGCAGGTACATGTCCATGTACAGCTGGCACATCTGGATTCGGAATGACAGCATTGAACCCTGGTAGCACATTCTGCCAAGCGCATCCATGTTGCGGGCCTCCTGGCCAGGAGGCATCGAGGAGTGCGTCTTCTGGCTCTTGAGCCGGCGCATGGCCGATTCCACAACCATGGAGTTGTGCGGCAGCTGTGCTTTTTGGAACCCAGGGCTCTTGCGAACTCGATAGATGGAATTGATTTGCCTGCTGAGGACCGGCATCTAAGCCGGTATCTCCCACATTTGGAGCATCAACCGTTCCAGAATAGGGGGCACCGGTACAGTAAGGGCTTCCGTTGGAGGAAAGTCATACTGGAGGACCTCGAGCTCCTCAGCTCGAGGCTCCTCCTCGGCATCCACCGGGAATGACAAAGCCTTTGCCATGTCCCGGACGAAGTCCAAGAACCGGGTGTCCTCCGGGGGTGACTTGTCTCCGAGGTTCAGATCCCGGGGAATCTGACGGGACGTACTTGGTATGGTGGGTGTCCGGGGACTCCTCGTCCTCCGTCTCCCAACTGGACCCCCTCCGAGGAGGAGTTGAGTGGCTCCGGCCTCAAGGGCTTTGGTCTCGACCGCCCCGCCGCTGAAGGAATCGGCGTCGATGACCTCGGTCCCAAACGGAGGTTGAGGAGGACCTCGGCCGAGGATCGACTCGAGACCTTAATGTCTCGAGGATAGGATCGGCCTCCGGGGTCGACTTGGACATCAAAGTCCCGGTGGTCGGGACAGACAGATGTGTGAGACTGGCCATCAGTGCCTGCTGCTGGTCAATGAAGGCAGAAACGCTGCGCTCTAAGGCCGCCAACCTCAGACCAAGCTCAGGAGGCTCCGCAGCCCCCGGCTCGGTTCCCGATGCCGGCTCTCCCGGTGGAGAGTCCACAAAGAGGAAAGTGCTTACCTTCCTCAGCATCTCCGTGTCCTTCTGAGGGAGTTTGGCAGGCCTCTCCGACTCCGAGGATCTGGGGCAATGAGCCGGGCTCCGCGACCGAGCCTGCGAAGGACCAGGCCATTCGGAGCTCTCAGACGACACCACCCTCACGGATTTTTTCTTCCTCCGGTGCTCCCGCAAGGGAGACCCCTTTTCAGAGGACACCAGACAGCTCCCGAGAGGTTGAGGCCTCTGATGAGGTCCGAGCCCGGGCAGATGTGGACTCGGGAAAAATCCTGTCATGTTGCTGCTGCCTGCTCCTCAATGCCTTGGAAGACATTTTTTTGCACGGGCCACAGATCATGGGGTCATGGTCGGGCCCAAGGCATCGGAGGCAGCAGTCATGTGTGTCAGTGAGAGACATTAGTTTCATGCACCGTTCACACTTTTTAAACCTGCTGACAGCCATCGGGGGAAAAAGGGCCCCTGCAAGGTCAAAGGACTGGGCTGCCAGGTAAAAAGAAAAAAAAAAAGAGCGCGAACGCTAGTCTCTAAGGACAAAAATGAAAAAATAGGCCGGACTTGATACCGGTGAACCGAGCCGAGGCGGGAAGGGGAACCGGCAAGCAGAAAATACAATTTTCCAACTTTTAGCACTTTTTCCACGGGGAACTGGGATGACGTCCGTTGGGTTCCGTGGAAAAAAGGAGACTGAGCAAGATGGCACCCTTGGGCGGGAAGGGGACCACGCATATGCAATGCAGTCCCAAAGGCTTTCTTCAAAAGCTGGGTATTTGCTCCGCATGGGGGCTCCATCGACATCACCCATATGGGAGGACTGACTTCCTGCTTGTTCCTGGAGAAAGTCTTTTACTCCATCACCTCCAGTGGGAGTCTATTCCACATATCCAGTACCCTTTCCATAAAGAAATAGGTATTTAGATTACTCCTGAATTTATCACCTTTCACTCTCATCTTAAGAGGTATAAACTGAACTAAAAACAGACCGTCTTAGCAGGGCTTACAAACCTTTTCTCAGCACTGTGTGGGTTTATGGTTTAGTAAAATTTACTATAATCGCCCTTCAGGTTTAGCAGAGAGGTTTCTATAAAACCAAAATTTAAAATTTAAAGAAAAAGGAAAGTAGAACCCTACATAGGACCGAAGAACAAAGGAAAGAGAGCCAACTCAGGAGGCTCTCAGGAGTGTCAGGTAGTATTGGTGAAGGCCTGTTGAAAGAGGTCGATTTTTAAGATGTCTTTTAATTTGGGATGGAAAGGTTCCTGTCGAAGATCTTGAGAGAGAATATTCCAGAGGTGAGGAGCACAGAAGAAGAAAGCCAAGTGTCTGGTTGATTCATACTTTGCCTTGGTGGGAGGGGAGAGCAGGAGACTCTTTGCGTGAAGGGAACAGAGAGCTAGATAAGGAGCATTAAGGATGATTAGTAAAGAGAGATAAGATTGAGTATCAGCATGCAATATTTTGTGAACCATAGTAAGGATTTTGATTTGGACATGAATATGGGTTGGCCCAAGATTAGAACTTTTGCAGTCTGATAGCTTGTCTATTGTTTGGCCTAAAATGGTTTGACAAAATTATTTTGCTGCCAAAATCCTTACGCTGGTTACTGGTCTTTTATCAAGGCAACTTTAAAGTTTTGGGATTGGTCTTCAAAGCTTTGAACTCTGGGCATGCCTACCTTATGAAATGGCTTCAGCGCTACGTCTCATTTCATAGACTCTTCTTGGAAGCTCCATATAAGATCCGATTGCCAAGAATAGCTAAAGGCTGTCTCTCACACTGGCCTAAATTTATTTATTTTATTTAGACAGTTTTGTATACTGCCTTATCCTTCAATCAAAGCGGTCACAGCACAATTGGGGGATACATTTAACACGCGGGGATATGAGACACATACACTAATACTTACAGGGAACATGGGCAATGGACGGTTAAGTGGCTTGCCCAAGACCACAAGGAGCATCTGTGGGACTAGAAACCCCAGTCCTTCCGGCCCAAGGTTGCTGTCCTCTAGTGGGATTTGAACCTCCGACCTTCCGGCCTGAAGTACCTTGCCCCAACCACTAGGCTACTCCTCCCTCTGTGACAGAATTTAAACATCTGAAGGAACCACTTCAATTCAGGAAAACTTGTAAATCATATCTACAGCAATCTATATTTATGTCATTTTACATATTACCTATTTTTTTATGCGTCTGCTGGTTATTATTTTATGTTTAACTGCCATTATGGCCTAGTGGGTTGGATTATGCTAAATTACTGATTTTAGTTATTATTTTAACAGGTCATATACATTGAACCCAATACCCAAAAGCACTTATCCAGCCAGCAGCAGCTGCCAACTGGATAAGTACCGGTGAGAGAGATAGTCAGCAGCAATGTCTGGATAGTGTGCTGAATATTTCCTCTGAGTGCTGTGGCACGTTTAACTTTATGCAACTGGCTATAGGGCTAGCGGATGAAGATTACCATTATTTGAGCGGCCTGCAGCAGTCACCACTGAAACCACTATCCGGAGACTTCCGCTGAATATTCAATCATCTATCCACAGCAATATTGGCATAATTTTTATTTTATTTTTTTTATTATACTTATAACCCACCTTACAACAGCCTAGGTAGGGAATAATGGCATGGATGATAATTACTTCTCTTTCCAAATGGAATTATTTGATTTTTTTGTTTTACAAGTATATGTATACAGCACTAAGCCATTATTTGGATGAGCGGTTTATAAATCTTAATAAATAAACAAACAAAGGGATGCTGTGGGACCACAGGAAGTGTGACATTTTACTTACCAGATAATGTCCTTTCCTTGAGTCCTGCTAAACCAGTCCAGAGAAGTGGGTTGTGTTCCCCTACCAGCAGATTGGTGAAGATAAATATCCAATTAAATGTTCAGGTTTCAATGACATCACTCATGCCTCTATCAGTCTGAGCCACTAAAGGGCACCTCAAGATGCATCCCAAAGCATATGGGAAAGCATGGCAAGTCTCACACAACCTCAACATGGGCAACAATTAAACAGTTGAGAAACTATGTACAAGAGAGATTGAATAGCAGGCTGTCAGTAGGATATAGACCTGCAGAGTCAAGCAAGAAATCACAGCAGACCAACGTACCACCGCAACATAACAGACAAAACACAGTTCCAGGGTTGTGTCCTGGACTGGATTAGCAGGACTCAAGGAAAGCGAAGTTACTCATCTGTAACAGGTGTTCTCCAGGGACAGCAGGAATCAGTCTTCACATATGGATGATGTTGGCACCGACGGAACCCGCATGGAAGCATCTCCCCAGCTTTCAAGGAAAGCCTTTGGTAGATGCACCACACATGCATGTCCCCTTCCCGCCCAAGGGTGCATCTTGGCTCAGTCTAATGACATAACTAAAAGAGCAAAAATAAGATACAGTAAATAAGCAAGTCCAAGGGGAGAAGGGAGGGTTGTGAGGATTGATTCCTGCTGTCCCAAGAGAACACTTGTTACAGGTGAGTAACTACCTCTTTTGCATAGCCTTTGACCTCCCCTCCTCCTGTGCTGTAAGGGCCTCCTGTTTGTTTTGCTATCTCCCTCTTTCTCTTGCATGACTGTGCTCTTTCCTATCATTATTGTAGTTCCTTTCCGTTTTGGCTCCGGCCTCTTATCTGTAACTCTGCACACCGACCTGGTGTTACGAAGGGCAGTCAATCAAGTTCTGCGATAAAGATAAAGATACGCTTTCTTCGGGAACAAGCAGAAAGTCAGTCCTCACATATGGGACTCCCCAGCTACAGGCTACAGAGAACCTGTGACCAAAAGAAAGATGCCACAGCAACCTCCAAAGGGAGAGCCATGACCAGCAGGAGTTTAGCCCCGAGGGAGAGACTCTTGCAAAACCCAAGTGTCTCACAACCGCAATAGATCCAAAATTCTTCAGAGTAATACCACTGTTTAGCCACTGTCTATCCAAAACCAGGTTTAATCTTAGTAGCAACAGAAGAGATAATTGATACTACAAGCCTGTCTAAAACCAGGTTCAATCTTAGAAGCAACAGATGAGACAATTGATATTACAAGCCTGTCTAAAGAAAAAACCCCTGAAGAAACATATAGGCTGTGAAACGCAGAGGCGCCTAGTCTGGCGTTGGGACACTGAAGAAAAAGACAAAGACAAAAGATAAGCTTGCTGTTATAAGATATCTCATATTATCCAACTGGACGTTTGAAATACTAGTTTAGAAAAAGTTATAAGAAAGATATAAGAAATATATGAAAATGGGTCATTGATGCAAAAAGGTGCACTAAGTGATACATATCACCGGAAGTAGCCCGTAAGTCTGAGACCCGCTTAGAAAAAGAAAAGTAGATTTATAAGGAATACTGTTTATAGAATACTTGAATGAAGGAAATATTTACATATTGGAGTAATTAATTTTACATATTGGCTAAACCCAAGTGTCTGGCAGAGAGCCAGTACTTCGGTAGCCTGAACACAGACAGGTCAGAGGACAGGAGTTACCAACATCCCAAAAGAGATTACAGAGTATGGACTGGTCAAAGGCGCGGTCCCATTGGGCTCCCTCTCCAGGTAATAGTGACCTGTGAAGGTATGGACCGAAAAGCAGGTGGTGGCCCGGCAAATTTCCATCATGGGGACGGAATGCAGAATGGCCATGGAAGTAGCCATGGCTCCAACGCTGTGTGCCATGACTCTGTTTCAGTGGGATCCCCCGCCTGCTCATAGGTAAGTGTAATGCAGTCCGCCACCCAGGTGGACAGAGTTCACTTAGTTACTGGGAGCTGCAGATGGCTGGGGTCATAGGATATGAAAAGCTGTTGAGCTTTGCGGTGGCACTCGGACCACTGCAGACAGAAAGACAGGGCTCTCTTACAATCCAGAGTATGGAGAATAATCTTGACCCTGTCGGTGTGAGGCCTGGGAAAGAAGGTGGGGAGCACCACCTCCTGACTGAGGTGGAATGAGGACACTACCTTCAGCAGAAACTGTTCTTGTAGAATCTCGTGTAAGGAGGCTCTGCCATCAGAGCCCGAAGCTTGCTAATTCTGCAAGCTGATATGAGTGCTACCAGGAAGGCAACCTTCCAGGATAAGTACCACAGGTGGCAGGTAACTAAAAGGCTCAAACAGAGGCTTAGTGAGTTGCGAGAGCACCACATTAAGGTCCCATTCCGCCGCCTGGGGGCGGACAGGGGGATTTGGATAACATGAGGCCCAGTAGGAACCGAGACACAAGGGGCTAAGCCGAGAGGGTCTTCCCCTCAATGGAGTGGTGATGCACCGTGATGGCACTTAGGTGTACTCTGACCGAGTTGGTCTTCAGTCCCGCCTGCGACAGGTGAAGCAGGAATTGGAGCACCACATGCAGTGAGCAGGAGAACAGGTTTGTCCATTTCTCTATGCACCACAGTGAGAAATGTTGCCTCTTGAAAGTATACGCCCTTATCATGGAGGCCTTCCGAGAGACCAGGAGGATGTCTTCGACGTCCCGTGGAAGATAGTGCTACCCTTTCAGCAGCAAAGCCATGAGCGAGAGGGACCCCAGGTTGGGGTGTAGGACAGTGCCCTACTCCTGCAAAAGTAGTCCTGGGGCTTGGCCCAGGGGAATCGGCGGTACCATTGATAAGGAGAGGAGCAGTGGGAACCAGAGTTGTCTAGGCCACTGAGATGCTATCAACAATAGCAATGCTCTGTCGCATTGAGTCTTGAACAGGGTCTTGGCTATCAGAGGTGCTGGTGGGGGAAGGCGTACAGGAGACCTTCCAACCACGGGCTGAGAAATGCATCTACCACTACCCAAGATGGGTGCAGTCGGCAGGAGCAGAAATAGGGCAACAGCGCGTTGTCTGCGCTGGTGAACAGGTCCATCACTGGGATATTCCAGAGCCAGAACAGCTTTGAGGCCACTGCTGGGTCCAGGTGCCACTTGTGCGGCTGGGGTACCCTGCTCAACTTGTCCGCCAAGATATTGTCTTGGCCCAGGAGGTAGACCGCTCTCAGGAGTATCCTGTTGTGCGTGGCATAAGAGCAGAGGACTACCGCCTCCTGGCAGAAGGGATATGACCCCGTTCCCCCCTGTATGTTCACACAGAACATCGCAACATAATTGTCGGACTAGATCAGCACCATGGGGTGCAGTAGCTGGTGGCCTGGGAGCCCATTAGAGAGGCATACGTGGTGAGGACTTTCTGGGGGGCTGGGTGCATGGAAGGGCATCCCAGCCTGAAGGTGACCTGGATTTTGCCACCATCCGAGGGAGTCCACCAGCTGGCAGGTCATGTGCATCCTGCACCTGAGCCTGACTGGGCTGCTCTCATGTGTAGGCGGGCATCTGGGGTCATGTGGACCGTGGAGGTCATGTGTCCCAGCAGGCGGAGAAGACGACGGGTGGGTAGGGCCCTGCGCTGTGGCTAATTCCCTGAGGCATGCTGACCTCTCCTGAGGGAGGAAAGCTTTTGCCTGAAGGGTGTCCAGCTGTGCCCCTATGAATTCTAGACGCTAAGCAGAAGTGAGCTGGGATGGGGTAGTTTATGACAAACCCCAGGAGCTGCACGGCATTTATAGTGCGTCCAGTGGCGCACTGTGCCTCTGCAGCTGTGACCCTCTTATGAGCCAGTCGTCCAGGAAGGGGAAGATGAAGGCCCCTTGAAGCCTGAAATGGGCTGCGCGCACTGCGAGGCACTTTGTATTGGTAGTGTTTTCTCCCCACCACGAACCAGAGGTATTTTCTGCAGCTGGGGTGGATTAGGATGCGAATGTAAGAATCCTTTAGGTCTAAGGAGCAAAGCCAGTCTCCCTGCTGGAGGAATGGCAGCAGTGTTCCAAGGGAGAGCATCTTGAACTTCTCCCTAACCAAAAACCTGTTAAGCTCTCGTACGCCCAGGATGGGCCCGAGGCCCCCAGTCCTCTTGGGGACGAGGAAGTACCTGTAGTAGAAGCCGGTGCCTCAGAGGTGTTTTAAGACTGGCTCTACTGCTTTGTCCCGGGGTAGTCCTGCTAGCTCGGTGAGGAGCAGGGTCTGGTGAAGGAGAAGCCTGGTGGGCTCTCCTGGGAAGAAAGGGGGCAGTACCTGATGTAGGTGGAGGAGGTAACCTTCCTTGACCACCTGTAACATCCAGGCATCGGTGGTGATGGCTGTCCACCTGTGGGCAAACAGGGCTAGGAACCCCTCTGGTGGCAGCAAAGGACCCCCTAGGGGTGTGAGGGTCACGCCCAGGTCATTAAAAGCCTCCCCCGGGCTGGGCCTGAGCCAGTGCCTGCGGCTTCGGGGCTTTAAGCTTTCTGGGACCATGTCCCTGGCCTTTTTGTTGCTGGGCCTGCTGAGGGCCCGAGAAGGCTTAGAAGTGTGGAGTAGTAATGAAGCCCCCCCTTTCTTCCTTGGGAAGAAGGACTTTTTCCCCTGAGGTTTTCTTTCAGGGTTGCACCGAGGTCTTTTTCGAGAACCTGGTTCTCATCACATACTCGGTCTCTATCCCCGCTGCTTTGTCCGCCATAGGTTTCCCTAACAGGTTTTCACCTGTGCAGGGGACATCAATCA
This sequence comes from Ichthyophis bannanicus, assembly GCA_033557465.1. Lineage (NCBI taxonomy): Eukaryota > Metazoa > Chordata > Amphibia > Gymnophiona > Ichthyophiidae > Ichthyophis > Ichthyophis bannanicus. Next base: position 806,094,083 of record CM066036.1, read on the forward strand.
GTATGTCCTGTACCCATTGTTCCAGGTCTTTAGACTACAGAAAAACTTGTCGTCCGGACCCAATGCCTGCGGCGGCCACCCTAACCGATGATGCGAAGCAATCATAGGCTGCTCAGGACAGGAACTTTGAACATTGCTTTTTACCACAGAGATTGGGGTCTTGAACCTCTGTAGGTGTTTTCTATCAAGGCCTGCCAAGAATCCTCTGAGCTCCCTTGACACTTCCTTCAGATACATGCTGAAGTAGAACTGGTGTGAGTGGATTTGACATGTTAGCATCGAGCCCTGAAAAGCTTTTCAGCCAAGGGCGTCGAGGGCTCAGGCCTCCCTGCCGAGTGGTACCAATGAGTTTGTCTTCTGGCTCTTAAGCCGGCGCATGGCTGACTCCATAATCACTGAGCTAAAGGGGAGCTGGGTCTTTCGGAACCCAGGGCTCTGGCATACCTGGTACATGGCATTGAGGCGCCTACTGACAATTGGTACCAACGCCGGTGTTTCCCACATCTGGATGAGGCGGCAATCGAGGATCGGGGGTACTGGGACCTTAAGTACAGTCAAACCTCGGTTTTCGTATGCCCCAGTTTTCGTTAGCTTCGGTTTTCAACAACTTTTTTCATTGCAATTTTGTCCCGGTTCTCGTACATCCGCTCGGTTTTCGTACAATTAAATGGTCCGTACCGGGGGGTGGGGGCGCTCAGCTCTTTGCTTTCAGCGATCCTGCAGTACTGTACTGTGAGAGTGTGGCTTCCGACGCTCCCTGCTGATGGCGAAACTTTGAGGGATCTGTCCGGTGAGGTGAGAGAAGTGCCGGGAGCTGTTCTGCTCATGCTGATGCTGAGAATTGGAGGCGGGGGAGAGAGTCGGCGATCAGAGGTGTGCGAAAGAAGTGCCGGGAGCTGTTCTGCCGGTCTGATTCTGAGAATTGGAGGCGGGGAGAGAGTCGGCGATCAGAAGTGTGTGAGAGAAGTGCCGGGAGCTGTTCTGCTCATGCTGATGCTGAGAATTGGAGGCGGGGAGAGAGTCGGCGACAATGCCTTGTTCCATTTTAGGCAAATCTTAAAGAGACGCCAGAAACAGACCTCTCTGTACAGATTTTTTGTGCGACAGGGGTCCAGTGACTCTCAAGCTGGTCCTAGTGCCAGTAAAATACAAAGAAGGGAAGTAACCCCGGATAGGGCCTTGATACCCGAGGTCCTTATGGAGGGGGGATTCCTCTTCCAAACAATAACCTCTCCTCCTCCCTCTCCCCTCCTCGCCGTCTTCCATATGCCAAGAAGAGTCTTCAATAAAGGTAAAAGTGATGTTAAATGTTCATTTATCCATTTCATTAGTCATTTATATTTATTTCTCATTGTTTTCTGTATGTAAAAATATAGTTATTCTCTATAAAATGTATTTTTTGTGAATACTTTTGGGTGTCTGGAACGGATTAATTGGATTTACATTATTTCTTATGGGAAATATTGCTTCAGTTTTCATTCATTTCAGTTTTAGTCAGACTTTTTCGAACGGATTAATCATGAAAACCGAAGTTTGACTGTATATCCTTCAGGGGTGCCTCATATTGGAATATCTCAGTTCGCAGGTCCTCCTTGGCCTCTGTTTCAATCGAGAGAGCCTTGGACATGTCATAAGAACATAAGATATGCCATACTGGGTCAGATCAAGGTCCATCATATCCAATATCCTGTTTCCAACAGTGGCCAATCTAGGTCACAAGTACCTAGCAGTTTCCCTAAAAGACACAGGTTCCTCAATGCTTGTATTGGGGCAAGCAATTGTTTTCCTGGGTCCCTTTAATAATGGTTTATGGACCTTTCCTCCAGGAACTTGTCCAAATCTTTTTTAAACCCAGCTATACTAACAGCTTTTACTACATCCTCCAGTAATGAATTCCAGAGTTTGATTACACGTTGATCCCTCACAAAATAGAGGAATGCAATGTCCTCGGGTGGGGAGTGGCATCGGGGGAGATGGCTCCAAGGGCATGTCACAGTGTCACCTCGTGTCTGGGGACTCTGAGTCCAAATTGCAAACTGAGGACGAAAAGTCGAAGTATGAGTCCAATGCCGCACAGTCACCTAGGTTGAGGACCACTCTCCATGGTGCAGGACCTCCACAGGATCATCAATCCAAGCCGCGGGCACTCTCTGGGGAGGACTGATGTCCCGAAGAACGGGACCGGAATCTCGACCGGGGCTGGGGGATTTCTAGAGGACAAAGGCACTCAAGGACCAGCTTGAAGTCCTGGGAAGCCCTCGATGTCGAGGTTCCCGTCATCAGGGCGGGTGAGCAGGACATAAATGCCCACTGTATGGCCACTAGGGCAGATATACTGCTCTCTAGGACTGCCATTTTGGTATTCATGCCAGTTGGCTCCGCAGCCTTTGATGCGGGCATCAAAGACTTCGGGCCCTAAATCGGTACTGTCGAGTGGGAGTCCTCGATGAGGATGGCCTTGGGGGCCTGAAGCCAGTCAGCAGGAGCCAACAACTCCTTGCAGGATAACTCGGAGAGCCGCTCCTGCCCCAACTCCTCGGACTCACGCCTGGGGCTGCGGGATCTGGGGTGGAATTTCACCTTCTTCCCAGATCCATCCTCTAAGGCGATCTTCGAGGATTTTTTTTTTCTTATGCTCCACCTCCGGAGACTTCTACTTGGAGGAACCATGGCTGCGGGACTCTGAGGAGGCTCTGGCTTTGCGGGACACTGAGGTATCAGAGGGGACGCTGGAGCATGGTGTTACCGGAGACTACAGGATAGTCGGACTTATGAAAAAACTTTTCCTGCTGCTGATGGCAATTTTTTAAGGCCTTTGGGGTCATTGTTCTGCAGAGCTCGCAGTCAGAGTCGTCGTGCTCTGGGCCAAGGCATCGGAGGCATTAGAAGTGTGGATCGGCACGTGACATAAGTGGCTTCAAAAAGTGTGATTGGTATGGCAAAGTTGAGGCCATCAGAAAAAGGGGGTCCCTGCCTTCCAGCAGGGGTTTGAGGCCTTTGGCTAAAAAAGGGCGCAAACACCGGTCGAGGCAGACCTAGATGAAAAAAATGGGACATGGATAGATGAATCCAAGGAGCGACGGCAAGGCGAGCTGGCTTGCGGGCAGGAAGGAACTGGTATGCAAACTGGACAAATTGTAACTATAAAAAAAAATTTTTTGACTTTTTCCAGGGAAAAAAGGACAACGTCCAAAGGGCACCGTGCAAAAAAAGGAGACTGAGGCAAGATGACACCCTTGGGTGGGAAGTGGACCATGCATGCGTGGTGTATCTCCCAAAGGCTTTCCTTGAAAGCTGGGGAGATGCTTCTGTGCGGGCTCCGTATGCACCTGTCGTCACCCATATGTGAGGACTGACTTCCTGCTTGTTCCCAGAGAAAGGATATTAGCTGGTATGTAAAATATTACCTTCCATATCTTTCTACTAGACTAGTCCAGAAAAGTGGGACATACCAAAGCTACATCTCCAGTGTCCAAGCAGTAATGCTTGACAAAATGTGAAAAGTGATGTCCATAATGCCACTCAACAAAAATCTGTAGGGGCTACTGAGCTACATTCCGCCCATGAGGACACTTGCACCTGAGAAGAACGGGCACACAACCTTCTGGGACCAGCTGGTTCCATCAAAGATACGCCGAGGCAATTTCCTCCTTGATCTAGCGCCCCAAGGTAGAGACTTGGCTGCTGCGACATCCTTGCACTGGCCAGCAAACAGGACAAAAGATGATCAGACTTACAGAAAGAATTTGTAAACTCCAAGTCCGGGAGAAGCACCCTCCGGACATTCACAAGGTGAAGATTCTTATCTTTCCCCCTCTATGCTGCTCCTTAGAAGAAGACAAGTAAACCACCTTGTTCACATGACAGGGAGATATCGCCTTGGGCAAAAAAAAATGCATAGGTCAAACAGAAATGGCCATCTCTGAAAAGTACAAATATGGATCCCAGCAAGACAGAGCCTGCAGTTCGGAAATCCGCCTTGCAGAAGAAATCACAACCAAAAAAAACAGCCTTGAGAGTAAAGCCCTTCAGTAACATGTTTCAGAGGCTCAAAGGGTTCCAACACCAGGGCCCCAAGCACCAGACAGAGATACTAGGAAGAGACAAATGATCAGAGGGGAGGACATAGACGTCAAACCCCTTGAAGAAAATATAAAACATCAGGGTGCAAGACTGAAGACTTTCCAGCCACCAGAGCTCTGAAACAGGACAAGGCTGCTATAGCATGCATCACGTAAAGTATAACAATAAAAAATAAATAAATCATTAACTAAATGAATACTTAAATGTTTCAGAACACAAGATAAAAATATATCAAATTATACACATTAATATAAATTAAAAACATATATGTCAATAAATAATAAGAACTCACATAAAACCATGGTAAAAAAAGTCATGATAAAGAAGAAATGCAAGGCTGAAACAGGAGAAAGAACAATAAAATGGAAGACAAAAATAAAAGGATATATGGTTTTATCCTTCTTTTTTACCTTTTATTTTTGTCTTCCATTTTGTTGGTCCTTTTCCTGTTTCAGCTTGCGTTTCTTCTCCATCATGATTTTTAAACCATGGTTTTATATGTGTTCTTATTATCTATTACTGTCTGGCACCCTTCCATCCTTGGTGAAATTCAGGAATGGGCCCCAAAACCTACACAGGATAGAAACAGGAGAAACCCCCTCTGGAGGTAACCGTCTCTGGGCCCACGAACTCCACTGAAAAGCTAGTTACTCACCTGAGATGTTCTCCGGGGACAGCAGGAATCAGTCCTCACATATGGGTGACATCAGCGCAGATGGAGCCTGCGTGGAAGCATCTCCCCAGCTCTCAAAGAAAGCCTTTGGGAGATGCACCACACATGCGTGATCCCCTTCCCGCTCAAGGGTGCCATCTTGCCTCAGTCTAATGACATAGCTAAGACAGCAAAAATAAAATATGGTAAAGAAGCAAATCCAAAGGGAGGAGGAAGGGTTGCAAGGACTGAATCCTGCTGTCCCCAGAGAACACCTGTTACAGGTAAGTAACTATGTTTTCTCTGGGAACAAGCAGGAAGTTGGTCCTCACATATGGGACTCCCAAGCTACAGGCTACTGAGAACCTGTACTAAACACCACTGGTGACCAAAGAAGGTGAGCCGTGAGCTACAGCAGTTGAGTCCCAACTGAGAGACTCTCACAAGACCCAAGTGTCCAATGGGGAACCAGAATTCCAGTAGCCTAAACACAGAAGAGTCGGAGGGCAGGAGTTGCCTATACCCTGAAGAGATTACAGAGCATGGCATGGCCAAAGGCACTGTCCCGTCGGGACTCCCTCTCCAGGCAGTAGAGAGCTGCAAATGTATGGCCCAGCTGATTTCTGTCACAGGTATGGAATGCAGATTTACTACAGAGGTAGCCATGGCTCTGATGTGGTGTTCCATGACCGCTAGTCTACTAAGATCTTAGCCTGCTCATAGGCAAGGGCAATGCAGTCCGCCACCCAAGTGGACAGAATTTGCTTGGTTACTGGAAGCCCCTGTCAACTGGGGTCATAGGAGTCAAAGAGCTTTTATGTTAAATCAGTCAGGGCCTAGTAGCAGCAGTTTAAGTTTAAATTTAAAACACATTAGAGAACCTTTTGATTACATTTCATACCCAGCAGAGAGCTTGTAGTTTAAATTTAACAGTCACTCAGGGCCTAGTATCAGCAAAGTACTTTTAGTTTAAATTTAACACACAGAAGAGAGCTTTCTGGTTAAATTTGGAACCCAGCAGAAAGCTGTAGTTTAAATTTAATAGTCACACAGGGCCTAGCATCAGCAAAGTACTTTTAGTTTAAATTTAAAACACAGAAGAGAGCTTTCTGGTTAAATTTAGAACCCAGCAGAGAGCTTGTAGTTTAAATTTCATAATAAGTTAGAGCCTAGCAGCAGCAAAGAGCTATAATTTAAATCAAATAAGAATATAGCTTACCTCAGCAGCAGAGGACAGGGTACTGTGTAGCAGCCCTCTTTTAATAAGTGTTATTTCCCTCCCTCACTCCCCACACCCACCCACCCCTGGGATAATCGTAGCTTTATAGGTACTTACACATCTTAAAAGACAGGAGGTGCTCTCAGGTGAAGCTTGTTACCCAAATCAGTCATACACTAAGGACCTGAGATTAATTAAGCTTCAGTTGAACAAGGTATATTAAACGTATTAGGTTCAGTTTTATTGGTATAAATATCCATAGCAACCCTTAGTAAGTAAAGAACTTAAAGATCTAAACAAAAACTTAAAACTAAGATGCAGACAGCAGTCCAGCAGCGAGATGGGGGCTTTCCAGTCTTTTGCATTGAGTGTCACATGTATGATTTTCTCCCAGTTGGTGAGAGGTCTTACGTGTGCACTAGGTGCAAGGAGCTCTTTGCTCTCAGGGAACGAGACCGTTCTCTAGAGGCTAGAGTAGCAGACTTGGAAAACATAAGAAAGACAGAGAGTTACATAGACGAGACCTACAGGGATATAGTCCTGAAGTCCCACCTCCAGTCTGGCAGCATCCCTGTTGCCATGGAGGAGAGAGGTCACGTGACAGGAGAGCATCACCCTGGTGTGGCAGGAAGTGATCCTGTAACAATGACCTGTCCTCAAGGTGAGTAAAACCCCTCTCGCACCGAGGAGGTTTCTCCAGGGCCAAGTGCCCATGAGGGAAGGGTTAGGACAGCAGTTATAGTTGGTGATGATTCGATCATTAGGCATGTAGATAGCTGGGTGGCTGGTAGACGTGAGGATCGCCTGGTAACATGCCTGCCTGGTGCGAAGGTAGCGGACCTCACGCGCCACCTAGATAAGGTCTTAGATAGTGCTGGGGAGGAGTCTGCTGTCTTGGTACATGTCGGTACCAATGACATAGGAAAATGTGGTAGGGAGGTTCTGGAAGCTAAATTTAGGCTTTTAGGTAGGAAGTTGAAATCCAGAACTTCCAGGGTAGCATTCTCCGAAATGCTTCCCTTTCCACGCGCAGGACCCAAAAAGGCAGGCAGAGCTCCGGAGTCTCAATGCGTGGATGAGACAATGGTGCAGAGATGAGGGGTTTGGATTTGTTAGGAACTGGGGAACATTCTGGGGAAAGGAGGGGCTCTTCCGAAGGGATGGGCTTCACCTTAACCGGGATGGAACCAGGCTGCTGGCATTAACCTTTAAAAAGGAGATAGAGCAGCTTTTAAACTAGATAATAGGGGAAAGCCGACAGTCGCCCAAGAGCGCATGGTTCGGAAGAATGTATCCTTGAAGGATACTACAAAAAGCAGAGAGGTTCCAAAAAAGAGTAAAGTAGCCCAAATGCCCTCGAGTATGGAGCAGACAGAGCTTAAAGATCCCAAATTACCCATGTCTACCAATAGCCAAATTAATATGAATAAAATACAGTCTCTAAAATGCTTGTATGCAAATGCTAGAAGTCTAAAAAACAAGATGGGAGAGTTAGAATATATAGCACTAAACGAGAGGTTAGATATGATTGGAATATCAGAGACATGGTGGAAGGAGGACAACCAGTGGGACACTGTGATACCTGGGTACAAACTATATCGTAATGATAGAGCTGATCAAATTGGTGGAGGGGTTGCGCTCTATGTTAGAGAGGGCATTGAGTCAGAAAGGATTCAAGTTTTTCAAGAAACAAAATTTGCTGTAGAATCTCTATGGATTGAAATTCCATGTAAAAAGGGGAAGGCGATGGCAGTGGGGGTGTACTATCGTCCGCCTGGCCAGAATGAACAAATGGATGATGAAATGCTCAAAGAAATCAAGGAAGCTAGCAAAAGTTACAGTGCACTAATAATAATGGGTGATTTCAATTACCCCGGCATCGACTGGGTCAGTGTCACAGCAGGACATGCTAGGGAGATAAAGTTCCTGGATGAAATAAATGACTGCTTCTTGGAGCAGCTGGTTCATGAACCGACCAGAAGGGAAGCCATATTAGACCTAGTCCTTAGTGGAACACCAGATCTAGTGCAAGAGATAAGGGTGTTGGGGCCACTTGGCAATAGTGATCATAGCATGATCGCCTTTGATTTAATTAGTGGAGGAGGGATAGTAAGGAAATCCACAGTACTACCCTTTAACTTTCGTAAGGGAGACTATGATAAAATGAGGAAAACAGTTAAGAAAAAACTAAGAGGAGCAGTTGCAAAGGTTAAAGACGTACATCAAGCTTGGATGTTGTCGAAAAATACTATCTTGGAAGCCCAGACCAGCTGTATTCCACGCTTTAAGAAAAGTGGAAGGAAGTCCAAAAAACTGCCAGCATGGTTTAAAGGTGAGGTCAGAGAGGCTGTTGTTGCTAAAAAAGCATCTTTCAGGAAATGGAAAAAAGAGCCAAATGACGAAACCTGGAGACAGCACAAGCACTGGCAAGTCAACTGCAAGGCATTGATAAGGCAGGCAAAGAGAGAATTTGAGAAGAAGCTTGCTGCGGAAGCAAAAACACGAAATAAAGACCTTTTCAAGTACATTCGTAGCAAAAAACCTGTGAGAGAGTCAGTTGGTCCATTAGATGGCCTAGGGAGGAGGGAGGAGTGGCCTAGTGGTAAGGACAAGGTACTTCAGGCCGGAGGGCCGGGGGTTCAAGTCCCACCTGGGGACAGCAATCTCAGGTCGGAGGGACTGGGATTTCTAGTCCTATAGGCATTCCTTGTGGTCTTGGGCAAGCCACTTAACCCTCCATTGCCCATGTTCCCTGTAAGTATTAGCGTATGTGTGTCATATCCCCTCGTGTTAAATGTATCTCCCAATTGACCGCTTTGACCCGGTGAAAAGCGGGATATAAATACAGCTAAATAAAATAAATAAAATAAAAAATAAATAGATGATAAGAACATAAGAACATAAGATATGCCATACTGGGTCAGACCAAGGTCCATCAAGCCCAGTATTCTGTTTCCAACAGTGGCCAATCTAGGTCATATGTACCTAGCAGTTTCCCCAGGAGACACAAATTCCACAATGCTTGTACTGGGTCAAGCATTGATATCTTCGGTCACTTCTTAATAATGGTTTATGATAGAGGAGTTAAAGGGGCACTAAGAGGCGACAAGGCGATATCGGAGAGACTGAATGAATTCTTTACTTCGGTCTTTACTGAGGAAGATGTAGGGATGTTACCCATGACTGAAGTTTTATTTAAAGGTGCGGAAGAATTGAAGGAAATATCGATACATCGGGAAGATGTATTACAACTATTAGATAAACTGAAGAGTAGCAAATCACCTGGGCCGGATGGTATACATCCAAGGGTGTTGAAAGAACTGAAATATGAGATTGCAGACCTGCTCTTAGTAATCTGTGAACTATCATTAAAATCATCTCTAATACCTGAAGATTGGAGGATCGCCAATGTAACACCAATTTTTAAAAAGGGTTCCAGGGGTGATCCGGGAAACTACGGACCGGTGAGCCTGACGTCAGTACCGGGAAAAATGGTAGAAGCCATCATAAAGAATAAAAGTACTCAGCATGTAGATAGTCATGGCCTAATGGGAGACAGCCAACATGGCTTTAGACAAGGAAGATCTTCTCTTACTAATCTGTTATGTTTTTTTGAAAGTGTGAATAAACAGGTGGACAAAGGTGAGTCGGTTGATATAGTGTATCTGTACTTTCAGAAAGCCTTTGACAAGGTCCCTCATCAGAGACTTTTGGCAAAACTAAAGAGTCATGGGATAGGAGGCAGTGTACTACTGTGGATCAGGAACTGGTTAAAAGACAGAAAGCAGAGGGTTGGGCTAAATGGCCAATTTTCCCAATGGAGAAAGGTGAATAGTGGTGTACCCCAGGGATCTGTGCTGGGTCCGCTGCTTTTTGACATATTCATAAATGACCTGGAAAGTGGAATAACGAGTGAGGTTATCAAATCTGCAGATGACACAAAACTATTTGAAGTTGTTAAAACCCAAGAGGATTGTGGAAAATTGCAAGAGGATCTTGATAAATTGGAAGACTGGGCATTAAAATGGCAGATGAAATTTAATGTGGACAAGTGCAAAGTTATGCACCTAGGGAAGAACAACCCAAACTATGGTTACACAATGCAAGGTTCCACATTAGGAACCACCACCCAGGAAAAAGATTTAGGCGTCATTGTAGATAACATGTTAAAACCCTCGGCCCAGTGTGCAGCAGCAGCCAAGAGAGCAAATAGAATGCTAGATATCATAATGAAAGGAATGGAAAATAAAACAAAAGATATTATAATGCCTCTATACCGTTCCATGGTGAGACCGCACCTTGAATATTGTGTGCAATCCTGGTCGCCGTATCTTAAAAAGGATATAGCGTTATTAGAAAAGGTTCAGAGAAGAGCCACCAAAATGGTAAAGGGGATGGATGGATACTCCTATGAAGAAAGGCTAAAAAGGTTAGGGCTCTTTAACCTGGAAAAGGGGAGATATGATAGAAGTCTATAAATTAATGAACGGAGTGGAACAGGTAAACGTAGATCGATTGTTTACGTTATCAGAATATAGAAAGACTAGGGGACATGCAATGAAGCTACAGGGTAAGCTATTTAAGACTAATAAAAGAAAATATTTTTTCACTCAACGTGTAATCAAACTCTGGAATTTGTTACCGGAGGATGTAGTAAAGGCTGTTAGTGTAGCTGGGTTTAAAAAAGGTTTGGACAAGTTCCTGGAGGAAAGGTCCATAAACCATTGTTAAGAAGGGACCCAGGATATCAATGCTTGAGCCAGTACAAGAATTGTGGAACCTGTGTCTTTTGGGGAAACTGCTAGGTACGTATGACCTAGATTGGCCACTGTTGGAAACAGAATACTGGGCTTGATGGACCTTGGTCTGACCCAGTATGGCATCTCTTATGTTCTTAGAGCTGAGGCGCCTTGCGGTGGCCCTGAATCCATTGCAGATAGAAGGACAGGGCACTATTACAATCCAGAGTATGGAGAACGGTCTCTGCCTTGCCGGCGTGAGGAATTAGGAAGGTGGGGAGCACCACTTCCTGATTGAGGTGGAAGGGGAACACCACCTGTCAGAAACCTGGGGTGTGTGTGGAGCACCACCCTGTTCTTGTAGAACCTTGTTTAGGATGGCTCTGCCATTGAAGCCTAGAGCTTGCTGATCCTGCGAGCTGATATGAGTGCCATGAAAAAGATAACCTTCCAGGAGAGATACCGCCGGTGGCAAGTAGCCAGGGGCTCAAACGGCGGCTTAGTGAGCTGTGAGAGCAGCACATTGAGATCCCATTCTGCCGCTGGTGGACAGATGAGGGGCTTGGACAACATAAGGCCCCACAGGAAACGACAGATAAGGGGCTAAGCCGAGAGGGGTCTGCCCTCAACAGCGTGGTAGTGCGACTCAATAGCTCTCAGGTGCACTCTGATTGTCAGACTTCAGTCCCACCTGTGACAGGCTGGCTAGGTACTGGAGCACCAACTGCATCGAGCAGGGAACGGGTTTGCCTGCCTCTCGGCGCACCACACCAAAAATTGATGCCCCTTGAAGGTGTATGCCTTTCTCGTGGAGACCTTGCAGGAGACCAAAAGGATCTCCTCCACATCATGTGGAAGGTTGAAAGGAGCTAGAGCTATCCTTTCAGTAACCAAGCCATAAGTGACAGGGACCCCAGGTTGGGGGGTAGGAGAGAGCCCTCCTCCTGTGAAAGATATCCTGGTGCACAGCCTAGGAGAATCGAAGGCGCCGCCAACAGAGAAGCAGTAGGAACAAAGGTTGCCCAGGCCACCAGAGGAACTATCAAAATCAGTGAAGCCCTGTTGCGTTGGACCTTGAAGTTGACCAGCGGTGTGGGCAGGAAGGCATAAAGGGGTCCTTCCATCTATGGGATGAGGAACGCATTCACTGCTACCTGGGACGGGTGTGGCTGGCAGAAGCGAGGCAACTGTGTGTTGTCCAGGTTGGCAAACAGGTCTACTAGGATGACGCCCCAGTGTCGGAAAAGCCAGGCGGCCATTCTGGGGTCCAGGCGCCACTTGGGCGGCTGGAAGACACTGCTCAGCCTGTCTGCCAGAGCGTTGTCCAGGCCCAGGAGATAGACTGCCCACAGGAGCAACCCGTTGCTTGTCTCATATGAGAGGGCTACCGCCTTCTGGCAGAGGGAGTGCGGCCCCATACCTCCTTGTTTGTTGACATATAACATTGCGACTTGGTTGTCCATCTGGATCAGCACAGACTGGTGCTGCAACCGGTAGTGAAAGGCTCGGAGGGCCCGAAATATCTCCCGGAACTCCAGGAGGTTGTTCTGCAAATGGCAGTCCACCTGGGACCACATGCCTTGGGTGTGGAGGTCCTCGCAATGAGCTCCCCATCCTCGCAGGGAGGTGTTCGTAGTAATGAACCTCTGGGGTGTGGGTGACTGGAAAGACATCCCGGCCTGAAGGTGGCAGGGTGTCTGCCACCAGTTGAGGGAGTCCGCCAATAGATGGGTCACTTTTACCCTGTCTCGAAGCCTGCCTATGGCTTGTGTCCACTGGGAGCCAAATCACCACTAAGTTGCCCTCATATGCATGCGTACGCACGGGCTTATGTGGACCATGGAGGCCATGTGTCCCAGCAGGTGGAGGACAAGGTGAGCGGGCACCGCCCGACTGTGTTGCACTTCTGCAGTTAGCATTCTGAGGCGTTCTGTCCTCTCTGGAGGAAGGCCTTGGCCTAGAGCTTGACCAGCTAAGCCTCTATGAACTCTAGGCACTGTGCTGGAGAGAGGTGGGACTTAGGGTAGTTGATGATGAGCCCCAGATGCTGTAGGACATAGATGGTGTGCTCAGTGGCATGGTGTACTTCTGCAGCTGTGCCTCCCCTTATGAGTCAGTCATTCAAGTAGGGAAAGGCGAAGGCCCCTTGGAGATGAAGGTGGGCTGCGACCACTGCTGGGCACTTGGGGAAGACCCTCGGCGATGACTCCAGCCCGAAGAGTAGCACCCTGTACTGGTAGTGACCTCCTCCCACCACGAACCAGAGGTATTGTCGGTGGTTGGGCTGGATCAAGATATGTGTATAAGCATCTTTCAAGTCTAAGGAGCATAGCCAGTCTCCCTGCTGGACATAAGGCAGCAGTGTTCCAAGGGAGAGCAACTAGAACTTCCCTCACCAGAAACCTGTTCAAGTCCCATAGGTCCAGGATGGGCCTGTGGCCCCCTGTTCACTTGGGGATGAAGAAATATCTGAAGTAGAAGCCTTTGTCCCAGAGATGTTTGGGCAGTGGGTCCACCGCCTTGTTCTCCTAGGATGAATGGGGGTGGCATCTGTTGCAGGTGGAGGAGGTATCCCTCCTTGACTACTTTCAGCACCCAGGAGTTGGTGGTGATGGAGGACCACCTGTGGGCAAACTGGGCCAGAAGTACCCCCCCCCCCTGCCATGGGCTGCTGAGGGCTTCCTGGGGGTGAGGAGGCCATAACCAAGGAGTCAAAAACTCCCTCCAGGCTGGGCCAGGCCCAGTGCCTGGGTCTTAGGCTTGCAGGGGCCATGCCCTTGCCCCTTGGAATGTTGCACCTGCTATGGGACACAGAAAGCTTGGTACTGAATGGCATTACCAAACACTCTCTTCTTTCTTGGGAAGTAAGGCTTCTTCCCCAGGGCCTTATTATGGTGGTGCACCAAAGTCTTCTTTGAAAGTCTGATCCTGGTCAGGAACTCTGTCTCTATCTCAGCAGCCTTGTCTGACATGGGTATTCCGAAGTAGTTCTCTCCGGTGCAAGGGACATTGATTATTTGTCCTGGACCCGCTGCTCGAGGTCAGATGACCGCAGCCATGCCTGGTGTCAGGCTCCGATGCCCACGGCAGCCACTCTGGCTGAGGATTCAAAGCCATTGTATGCTGCTCGAGACAGGAACTTTGAACACTCTTTTACTGCCGAGGCCATTGACTTGAACCGCTGAAGAGGTACCCCACCAATGCCTGCAGAGAAAATGACGAGCTCCCCCACCAGTTCCTTTAGGTACATGCCGATGTACAACTGATAGGACTGGACTTGGCAAACCAGTATTCGACCCTGATAGCATTTTCGGCCAAGGGGTCCAAGGTTGGCATCTCCCTACTCGGGGCACCAAGGAATGACTCTTTTAGCTCTTGAGTCGCCGCATGGTTGTCTCGACAACCATAGACATGTGAGGGAGCTCGGTTTTTTGGAACCCCAGGCTTCGACAGGCTCGGTATATGGAGTCGAGTTGTATGCTCACAATGGACACCAACACCAGTGTTTCCCAAATACGGAGAAGGAGGCGCTCGAGGATCAGAGGGATGGGCATCATGAGGGCCCTCCTTCGGAGGGGCCTCGTACTGGATGATCTCAAGTTCCTCCATGCGGGGGGTCCTCCTCCTCCTTGATCTCAAACATGAGCGCCTTTGCCATATTCCACACAAAGTCAAGGAAGGCAAAGTCCTCATGCAGGAAACGGCACCGGAGCACTGGTGGAGATGGGTCCAAGAGCATATCTCGGTGTCACCGGGTGTCTGGCGACTCCTCATCCTCAGTCTCCCAGTCTGACTCGAAGTCAAAGGAAGAATCCAAGGCCCAGTGACCCCGGGGACCTGTGATCCAAGCTGCGTGCATTCTCCAGAGAAGATCAGTGTCCCGAGGAACAGGACTGGGACCACATTCAATGCCAATGGGTCTCTCGAGGCGGGGGGCACTCGAGGATCGGCTCAACAACGGGTGAAGCCCTCAAGGTCGAGGGTCCGGTCATCAGGACGGATGAACCAGAGGAACCGGACATCAACACCTGCTGCTGTGCCAGGAGGGCAGTGATACTGCGCTCCAAGTCCGCAGCCTTCAATGCAGGCACCGATGGCTTTGGGGTCAGCGTCTGTTCTGAGGAGGGAGTCTTCGACCAGGATGGCCTCGGGGGTCCAAGGCCAGTCACCCAATGCCAATTACTCCTTCCAGGGTAGCTTGTGAGGCTGCTCCTACTCCGACCCCTCAGACATGCTGGGAACTGCATGGCCTGTTGTGGGATTTACCCATTTTTCCAGACCCATCCTCCGAGGCAGTCTGAGTTTTCGACCTCTTCTTGCGTTCCACCTTCAGAGAGTTCCTCTCGGAGAAGCTGCAGGACTCCAAGGCAACCATGGCATCGCGGGGCACCGAGGTACCAGAGGGGGCCCTGGAGGGTGGTTTACCGGGGACTCTGGCACAGAGCCGGATCTATAGAACAACTTCTCCTGCTGCAGCTGACAACTCTTGATGGCCTTTACAGACATGGACTTTGTGATAAGGAAGCTTATCATAGCTCAGGAAGGAGCTATAGAAAAGGTGAAGTGACTCTGAACAAGCAACCTGTCAGTTCTGGTAGAAATAAGAAAACAGAATTTTCCCATAAAAGACTATCAGTCCCAGAATGCACCAGGTTTCCAACAGCCATTAGAGGAGCTGAAGTGGGGAAACGTGTGTTCAATCAGGAGGGCTATGAGGTAATCCCTAAGCACTCATCTCAAAGGGCAGGGCCTGATTCAGCACAGTTGCGCTGTGTTAGGGAGGAGCACTCATCTAGGCAGAATAAGAGTAGAGTTTATTCTACAGATGACCATCTTCATGATCACCTTGGATATCCAGAGAATTGTCCTCAGTATCCTGAGAATCAGCTTGAGTTTGATCATCAGTTTCATCTGAAGGATCATCAGAAGCAGAAGCCAAACCGGACGGACAGAGAGGGAAAGAGACCCTTTGGAAGAAGGAAGAGAAAAGCCTTTGAGAGGTCTAGAAGAGTCCAAAGCAGTACGTATACTGGGAGGTATTCCAAGGGCCAGCATACACCATTGGACTGGGGAAAGCCAGAGGAATGGTGCTGCAGAGCTAGGAATCACCAGAGGCTACCTGTGAGGGAGACGGCTGCACGTGGAAGGGACCCTAAGACCTGTGCCAGAAGGTATGTGAAGAGAGATCCAGTGTCCAGGGATCTGGATTGGAAGGCTGGACATAAGAACTGGACTACATACTGGCCAGGCTATATAGAGAGGAACTCTAGCAGCAATGGAAGCTCAGGTATGAACACTGATCTATGCCCTAGCTATAACCTTGAAAGACAGCAGGGAAACAAGTATTCTCCTGAAAATGCTCCATTGAGAGATTCATCTGTGCCAATCCATGATATTGAACCCATGCTTGTTGAACAAGGGGGAATAATAGCAGATAAGGATCCTGTTTATATGGACTGCTCTCTATCTAAACTCCGTTGGTAACTTTCTGTTATAAAGTACAGCAACCATCACAAAGAAATACAAATTTGTTCTTTAATCTACTCAGAAAAGCTCCTGAAGCAGGATTTGACCCACACAGTAGAAAGCAAGCCAGCTAAGGGGTTTCAGCTGGATAACTGCTAGCAATTAAGCCTTACCTAATTGCTTGTGAGCTAGGAGAGAATCACTTCTGTATCTATGTGGGAAGTAATCAGAAATTAACCTGAAAAGAACAGTTTGTTTCTTGCTTTGTGGCTTTTCATTTGTTGTTTTCCTGATTTTGACTTTGTTTTTCCAAGTTAACACTGAAAGCAAATAACCTAATTTATGTGCTACCAAGCATATCTGTGTTGGGAGAAATAACCCCATAAATAAATATCTTATTTGCTGATGACACAAAACTATTTAAAGTTGTTAAAACCCAGGAGGATTGTGGAAAATTGCAAGAGGATCTTGATAAATTGGAAGACTGGGCATCAAAATGGCAGATGAAATTTAATGTGGAGAAGTGCAAGGTTATGCACCTAGGGAAGAACAACCCAAACTATGGTTACACGATGCAAGGTTCCACATTAGGAACCACCACCCAAGAAAAAGATTTAGGCGTCCTTGTGGATACCATGTTAAAACCCTCGGCCCAGTGTGCAGCGGCGGCCAAGAGAGCAAATAGAATGCTAGGTATGATAAGGAAAGGAATGGAAAATAAAACAAAAGATATTATAATGCCTCTATATCGTTCCATGGTGAGACCGCTCCTTGAATATTGTGTGCAATTCTGGTCGCCATATCTTAAAAAGGATATAGCAATTTTAGAAAAGGTTCAGAGAAGAGCCACCAAAATGGTAAAGGGGATGGAAGGCTACTCCTATGAAGAAAGGCTAAAAAGGTTGGGGCTCTTTAACCTGGAAAAGAGACGGCTGAGGGGAGATATGATAGAAGTCTATAAATTAATGAACGGAGTGGAACGGGGTAAACGTAGATCGATTGTTTACCTTATCAGAATATAGAAAGACTAGGGGACATGCAATGAAGCTACAGGTAAACTATTTAAGACTAATAAAAGAAAATATTTTTTCACTCAACGTGTAATCAAACTCTGGAATTTGTTACCGGAGGATGTAGTAAAGGCTGTTAGTGTAGCTGGGTTTAAAAAAGGTTTGGACAAGTTCCTGGAGGAAAGGTCCATAAACCATTATTAAGAAGGGACCCAGGATATCAATGCTTGAACCAATACAAGCATTGTGGAACCTGTGTCCCTTGGGGAAACTGCTAGGTACGTATGACCTAGATTGGCCACTGTTGGAAACAGAATACTGGGCTTGATGGACCTTGGTCTGACCCAGTATGGCATATCTTATGTTCTTTATGTTATGTTCTTATGTTCTTTATTGGCTTTACCCAAGAGCACAACTAAATTATTGTCAGCAGCTGTGTCTGGTGTGAATGAACTACATTGCCCACAATACCTTGCAAATCATATAGAAATATGCACTTGCCAAGAGTGTGAAGATTCTCACCCAGGCAGCCGTCTGACAACTTGTAAAGGTCGCATACCAAATTGCTGTGGTCCAACCTGAGGCAACGGAGGCAGCAGTCATGAGGGTCAGTGAGGAACATCATCTTACTGCACCGATCACATTTTTTGAAACCACACTGGAGACCATGGGGAAAAACGGGTCCTTGAACTCCGGCAAGAGTCCGAGACCTACTGGCCAAAAAGGGCGCGAAGCATTGGTCAAGGGACACCTCAAGAAAAAAAATAAATAAACGAACCCGAAGAACGATGCCGAGGCAAGCTGGCTTGGGGGTGGGAAGAAGAACTGGTAAGCATACCGGAAAGGGTAATTTTAAGACAAAAAAGACACTTTTTTCGGGGAAATGGGACAGATGTCCAGTGGGCTCCGTGGAAAAAAGAAGACTGAGGCAAGATGGCACCCTTGGGCAGGAAGGGGACCACACATGCGTGGTGCATCTTCGAAAGCTGGGGAGGTATTTCCACGTGGGTTCCGTCGGCGCCAACGTCACCCATATGTGAGGACTGATTCCTGCTTGTTCCCAGAGAAGGACCAATTACGGGTCCAATGATAGATACCCCAGCAGTCAATCCAGCATGCCCGCAATGGACGAGCCGAGGCCAAAGAGGAAAATGACCCTGCTTGCTTCTCAGGTCTTTTTGGTCTATCATCTGGAAAGCAATAAGACTCGGCCAAGTCCTTCACCAACTTTTCCAATCAGCCCCACAAGGCAGCTTTCCCTTAAGGCAAGTTGAGTTAGCCGGGCTTTAGAGGACGTATCTGCTGCCCGGTGGTAAAGCGAAAACCAACACTACATCACCACCAACAGGGAAATATCCCTAAGCAAGCTAGAACATATGGCATCAGAAGGAAGGCAGTAACTGACTCCAAAAGGAGGGATAGCATCATCCAGCGGGAGAGACTGAATCCACAGAAGCAGGGCTTGAGGCGTCAAACCTACACGCACTGCCCACTGGAGAATAGCAGCTTCCACTACGAACTGGCTATTCAGCAGAGTCTCCATCTTTCTATCCATAATGCCGTTCAAGGCCAATCAAAATTCCTTGGGAGTGGAGGTCCACTTTGTGACAGCCATGATTCCTGCCTGAACCTTGGATGGGTTGAACCATGCGATGTCCTCCTCTCGGGAAGAGCTCACATCCCTTTACACACACTTACCCCCTGGGTGGGAAATCCTAAAGGACCCATTCCGACCGGAACATGTTCTTGATTATTTCCAGAAATGGGAAGACTGCCATGAATATCCGCAGAGCCTGTAGAAAAGGGGAACCTGCAGCCCCTGCTCCATCAATGGAGTGTCAGTCACATAACAGGAAGAGGAAACTCGAGCAATCAATGCTGCGAAATCTCCCTTCTGGGACAGGTGAAAAATACTAGCACCCAGAAGAACCTCTGACAGAGAAAACACTTTTTTTTTTCTTTTGCATCAGATTCCTCAACCGAGATGTCAGAAACAGCACCCAAGTCCAAGTCTCGGACAGACCCCAGCTGACCCACATCTCCAGAAGGCAACCTCCATCTGGGTCGCTTAGGAGGTATGCAAGCTGGGCTTCTACACTATGTCCATCCCTTACGTGCCTGAGCTTTAGGGAATCCAAAGGATGTAACATAGTAACATATTATATGACGGCAGATAAAGACCAGTATGATCCATCTAGTATGTCCGGGCAAGGCGACAAGAGCAGGTGCACCTGCCGCTCCATGCGATCTGAGTTTCCATGTCAAAGACCAGGCTTGCCAGAGGAAAAGAATTTCAGGGAGAACAACCCAGATTCTGAGACTCGCCTCCCTGAGAATGACCCCCAAAACAGGGGACACAGCTGGGGCCAAGCCCTCCATAGAAAGGGAGTAGCCATAAGTACAGTCACCAGAACTCATGGCTGGGCTGTTATTCTTAGACAAAGTGCTATCAGTCACTTCCTACCTTGAGGCAGAAAATGCCAGGCCAACCAAATCCCTTTGTTGGAAGAAGGGAGATAGGACCACCAGTGAAAGGTCAGAGGCTGCAATGCAGTATGAATCCAGCGAGGAAGCTCTTCGCTTGTCACAGGTCAAACAACACTTCCTGGAAGAAGACAGAAAGAGTTAAAGCAAGGCAAACATTTGGACACACTAAAGCCGCACAGGCATAAAAGCATGCTATTGGAGCACATACATGAGCACGTGTTATGGCCACTTGGGGGCAAGAACGCATGTTAAAACCATCTCAATTATTTAGATTTGCATGCTGAGACCGCTTGGGCACAAAGCGCGCAAAGGCAGAAAACATTAACAGCACGCGCTGAAAATGTCAGGAAGCACTGGCACCAAGCCAATGGTTGCCCATGGTCCACCCTGAATTACACCCCAAAATGGACGGGTGTGGGAGCCCCCAACAAGGACAATAACGAAGTTAAGCCTTGGTACTCACCCCTTGGGAGCCTTAGGCATAGCACATCGTGCCAGACTTAGTGCTACTCCACAGACACGGTTTCTTTTTTTCTTATGCTTTCTTAAACAGGCTTGCAACCACATACCTCCGAAGTGTCTTCATTCTTCAGGGAGAGCAAGGGGGGACAGAGGAGGAGGGGGGGCATTGAGGTTGCATGAGGTAGCTGATCTTTTCCAAATCCTTCCAATTTTCTGGCAGCTCAACAGGTCTTTATGATAACAGCGTGGAGCTGAACCAATTTTCCCTCCTTCTTTGGCTAGCAAAAGGACCTTATTTATTTATTTAGCAAGCATTTGTAGCCCGCTCCTTCCAGCGATCAGAAGCGGGTAGGATTGTTGTTGTTGTTGTTAAGTGCCGTCGAGTCGGAGTCGACTCATGGCGACCCTCTGGATAGCTATCCTAAATTGTGTTCGGTCTTCAGTCAGGCGGCTCATTGTTGACAGACTGGTACCCGTAGCTGCTGTTATTGTAGCGATCCATCTCATTGCTGGCCTTCCTCTTTTGCGTTGACCTTCTATCTTGCCAAGCATGATGTCTTTCTCTAATGATCTCTCTCTTCGCATGATGTGTCCGAAGTATGAAAGTCGAAGTCTTGTCATCTGAGCTTCTAAAGAAAGCTTAGGTTTGATCTCCTCTAGTACCGACTGGTTTGTTCTTCGGGCAGTCCATGGTATACACAGTATTCGCCGCCAGCACCATAATTCAAAGGCATCAATTTTCTTCCTGTCTGTCTTTTTCACTGTCCAGCTTTCACATCCATATGATGTTATTGAAAATACCATGGCTTGAACAAGTCGAATCTTTGTATGGAGAGAGACATCTCTGCTCTTGAGAATCTTATCTAGGTCTTTCATAGCCATTCTGCCAAGAGCAATGCGTCGTCTGATTTCTTGACTGCTTGTTGCTTCTTTATTGATAGTTGATCCAAGTAGGTTAAAGTTGTTCACGATTTCAATTTCTTCTCCTTCAACGATGAACCTGTTGATTATGCCAGTTGTCATGATCTTTGTCTTCTTTACATTAAGGTGCAGGCCCATTTTGAGACTATGTTCTTTGATTGTGAGAAGCAAATGTTTCAGATCATCTTCACTTTCAGCCAGTAATGTGGTATCATCAGCATAGCGAAGGTTGTTGATGAGTCTTCCACCAATCTTCACACCTCTGTGGTCTTCATACAGTCCTGCTTCTCTGATGATTTGTTCTGCATATAAATTAAACAGGTAGGGGGAAAAGTATGCAGCCTTGTCTTACACCTTTGCTTATTTTAAAACCATTCTGTTTCTCCTTGTTCCGTTCGAACTGTTGCTTCTTGATCAATGTACAGATTGCGCAAGAGAACGATCAGGTGTTCTGGTATACCCATGCTTCTTAACGTGGCCCAGAGTTTCTCATGGTTTACACAGTCAAAAGCCTTGCTATAGTCGATAAAGCACAAATATATATCCTTTTGGTATTCTTTAGTCTTTTCAAGGATCCATCTCACATCCGCAATGATGTCTCTCGTTCCTCGTCCTTTCCTGAACCCTGCTTGCACTTCAGGTAGTTCTTGTTCTAGGTATGGCTGTAGTCTCTTTTGAATAATCTTCAGTAGAATCTTGCTGGCATGTGGGATCAGAGCGATTGTGCGATAATTTCCACAGTCAGTTGGATCACCTTTCTTTAGTATTGGTATAAACACAGATCTTTTCCAGTCAGTTGGCCATGATGTTGTCTTCCATATTTCTTGGCAGAGCCTTGTAAGTATGGTAACAGCTGCATCAGATTGCTGCAATACTTCTATGGGAATGCCATCAATGCCTGGTGCTTTGTTCTTTGATAAGGCTTTCAATGCTGCTTCAACTTCTTCTTTCATCACCAATGGTTCCTGATCATAAGGTATAGGTTGAAACGGCTGTTGGTCCACTTGATCTTTATCATATAAAAACTCTGTATATTCCTCCCACCTTTTCTTGATCTTCTCAGCATCATTCAATATAGAACCTTGAGCATCTTGTAACATTCCAATTCGAGGCTGGAACTTTTTCTTTAGCTCTCGCAGCTTTAGGAAAGCCGATCTTGTTCTTCCTCTAATAGTTTCTGCTTCTATTTCCTTGCAAGTGTCATTGTAGTACTTTTCCTTGTCCTGTCTTGCTGCACGTTGGAAATCTCTGTTGAGTTCTGAGATTGTCTTTCTTTCTCCTTTGGCTTTAGCTTCTCTGCGTTTCTGGGCAATTTTCAGAGTTTTCTTCTTCCGTCATCCATTTTGGCCGTTTTTTGCTTTTTCACCTTTTGTAGAGACTTCTCGCTTTCTTCCAGCACAACCTTCTTGACGTCATTCCATAACTCTTCCGGAGCTCTGTCATTTGTATCTAAAGCAGCAAATCGATTTTGCAGGCAGTCTTTAAATTCCAGTGGTATATTCTCAAGGTCATATTTTGCTGCATTCATGAGTGGTTTGCTCTTTTCAACTTTAGCTTGAGTTTGCATACTAGTAGTTGATGATCTGTACCACAGTCAGCTCCAGGTTTTGTCTTTGTTGATGTTACAGAGCTTTTCCATCGTTGACTTCCACAGATGTAGTCAATTTGATTTTTATACAATCCATTGGGTGAAGTCCATGTGTACAGTCGCCGCTTGTGTTGCTGGAAGAAGGTGTTTGAGATGAATAGATCATTGGTCTTGCAGAATTCTATCAATCTTTCTCCAGCTTCATTTCTGTTGCCAAGTCCATATTTTCCAACTACTTTGCCTTCTTCTTTGTTGCCAACTTTTGCGTTCCAGTCACCCATGACTATCAGGATATCCTGTTTGCATGTTCTGTCAATTTCAGCTTGTACCTGTTCATAGAACTCTTCAATTTCATTCTCTTCTGCAGCTGTTGTTGGGGCATATACTTGAATTATAGTTGTGTTGATAGGCATTCCTCGTAGACGAATAGAGATTAAGCGTTCGCTGACTGCATTGTATTTCATTACAGTTCTTGCAAGTTTCTTCTTTATTATAAATGCAACACCATTTCTTCTTTGTCTTTCATTTCCAGCATAGTAGACCATGTGATCATCTGATGCAAAGTGCCCGATGCCAGTCCATTTCAGTTCGCTGACACCCAACAGATCAAGTTGTACACGTTCCATTTCATTCTTGACCACCTCCAACTTCCCTTGGTTCATGCTTCGTACGTTCCATGTTCCAATGTGTAAGACATCTTTACAGCTTCTGACTCTCATTTCATGCGCAGCTACATCAGCAGTCAGACTTCCCGAGGGCTTTGATCCAACCACATCATAAATGCTGGCTTTACTCTGAAAAGTCTTCAGCTCTTCCCCAGTAGCTAGTTGAGTGCCTTCTGACCTGGGAGTCTCATCTTCCAGCACCATAGCACAATTTGTTTTGTTGTAACTATCCATTGGGTTTTCATGGCAAGATACAGAAGTAGATTGCCGGGCCTTCCTTCCGCGCAGTTTAAGTTTGGTGTTGTTGCCGTTGTCACAGAAATGTGATCCTCCGCCGTCAACACTATCCCATTCTGCTGCTGCCCAGATGGGTAGGATTACTATTGTGAAACTGCCGAATCAAGGCAGGTACAAATTTTGTTTACATACAGATTGTCAGAAAAGCACATCAGACAGAGTTAACACTTCTTAGCTATGGGGGAGTTCATTTACATATATACATAAATACATATATACAGGATAAGCTTTTTGGCCACAGTGGTCAGGGGCTGCTCCATCTGTGGATTTAGTTCAGGTTGAAATGAGATTGGAAAATGTGCGTTTTGAGTTTCTTTCTGAAGTCTAGAAGGTCATTGCTAGCTCGTAGTTCTGGTGGGAGTTGGTTCCACAGTGTTGGTGCCACATATGAGAAAGCCCTGTGGCTGGTGTTAGCTTTGGCAGATCTTATATCTGTTGGGGTGTGAAGGATGTCTTAGTCTAGTGGAGCTACCTTAGTCTAGTGGAGCTACCCACGGTGCGCTCAAATGAGAGTCACCCTCATGGTGGCTGTTCACTAGCAAAATCAATCTTTTTCCTCTCAATTGTTCAGATTTTCTTCAGAGATGAGAAAATCCAATCACCATCTGCTGGAAACAGAATACCAAGGTGCCCTCTAGTGGCTTAGACTGATAGAGGCATGGGTGCGATGTCACTGAAACTGGGCATTTCATTGGCTGTCTCCACCAATCTGCTGGCAGGAGAAAACAACCCACTTGTCTGGACTGGTCTAGCAGGATGATATGGAATACTTGCTCAAAGATGCTGTGCAAGAATTCCCAGTAATATTTATTTTATTTTATTTTATTTATTTACAGTTTCTTTTATACCGCGCTATTTGACATCAGTGCGGTTTACAATGAACATAAAACTACACGTCTCAAAAATTGATCTGTGCTTACAATGAACAGGACAATAAACTGGGTATACATTAAACAGGTTTCATGAACAGTGAAAAACAGAGAACAGAGAACATGAGAACTATGTACAAAGCAACTATGTACAAAGCAACTAGATGCAGCTATATGTAGAGCTTAAATGAATCTAGGTAATTTCTTGATGAGAGGAGGTGCAAGGTGAGATTGCAGTTCTACGGATTAAGACTATGGAGTGCATGGGTTTAATGTGTTGGCCTGGGGTATATATCTAAGCAGCGCCGAGCAGCAATGCCATCACTCATTTACGATGGGTTATCTGCTTTTCTTTAAAAAAAAAAATGTAAGCATGTTTGAGACGACTATAGGCAATAGATTGAACAGAGTAATGGACATGGAGGGGGCTGGTGTTGGTTTAAGTATGGGAACTTAATATGCTTTCCACCCAAATTATGCAGGGCACACTGGATAGGCCAGCTGGCCCTTATATGCTTTCATCTACTTTATAAAGCATTAACGACTCTGCTGGGCATTAGGTTAAACTACAACTGTATTGTAAGACAGACCCTCCAGTTCAGCACTGTTCTGTAGGCCTATAGAGCATGTTGCCCCATTGAATACTTACCAGACTGCCACCAGCCTCCCCACACTGAAAGTCCCAGTAGAAGGGCAGGCCAGAGAGCTCGCTCTTCACATGAATGGTAAGTTTGCTATCGCTTCTCTGGCAGGAGAAGGCGGCAGCACCATGGTCAGTCTGGCTTCCATGTAGCAAGGGCTGCAGCAGCTCTGACAAATGTTTCAGGAAAGAACAGACAGGAGCTTTCAGTCGTTTGTTTAATTCCTACAGGAAAGAAAAAAAAAGACTCAACCAAACATGAAGACCAAGGAAAATCAGATGAAGGATAGAATAATCCTGAAGCTTAGGAGAAAAACAGATTACCATGAGAAAGGGGAAGAGAGAGGACAACCTCCACAGATTCAAAAGGAGAGTTTACATTAGGAAAGATGAGATTTTGGCAGAATTTAATACACAAAGGGCTGCAGGAGTGCGCAGCCTGTGACAACCAGACTGTGTGGTCCCAGAGCAGCCAAATCTGTATCTACTTAAAAGCAAGGAGTTGATGCTACATGGTACCAGACAGGAGATGTGGATTCCATGCTCCTCTGAAAAGTAAATAATTGGGAGACATGGAATGGCGGTGAAATAGAGCGTTTAGTTAGCAAGAGTTTTAGATTGGCATTCAACTTTGAGAGTATGGTGTTCTATAAAAAATAGAGTGTTATGGCAGCCGCACCATTTTTTGAGTGGAAGCAATTTTTGTTCTGTTTTCCAATCAGTTACATTCCCATATCTTAATTATGGCAAAACAGCATTTGCTAGCTTACCAAATACATCTCGTTAAGCCTGCACATGATCTGAAATGCAGTGGCAAGGACTTTATTAAATACATCTAGTTTAATGCACTTGCATTGCTTACTAGTGAAATATAACATTATGGATTTTAAGATGATTCGTAGGTTTCCTTCATTTCGTTTGGCTTCTGTTTTGCAATGCTATTCCTCTATTCAACCATTGAGGATGTGCTGCACAATACACTGTTTCTGAGCAGGCTAGGCAACCTATGGCATGCAATGCAACGTAACGTAACGTGTGCCTCCGAGGCAATGCTGACTGCTGGTGACCCTGGCGTTTCGTGGCCATGTGATCAGAAGTAGATTGTCAGGCCTTTCTTCCGAGGCAATGGAGGGTTAAGTGACTTGCCCAAGGCCACGAGGAGTGCTAGTGGGAATTAAACCCTGTCTCTTGGTTACCAAGCCAGTGCTCTAACCATTAGGCTACTCCTCCACTCCAACCTCTGGCATGTATGAGGGCTTTTATTGTTGATGCTCCTACATAATGGAATGCCTTCTTGGATGAAATATGGTCCTTTTTGGAATTATATTCATTTCAGAATGCAGCTGTTTAACATATGAGATGAACTGTTCCATGGAACTCTGCTTTTAAGGTTGTATCTTCGTATGTTTAATCATTATATGTGGAAATTATAGGCTTATTGCACCTCGCCCTGGCCTATAGTGATAGGGTGGCCTGTCGTTTAAATAAATAAATGCTAAATGAAGGTTTCTGATACACTGGGCTTGTGTGTGCTGTGCATTGTCTCCTTTTTCCTTACCTTGGACCTGGCTTGAACAATGCAGGCATCCACCTCTTCATGCCATACCCCGTTGAGATCCGACAGCAGCAGCACATAGGCAGCGTCAGTGAAGTGGACCTTAGCCAAGAACCTGGAGCTTCCAAAGGTGATGGACCTCCATGGCTGCAGCAGAAGTTCAGTATCCATATGTGCCAATTCCTGCATTCTGCAACACAGGAGGCCCACAAAGCATAATTATGGCAGAGTATATTCATGGAGAAAACCTCTCTATTTCTCTCGCTACAGAAAGACACTCACACTATCAAAGACACGAGGCAATCAAAGCAAGAAATGTCCTCTCATCCAGAAAAAGGATCAGAATCTACCTTTTTATTAATAAGAGCAACAGAGGAAGATAGCAAAATGTAAGATGTGCCATGCTGAGTCACACCTAGAGTCTACCTGGGATGGTCTGAGGAGTGCTGGTGCCTGTCCTGCACATGCTGCTGATCTCTTGCATTACGATCCATAGCAGGCAGCAGCTGCTGGACAGGCTCCCCCACTGAGGCCTCGATGCAGTAAGGGTGGCGTAAGAACACTGCTCTAAACTTCAGTGCAAAGCATTCTAATGCAAGCACCAAAAATGGAAATTACACTTACCTGGTAATTGATGTTCCTTGAGGGAGTACAGTTCAGTCCTCCACCACTGGGTAGTGCACCTCCTCCTGCAACATGGAGACTGGACAAGTCAAACTTGTGACATCACCGGGTATATCCTGCTGGTCTTCTCCCATGATCCCCCAGTGACCTACTGTCAAAGCAGACTCAAAGGAGCAAACAACCAACCAGTTAAAGTACTAAATACAAAGCTATGCTCAAACTTCAACTTTAAAATCACAGGGCCCCAAAAAGAAAGGCCGAAAACACCCTCCTCCGTGCCCCTGCGCACCAAACAGCGGAAGACACAGAGCTAGAAGGAAGGAGAACTAAGGAAGAGTATAGGCAGAAAAGGTTGCTCTCGCGATTACCTGCCAATCAGAGCCCGTTGCCGACTCTAGGATCCGAAAGCATACTCGGAACTGACGCCTCGCGTCTGAAACATCCATCCCCGGGCGGGAATGAGGACTGAACTGTACTCCCTCAAGGAACATCAATTACCAGGTAAGTGTAATTTCCATTTCCTTATCGGTCCTACAGTTCAGTCCTCCACCACTGGGATGTACCAGAGCAGTAATCATTGAGAGGGACCTATCCAGTCGGCTCGGCCCCTAAACGAACAGAGCAGGCACCGACCCCAGCCCGCTCCTCACGTCAACAGGCGGTAAGCCAACCAGGAAGACACGACCGAGAGCCCACTTGGATCCTCTTCACTGGTGAAAACAGCACAGAACTCTGCCCCAAGCAGCGCTAGTGCTTCAGAAAGACAAACTCGCCATCGCAAACACACTGAACGCCCTAGAAACAGACCTACTGAGAAGGCTACTGGAGCTCCGCCTGAAAAATCCGCTTGAGCTCCCCCTTGGCTCTCGACCCCACCAGGGTGTCAAGTGTTAGCAACCACTGCTTTCCCGCAGAACCCGCCTCCACGGAGGGACAGGCAGTGAAGAGACCTCCCAGAAAGCGACGGAACCTCACCTAAGGTCCAAGGAACGCAGGTTACAAGCAAAGTGTTCTTGCGTAAGTCCCAAACCGACAACTAAACAGGCACAGCCGGATTCCACGAGGGAGACCGGAACCGAGGTCCATCCAGACAGAGGTGGGAAGCAAAATGAGGGAAATGGAAAAAAACCACCAGCGTCAAACACCCTATTTGTCACACCTCTTAAGGGCTTTATTCTTTGCAACACAAAGTAGCTCTACAGCTATGTCCTGGACCAGTTGGAGTCTTTTTAATTGAGAATGTGGAATGCAGCAAAGCAATGAGTTGCAATAAACCAAGCGTGATCCACCAAGGGCATATAAGAGGGTGTCAAGTGCCCCAGAGTCCAGCGTTGTTTCAGAAGATGTGGAGTCTTACATGGTGTGACAAAAAAGAAAGGAGACTCTGGTAGCCACGCCCACGACGCAATGCCAGTAGGCCAACCGCTTACATCACCTGGATATGCCCTCCGGAATTGGAGGAACCATGCAGAAGTAGCAATCGCCGACGTGATCCATGGGCCCTCTCCAGATCATTGGAACCGCAAAAGACTTTGATGGTCTTTTCCCATCCATCCACAGCCTGAGATCTGCTACACATGTATTGCAGCATATGTGTGGCGCCTAGCTTTTATCCTGATCTTTTATTCTGCAGCCAAAATATAAATTGTAGGCTTTCTGAACCGCCACAGTCATATGCCATTTTTGTGATGTAAAAGTCACATCACCACAACTAGAGCAGAAATTATCTGCATGATTAACACCAGGACGAGGAATTGCCAAATATGCTGTGAGTGACCTATCGGTATAAAATAAATGTCTTTTTTTTTTTTTTTTTTTTTTTACTGTCAAGCGAGGCAAATTTAAGTAGTGACTGCATCAACTGGTTTTGGACAGGTATTTCGATTGGTTGCAAGTAAAGATTATGCAAGCTCACGCAAATGTTGCAGAATACACTGGTAATGGTCCCCACTGACTAATGAAGAGCACATATCTTAGCAACCAGACCCAGTCGGCCATTTTCACTATGACCTCTGAAAGGCATAGAATGGACCGGGCCACGGCCCCGTACCAATGCGTCGACGTTATCCAATAGCCTCATATGTCCTCTGCTAAACATCGACCCGTCGCCGCAGACTGACAGGTCGCCATGAGGTCCAATATGGGCTGACCGCATCTGAGCACACGCGGCGCGCACACCGCCTGATGCAATCTCACTCCTCCGGCAAACACTCGGACCCCACTAAGGACATTCACCACCACAGTGTCCCCACCGAAACGCAGGCCGCCAAGGCTTCAACCGCGCACGCTGTCCCTTCGCTCGGGCCACCCTGACCACCCGACCGACTCCACCCTGCCGATCGAAATAGGCCACCATCCCGGAGATCTCAGACAGCACCTACAGCGCTCGATCCGCTACCGTGTCCGTGAACGCCTGCCACGGCTGACGTACCGCGTACCGTTCCAGTCAGACGATGGAACACTGGGCGTGCTGCGTACACTAAAATGCCTTGTACATAAAGGATCCCCAAAATGTAGCTGAGTCTAACCACGCTCCGGCCAAGCTCCCGGAAGAAAGGGACAGAACCTTATAAAAAAGAAGTGGGGACAATTAGGAAGGCTTTCCTGTTTGATTATTCTTTTTTTTTTTTTTTTTTTCCTTTTTACAACTCCATAAGGGCCACAAGGCACACAACCGAACAGGGCATTGTCCAGAGAACGCAAGGCCCCTCCTCCAGGCTGACTCCACAGCCTAAACCGGCAGTCACCTTGGCTGATGCCGAGCAGCGCGGAAGCCAACTTGTAAGCCCAGCATATGAAGTATGCCTACTAGTACAGCATTCCACAATGGAGGGACATGTAACCGGACGGCTTTGAATATGAACCTACAGATATCCCGCGCTTGCTCCAAGACAAGCACTGTGCAGCCTACTGGTCTTCTCGGAGCACCGCCACGACCCGAAGACCTAAACTGGCCAGCAAAAGACGACGTACGCTGGGCCCGAAGGAACCTGGTTGAACGGATCCCAGCACTCCCTGTATCGTTAGGATCGGAGACTCCCCCCAAGGACTCAGCCCTGGCTGGAACCAGTTGAGCATAACTCCAGGCCCTGCGGCGAGCCCCCACGAAGAAGTGGGACGCAACGATGCCTTGAGGAAAGGGAAGGCCCAATGGGTGAAGCAAGTTGCTAGCTGACCAAGGGAGTAAACCCCACACGCGCACCTCAACGGAAGGTCGGAAGAACCGAGGATTCTGGTCCCACAGGTGCGCCTGCTAGCCTTTAACAACATACACCTCCGCAGGTACAAAAAACTTAAATTGTGAGCACCTTTAGGGGTAAGGGGAATAGACGACAGCCTCCGACTGTTGACCACCTTGTCTTGCACAACAGACAGCAGCACCCCACCAAACAAATGATTGGGAATATATGACCTCAGAACCTCAAGACAGAGGTAAAACAGTAGAACGTGCAGTGGACGTGAATTTCCAGATCTGCCAGCCCCCCTGCCCACATTGAGAAGAGGCAGAGAAGAACTGGACCGGCGCCTCCTGGACAGCCGGGCCACCGAAGGGAAAGCTGATGACTGAGGCCCAAACTCCTCAGGATGGCCCCGTCTTGCATTGGCAACTCCATGCAACACCATGACAACCCCGCTCACGATATCCCAAGCGATCTCTGTCATTGCTGCAACAATCACCTGAGCATGAGATCACAGACGGAACACGGACATGCAGACGCACTCAAGGAGAGTGCACCTAAGAAGTATGAGCCTATCCAACATCCAGCACCACATGTCCAGGTGTCCCACTCCTGTCACCCAAAACACAGGACGCTTGAACCTAGGTGACCGTCATAGCAAAGACAGGGAGGCCTGACTGCCGCTATCAACCCTTCCAGGACCCTGGAACACTAAGCCCCGGACTGTGCCATCCAGCAACACTTCTCATGATCTCCAGCAGGGGCCTTTCCCCAGATGGCCCAGATGGGCAGTGTTCCCGCCAAATGGGCAAGCTGCGCTCTGATAACATAGTGCAGAAAACCAAATCAAAGTGTCTTAACCTAGCTAATTTTTGTCTAATAGTGATCATTCATAATATCAGCCAGACTCAATCATAACATTAGTATTAATGATCTCTAAAGATTGAAGAGTTACTAATGTAACACTAATTGGTTTTTTTTTTTTTTTTAAAGAGCTTCAAAGGCGATCTTGGAAACTACAGACCAATGAATCTGAGTTCAGTGCCAGTTAAATGATAGAACTTGTTCTGAAAAGCAGCACCAAGCTGTCTTTTCAAAGGGTTAATAAACATGTGAGTAAGCCAAATGATATGTATCTGGATGTTTTAGAAGGTACTTGACAAAGCCCCTTATGAACTTCTCCTGAGGAAGGAGATGATGTGCTATTATAGAATGGGAAATGGATCAAAAACAGGAACACAATAGGACTAAATGGCCAGTTTTCTCACAGGAGACCCGTAAATAGTGGAATGTCTCGGGATCTGCACTGGAACTGGCATCTGGTAACATCTACTGCACTGAAATGATCTGGAAAAGAGATCAGCAAGCATGGCGATCAAATTTGCAGATGGCATAACGACATTTAGAGGCTGTCTGCACAATTTCCAAGCGTATAAACATGGAAATAGCATCCTTATGTAAATGACAATTTCAGAAAGGGCTCAATTTGTAGGTGGTTGTGCCGCCGATGACCCTGAATGGCCAAATCCTAGCACGGAAACCTGCTGCTGACAGACGTCGCTAACTGCCAGAATGCATACAAAGGTAAAGGCACCCCCCAAGAAGTAAAACCCAAACCAATCACATTGCAGTCAAAGAACTATAAACTATCATGAAATTAAAAGGAAATTAAAATTAAAAGGAAATTAAAATTAGAATTAAAATTAAAAGTAACAGCAAAAGGAAGTCCTTATCTGGGTGTAGCCGCGTGGAACAGCGTCGTCTGCTCAAACGCGGGGCTGCTCCGCTCTCCGCCACGAGGCCTCAGCCCTGCCGAGAAAATGGCGCCAATCCGAAGCAGGCCCGTTTGGCGCCAAACACCACAGAGGCGGCAAGAGCTCAGAGCCCCTCCATGCGGACTCAAGAGACTCCCTTGTGGCGTCGGGATGCAGCAGTTACCCCGCTGTAGCTGCGGGGTGAAGAGCTGTCCAGACACGCTGCTGCCTCGCGCCACCAGAAGTAGCAGACGCTGCGAGCCCCGGCCCACCGGCTAAAGAACCTCAAACGGCCTGAGGCTCCCGCCGCGATGGGAATCTGCCACATGGACACTGCCAAAATGCAGGTGTTCCACAGAGCTCTCCCCCGTACAGTCCTGGGGGAGAGATCATCACCGGGCACAGAGACCGAAGAATCCCAAGCAGAGAGGCTAGCTGGCAGCGTGAACTTTGAAAAGGGACAGAACCCCCCTTTACACTAAGGCAGACTAGGTGAAAATAAATAAAGTAAAAGTAAATGAAATTAAATGAAAATGAATTCAATTTACAGGATTATACCTAAAGAAGGGCAAAAGAAATGCAAGGTAAATCAAATCCTGACTAACTGCTCCTAAACTGCTTCTCAAGTGAGCCCAGCACCTAGGCTCACTATGTCCTCATGCTGCATGGAGACTGGACACACTGGGGGATCATGGGAGAAGACCAGCAGGATATACCCGGTGATGTCACAAGTTTGACTTGTCCAGTCTCCATGTTGCAGGAGGAGGTGCACTACCCAGTGGTGGAGGACTGAACTGTAGAACCGATAAGGAACCACTTTTACTCCTGACGCAGTAAGATAATAGCATACAAATTACAGAAAAACCAGCACACCCCGAAGGGGTAACATGCAGCACTTTGCTATATCGAGAGTAAAATGTCTCTCTTTCTGTCACTGTGTGACTAGGGATTGGCTCAAATACTGACAGAAAGAGAAACATTGGAAGGAAAAAAATAGTCTACAAGACACTGCAATCTGCATCCCCAACCCCACAAAATTTCCCTGGTGGTTTTGTGGCCCCCAACAACCAGGCATCCCTAACTTACCTTCCTCTGAACTCCTAACCCCCGCCCCTTATTCCCCCACCCTAAAACTCAGGTGGTTCTACTAGACATTACTCACCTCAAAACCTAAAAAATAAGCCCTGACTGTACTGACTCTGAACCCCCTCCTCTAACACCCAAAAAACAGAAGAATTGTGGTTTCTCAAGGTGGATTTGGGCAAAGATCAAGCATTCCTTTTTATGTCTATCTTTGAGCAGTGGGGTCCTCCTTGGCCTTCACCCATGAAGTCCTTCTATGTTAAGTGCGCAGCGTATGGTGCTGGTTGAAACCTCCACTCCAGATTGCTCCAGGTAAGCCTTAAGCTTTTTGTATGCTGTACATGGTGTTTTTTCTAACAGCTCGCACCAACCTTTGAAGACTTCTTGAATTAATTTTCCTCTTCCCACCACGTCCTGGGAGGTTTTTGACAGTTCCATGAACAGAAAACCTCTTGATAAGATTGTGAACTGCAGACACAGGAATTGCAAGGTCCTTGGAGATTACCTTGTACCCTTTTGAAGTTTGATGTTTGGCAATGATGGCTTGTCTGACGGTCTCAGGAAACTCTTTTGTCTTCACCATTGTGAAAATGGAATAGAGCGAATGTGGCCTTTTAAACATTAGAGACATCATTCATTGGTTGATTCAAGTCATGTGAGTACTGATGATTGATCACACGTGCGTCTAATTTTACTACAATGTGGTTCTTCTGTTCAAACTGATTTGAATTGTTTATAAGGGTGTCAAACATTTCCTGGCAGTGTCCCAGTTTTTATACTATTTCCTTTTTTTATTGATCTTGTTTTATTTGATTCTTTTATTTGTCAAATATGTGTGCGCAAATATAGTCCAAAGCCATTTCGTTGCCACTTTTTTTAGGAGATATTGGACATTAAGGGGATGAACTGCAAAGGTGCCAATAATGTTGACCACAACGGTATATGGGCAAGCAGGGACGGCTCAAGGCAATCTGCTGCCTGAGGCGAAGGATGAGATGGCGCCCCCTCCCCCCCCAAAACTCACATAAGGAGCCCACCCAAAAAAAGCATCACTGTAAGTATGACAGTGAGCCCTGGCACATCCATACACCTGTTTGAAAATCTGAGCAAGTCAAATTACTACGGTACAGTATAGTATAGATCTTTATGCACAAACCCTATGTTAACAGAACACCTGGCCTCAGTCACACACTCAGAACACAGACCCTCACCAAGTACAGAATAAGTGACTACAATCTAAAGTAAAAATAAAAATATGTAGACAAAATTTAAACTGAAACCCAAGAAGCCAGACGCCACATGCAGTGCAATATCAGATAAATAAGAGATGCAGTTCCCCCATGCTGTGTTAAATATAAAGATAGCACAAAGTACAATCACTAAAATGAAATAACAAAAATAGGAAAAATATTTGTGTTTGACCATTTTATTCTGTGATCATGCTGGTCCCGATCTGAGGTTTTTGCCTTCCTGTCTTCTCTTAGCTCTCTTTCTGTAGTCTATGGTCTATTTGTCATTTCTTATCTCTTCTTTTGTTTTCTTCACTTCCTTCCATCAGCCTAATTCCAGTCCCAGTAGCCCTCCCCATTATCAGCCCCCTTTCCAGTCCTCCTCTCCCAGTACTTTCCAGTGTCAACCACCTTGCATTCCCAGGACTACCTCTGGTGTCCATTACCTTCCAGTCCCCCTCCTTCCCCACTGTCCAGCCCCTTCTAGTCCAAATACCATTGAAGGTATCAGCTCACATAAGAACATAAGAAATGCCATACTGGGCCAGACCAAGGTCCATCAAGCCCAGTATCCTGCTTCCAACAGTGGCCAATACGTACCTAGCAGTATCCCCAAGAGACACAGGTTCTACAATGCTTGCATTGGGTCAAGCATTGATATCCTGGGTCCCTTTTTAATAATGGTTTATGGACCTTTCCTCCAGGAACTTATCCAAACCTTTTTTAAACCCAGCTACACTAACAGCTCTTACTACATCCTCCGGTAACAAATTCCAGAGTTTGATTACACGTTGAGTGAAAAAATATTTTCTTTTATTAGTATTAAATAGTTTACCCTGTAGCTTCATTACATGTCCCCTAGTCTTTCTATATTCTGATAGCGTAAACAATCGATCTAGGTTTACCCGTTCCACTCCATTCATTAATTTATAGACCTCTATCATATCTCCCCCTCAGCCGTCTCTTTTCCAGGTTGAAGAGCCTTAACCTTTGTAGCCTCTATTCATAGGAGCAGCCTTCCATCCCCTTTACCATTTTGGTGGCTCTTCTTTGTACCTTTTCTAATAATGCTATATCCTTTTTAAGATACGGCGACCAGAATTGCACACAATATTCAAGGTGTGGTCGTACCATGGAACGATATAGAGGCATTATAATATCCTTTGTTTTATTTTCCATTCCTTTCCTTATGATACCTAGCATTCTATTTGCTTTCTTGGCCGCTGCTGCACACTGGGCGGAGGATTTTAACATGTTATCCATGATGACTCCTAAATATTTTTCCTGGGTGGTGGTTCCCAATGTGGAACCTTGCATTGCGTAACCATAGTGTGGGTTGTTCTTTCCTAGGTGCATAACTCTGCACTTGCCCACATTAAATTTCATCTGCCATTTGGATGCCCAGTCTTCGAATTTATCCAGATCCTCCTGCAGTTTTCCACAGTCCTCTTGGGTTTTAACAACTTTAAACAGTTTTGTGTCATCTGCAAATTTGATAACCTCACTAATTGAAAACATAATAAGTACAATTAATACAACAACCTCCCCAACTCATCTATGCCCAGTAGAATGGATTAAAAGTGCAAGGAGTCAATTAAGTTGCCACCTAATCAAATTTGTAGAACATTCACTAAAACAAGTTTATTTACCTCCTGTCCTCAAAAGAGCCTCAATTAGACCAATCTATAAAGGAAATTCATTAAGCACCTCTGAACCTAAGTCATACCATCCGATTTCTAGTTTACCTTTTATCTCCAAGGTTATAGAGAAAATAGTACAGGGACAATTACAAGATCACAGACTCATATGCTCCGCTGGATCTACACCAACATGGTTTCAAACCATTTCATAATGTAGAAACTCTTCTTATTTCTTTATTTAACAACCTCTTAATGGGTCTAGATAAGAAAAATAGTGTTTTTCTTTTAATATTTATTGACATTTAAGCAGCTTTTGACACAATCTCTCATCCTTTAATGCTTCAACGTCCAGAAGATATTGGATTATGTGACAACACACTTAAATGGTTTACATCCTACCTGAACAATCGTACACAAATAGTAAAATATGGAGACAAAAAATCATCTCAAACCCCAATTACACAAGGCATACCACAAGGGTCAGCATTATCATCAATCCTTTTTAACATCTATATTCAACCTATATGTAAAATTATTCAACAATATGGAATAAATTACCATCTATACGCTGATGATATTATGATCTACACTGCAGTTAACCAGAATACATTTAACACAGAAATAATTGATAACTGTTTGACTGATATGAACAAATGGCTTACAGCTAAAAACTTTAAGATAAACCCAGATAAAACAGAAGCGTTATTCATTTTTAATAATCAAAACTTAAAAACTCCTAAAGAAATCAATATACTAAACAAATCTATAAAGATCAGCGAGGAAGTAAAATACCTTGGTATAATCCGAGATAAACATTAACTTAAAATCCCATATAAATAAAATTACAGCTAGAGTATACCATCATTTAAAAATCATTAGGAAACTCAAGCCAATTTTACAACTAAATCACTTTTGAACGGTATGTCAAGCAGTTATAACACCACTCCTCGACATTGGAAATATCCTTTATCAAGGTCTTCCAAAACATACTACCCATCCCCTCCAACTGGCACAAAATACCACCGCAAGAACTATAATGAATTTTCCAAAATATGAGCATATAACTCCCTTGCTTCAAGAATTGCATTGGCTTCCAATCACTATGAGATTGAAATACAAGAACCTTATGAACATTTTCAAAATTTTGCACAAATCATCAGCAAACGTTCTAACAATTATTATCTCTAAAGACATAAGTTCAAGACCCAGACGCTCAATCTACTAACAGACTTAATTCCCACTTGAATTTTAATAGATCCAAACAAATAACATCTAATAGGGCTTTATCCTTTATGGCACCACAACTATGGAATTCTATTCCTAATGATTTAAGAAATCAGTTTGATATCAAAGATTTTCGAAAGTCCCTTAAAACGTACTTATTTATTGAAGCACATGGCAACTAATCTGACTATTAGAACAAAATGTTTTAACCATTTAAATTTTAAACTTCTTACAATGTCTAAATTATTTTAACATTTTGTAAGACTGCAGTTATTTGTTTAATGTAATTGCAATGAATTATGAAATGTAATTTTGCTGTAGTTTATGTAATATACTGTAACGTAGTATAATTTAATGTAATGTACTATCTTATTGTCTCCCCCCCCCCCGATGTAGTCCCTTTCTGTCTTGTTGACCACTTTGATTAAAGGATAAGGTGGTATATAAAACTGATTAAATAAATAAATATCAGAGACATGGTGGAAGGAGGACAACCAGTGGGACACTGTGGTACCTGGGTACAAACTATATCATAATGATAGAGTAGATCAAATTGGTGGAGGGGTTGCACTCTATGTTAGAGAGGGTATTGAGTCACAAAGGATTAAAGTTTGCAGAAAACAAAATACACCATAGAATCTCTATGGATTGAAATTCCATATAAGAAGGGGAAAGCAATGGCAGTGGGGGTATACTATCGGCCGCCTGGCCAGAATGAACAAATGGATGATGAAATGCTCAAAGAAATCAGGAAAGCTAACAAAAGTTACAGCATAGTAATAATAATGGGTGATTTCAATTACCCCGGTATTGACTGGGTCAGTGTCACAGCAGGACATGCTAGAGAGCTAAAGTTTCTAGATGAAATAAATGACTGCTTCTTGGAGCAGCTGGTTCATAAACTGATCAGAGGGGAAGCCATTTTGGACCTAGTCCTTAGTGGAACGCCAGATCTGGTGCAAGAGATAAGAGTGCTGGGGCCACTTGGCAATAGTGATCATAGCATGATTGTGTTTGATTTAATAAATGGAGGAAGGACGGCAAAGAAATCCACAGTACTACTGTTTAACTTTCAAAAGGGAGACTATGATAAAATGAGAAAAATAGTTAAGAAAAAACTAAAAGGAGCAGTTGCAAAGGTTAAAGATTTACATCTAGCATCGGTGTTGTTTAAAAATACTATCTTGGAAACCCAAACCAGCTGTACTCTACACTTTAAAAAAAGTGGAAGGAGGTACAAAAAAACTGCCAGCACGGTTTAATGGTGTGGTCAGAGAGGCTGTTGTTGCCAAAAAAAAACATCGCTCATTAAATGGAAGAGTCAAATGATGAAAACTGGAAACTTCAAAAGCACTGACAAGTTAGATGCAAGGCAATGATAAGGCAGGCAAAGAGAGAATTTGAGAAGACGCTTGCTGTGGAAGAAAAAACACATAAGACTTTTTAAAGTACATTAATAGCAAAAAACCTGTGAGAGTCAGTTGGACCATTAGATAATACAGGGGTAAAAAGGGCACTAAGAGGGGAACATGGCCATAGTGGAGAGATTGAATGAATTCTTTGCTTCGATCTTTACTGAGGAAGATGTAGGGATATTACCCATGGCTGAAATGGTATTTAAAGGTGATACCGCAGAAAGAATTGAAAGAAATATCAATACAATGGGAAGATGTATTACAACTATTTGATAAACTGAAGAGTAGCAAATCACGTGGACCAGATGGTATACATCCAAGGGTGTTGAAAGAACTGAAATATGAGATTGCAGACCTACTATTAGTAATCTGTGAACTATCATTAAAATCATCTGTAATACCTGAAGATTGGAGGAATGCCAATATAACGCCAGTTTTTAAAAAGGGTCCAAAGGGTGATCTGGGAAACTACAGACCAGTGAGCTTGACGTCAGTACCAGGAAAAAATGGTAGAAACCATTATAAAGAACAAAATTACCGAACATGTACTTAGTCATGGCTTAATGGAAGACAGCCAACATGGCTTTAGCCAACGAAGGTCTTGTATTACTAACCTGTTATGTTTTTTGAAGGTGTAAATAAACAGGTAGACAAAATGTGAGTCGGTTGATATAGTGTATCTGAATTTTCAGAAAGCCTTTGACAAGGTCCCTCATGAAAGACCTTTGGCGAAATTAAGAAGCCATGGGATAGGAGGCAGTGTACTACTGTAGATCAGGAACTGGTTAAAAAATAGAAAGCAGAAGGTAGGGCTAAATGGCCAATTTTCCCACTGGAGAAAGATGAATAGTAGAGTACCCAGGAATCTGTGCTGGGTCCACTGCTTTTTAACATATTTGTAAATGACCTGGAAATGGGAATAACGAACGAGGTAATCAAATCTGCAGATGACACAAAATTATTCAAAGTTCTTAAAACTCAAGAGGATTGTGAAAAATTACAAGAGGACCTTGATATATTGGAAGACTGGATGTTCAAATGGCAGATGAAATTTAATGTGCAGAAGTGCAAAGTTATGCACCTAGGAAAGAACAACCCAAACTATGGTTACACGATGCAAGGTTCATATTAGGAACCACCATCCAGGAAAAAGATTTAGGCGTCATTGTGGGTAACATCTTGAAACCCTCTGTACAGTGTGCAGCAGTGGCCAAGAAAGCAAATAGAATGCTAGGAATCATAAGGAAACGAATGGAGAATAAAACAAAGGATATTATAATGTCTCTGTATCGTTCCATGGTGTGACCGCACCTTGAATACTGTGTGCAAAATTCTGGTCGCTGTATCTTAAAAAGGATATAGCATTATTAGGAAAGGTACAGAGAAGAGCCACCAAAATGATAAAGGGGATGGAAGGATACCCCTATGAGAGGCTAAAAAGGTTAGGACCCTTCAACCTGGAAATGAGAAGGCTGAAGGGGGATATGATAGAGGTCTATAAATTAATGAATAGAGTGGAACGGGTAAAAGTAGATCGATTGTTTACGCCATCAAAATATAGAAAGACTAGGGGACATGCAATGACGCTACAGTGTAACCTATTTAAGACTAATAAGAGAAAATATTTTATCACTCAACATATAATCAAACTCTGCAATTCGTTATCGGAGGATGTAGTAAATGCTGCTAGTATAGCTGGCTTTAAAAAAGGTTTGTACAAGTTCCTGGAGGAAAGGTCCATAAACTATTATTAAAGGGGACCAGGGAAATCCACTGCTTGCCCCAATACAAGCATTGTGGAACCTGTGTTCATTGGGGAAACTGCTAGGTACTTGTAACCTAGATTGGCCACTGTTGGAAACAGGATACTGGGCTTGATGGATCTTGGCCTGACCCAGTATGGCTATCCTATGTTCTTATGATGGGAGTCCCAAAAAGGGCATTCCGAGGCTCATCTGTCTGACACTGAGAAACCCTATTAGGGAAGCCCTGGACACCCACACAGGCCTAGGGAGGCTTGGCTGAGGAAGGTTTGGGTTGTTTTTTTTTAATTGAAACTGCTTTATTCAAAGCATAGAGAACCAATTGTTTCCCATTGATTTCAATGAGGAATGAGGAAAAGGGACTTAGAAAAAGAAAATTACTAAAATTAAGGAAAAAAGGGGAAAAATATCAAAGATCAGATTGGATAGCAAGAAGAAAGGAGGACTTGGGCTCAACTTACTGATCCCCTTCAGGGGTCCTATGGGACTCACCTGCTCTTCTTCCAGCCCACCAGCACTCATAATCCATAGGAAACAGTGTGGACACAGGGCAGCTGTCTGTTCCAAGAGACATGGGCGTACCCATGCTCCAAGCAACCTTGGGTCTTTCAGACTCAATCCAAGGCCTCTGCACCGAAGTGTGGGTAGGAGAGTCTGGCCTCTAACTTCACTGCTGTACCAGTTCACACACCTTGCCACCTGCTGGAGGCAGACAATACTGGCTTCTCTGAGTGCTGTACCAGAGGATATACCAGGTGATGACATCACTGAAAGTTGTTCAACTCTGCCTCCACCTGCTAGCTGGTGTGCATATCCCACTTGTCTGGACTGGTCTAGCAGGATGATAAACGTGTTTCTTATCACTGTGCTCATTCTGGACCTGGTTTAAGAAAAAGGTTCCCCTGACTGCCATCTCGCATGTAAATGGCAGATGAAATTTTATGAGGACAAATGCACATAGGGAAGAATATCCCAAATTATAAGACCATAAGATATGCTATACTGGATCAGACCAGTATCCTGTTTCCAACAGTAGCCAATCCAGGTCACAAGTACCTGTCATGTTCCAAAAACGTGTACACAGATTTCATGCTGCTTGTCCGAGGGGTAAGCAGTGAATTTCCCCAGTCCTCTTTAATAATGGTTTACTGATTTTTCCTCTAGGAACTTAGTCCAAACCTTTTTTAAACCCAGCTACACTAACAGTTTTTACTATGTTCTCTGGCAACGAATTCCAAAGTTTGATTATGCGTCGAGTGAAAAAATATTTTCTCTGATTTTTCTTAAATGTGCTACATTGCAGCTTCATTACCTGTCCCCTGTTCTTTCTACTCTTTGAAGAAGGAGCGAACCACCAATATACATTTACCTGTTCCATTCCATTCATTGTTTTCTAGACCTCTATCATATCTCCCCTCAGCCGTCTCTTTTCCAAGTTGAAGAGCCCTAACCTTTTAAGTCTTTCCTCATAGACTATCCTTCCATCCCCTTTACCATTTTTGGTGTCTCTTCTCTGTACCTTTTCTAATTCCACTATATCCT
The DNA here is from genome assembly GCA_033557465.1 of Ichthyophis bannanicus. Classification (NCBI taxonomy): domain Eukaryota; kingdom Metazoa; phylum Chordata; class Amphibia; order Gymnophiona; family Ichthyophiidae; genus Ichthyophis; species Ichthyophis bannanicus. The sequence goes on from CM066036.1 coordinate 806,136,189, forward strand.
TTTTAAGATATGGCGACCAAAATTGCACACAGTATTCAAGGTGCGGTCACACCATGAAGCAATACAAAGGCATTAAAATATTTTTCCTCTTCCTTTCCTTATGATTCATAGCATTCTATTTGCTTTATTGGCCATGGCTGCATGATGCTAGGTCACACGTTAGGAGGCATCACCCAAGAAAAGGATCTAAATGACACTGTGGACAATATGTTGATACCTTCTGCTCAGTGTATAGTGGCAGCCAAAAGAACAAACAGAATTTTATGAATTTTTAGAAAACGAATAGAGAATAAAGCAAAGACTACCATAATTATACCCTGAGAAAGTATGCAATTTGTATGCATAATTAATAAGCACACTCCAAATAAATAAATCCAATATGGAGTGTCACAAATAACTAATCAATAACATACACAGTGGGACTCCAAAATATGTCTAGCCTAAACTTCACTATCACATATAAATATATCTTCAATTGCTCCGTATAATAACATCATATATTACTTGCTGCCAATGCCGGAGACTCAAACCGTGGATTTTACTGGTTCAGGTAACCTCTAACCACACCACCAGGTAAACCTCATCTTCGTCCCCTTTACTGCATAGGCTTAGAAAAATTATACTAGAGCACAGAACAAAAGCTGCAGTTAAACACGTTAAGACAATGTTGCCTTCATTCAAAGAACATTTTGATACCCTGCCACCTAAGTAACGCTTTCAAAATCATCTAATGCAGTATGATATCCTGCGGTGGTGTATCCGACCACAGCCGTTGGTTTCGCCGCTGCTGCAGCTTTGTCAAAGAACTCCTCCACAAACCGCTGTTTCTCAATTCATACTCTACACATCCAAGAAAAATGCTCCAGAATCCAAACACACCTTCAAATTTTTACTTCACTGAACAAACAGCTGTTCCTTTAATTAACAGAGCAAGACATGAACTAAAGAATCAGCTTCAGAGAGTCAGAAGCGGCAGGCCTTTTCCACAGGCTGTTGTCACCAAGCCAAGTTTAGCTGACCCCACCACCAGAGTCAACTGCAGCGGGGGGGGGGGGGGGGCTGCAGACCAGGTGTGCCATGCCACCCAGGGAGGTTTGCAGCCCTAAGCAACCGCCTAGTGGACGGCCTTGCCCTGGTTGTGGTCAACATTATAGGCATCCTTGCAGTTCAACCGCTTGAAGTCCAGTATCTTGCAATTCAACCCCTTAATGTACAATGGCGATTTTTATTTGGGAGAGGGGGGCCTTCTTCTTGGCTGTGTTATTATAGCGGGATGGCTCACCAGTTAGTAGAAGTGTTTTCTTCTAGTTATTCTTTAGGGTTCCTGGCCACTTCACTATGTTTGATTTTGCTGCTTTCATGCTCAGTGCAATGCTTTTGCTTTCCTTATTCCTACTTTTCGAGTGTGGTATGGGCTTGGTTTCCTGTGACAACATGTCAGCAATTTTATTTTTTGCACTACAATAGGTTCTTCATGTAAAGTGCTATCTCTGAATGTGAAAGGGATTAATAATCCAATAAAACAAAAACAAAAAAAAATGTATTTTATATTGTCAACAGGAAGATGCAGATGTAGTCGACCTGCAAGAACGCATTTAAAATGTTCCAGAATCAAAAAATCTGCATTTGGGATCCTTTGAACTAGCCACATGTTCCCAGCGTTGGCGAAGAAAATGGGATTGCAATACTGATACGGAGGGCTCTTGCCCTGTCTATCCTTCAAATGAAGATGGATTTGGAGGACAGATGGGTCAAGGTGCTCCTTCAGATAGCAAAAAGCGACAGTTGCATGTCCCCTATTTATGCCCCAAATTCTGATGCTCCAGGGTGTTTTCATACTGTCTCTAAAGAAGTGAATAACTTCAGAAACCTCCCTGTGATCTTAGGTGGTGATTTTAACCTGGTTTTGGACACTCTCCTTGATCAACAATCTCAATACGGAGGTAAGATGGCGGCGTGAACAGTGGCACGGGTGAGCTAGCGGAGTGGTTGAGAACACTGGCGCTATTGCCTTGTAAGAGGAAGGGGAAGACTTTGCTGAAGCTGCTAGTGCAGTCTTGCCTTTCGTTTTTGCCACAGAGTTCTCGGCCCGTTCAGGCGTGTTGGCGTCAGATTCAGCATCAGCGTCTGATGCTAACTGCAGTGGGGCTTCTTTGAGCCCAAATTAAGGACAGCCCAGCCACTGCCACACTTGAGGAATGCCGAGAAGTGCAGGAAAGTTTGGTTGAAGCAGTCCTGAGCGGTTCCTTGAGGCTGGAGCACCACTCGGATTCGGAGGTCTTGGTATTGCCTCCTGTTATTTCTCCAGTGGTGGGTCAGCGTTTGGCAGTGGCTGAAAGACCGGCTGTGGTAACACTTGATGTGTTGTGGGACATGATCAAGGCTGTGGAATCCACTCTGGCCGGTTATGTGAGTAACTTGGACGTCCAGATGGAGAGTGTCCAGAGTATGATGGTGCAATCTGACTCTACTTTGGCTCAACATGCTACATGAATGGAGAAAGTAGAAGTCACTTTTGAATCTCTTCAAGCTGTGAGTACAGCACAGATAAGGGAAAGAAAGACCTTGAAAAGAAAGATTGTATTCCTGGAAAATCAGGTTCGAAAGAACAATTTAAGGTTCCTTAATTTCCCTAAATGTCCTCTTATTACATCTATGGACATATTGTGACGTTATTTGATGGAGGTTCTGAAGATACCAGCAGAGGCAGTTCCCCAGTGGTCTGGGCTTGGTATTTGTCCTTAAATAGCAGGGGCTTGGAAAAGGAAGATCTTGGATCAGCCCAGGCATTGGATGTTGGGAACTTAACTGCATTTCTGGAGTCATCATTGGAGGTTATTACAGAGCGGACTACCTTGGTGGCACCTTTTGCCTTCGAGTCAGAAAGGAACTCTATCTTACATTTGTTTTTTTCGGAATATGTTAGCTTTATTCTTTGGCTCAAAAGTTTATGTTTTTCCAGATGTTTCTCGAGATATGCAAAAGAGGCGCAGGGAGTTCTTGACCCTGAGGAAGAGGGTATTGGACCTAGGCGCCTCTTTTAAACTTTATTGCGTTAAGAGAGAGTTCTGCAGCTTTGACAAATTCCATCAATGAGGCAGTTAGATAGGGCTGGCTGGCTCTGTGGCATTGGTTAGCCACTGTTTGGATGTGTTTAATTTCCTAAAATGAAACAAAAACTAGCCAATAATGAAGGTATCATATAACCAAACATAACAGAAAACCCCCATCAAACTATTAATCAAGCTATCTTAGCTTATAATATACCTCAAAATAAACATCTTCTACACAGGGTGAACAATTTTTGTTCTTCCAGATTTGACCTCAAAAAACAATTATAAGAGCTACTATATATGGCCAAAAAATGGTCTTCCACTATATTGGCCAACAGGCCTGTACCAGACAGCTCAATTTTCATCATAGATCATACCCTGGCATTAAGACAGTCTTTGGATAACATACTACTAACACACATTTACAAAATATCTACAACATATATGCATTACCCAACACAATATTGTGTTTTGATAAGAAATTACTTATCTGTGTCAGGGGAACATTTTCTAAGATATCCTATCATTCCAACAGGCTGGCTCCTAAAACATACCCCACTCACCCTTCAAATAAATTAGACTAACTAAAACAGAAAACACTCACATGGTCAGAGACTCCGCCTTCATAACAGAGCAAACAATTAACAGTTTGATTTAGACTAACCGGCTGAATAGAAACCCGTATATGCATCCACTGATGTTCACGAATTACAAAGCATTTCTTATAATTATGCCATCTTCCAGAACTGTGGTAAACAGTCGATAAAAACATGCCATCTAATATCATTAATTGAATGTTGACAATGTAGCCAATGAGAGACTAATGGTGCAGCCCCATTCTTATTATTAATACGACTCTTATGCTCAGTTAGTCGAGTATGAATCATTAATGTATAGACCTCTATCATATCTCCCCTCAGTCGTCTCTTTTCCAAGTTGAAGAGCCCTAACTTTTTAAGTCTTTCCTCATAGGGGAATCCTTCCATCCCTCTTTACCATTTTGGTGGCTCGTCTCTGTACATTTGCTAATTCCATTATATCCTTTTTAAGATACAGCGACCAGAATTGCACACAATATTCAAGGTGCGGTTGCACCATGGAACGATACAGAGGCATAATAATATCCTTGGTTTTATTCTCCATTCCTTTCCTTATGATTCCTAGCATTCTATTTGCTTTCTTGGCTGTCACTGCACACTGGGCAGAGGTTTTGAGTTATCCACGATGACACAAATCTTTTTCATGGATGGTAGTTCCTAATGTGGAACCTTGCATCTTATAACCAGAGTTTAGGTTGTTCTTTTCTTGGTGCATAAGTCTGCCCTTGTCCACATTCAATTTCATCTGCCATTTGAACTTCCAAGCTTCCACTTTATCAAGGTACTCTTCCAATTTCTCACAATCCTCTTGTGTTTTAACAACTTGGAATAGTTTTGTACTATCTGAAAATTTGATCACCTCACTCCTTATTCCAATTTCCAGGTCAGCAAGCCCGGCATAGATTCATCTTTCTCCATTGAGAAAATTGGCCATTTAGCCCTACCCTTTGCTTTCTGTCTTCTAAACAGGTCCCGATCCACAAAAGTACACTGCCTCCTATCCCATGACTTTTTAATTTCCCCAAGAGTCTCTCATAAGGGACGTTGTCAAAGGCTTTCTGAAAATACAGATTCACTATATCAGCTGGGTTCCCTTTGTCTACGTCTTTATTCACACCTTCCAAAAATAACACAGATTATTAAGACAAGACTTTCCTTGGCTAAATCAGTTAGCTTTCTCCCATTAAACTATGATTATCTACATGTTCAGTAATTTTGTGCTTTATAATGGTTTCTATGATTTTGCTCAGCATAGATGTCAGGCTCACAGGTCTGTAGTTTCCCAGATCACCCATGAAACCGTTTTTTAAAAATTCATTCTCCAGCCTTCGGGTACTACAGATGATCTTAATGATAGTTCACATATTACTAATAGTAGGTCTGCAATCTCATCTTTCAGTTCTTTTAACACCATTGGATGTATACTATCCAGTTCAGGTGATTTACTACTCTTCAGTTTATCAAATACTTTTAATATATCTTCCTGGTTTATCAATATTTCTTTAAATTCTTCCGATATATCAACTTTAAATACCAGTTCAGGCATGGGTAACTTCCCTACACCTTCTTCAGTAAAGACCGAAACAAAGAATTCATTCAATCTTGCCACTATGACCTTGTCCTCGCCTTAGCGCTCCTTTTACCTCTCTATCATACAAATGACTCAAAAGGTTTTCTGCTACAAATATACTTAAAAAGGTTTTATTATGCGTTTTTACTACCACTGAAAGCTTTTTTTCGAATTCTCTCTTTGTCTGCCTTATCAATGCCTTGCATCCAACTTGCCTATGCTTATGCAGTTTCCTGTTTTCATCATTTGGCTCCTTTTTCCATTTCTTGAAGGATGTTTTTTTTGGCTACAACACCTCTCTGACCTTGTCTTTAAACTATGCTGGCAGTTTTTTGGCCTTCCTTCTGCTTTTCTTAAAGCATGGAATACATATGGCCTGGGCTTCCAAGATACTTAAACAATACCCATAGCTTGAAGTAAATCTTTAGCTGCTCCTCTTAGTTTTTTCTTAACTATTTTCCTCATTCCTAGAAGCTCTAGATAGCCTAGGATACACGCAAATGGTGCAAGAATCTACCCACGAGAGAGGCAATATCCTTGACCTCATATTCGCGCCACAGCTAACTTTGGAGCAACCACAAAACATCGTACAATCGATAACTGCAGTCCCATGGACCGACCACAAACTCATCACCTTCCAGATGCCTGCCATTAACTGTTCACGCAGGACAAAAACGGATAAAAGCGGGCCTGCTAATTCAGCCACCAGATGTTTTCACCCACTTAACAGAGAACACTGAGCACACTCTTTGATGACACCTCATTAAACCTAGATGGGTTGATCTCTTCCTGGAACAGTAAATCAGTACAATCGCTATCCGCCCCCCAAGGACAAGAACTCAAAGAAGAGAGCAACAGCCCCATGGTTCACAGCGGATTAAAACCTCACTAACTCTTTAAGAAGGCTAGAAAAACGTTGGAGAAAGTCACGCACCAGCAGTGACCAATCAGCCTACATCCAACACCTGACGGAACATCGAAAAGCCATCACAGATAAAATCAGACAACACCACACAGATACCCTGAAACGCTCACTGAATAAGCCTCACGACTTGTTTAACTTAGTTAAAAACGCTTGCCAAAGAACCTTCCCCTGACCTCCACAGCAGGATCCATCCCCAGGACTATGCGACATATATGCAATCCAAAAGTGCAAGACTAACAAAATATTAATACTGGACCCTCCTGATGAACAAGACCACCCAGCATCGTAACATCTTTCTCCACTCCCTCGAAGAAAACTATTGAGGATACCATCCTAGCTCTAAACACAACTACTGCGTACACAGATCCCTGCCCTGCACATTGGATAAAGGACCTGCGATGTGATATATCCCCAATTATAGCAAGAATCGTAGACCACTCCCTCTCTACTGGCTATTTCCCAATCCACTCTCAAGCAGACCTCCGTTAGACCGCTGTTAAATCCTACCAACCTTGATCCGCAACAGGTTGAATCTTACAGGCCCATCTCTAGCATACCTATGCTAGCAAAACACCTCGAGAAAATAGTGCACAGGCAATTACAGGATCACATAGACACCTCTGCCCCACTGGATCCAGCCCAACATGGATTCAGAGGAGTCACATGGGGTAGAAACACTACTCACAACCCTCTTCAACAACATAATCTCAGGCGTGGATAACATAAGCCAGGGTTTCGCGCTTGTCTTCTAGACATAGCAGCGGCTTTTGACTCAGTATACCACGAAATTCTTATCTACCGGCTAAGAGAAAAAGGCATCTGTGGAACAGCACTGAATGGTGCAAATCTTACCTGTCCGATAGATGGCAACATGTCCGAGTCGACGGAGATACATCTGAACCATCCAACAAACCCAAGGTGTACGCAAGGATCCTCCTTATCTGCACTGATGTTTAATATATACATTCAACCCATCTGCGACATCATCAGATCCTTTAATGTCAGTTACATGATATATGCAGATGATGTTCTATTATATATGCCAATACGATTGCCTAGACCTCACTCCGCTGACTAACTGCTTTGATACCATATCAGAGTGGCTGCTATCACAAAATCTGAGAATACAACACAAAAAGACGGAAGTCCTTTTCGTCTCGAGGAACACCAACTTCACCCCTCCTAGTTGTATTAACGTAAAGGACGCCCAACTCCAAGTGAACATGCAATACGTTACCTTGGAGTAACACTAGACCAACACCTTGACATGAAGAACCACATAGCCAATACAGTCAGGCAATCTACTTTAAAATCAGATCCCTCAGACACCTACGCACACTACTTGAACCGGAAGACTTCCGGACCATTTATCAAGCTCTTATACTTCCCCACTTCGACTTCTCAAATTCCATACTACAAGGACTCCCCAGTCCACCCTGAACCCCCTGCAGCTAGCCATGAACAGTGCAGCGAGAGTACTCCTTGGGGCATCCAGGAGAGACCACATGACACCCCTTCTAAAACAGCTACACTGGCTCCCCATCCAAGCAAGGATTAGTTTCAAGACCTTGCTGCTAACGTTCAAAGCGGCTATGGGACTCACCTCTTCCTCCCTCTCCAACCTCATACAACCACTTGCTCCAAACAGGCCGCGAAGAACAGCAGAATTGAACACGCTGGTCATCCCAATAGAAACCACAAGATGCAAAGATCAACATCTAACAGAGCCTTCCGACTCTGTGCCCCAAACCTATGGAACACCTTACCAGCACAAATCAGAGCAATGACCAATTTGAATCAGTTCAGAAAGGAGCTAAAACATTTCCTTTTCCTCAAATATCTCAATGACAGCTCCGATCACAACCATCAGGTGAATAGCAGGAGTGGCCAAAGGGATAGACCCTCGCAACAAGCCAACTTTACTCTGTAGATAACAAAACAGTTCCATACACTGTTGGTAACACTCTGTATATAGTTAACCATGATATCCTTAATAGATAAACCACCATTGTATTTAGTTTCCCCTATTTCGCCAAGTTATACCTCCTGTTAAATGTAATGACCAGACAGATGTAAACTGTTGGATGTTTTCTGTTTAATGTAAACCGCGCTGATGTCTAATAGTGCGGTATATAAGAATTGTCAATAAATAAATAAATAAAATAAAATAGTCTCCCTTTTCAAAGTTAAAAGGTAGTACTGTGGATTTCCACGTGGTCCTTCTTCGATTTATTAAATCAAATGCGATCAAGCTATGTTCGCTATTGCCAAGTGGCCCCCAACATCCTTACCTCTTGCACCAGATCCTGTTTTCCACTAAGGACTAGGTCCAGAATAGCTTCCCCTCTTGTCGGTTCATGAACTAGCTGCTCTAAGAAGCAGTCATTTATTTCATCTAGAAACTTTATCCTCCTAATATGCCCTGCAATGACATTGACCCAGTCAATACTGGGGTAACTGAAATCACCCATTATTACTATGTTGTAACCTTTGTTAGCTTATCTGATTTCTATTAGCATTTCGTCATCCATCTGCTCATTCTGGTCAGACGGTCAGTAGTACATCCCCACTGCCATCGCCTTCCCTTTATTTACATAGGATTTCTATCCATAGAGATTCCACAGTATATTTTGCTTCATGCAAAATTTTAATCCTTTGTGACTCAATGCCCCTCTCTAATACAGTGAAACCCCTCCACCAATTTGATATATCCTATCATTGCAAAATAGTTTGTACCCAAGTATCACAGTAGCACATTGGTTGCACGCCTTCTACCAGGTCTCCGAGATGCCAATCATCTCTAACCTTTCATTTAGTGCTATATATTCTAGCTCTCCCATCTTATTTTTTAGACTGCTAGCATTTGCATACAAGCATTTTATTCATATTAATCTGTTTATCAATCGATAAGGGTATTTTGGAATCTTTCAGCTCTGTACTTTAGGGCATCTGGGTTACTTTTATCCTTATTGGAGTCTCTCTGTCGGGATGCCCTAATTTCCCTCTTTTGCTAGTATCCTTCAAGGATACATCCTTCCGAACCATGCACTCTTGGGTGGCTGTTAGAGCAGCTTTTAAACTAGATAATAAGGGAAAGCTATCTCCTTTTTAAAGGTTAATGACAGTAGCCTAGTACCATCCTGGTTAAGATGAAGTCCATCCTTTGGACAAGCGCCCTTCTTCCCCAGAATGTTGCCCAGTTCCTAATGAATCCAAACCCCTCTTCTTTGCACCCCTGAAAGTTTGGGATTTTAACTTCCTACCTAAAAGCCTAAATTCGGCCTCCAAAACCTCCCTCCCACACTTTCCTATGTCATTGGTACCAATATGTACTAGGACAACAGACTTTTCCCCAGCACTATCTAAAACATAGGTGGCGCTTGAGGTCTGCTACCTTCGCACCAGGCAGGCGTTTTACCAGGCGATCCTCATGTCCATTAGCCACCCAGCTATCTACATTCGTAATGATGAATTGCCAACTATAACGTCCGTCCTAACCCTTCTCACATGGGCACATGGCCCTAGAGAAACCTCTTCGGTGCGAGAGGGTTTTATATCACTTGGGGGGCAGGTCTTAGCTACAGGATCACTTCCTGCCAAACCAAAGTGATGCTCTCCTTTCACAAGATCTCTCTCCTCTGTGGCAACTGAGAGGCTGCCAGACTGGAAGTGGGACTTCAGTCCTTATCCCTGATGCAGCCATCAAGCTCTCATTAACAATTATCCAGATAATATTCTAAACAAATATGCCATTGTAAATAGGTTGCCACTATTCATATCATTCACTTTTCCATAGATTGCATGCATTATTAACGCTCTACTATTCCCATGTAATCCTACATTATGCTCTATTATTTATTGTTCAATGTAAGTTCCAGTTATGTTCAATGTAAACTGCCTTGATAATTTTGAAAGGCAATATAAAAGAGATGCTAAATAAAATATTCCTTAGGAAAGAACAGACAGACTGCCTCACTGACATGAAAAAGCGAACTACTTTGTATGAGGGAGGGACAGGCAGAATGTACACAGTCTCCTCCGAGAATGATAGATAGGGATCGCTGTGTTCATTTTGAGGCTGCATCTTACAAAGGATATAAAATGACTTGAAACAATTCAGAGGAAGGCAACCAAAATGATATGGGGCCTGCACCAGAAGGCAGATGATAAAAGACTTGAAGACCTAAATATGTACACCCTTGTGCAAATTAATTGAAACAAACCAGATTTTTTCATCTTTTCAGCCTACGAATTGTATATGCATTTAATTTTGATCTTTTTTTAATCAACTGGGTTAAATCATCTCATATGAGATGTTTCATCATCATTAGTGGGTTTATGGGTTAAATGACATAATAGATGACGTGACTTATTGTGTATGCGATATATCGGCCAACATTGCATCCGATTTTCTTTCAAGTGCATTCTTAGTTGTTAATCCAACTGTTGCGCATGATGGACATGTCACCCAGAAAATTCACAATGATTGTCACCTTGCACGAACACAGGGAAGGCCTACAGGGATATAGCAAGTATAGTTGGTGTCAGTATCATAACCATCAGTTGTATGATCAAATCTAAGAGGGAGACAGGATCCATCTCATCTAAACAGAAGGGAAATTGTGGTCATAAGAGGAAAACCACACCCAGAGACGACAACTATGTTCTCAGGGAAAGCAGAAAAGACCCTCAGAAGAGAAGCGACGCATTAAAAACAGATTTAGAAGAGAAAGGTATAATGGTCAGTTCTTCCACAATTCGTAGGCCACTTTTGGAAGTTGGTCGAAAAGCATGACGACCTCTGAAAAAACAACTTCTGACAAAGGTTATGAAAGAGAAGCGCTATAAATGGGGACTGAAACAAAGAGTGGACTAAAGAAGATTGGAGAAAAGTATCAGTTCTTGTTAATTTGTTCAACTATTCTAATGTTAAAATTATCATGTAAAAGGTTTGTACATCTGTTATACATAACATGTTGGTTATCTGTAAACCGCCCCTGATCTCTAAAAGGGGCGGTATAGAAAAGCATACCAAATAAAAATAAAATAAATAAATATTCAGTGATGAAAGTCATTTCTTCATCCAGGGTCAAAGAAGCCAACATGTTCAGTGTTCACCTGGAGAAAAAATTTGTGATTCCCACATCAACTAGAATATGAAACACCCCCAAAAGATTATGCTCTGGGGGTGTTTCAATTATTATGGAGTCGGCAGCTTGCAACCGTAAAGGGAATGATGCATTCACAATACGACGATGTTCTCCAAAGAGTTATTCCAGAGCTAGAGAAGACATCTTTCAGCAGGATCTTACCCCATGCCACACATCGAAATTGGTGAAAAGTTGTTTTCAAAAGAAGCAAATAAAGTACTGGACTGGCCAGAAAACTCTCCAGATCTAAACCTTATAGAGAATTTGTGGTCCATTTGCAAACTTCACCTCCGTGGAGTAGATTGTACATCAAAGGAGAAACTTATTCAAGCTCTGATTCAAGTCTAGTTATAGGGACCCAAAATTTGTTGCAGACTGCTCCGAATTAGAGGATTCCATGCCAAATTGTGTCCAGATCCTGGTAAAACACAGAGGAGGTCATATTATGTACTAATATGTGGCTATTAATACGATTTTTAATGGAAATTCCAGTTTTCACTTATTTTTCAATTTGTTTCAATTAATATGCACATCTGTTTAGATGAGATGGATCCTGTCTCCCTCTTAGATTTCAACATACGGCTGACTGATGGTTACGATACTGACACCAACTATACCCTAAAGGAGAGGAGAGAAAAAGGGGATATGATACAGACATTTAAATAATTAAAGGGTATTAGGAACGTAAGATATGCCATACTGGGTCAGACCAAGGTCCATCAAGCCCAGTATCCTGTTTCCAACAATGGCCAATCTAGGTCATAAGTATCTAGCAGTCTCCCCAAAAGACACAGGTTCCACAATGCTTGTATTGAGTCAAGGAGTGATATCCTGGGTCCCTTTTAATAATGGTTTATGGACCTTTCCTCCAGGAACTTGTCCAAGCCTTTTTTAAACCCAGCTACACTAACAGCTTTTACTACATCCTCCAGTAACAAATTCCAGAGTTTGATTACACGTTGAGTGAAAAAATATTCTCTTATTAGTCTTAAATAGGTTACCTTGTAGCTTCATTGCATGTCCCCTAGCCTTTTTATATTCTGATGACATAAACAATCGATCTATGTTTACCCGTTCCATTCCATTCATTAATTTATAGACCTCTATCATATCTCCCCTCAGCAGTCTCTTTTCCAGGTTGAAGAGCCCTAACCTTTTTGGCCTCTCTTCATGGGAGTATCCTTCCATTACCTTTACCATTTTGGCGGCTCTTCTCTGTACCTTTTCTAATAATGCTAAATCTTTTTTAAGATACGGCGACCAGAATTGCACACAATATTCACGGTGCGGTCACACCATGGAACGATACAGAGGCATTATAATATCCTTTGTTTTATTTTCCATTCCTTTCCTTATGATACCTAGCATTCTATTTGCTCTCTTAGCCACCGCTGCACACTGGGTGGAGGGTTTTAACATGTTATCCACGGTGACACCTAAATCTTTTTCCTGGGGGGTGGCTCCCAATGTGGAACCTTGCATCGTGTAACCATAGCTTGGGCTGTTCTTTCCTAGGTACATAACTTTGCACTTGTCCACATTAAATTTCATCTGCCATTTGGATGCCTAGTCTTCCAATTTATCAAGATCCTCTTGCAATTTTCCACAATCCTCATGGGTTTTAACAACTTTAAATAGTTTTGTGTCATCTGCAAATTTGATAATCTCACTCGGTATTCCCTTTTCCCGGTCATTTATGAATATGTTAAAAAGCAGCGGACCCAGCACAGATCCCTGGGGTACTCCACTATTCACCTTTTTCCACTGGGAAAATTGGCCATTTAGTCCTACCCTCCGTTTCTATCTTTTAACCACATACTGATCCAGAATAGTACACTGCCTCCTATCCCATGACTTTTTAGTTTTGCCAAAACTCTCTGATGAGGGACCTTGTCAAAGGCTTTCTGAAAGTCCAGATACACTATATCAACCGACTCATCTTTGTCTACCTGTTTATTCATACCTTCAACAAAACATAACAGATTTGTAAAAAAGATCTTCCTTGTCTAAAGCCATGTTAGCTGTCTCACATTAAGCCATGACTATCTACATGTTCAGTAATTTTGTTCTTTATGATGGTTTCTACCATTTTCCCGGTACTGACATCAGGCTCACCGGTCTGTAGTTTCCTGGATCACCCCTGCAACCCTTTTTCAAAATTGGCGTTACATTGGCGATCCTCCAATGTTCAGGTATTACAGACAATTTTAATGATAGTTCACAGATTACTAATAGCAGGTCTGCAATCTCATATTTCAGTTCTTTCAACACCCTTGGATGTATACCACCCAGTTCAGGTGATTTGCTGCTCTTCAGTTTATCAAATAGTAATACATCTTCCTGGTGTATTGATATTTCTTTCAATTCTTCCGCAGTATCACCTTTAAATACCACTTCAGTCATGGGTAACATCCCTACATCTTCCTCAGTAAAGACTGAAGCAAAGAATTCATTCAGTCTCTCTGCTATGGCCTTGTCCCCTCCTAGTGCACCTTTTACCCCTCTATCATCTAATGGTTCAACTGACTCTCTCACAGGTCTTTTGTTACGAATGTACTTGAAAAAGTCTTTATTATGTGTTTTTGCTTCCACAGCAAGCTTCTTCTCAAATTTTCTCTTTGCCTGCCTTATCAATGCCTTGCATCTAACTTGCCAGTGCTTGTGCTTTTTCCAGTTTTCGTCATTTGGCTCTTTTTTCCTTTTCCTGAAAGATGCTTTTTTTTTTTTTCTTTCTTTTTTTTTTAGCATCAACAGCCTCTCTGACCTCACCTTTAAACAATGCTGGCAGTTTTTGGGACTTCCTTCCACTTTTCTTAAAGCGTGGAATACAGCTGGTCTGGGCTTCCATGATAGTATTTTTAAACAACACCCAAGCTTGATGTATGTCTTTGACCTTTGCAACTGCTACTTTTAGTTTTTTTCTTAACTATTTTCCTCATTTAATCATAGTCTCCCTTTTGAAAGTTAAAAGGTAGTACTGTGGATTTCCTTACCATCCCTCCTCCATTAATTAAATCAAACACGATCATGCTATGATCACTTGCCAAGTGGCCCCAACACCCTTATCTCTTGCACCAGATCTGGTGTTCCACTAAGGACTAAGTCCAAAATGGCTTCCCCTCTAGTTGGTTCATGAACCAGCTGCTCCAAGAAGCAGCCATTTATTTCATCTAGAAACTTTATCTCCCTAGCATGTCCTGCCATGACACTGACCCAGTCAAAGACGAGGAAGCTGGAAGGAAGTAAACTTAAAAGCAATATCATAAAGTCCATAAGGTCATCCACACCAGCACCCCTCTGTATCTCTCAGACCTTATTTACCTCCATTCTCCCCACTGCGCCCTCTGTTCCATCCATGCTAATCGAATGCACATTCATTCTGCTTCACAGGCTCACCTAGAATCCACCCGTAACTCCGCTTTCTTTTTCCTTGGTCCTGCCTTCTGGAATGCCCTCCCTTCCAACCTCCATCTGGAATTATCTTTCCATAAATTCAAATTCAAACTGAAGACTCACTTATTTCAGCTTGCCTTCGACCTTCCACCACCCATTGCATAGTCCCTTTCCCTCTCATCTTCCCTCCATGCTCTCTTCTCTTTTTATACCCTCCTCTACATCTGTGTGACTGTCCTATCAATTATTTGGTGTTCCTTTCTTCCTTTTGATTCCTGCAGCTAATTTTATTTTGGTTAACTGCCCTATTACCTGTGCAGTGGTGCGGTATCATTACACAGAAAGAGGATGGAATCAAAGCAAACATAAGTAACTTCATAAATAAGGAGGGGTAACCTGCCTGGAGCAGCAGGTACATCCTTAAAGCATACACTTATTTGTCACTGTTAGTGTGTTCTCTTACTTCTCTGCCCCTTATTTTGTAATTTTGTTCTGCTTTCTCAGCTGTATAACTTACCCTGCTTCCTTAAACTATCTGGCCTGTCTGTTGGCCAGCTTAACTTTGCCTTTTAATTCAATAGCTATCCTTGTTCTGTCTCCATAGTTGGAGTTTATATTGTTTCCCTGTCTCTGCTCTTAGTCTACCTGAGTGATTAACCCCTCCCCCCTGCTGAGCAATGTTCCCTCTAATTTTCTGTAGGCTGTGTGCGCATAAAATATCAGCTGTGCGACTTTTGAAGGAAGGTTAAATTTTTGTGCGCCACATAACGACACTCAGAGTTATATACTTTAAAATTTGACTACACGTCAGAATACAGTATGTACACCACATTGATTGCACTAGAAAATATTGTAGAACTTGTGAAAACCATAAATACACAACAACTTTTACATTTTAAGACGTCTGTGTTGTTTTCTATCAGAATCAGAACCGTAATTTTTGTGCGCTCTGTTATAAAGTATGTGCGCTCGCTCGATGAGGTGTGTGCGCGCGCACACGCGCACAGCTTAGAGGGAACAGTGCTGCTGAGGTATTGTTCAGCCCCTCTTCCTGTCTCCCAGGTGTGCCAAGCTCTCTGTTTGCCTCTCTGTGCTCTGGGAAGAGCAGTGCCCTCATAGTGCTCTGCTTGAGAGGTGAATTTTCGCTCCTGTGAGTGAATTTGCTGTGAGTTTTATCTGTCTGCACTTATTTATTTATTTGTCACTGCTAGTGTGTTCTCTTACCTCTCTGCCCCTTATTTTGCACTTTTGTTCTTCTTTCTCAGCTGTATAACTCCTCTCATGCCCTCCTGGATCCTTTACAGTCTGGCTTTAGTGCTTTACACTCTACTGAAATGGCTCTTGCCAAAGTCTCCAGTGACTTGTTCCTGGCAAAATTCAAGGGCCTTTACTCTGTCCTCATCCTACTTGATCTCTCTGCTGCTTTTGACACTGTCGACCACAACGTTCTCCTTGATACCCTGTCCTCGCTTGCTTTTAAGGACTCTGTACTATCCTGGTTCACCTCCTATCTCTCCCATCGCTCTTTCAGTGTGTGTTCTGGTGGCTCCTGCTCCTCTGCTATCCTGCTCCCAGTTGGTGTACCCCAAGGATCTGTCTTGGGACCGCTCCTTTTCTCTCTCTATACCCAGTCCCTTGGTGCACTTATCTCTTCCCATAACCATCTGTATGCTGATGACTCCCAGTTCTACCTCTCTACGCCTGAAATCTCTCCGGCAGTCCAGACCCAGATCTCTGCCTGCCTTTCTGACATTGTTGCCTGGATGTCTCACCGCCACCTGAAATTGAACATGGCCAAGACTGAACTTCTTATCTTTCCACCAAAACCTCCCCCCCTCTTCCTCCTTTCTCAGTCTCTGTGGATAACTCTGTACTCCTTCCTGTTTCCTCGGTCCGCAATCTCAGGGTTGTCTTTGACTCCTCTCTCTCTCTTTCTCCACACACATCCATCTGATATAGAGAAAGAAACAGCAGGTCTTAGCTAACATCAGCAAAATCTGCCCTTTCCCTTCTGAACACACTACTAAGACACTTATCCACTCCTTGATCACCTCCCGTCTTGACTACTGTAACCTACTCCTTGTTGGTCTCCCTTTGAATCATCTCTCTCCCCTTCAATCTGTTCAATACTCTGCTGCATGGCTAATCTTCTGCCAGCCTCATCATGCCCCTATTACTCCTCTTCTCAATTCACTTCATTGGCTCCCTATCCATTTCCGCATCCAGTTCAAACGTCTCCTGCTGACCTATAAATGCATTCACTCTGCGGCTCCTCACTACCTTTCTTCTCTTATCTCTCCTTACAACCCCCTCGAGAACTCCGCTCTTCTAGCAAACTGCTTCTATCTGTGCCCTTCTCTTCTATTGCTAACTCCTGACTTCGCTCCTTTCACCATGCTGCACCTTATGCCTGGAACAAACTACCCTTTTCTATACGCCAGGTACCTTCTCTAACCCTTTTCAAATCCAGGCTGAAAACTCACCTCTTCGCTGCTGCTTTTGGATCTTGACTCACCTGATCTCCTTTTTCTTTTTCTGTCCCCCTTGTTTATCCCTGCCTTCACCTTCTGTGCTGTCTGTCTTGACTAGATTGTAAGCTCTGATGAGCAGGGACTGTCTCTTACATGTCTGTGCAGCGCTGCGTATGACTTGTAGCGCTATACAAATGCTCAGTAGTAGTAACCTGCTCAGAGCAGCAGATGCAACTCTACAACTCTAGCCAACTTACTGGGCAGTCTAGATGGACCACACTGGTCTTTATCTGCTGTCATTCACTATGGGGAGGATATTCAAAGACATTTACACGGTTTGCAGACATGGTTAGTGCCACTGGATATCTGCAGGTGCCGCTGCTACATGTTCTGATGCTAAGCAGTTAGCGTCTGGGACATTCCCGGCAGAAGAGGCACCCCACAAAAACGGGGCAGCAGTGGTTAGCAATATATAGATAAAGTAAGGTATGGCAAAGGCTGGCTTAATTTAACAGCTGAAGGTTACCAGGCAGCAGCTCAACATCAATGCTGCCCGGTTAGCTTCTGGGTTCTGCAGCGACCAAAATATTCAATGCTTGTGGCCATATATGGCCCCAGCATTGAATATCCAGGGTTAGACTTCAACAGTGACTAGCTGCTTTACAAGCGCTAGACATCACTGCTGAATATCCTTCCTCCCCCATCTTATTATGTAACTATGACAAAGCTTGCAACTGAGAGATACATCTCACTGAGCAAACGGCAATCGAAGAACAAATCTTTTAGAGTACCTCGCCTCAAGGGCTCAAAGGTCTCCAACATAAATGCCTGAAGGACTAAGCTGAGATCCCATGATGGAACTAACCAAAGGGAAGATCACAAGTGGTGCACTCCCTGAAAGAAAATGGGCGACATCAAGGTGAGTGGCCACAGAGCGCCCCACCACTGGCCCCCTAAAGCACAGCAAGGCCTCCAGTAGGATGGATTTGACAAAGGCCTTTTCCCTTTGTCCACTGAGGGTCCAGAAGGAAGGTACAGCACTGCATACTTCTTGTAGTGCTATTCAAATAATAAGCAGTAGTAGTTGGCGAGCAGGGACGGCATGTCTGCTGTGCTACGGCTGACTCGACAGTCGCCATAAGAACCACCAGGCCCAGATGGCACTTTATGCAGTGAAGCATTTGCCCTACAAGAGACTATAAAGGGAAGACATACTGCATTTGTTCCCTTGGCCAAGGCTGAACCAAGGCAACTACGCCCTCTGAGCCTGCCTCTGTGCAGTGACGGAAGAACCTTCGCATTGAGTCAGATCACCAACAGACTCACATAGGGGTGGCCCCATCTGTCCATAATCCTTTGGAATGCTATCTGGCTCAATTCCTACTCCCTGGAATTGAGGGAGTGGCAACTGAGATAGCCAGCTTCCATGTTGTCCATTCCTGAAATATGTTATACTGCAAGGGCTAGGAAAATTCTCTTCACCTAGGAAAATAAAAGGGTCATTTCAGGGCCATCTGGAACTCTTTGTGTCCCTTTGTCAGCTGACAGACACCACCACCATAGCACTGTTCAAGAAAATCCAAACTGCTCTGCCCTGGACCAAGGACCAGAGGTGCAGCAGGGCCAAATGAATGACCCTTGCCTTAAGGCAGTTGAGAAGCAATGTTGCCTATCAACTGTTGCAGCAGCCGTGAGCCATCTGACCCTCACAAATGCATCCCTGTTGAACAGGCTGACGTTTGTCAATAGAAGAAGCCATGGGACATTGTCCAGGGGCATGTCCTTCAACAGATGGTCAGGCTCTCCCTATCAATTCAGGCTGACTGCCACAGATGGACGATAGAGAAGCCTGATCTCAAAGTCCTGAGAGCAAAGAGACCAGTGAGTCAATAGGGCCCTTTACAGCAGCCTCATAAACATGTGAGCCTGTGCCAAAGGGACCATCACGATCATTACTTTTTTTTTTTGCCCTCTTTTTGAGCAGAAAGACCCTGCCAGCGCTGGTGTAGAACCAGCTCCAAGGTACTCTGAAGACTCAGTAAGCTCCAGTTGGCTCTCACTGTGGTTGATCATCCATCCTAGACTCTTAAGGCCATATGGTCCTTTTCTGCCATCAAGTTTCTATTTGTAAGAGAAATACTAGCAAAATTTTGGTACAGTTTTAAAATGTTTGGTGCATAATTCCCTGGGGTGTACATAATGACTGTATTTGAGTATTGTGTGCAATTCTGATTGCCTCATCTCAAATTAAATAAGAGAGGCACAAAGAGTGGAGGAGTGGCCTACAGTTGGGGCAAGGTACTTCAGGCCGGAAGGTCGGGGGTTCACATCCCACTAGAGGACAGCAACCTTGGGCCGGAAGGACTGGGGTTTCTAGTCCCACAGGTGCTCCTTGTGGTCTTGGGCAAGCCACTTAACCCTCCATAGCCCATGTTCCCTGTAAAATAGTTTTCTCCAAGTTATAATGCCCTGTTCAATGTAATTTCAGTTTGTTCAATGTAAACCGCACTGATGCAGAATAGCGCAGTATATAAGAGAATGTAAATAAATAAATAAAGAAGGAGAGCCAAAATGATAAGAATGGGGATGGAAGAATACCCCTATGTGGAAAGGTGAAAGAGGTTAGGGTTCTTCAGCTTGAGGAGATATGACAGAGATTTATAAATTCTCGAGTGGAGTGGAACAGGTAAACGTGAATGAACTGCCTACATTCAAAAAGTCCAAAGATTAGGGGACATGCGAAGAAGCTACTCAGCAGTACATTCAACAACTAAAAGACACTATGGAGTGGGCGTGTCGGCTGTTTTGCGGAGATGATACACCCCGGCTTCACCGTCTTGCTCTTAACCGGTGGTGAACTGAGTGTGCGCTCGCAGCTCTGTCTCCCTCACAACCCCCCTTCCCCCTTCCCCCTCCCTGTACCTGTCCGCGTAGTTCCTCGCGCTCTCTTTCCCTCCCGCCCGCGCGCCACAGCCTGATTCCTAAGCAGCAGAGCGGAAATGACGTTTGCCGAAAAGCGGAAGTAGCCCCGTTCCAGGACGTGAAGGGGTGGGATGGTTTGTCACCGCTTAACGGAGACAGAAGCGTAAGGATGGAAAGTATTCCAGGGAACTGAGATCGGCCGTGGAGCGGGCAAGTGGCCTAGCGTTTAATAAAGTAGCTGCGGGGAAAGGACGAACCGGTCCAGCCTGTCTGCTCACCAGTGCCGTTACCCTCCTCGAGTGAGCGATGGATCAAGGAGATGCGCCTTCCAGAATACATATATATGTATATGATAAATGTATTATCAAACACTGAAAACACTAGTAGCCCATGAGCCCAGTTCGACCTACCTTTTGTTTTGACGTTGGGCTTTTTTTATTGTCGCCTCCAGTTCTCTACCATTATAGAAACAGAAAACGGTTACTGCACTGCATGTCTTTGATGACCAAACTGAGCCAAAGACATATAAACAAGTTGTTCGACCTATGGTGATTCCAAAATAATGCATAAAGGTAAATCTAGCTGTTAAAGATGAATAGGTGTATCAGACACCGAGGACTAAAACTGGACCATGTTTTGCGAGCAGACGCTTGAGCGTCAACATTTTCCTATTTATTTATTACACTTTGAGTTCATTTGTAAGCAGACGGGAGTGCAGGATGAGTCCATAAAGGTTGGTAGATCTTAAAGCCTCTTTGTTAACTTCTCCACTACCAAGTCTTAATATGCTGCTCCATTGTTTGGATGGGACAGGAAGTTGAGTGTTTCCTCTCTTTGCTGCCTGCTCTGTCTTAGCTTCCCATAACTGCTCTAGTTGGTTACCTGTAGCAGGTAAACGGAGTTACTTACCTGTAACTGGAGTTCTCCGGGGACAGCAGGATAAGTCAGCCACAATAGGTGACGTCATCCAACGGAGCCGAGACGGAAGTACTCTCCATAGCTCAGAAGGGCCCTTCTGAGCATGGGCCAACTGGCCCCACCCCTCTGCCCGCCCCTAGCTGACCAGTATGTCCCTAGCTGAGCCTTTGCCGCTAGGAGGCGGGCACCAGGCCGGAGGCCGACCCCCTTTTCAGGGGGAATGTGTGGCTGACTTATCCTGCTGTCCCTGGAGAACTCCAGTTACAGGTAAGTAACTCCGTTTTCTCCTAGGACAAGCAGGATGAGTCAGCCACAGTAGGTGCCTCCCAAGCTGACATGCGTTGTGGTGGAAAGGGGGGAGGCCGAGATCAGGTTCAGGTGACCCATTATCAGGGTCGGATGCTTTTAATGGTGTGCCCTGGGTAGAGGTGTACCTTGGGCGACTGGTGGTAATGGCAACGTGCACACTGAGAATGTGTAGGGTGCAGCGCTGTGTGGAGCGATGCCGTCCTGTTGCGCCGGCATGCCGTCCCACATCGCATCCACGCGGTCGCTATTTGAGGGTACAAGATCTGAATGGTTAGCCGCAGAAGAATGAGCTAGGGGGCAGCCCTAGATGATGCACCGCAGAGGGAATCCAAGAGGCAGTAGGCGATGCAACCGCGGAGGGATCCCCTTTCCCACTCTGCAATAGCATAGAGTGAACTGTTGTAACCCGGATAGCCACAGTAGCAGTGTTGAAAACGTTGCGAGAGTGGAGCAAGAATGACGCACCGTTGCAATATCTACAGTAGGCCATCAACAATGTCGATAGCGCTACACGAGCATTAACATCGCAAGGGTCTTGAGCCACGCGTGAGTTCATGACTTAGTCAGATGTGTCCTTGAGATCGCTAGAACATGAAAGTATGAGTTATGCCATAGGGTCAGGTGTGTCATCAAGGCAGGTGATACGGTGCGTTTGCTGTGTGGGCCAAGCGTGTGAGCCTCATTTTGGGGGATGGGGGGAAATCATGCCTGGACCGTGACAAGAATGGTTGAAGGCATGCAGATGACCATGAGCAATGAACCGGTACCTAGCCTTGTGTGCAATGAGGTCATTTGAGTGGGGCTCAAACACTGGGCGAGTGGTGTAGGCTTTGGTGTGGCACGGTGTAGTTCCATTGATGCTGTCTGCATACCTTAACTGTACTGAGAGCTGGACGCTACCTTAGCGTTATTGCGATGTTGTTGTAATGGTGGAATGAACTTGCCACCCTGTGCTGATGCATATCGTATGCATTATTGTAGATCTGTATGTTGTTCTAATCGGCTGAGTACCCCCTGTCCCTGGGCGTAGAGCCGTGGGGCCTAGCGACAATGGGTTAGGACAGTGAGCCAGCAACAAGCTATGAAGTTGAGATGTGGCACCGTACCCCTGATGCCTTAGGCATATATAGTCAGGTGGAACCTGAGTAATGTAGGCGTGTCATCCCCTTGTGGAGTAATTTCCAGGAGGTCGATGTATTGGGTCCGGGAAAATATGTGGACTGGAGTGGCAGTAGCCCCAGCTGGGCTTTGAACCTGTGACCTTCTGTTCTTGCATACACTGTCTGTGTGCACTGCACCACTGTGTTGTCACTGCTTTCCGACGGGCGGATGAACTTGCCACCTTGCAGTCATTGAACTTGCCACCTTGCACCCATGTACACCACGACAGAACATGTGTCAATGGCGCGATTTCCTTGCCACGATCCGGTGGAAGGCAGTCTCGTGACCGATGGGTGGCACCGTTAGGCGGGAGGCCCCTTAAGGGTTTTACGGCGGTTTAATGCTGAAGCGGTGCCTGGTTCATGGAGTCGTGTGTGGCCAAAAACAATGAGCGATGAGGAGCCAACTCGGGGGGCTTCACCTGAATGCCCATGAGCCCTGAGGGCATCCTCTGTGCTTGAGGAGTTGAGAATGCCATCTTAGATGCAGGTCATACCCTGCTGTCGATGCGCGTGGCTCCGTAGACCTTGGATGCAATTGGAGGGACTTAGCCCAGCGTTGGCTCGTGGTCTACTGGTTGTGCAATAGAGGGGATTGGCCAACCTTTTCTCTGAAGTAACGATGGGTGCATCACATTTATCTTTGTGAGTGTCCACTGAATTTCTGGGTTGGGGAATTGTCAAATTGCTGCGTCCACATCTGGCGGATTGCTGCATGGGGTTGGGAAATCGGCAGGTTTCCTTTACAAGGGATGTGTGTTCTGTCTACAAGAACATGATAATATAAGATATGCCATACTGGGTCAAACCATGGTCCATGAAGGCCAGTATCCTGTTTCCAGGTGGCTTAGCCAGGTCACAAGTATGTAGTATTTTCCCCAAGAGGGATCCACAATGTTTGTACAGAGTCAAGCATTGATATCCTGTGTCCCATATAAAAAATGGTCCACGGCTGATGGGTGTCGTGCCTGATTCCCCAGTCTGTGTCTACTCGTGGAGACCTGGGGTTCGGACTGTGTGATGATATGAGATCTATACCATTAGTTCAGGTCAGACATGGGGGGGGGGGCGCGGTGCTTCCGTGTGAGGGTGAGTCTGAAACATGGTTTGTAGGAGCCACGGCTAAGGTTGAACCTGCGCACTCCCGACCTTGAATACACTGTGCAGCGTGTACCGCTCCACACCGTTGCCACTGTTCTTGGTTTTGCGGCTGTGGAAGTGGCGAAGGGTAAGGGACTGTAACTGAATTTCAGGCCATCCATTATAGGCACTGGGGTTAAGGTCAAGGTCACCTTCATAGGGGGTTGTGCAAGGTGCCATGGAGAATGGCAGGTTTGCAGTTGTTGATTCCGAGGGATGCTCGACCAGGCACAGGCTTTCTCCAGGGTACTGATGAGTGATGGTTGCCTGTCCATCCTCTTCTGTCTTAATGCCATCTAACTCCCTGGCACTGTTTTCATACCTGGTGTCGGGGAGATGCCGGGCTAACTTTTAGCCATTGCGCTTCCCGTGCGCAAGCGGAAGGATAATGGCTCGGACAGCCTTACACATTGACCCCGCTGGGGGGTTGAACTCATGACCCCTGGTTCAGCCGCCAATGTGTAAACCCTTGTAATACCCCTCTCTTGCTGTGCCAGCCTGGAGGCTCTGCCCAGGGGGCGGAGAGTGATAAAGATGTTGCGGCTGTCAAGTGTCCGGCGGGCGCTGCATTCTACCGCGGCTGGAGCAATCGAGGCACTGAGCGTGTAATGGTGGTATGAACTTGCGATCAGGGACTGGCCCAGGCCAGTCCGGCATCTAGTGTGAGGAGGCAGAGAAGGGGGAAGGGGGCATCTTCTTGCGGCAGCAAGGGCTAATGCTGTTTAAGCAGGGTGGGCAATTGTACAGGCTCACAGCAGCTGGCAGCAACACCTTCCCTCCTCTAATGGTTGCCGACATGCATCTGCTCCGGGGGGGGGGGGGGGTAGGTTTACGAGCTGCCCCTTCCCATGTCCCTGCGGCAACCCGCGGCAGGAAGGAGTGAAACGGATCGGGGTTGAGGTCACCTGGGTAGGGTGGTGAGGCTGGAGCCTTCTGCATCCTCAGACAGAAGAGGTGCAGGCAAGAGAGAGGGTTCCAGTGCCAGCGGTACTCTGCGCAAGGGAATCTTCGAGGGAGGTGAGGTCCTCGGCGCCGAAGATCCTTTGTTCGGAGATCACAGCGGAGGTTCTGATGTGCTCCAGCCTCCTGGCGAAACGACGCCGAGCTCCAAGGCAGCCTCCTAGACAGAGGAGATAAAGGTTGCGTTGGATTTTGTACCCCTTGGATTCAGGTACAGATGGTCGCCGACTAATGGCGCTGCCAGGGAAGCCGGCGCGATGTCGGTTAGCCGGCGGGGCTGAAACGCTCCTGTATTTGTTGTCTGTGCCGACGCCTCTGCACTGAAGGGGCAGTCAGCAATTGTCATCCGCGCTAGTGCCTCCCCCATGACGTTGGGTCAGCGCCGACCAATGGCACCGTCGGGGGAGGGACTTGTGATCTGACGTCGGAGGCAAGATGGGGGGCGCGGCTTGGAGTGCAGTCCAACGTAGCAGGAACAAAATGGCCGCCCCATAGGTCACCCACGTGCGAGGGTGATCCGGCAGAGTCCTGGCGGAGGCCCCGGGAGGACCCGGCAGCCACAAGGCTCTCATCCTGGAGGAGGTCCGTTCTTGGACAGAGTCGCGTTTGAGCGATCCAAGCTCGCCGAGGGTTGGAGGCCCGCAGGCACAACCCGATCGGCGGCCGGCCTGCGGCTGGGGTGGAGGCCCTTAGGCGCACCCCGAGCGGCTGCAGAGATTGGCGGCCCAAGCCTGCGGCAGGGTGGAGGCCCTTAGGCGCACCCAGAGCGGCGGCGGAGCTGGAGGAGTGCCGGAGAGGTCCCACGAAGGTCAGTGAGTAGTGGCTTGCACTTGCACTCCGGTCATGCTGAGAGCGTTGCCACGCTACCTGTTGAGAGCTGAAGAGCTTTAAGCAAGTTTAACAGCGATACATACGAGTAGAATAAGTAATTGAAGCGCAAGATGAAAACTGATCAACAGTGGGAAATTGAAAAAGCATTAATGCAATTTTATAAATGCAATATACCTACGAGTAGGAGGATAAAATGCAAGAAGAGGCTGATGAACAGTAAGAATATTTCTAAGAAGTTGAGACCAGGAGTGATGGCCCGCAGAAATAAAAGCTCCGCAGGGCCAGCTCTGAAGAGATTTGAAACATTAGGAAGATAACTGATATATACATACGATTAGGAGTAGGAAAAAAATTGGTGAGTAGAAAAGTCCGTCTTGCTGGCAAGGCGGAAGAACTGAAACTGGTCAGCTAGGGGCGGGCAGAGGGGTGGGGCCAGTTGGCCCATGCTCAGAAGGGCAAAGCCCTTCTGAGCTATGGAGAGTACTTCCGTCTCGGCTCCGTCGGATGACGTCACCTATTGTGGCTGACTCATCCTGCTTGTCCTAGGAGAACAGCAACTTTGACTCCCTTGACAAGTGCTCCTACAGCTTTAGAGCCTGCAGTAACTTCTCTGACAGTGCATGGTGTGTTCACAGCAACAAATGATTTCTTTAGCATATATTTTACAAGAATCTTAAGCAAGCATCTAAATGATCATGAGCTAGATTGTTAGAGTTAAGTAGTAAATAGAGTGGCGGATACAACACTAGACGAAGACATAAAGGGAGAGTAACCTGCATGAAGCAGTGGATACAACTCTAGCCGCCTTACTAGACAGACTATGTTTGTCTTTACCTGCCATCATTTACTATATTACTATGTTCATTCTATCAGCAGTTGAAAAGTACTCCATCTGTAAAGGCAGCAATATAGAATCATTCATTCCCAGACCCAGCTAGGCATTCCTTTTCTAACTGGCTATAATGGGTCACTGCTATAGTTACTACTACTGTTTATCATTTGTAAAGCACTGCAAAATGTACACAGCTCTTTGTATGTACAAGTAAAAGACAGTCCTTGCTCATCAGAAATAACCATCAAATTAAGACAAACCACATAACAGTGGAGGACTAGGGGAATTCAAGGGTAATAGTGAGATACAGATAGGTGATAAGCAGGAAATAAGGGGATCAGGATCCAAATGCAGCGTCAAAGAGGTGGGGGATTAGCCTGGATTTGAATAGGGCTAGAGAAGGAGACTGGCATACTAACTTAGGTAGTTTGTTCCAAGCATATGGAGCAGCAAAATGGAATGAGCAAAGTCTGTAGATGGCTGTGGCAGAGAAGGACACAGATAAAAGGGATATGCCAGAGGAGCAGAGTTCCCGAGGAGGGTGTAAGGAGTGATAAGAGAGGAAGGGTAGTGAGGAGCTGCAGAATGATTACACTTATAGTACCATAATATAGTAAATGACAGCAGATAAAGACCAGTATGGTCCATCTAGTCTGCTCAGAAAGGTGGCAAGAGTAGGTGCACCTGCCGCTCCGTGCAGGTCACCCCTCCCCATGTCTTTATTTAGGGGTGAACCCACTGCTCCATGTAGGGCATCCCTGTTTGTTGAGAAATTAGATAGTTAAGTTTATTTTGATTTTATTCTATTGCTATAAAGGGATCCACTATGTCTGTTCTATGCCATTTTGAATTTTGTCACTGTATTTGCCCAGCATTCCAAGCATCCACCACCCTTTCAGTGAAAAAGTATTTCTTGGCATTGCCTTTCAATTTACCACCTTGCAGCTTCATCTTATGCCCTCTAGTTTTACAACTTCCCTATCTTTGGAAGAGGTTTGTTTGTTCATTAATACTCTTTAAGTATTTAAAGGTCTGAATCATACTCCCCTATCCCTCCTCTCCTCCAGAGTGTACATATTTAGGTCTTCAAGTCTCTTCTCATAAGGATTCTGACGCAGGCTCCAAATCATTTTGATCGCCTTCCTCTGAATCGTTTCCAGTCTTTTTACATCCTTTGCGAGATATGTTCTCCAAAACTGAACACAGTATTCTAAGTGAGGCCTCACCAGTGACTTATACAGTGGCATTATTACCTCTTCCTTTCTGCTGGTAATTCCTCTTTGTATGCAACCCAACATCCTCCTGGCTTTTGCCACTTCCTTGTCACACTGTTTTGCATTCTTGAGATCCTCAGAAATAATCACACCAAGGTCCTTCTGGTCTGTGCACACCAACCTCTCGCCCCCTATCACATACATTTCCCTTGTATTTCTGCTTCCCAAGTGCATGACACCACTTCTTCACATTAAACCTTAACTGCCAAACATTAGACCATTCTTCCAGCTTTTGTAGATCTTTCCTCATGTTATCCACTCCCTCAGGGGAGTCCACTCTGTTGCAAATTTCTGTGTCATCTGCAAAAAGACATCACTCACAAATACATTGAACAGTGCCGGTCCCAGGACTGAACCCTGGGGCACCCCGCTAATCACCCTCCTTTCATCCGAGTGAGCTCCATTTACCATCACCTTCTGACATCTGTCAGTCAACCAATTTCTGATCCAGTTCACCACCTTGGGACCCATCCCCAAACTATTGAGTTTATTGATAAATCAATAGGAGAAATTTGAATTGAATGCGGAAATGGATAGGCAGCCAATGAAGTGACTTGAGAAAAGGGGTTAGGTGAGTATAGTGAGACTGGCAGAAGATTAGCCATGCAACTGAGTTTTGAACAGCCCAAAGGGGAAAGAGATGATTCTGAGGGAGACTAGAAAGTAGCAGGCTGCAATAGTCAATACGGGAGGTGATTAGAGAGTGGATAAGGGTCTTAGTAGTGTGTTCAGAAAGGAAGGGATGAATTTTACTGATGATATAGAGAAAGAAACAGCAGGTTTTAGCTATCTATTGGATGGATGCAGAGAGGGAGAGAGAAGAATAGAAGATGACCCCCAAGGTTGCGAGCCGAGGAAACAGGGAGAAGTACAGTATTATCAATAGAGGAATGGGTGATGTGGCTTTAAGAAGAAAGAAGGAGCTCTGTCTTAGCCATGTTCAGTTTCAGATGACGGGGACATCCAGGCAACAACATCAGATAAGCAGGCTGAGATACGGGCCTGGATTCCTGGAGAGATTTCAGGTATAGAGGTAAATTTGAGAGTCATAAGCGTAAAAATGATAATGAAAACCATGGGAGGAGATGAGTGCACCAAGGGACTGAGTGTAGAGAGAGAAAAGGAGAGGACCTTAGAGCAGAATGTCAGAGATTTGTAGTCCTTGCCATGAAGCTGTGGTAGCATCCATTCTCCGACGCTGCCCATGACATACACACATGCACAGACACCCAGTCCATGATGCTGCCCATGACACACACACAAATGCATACATGCAGCTCCCAAGACTTATACATCTGCATGCATGCCCCAACACTTCTGAGACATGCATATCAACCCTTCACCTGCCTGAGTCTGTAAATAGGGGTAAATCTATATCTTTATTTAATTTCTTGATATACCACCCAGGTTGAAAGGCATTAGAGCGGTTTACAAATGCTACAAGTAGATACAGTACTGGATATATTCCCTCATCCCCGAAGGGCTCACAATCTACTTAATGCCACATTGCAAGTATAGAGCTTGCAAATTGTTTTGGTATATATAGAGAATATGTTGAGGTCTGAATTACAGTCCTTTCTTCCTCTAGCAGTGGTTAACCCTGCTAGAGGAAACCTTACTTATGCACTGTATTCTTTCAGTGCATCTCTCAGCTGGAGGTTGAATGAGGAGGTTAAAACAAGAAGCTCTAATGGCATAAGAGTTAGAGGAGTCATCCGTATGAATATGAAGGTCCTCAAGAATTATGGAAGGAAAAATGGTACAAAAAAAGAAAAAAAAACAGGAGTTAGTCAGTAAGAAAGGAAAAGGATTTATTGGGGGTTGATAAACTACCACTATTAAGAAGGCGCTCCCATGTGAACTTAACCCGTTTTGGACCAGCGTATGTTTTACATACATAAGGTTTCCATACTTACTACTCAACTGTTTACTAATTAATGGTTATAAATTCAATGGAACTATGTTTAGCTATTATAGTTATGTCAAGAAGCGTTATATACAGATTTTTTAAATCTGAGATCTAGTTAATTTAATAGGTATTCAAAGTTTGCTGATTTTGACGATACTGGCGGTTCAACATAAAAAGATCACAAAAAATAGTAAGTAGCTTATAATGCTGTAATAGCTACTATTTTGCAAATAAAAGTATTTGTAGACTTTAGAAAATAGGTTTAGATAACTGTAAGTTACTTATTGTCAGAGTTATTGGTGCGTATATAGGCCTTGTTTTTTTTTTCATATGCTGGGCTAATATGTTGTCGAAACTAATTGCTGTCAAGCATTCTGTTCTAGGTGTTTCAATGGTGCAATATCAACGCACTGCATCAGAAGTGTTTTCACGTGTATCATATTCCGCCGTCAGAATGGACTGTTGACAAACTATATTATTTATTTATTTTATTTTTATTTATTTATTTATTTACTTCTCTTATATACCGTGCTATTAAAATCAGTGCGGTTTACAATTGAACAAAAAACATACTGCAATGTCACACGACAATTGAGTTTTTACATTGAACATGGACGAGATAACCTGGAGGTAACAGGGGTAACTAATTACAGAGTAATTATTCATGGAGTATGGTGAGAAATTATACATATAGTATGGTGAGAAATTATACATATAGTATAGCTTGGTTTCAACATATTTATAAGAGGTTTAATCAATAAGATGTGTGATCAGTACCAATAATAAATAAGAGAGGGGATATGGTGGTAGAGCTAGTCATTTTCTTTATGGTGTTGGATTTTGGGTGGGGTGGAGTAGGGTGTAGGATGTGAGGATGGGTGGTTGTTTCTGGGATTGGATTCTGGGTAATGGATGAGGAAAAGGTGTTGTTTGAGGTCTTTTCTAAAAGACAGTAGGTCTGGGGTGGAACGGAGCTCAGTGGGGAGGGCATTCCAGGTCATGGGTGCAAATAGGGAGAAGGCTCTATTGGCAGTAGCCTTTTTGCACTTAGTTAGAATGTTGGGGATCTCTAGAGTATTATATTATATTATATTATTATATCATAATGAAGTGTTTTAAATGAAAACTGCCGTTTCAATAGTATCATACAGTATGTTTATGTCAATGAATATTGGAACTGAATCCTATCTTTTCTGAAGACGGACAATATGCTATATTGGACCAGTGTATGAAAAACATACACTATGTGAAACTTCTGTTTTCTGCAAAGTTTTAATATTTTTTATTATTGCCGGTATTTCATAGTTGTTTGAGTGTAACAAATCTAATAAATCATCCAGAACAGAGAAAGAATATGCGAGCTGTCCAAAACGGGTTAAGACCCAATGCTGGCTGCATGTAAGTAACTTGATTTCTTAATCATTGCCTTTCCCCCAGGGAACTCTGCATTTTCTGTCCCACGCCTCTCCAGGACTGGAGGTGGCATTGCTCTGATCTACAGATCCTATCTGCCGATTGCTAAAATTTCCTCTGTTTCTCTTCATTATCCAGAGCCGCCTCTTGTTCGTTTTGGCTCTTGTCTATTTATCTGTTGATTCCCTATTGCACCCCTTCAGTTATCCCCACAATATGGAATCAGCCCCTTTTTATTTTATCCGAACTTAGCATCCACTACCCCATATCATAATTTTAGGAGACTTACATTCATTTCCAGACCCCTTTCAGCTCACATGATAGGCTCTTTATCTCCGCTCTTGCTGATCTGTCCCTCACCCAGCATGTATTCTCTACTACACATACTGCTGATCACATGCTGGACTTGGTTATCATCTCCAAGGGTTTCCCTTTTATTCCGTCATTGTTTTTAACCTTAGCCCTTCCATGGACTGACTACTACTTATTTTCTTTGAGTTTAATTACACTCTCCTGTCGAGTACTTCTCCCCATGATCCTCCAGTCCCTATCTCTTTTCGTCAAATTACCTCTGACACCCTATCATCATTTCCTCCTGACACCATTCTCTCTGAGGATTTCATGTCCCGCTCTGTAACTGAACAGATTTGTATCTGGAATCAGGTCCTCATTTCAACTCTGAATGCTATTACTCTCATTTGACCCCACTTAGCCTTCTCTCACAATAAATACTCCTGGTATCACTCTGGTTTCCATCGCCTGTGCTCCCAGTTATGTAGAGCTGGAAGACGCTGGCATAGACTATGCACTCAGGACTCTTAATAACTTGAAAAAATAGCAGCATATTATTGAATGAGCATTTTGGACCTAGTCCTTAGTGGAACACCAAATCTGGTGCAAGAGATAAGGGTTTTGGGGCCACTTGGCAACATTGATCATAGCATGATCACATTTGATTTAATTAATGGAGGAGGGATGATAAGGAAATCCATAGTACTACCTTTTAACTTTTGAAAGGGAGACTATGATACAATGAGGAAAATAGTTAAGAAAAAAACTAAAAGGAGCAGTTGCAAAGGTTGAAGACGTACATCAAGCTTGGGTGTTGTTTAAAAATACTGTCTTGGAAGCCCAGATCAGCTTATTCCATTATTTATTTATTTAACAGATTTTATATACTGCTTTATCATTTCAATCAAAGCGGTTTACATTGAAACGTAAACTTTAATGTACATTAAACAAGGACATTGATAACTTGGATTTTTGAGGCAATGGAGGGTTAAGTGACTTGCCCAAGGCCACAAGGAGTGCTAGTGGGAATAGAACCCTGGTCTCTGGGTTCCCAAGCCAGTGTTCTTAACCATTAGACTACTCCTCCACTCCTTTGAGAAAAGTGGAGGAAATCCAAAAAACTGCTAGCATGGTTTAAAGGTGAGGTCAGAGAAGCTGTTGTTCCCAAAAAAGCATCTTTCAGGAAATGGAATAAAGAGCCAAATGATAAAAACTGGAAACAGCACAAGCACTGGCAAGTTAGATGCAAGGCATTGACAAGGCAGGCAAAGAGAAAATTTGAGAAGAAGCTTGTTGTGGAAGCAAAAACGCGTAATAAAGACTTTTTCAAGTATATTCATAGCAAAAAACCTGTGAGAGACTCAGTTGGACCATTAGATGATAGAGGGGTAAAAGGGGCACTAAGAGAGGACAAGGCCATAGCGGAGAGACTGAGTGCTTTGCTTAGGTCTTTACTGAGGAAGACGTATATATGCTACCCATGAGTGAAGTGGTATTTAAAGGTGATACTGCAGAAGAATTGAAAGAAATATCGATACACCAGGAAGATGTATTACAACTATTTGATAAACTGAAGAGTAGCAAATCACCTGGACCTGATGGTATACATTCAAGGGTGTTGAAAGAACTGAAGTATGAGATTGCAGACCTGTTATTAGTAATCTGTGAATTATCATTAAAATCATCTGTAATACCTGAAAATTGGAGGATGGCCAAGGTAACACCAATTTTTAAAAAGGGTTCCAGGAGTGTTCCGGGAAACTACAGACCAGTGAGCCTGATGTCAGTACCGAGAAAAATGGTTGAAACCATCATAAAGAACAAAATTACTGAACATGTAGATAGTCATGGCTTTAGACAAGGAAGATACTGTCTTACTAATCTATTATGTTTTTTTGAAGGTGTGAATAAACAGGTAGAGAAAGGTGAGTCGGTTGATATAGAGTATCTGGACTTTCAGAAAACCTTTGACAAGGTCCCTCTTGAGAGACCTTTGGCAAAACTAAAGAGTCATGAGATAGGAGGCAGTGTACTATTGTGGATCAGGAACTGGTTAAAAGATAGAAAGCAGAGGGTAGGGCTAAATGGCCAATTTTCACAATGGAGAAAGGTGAATAGTGGAGTACCCCAGGGATCTGTGCTGGGTCCGCTGTTTTTTAACATATTCATAAATGACCTGGAAATGGGAAGAACGAGTAAGGTTATCTAATTTGCAATGACACAAAACTATTTAAAGTTTTTAAAACCCATGAGGATTGTGAAAAATTGCAAGAGGATCCTGATAAATTGGAAGACTGGGCATCCAAATGGCAGATGTAATTTAATGTGGACAAGTGCAAAATAATGCACCTAGGAATGAACAACCCAAACTATGGTTACACTATGCAAGGTTCCACATTAGGAGCCACCACTAGGAAAAAGATTAGGGCATCATAGTGGATAACATGTTAAAATCCTCAGCCCAGTGTTCAGTGGTGGCCAAGAGAGCAAGTAGAATGCTAGGTTGTAGTAGCTGATAAGAATGCAATAAATAATACCCGGAGTCAGGCAAAGATTCAAGCCGGTTTAATGTGCACAGGCTCAGATTGCAGTAGCATTCAAAATGGTCTGAGCCCAGAGCTCAGAAAAATGACAGTTTATATACTTTTCTTCTCCAGTCTAATACAGGCAAAACTCCTCATTGGCCACAGTGGCCCACTTACTCTCATCCAATAGACATCTCTGACCGGGCCCAGGACTCGCTCCCCCTGCTTGGGTCTTACTAGCCACGGGTCAGCAATTAGACATAACACTAAACACAATACTTCTGCTAAAGTATACAGTATATTTCGCTACTCTTGCAAGGTCAGTGAGCCACAAAGATAGTGGAAGGCATATCAGAAGCATTCTTAACAAAAGCAAACAAAGCGAGGCCAAACATAGCAAGGCTAAGATGTATCTCTAGCCCTGGCTCAAAACACTAAACAATCTTCATAATGCTAGACAAAATATTCTTACACTGTTCAGTTTCTCTGCTATATTTTCATCCTAATTACGAGGTCAGTGCACAATCAGCAAAGATACAGTGGCGCGGCATTCTACTGAAACAGACATCAGACATCTAAACAATAAACAGTAAGAAAGTATTTAATTCTCTTATCTCCAGGAGAACAGAACATGTTATCAAACTAGAATAGAACGGTGTTTCTTTCTAACAGCTAGCTAACAGCATTCTGTAATGTTCCAAAATCAGCAATAACATTTTAAAGCAGGAAAAAAGGGCTTCAGACCTAGCTCTGCTACATACTAGGCCATCGCCTATCACATTCCCTCCTTTTGATTATTCACACCCGCAAGTGAGAAAGGGTGAGAATCAAATCACACAAATAGCAAAATACTTCAGACTATAGTAGAGGGATCACTGTGTGGTATAGGGTAGTAGCCCTACGTTGCTAGGATTCGTGTAGCTGCCTTACGTTAAGTTTAATATACGTAAGCATAAGGGGAGGAAACATGGGATACATAAACAGCCACAATCAATAATACATTTGATACAAGTGTCTTTGTCAAATCATATAGCATACCTAGTGTATAAGCGGAGGGGCAGGAGACATAGGAGGAACAAATGACATATATACTGTTCATCATAGCAATAGGCCCATTCTCATGACCCACAAAAATAAGAACCATTCCTATTAATAGCAGCACCTGTATCAGAGGTCGGTAGCAGTACATGTCAAAAAGGTAGGTAGCACATGTTTGAAAATTAGCAACACATGTACTAAAGTCCAAAAAATCTGGGTTCTGAGAGCTGGCGAGTAGCAATCAAAAGGGGCTCCATTCTCATTGTTCCATCGCAGTTCCCATAACAGGAGAGGAAAGATTCTGGCGGGGGTTGAGACAAGTCCGGGTATTCCCTGTTGTGCAAATACTAGGTTTGCAGGCTGCACAGGGAAGTAGGGCAAGAGTCAATTCAAAGCACCCCAAGGCTGCCGCCAGAACGAAGCAAGCAATAATAAGAATTCATAATGGGCATAGTCTCTGGAAAATTGGTGGAACTGTCGGCATCCACAACAGGTAGCAGACGTAGCGTTGATTGTAGGTCCTCAAGCTTCTGCCATACGTAGACCTACCAGCTTTGTGGCAGGAGTAGGGCTGTAGATTCCAAAGTATCACTGTCCTCTGGGATGTCTCAGGTTCTTAAAATATCATAGTAC
This sequence comes from Ichthyophis bannanicus, assembly GCA_033557465.1. Taxonomy (NCBI): domain Eukaryota; kingdom Metazoa; phylum Chordata; class Amphibia; order Gymnophiona; family Ichthyophiidae; genus Ichthyophis; species Ichthyophis bannanicus. The sequence goes on from CM066036.1 coordinate 806,171,505, forward strand.
AGTCTCTCAGGCTATTATTGCCGCCTTAGAGCAGTTCACTTTTTAGGAGATCAAAACAGGGGTTTTTTTTTCGGTTTTTTTTCTTTTCAGAGCATTTGAACACAGTCTCGTAGAAGACTCAATTTCTTAACACAACACAGTCTATTTCTGATGATTTCAGCTTTCTCCAGATGCGAGGCTTACCTTCGGATAAACAAACAGTCTTGAAATAATGCAGTTTCCGAGGGACCAATAAGTCTTAGGTCCGTGGCTGTTGTCGTAGGGTGAGGCGCAGTGGAGTCTCAGGATCATTTATGGAAGTCCACGACCAAGTGCAGAAGCGGCTGCTGGAATGCAAAACTGGAGGACGTCTGTTCCCTTGACGTCCAGGAGCAAGTTGGTAAAATTCTTACGATGACGGATCTTTTCTTCGCAGCGTGAGTCGCAATGGTGCTGCAGGATTGGCGATCGAAGTCCAGGGACGACTCTCAGGTACTGTGGCTGGTTTTACACGACTGTGGTGATTCCAGGAGTCGATCTCTGCCACTTTCACTGCTGTTGGGATTGATAGCAAAACGATATATGGCCCTTTCCAATGGGGCGCCAGCGGTGTCTTCCTCCACTCTGTCACCCACACCGAGGCTCCAGGCTGGAAAGGATGCAGGGGTTTGGATGGGCTGATCTCGTACTCACGCATGAAGACCCTGCAAAACAGAACTTAAAACCAATAGTGCTTATCTAGTAATTTCAGATCCTATCCCATCTCCTTTTACTCTCTATACAATAGGCTACAGAATCTCAAAAGGGGAAACTCCTAAAGACTTAGCAGGGGCTAAGTATATCCTATGAAGGGCTATAGGAAGAACCTAGGGCCAGGGCTGAGGACTTAACTACTAGATCAAGGGTCACCACTGCATATTTAACACAACTATGTCCATTAATGATGACAAGACTGCTTTCATCCACAAAGAAAGTTTTGTCTGGGCGGTCCAAGGGGATATCAGTTGAGTCTAGGCAATCTGAGCACACAATGTCCATTACTTCCAAGCAATCATGGTCAGGAGGGCCTGGACCGACGGGCAATAGGGTGGCTGGGTTTAGAGTTTGGCTGACACTTAATTGCAAGTTAGGATTCTCACATAGCATACTTTGATATTTTAACATTCGAGCATTGGTGAGCCAATGGCTTCCTTTGTGCTCCAGCAGGGTTAAAACAGAGTGTGGTACAGTAACTTGAAGGTTTTGTCCTAAGGTGAGCTTATCTGCTTCGCTCACTAAGAGGGCTGTGGCTGCTACAGCTCTCAGGCAAGGTGGCCAGCCTTTGGCAACAGGATCCAATTGTTTCGTCAGGTAGGCCACAGGTCGCTGCCAAGACCCAAGAGGCTGGGTCAAGACTCCCAATGCGTTTCCACTTGATTCATGGACATATAGACGAAATGGTTTCTGCACATCTGGTAGTCCCAAAGCTGGGGATGACATCAATGCTGTTTTCAGTGATTTGAATGCTTTATCTTGTTCTGAGCCCCATTCCAGGGGAGATTGTTCCATTCCTTGTGTGACTTGGTGCAAGGGTTTTGCCATGAGCGCAAAATTTGGTATCCATATGTGGCAGTAGCCTGCAGCTCCCAAGAAAGCTCGCACCTGCTTCCTAGTAGTGGGGGTTGGGATGCGGCATACTGCTTCTTTTCGCTCAACTCCTAATTTCCGGGTTCCTTTGGACAGATGGAACCCTAAGTATTTCACTTCTGTCTGGCACAGCTGCGCCTTGGCTCTGGAAACCTTGTATCCAGCTTCATTCAAAAGGTGCAAGAGATCACTTGTAGCTTGTATACAATCAGATTTGTTGTTGGTGGCTATGAGCAAATCATCTACATATTGAAGCAAAATTCTTTTTCCCAGAATCACAGAGTAGCTTGACAAATCTTGACTGAGGGCTGCACTGAAGATAGTGGGTGAGTTCTTAAATCCTTGTGGTAATCGAGTCCAAGTAAGTTGCCCTCGCCGTCCTGTGGTAGGGTTTTCCCATTCAAATGCAAACAAAAGCTGACTGGCCTCTGCCAGGCGTATACAGAAAAAAAGGCATCTTTTAAGTCCAAAACAGTAAAGTGAGTGGCTTCTGCTGGAATCAGTCCTAGGAGGGTGTAAGGATTTGGTACTACTGGATGTATGGTTTCAACTGCACTGTTCACTCGACGTAGATCCTACACTGGGCAGTAGTCACCTGTCCCAGGCTTCTTGATTGGGAGAAGGGAGGTGTTCCAGGGTGACTGGCATTCTCTGAGAAGTCCATACTGCAATAATTTCTTCAAATGGCGATGAATGCCTTCAATTGCTGGTCTCGGGAGGGGATACTGACGCACATGCACTGGTTCTGCTCCTGGCTTAAGGGTAACAAGTACAGGAGCTATATTCTTTGCTAGGCCAGATGGATTATTCTCCGCCCATACTCCAGGTGGGGCTGCAATGCTGGTAAGTATACAGGAACTTTGCTGGCCTGATTGGAGATGCACTATAGAACCGCTACTCTTCTTCTCGGGGAACAGTCAGCACTATCAATCCAGCTCCTTCGATTAGGAAAACTTCCTCCACATCATTCAACTATAGTATCAGCAAGAAGAACTGCTCTCTTCTCCATCTTACATTCACTTTCTCTGTCACATTATCTCCACAATTCACAGACATTCTGAACAACTTAATCGTGCTGTATTCATGCCCGCAAATCCATCCCATTTCTGCAAGTTCTGTTTTATATCTCCCTGGGACTGACTTGACAAAAACTGCATTTACCAGGCGCAAATTCTCCTGGGCTGCTGGATTTCATGGGGCATATAGTGAGGGCTGCCTGCACTATTTGGATTCCACTTCATGTTCTCGGGCGCTGACTGTGGGTGACTCTGAACTGGTAAAATGAATCCCTGCCTGCAGTGTCAGCGGTGGACTATAGCCCCCACATGTGCTTGTCAACAGACAGAGGAACAATCTAGATAGAGTCCTTACAATAGAAAACTACACTTCTGCAACATGTTATAATAACAAATCCTAACAGAAAGAACTATAGTTCATAACATGACGACTACATAGCTGTTACGTATAACTGGAATAAAATTACTTGGCAAAAAACTAACTGCCAGCCGTAATCAGCTTGGCTTTACAAAAGAAATTACTTTCAATTTTACAGTTTTTAGGAAGCAGAGATTCAAAAAGACATTCATTCTGGATACATTTTCCATAAAGCGGGTGGACATCTAGAACACACATACACATTTTCCTTCCTAGTTCATTTTATTAACAATAAGCATGTCTTCTATGAGGCGCTTGTTGTATCAGGAACTAAAACTCATACACGATTAACCCCTCATTCACTCAGGATTCAAAGCACTTTCAAGTTGCGATCTACAGAGTCCTGTCAGTGTTCGTAACCTCAGCTTCGTAGGGCAAAGGGAAAATACAAGCATCCTTTCCTATTGAAACCTGAGCCCTACATGATTTCTGCTCACTTGATCTGCACAGGAATTCGAGTAGGAATGTAACCCTTTCCAGGCTAAGTACAATACTGTCGAGATCCACAATCCTGACTAGACGTTCTTATTAAATGATATATAATACATGACCATAGCAGAAGGCACATCACTATTACAAAATATTGAATAAAACCAGGTATAATTCCCTAAAATAAGCACCCATTAGCCCAGCAGCAGAACGTTGAAAACATGCCTTCATAGGGTTAAAACCTTTCTCTGCACAAACACGCCTCTTGGCAGGTTCACGCTGTGCTGCAGCTGGATGAGGGAGACAGCCTACTGATTTTACAGTGACTCTAGGGGTTCGGCGTCTGCTTAACTATACTTTTACTATTTCATATGCGGTAAAGTGTCACAAATTACCCAACGGAATATAATCCTACCCTTATACTAGAAGGGAAACTCGTGGTTTCAACAGATAACAAAGACAAACTCCCAACGCTTCCTCCTTTTCACAAACATTCTTCACACAGACAAACATGCTAGCATTTTCCGAATTCCCGGGCTGACTGACAAACCAGAATTACTGAAACCGAAAGGGCTGATGGTTTCGCCCCGCGCACTACTTGCAGGGGTACTAGGATCGCCCGTGGAAGTTGATCAGACTTCCTTTACCTGTTACTGTACCAGAAGTGTCTCGAGACTTTCCCAAAGCTATCTGACTAAGAACCAGAAAAATCAATACTCACCGGATCCGGTAGCTAATGCGCTGCGCAACCAATCCCTCCTTGGGTTGAATCCTGGACTCCCCTCGGGTTCGAGGTGTTGGCCGGCCAGAAGCAGCAACCTGTGGAGGCAAGGAGGAGTCTCCTCCGATACAAAAGGACCAGGGGCGCCAGAAACCCTCCTGCGGTCAGTCAGGCTCAGCTCCAGCCGGACCAAACCTGTGAGGCGAAATGTCAGAGCATATTCACTTGCATACCATCCCCCACTCGCACATTCCCGGCCCAACGCACCAGAAATATGTAGTAGCTGATAAGAATGCAATAAATAATACCCGGAGTCAGGCAAAGATTCAAGCCGGTTTAATGTGCACAGGCTCAGATTGCAGTAGCATTCAAAATGGTCTGAGCCCAGAGCTCAGAAAAATGACAGTTTATATACTTTTCTTCTCCAGTCTAATACAGGCAAAACTCCTCATTGGCCACAGTGGCCCACTTACTCTCATCCAATAGACATCTCTGACCGGGCCCAGGACTCGCTCCCCCTGCTTGGGTCTTACTAGCCACGGGTCAGCAATTAGACATAACACTAAACATAATACTTCTGCTAAAGTATACAGTATATTTCGCTACTCTTGCAAGGTCAGTGAGCCACAAAGATAGTGGAAGGCATATCAGAAGCATTCTTAACAAAAGCAAAACAAAGCAAGGCCAAACATAGCAAGGCTAAGATGTATCTCTAGCCCTGGCTCAAAACACTAAACAATCTTCATAATGCTAGACAAAATATTCTTACACTGTTCAGTTTCTCTGCTATATTTTCATCCTAATTACGAGGTCAGTGCACAATCAGCAAAGATACAGTGGCGCGGCATTCTACTGAAACAGACATCAGACATCTAAACAATAAACAGTAAGAAAGTATTTAATTCTCTTATCTCCAGGAGAACAGAACATGTTATCAAACTAGAATAGAACGGTATTTCTTTCTAACAGCTAGCTAACAGCATTCTGTAATGTTCCAAAATCAGCAATAACATTTTAAAGCAGGAAAAAAGGGCTTCAGACCTAGCTCTGCTACATACTAGGCCATCGCCTATCACAAGGTATCATAAGGAAAGGAATGGAGAATAAAACAAAGGATATTATAATGCCTCAGTATCGTTTCATGGTGCGACCGCACCTTGAATATTGTGTGCAATTCTGGATGCCGTATCTTAAAAAGGATATAGCGCTATTAGAAAAGGTACAATTTTTCACAATCCTCATGGGTTTTAACAACTTGACCCCTGGATCAAGGCCACCAAAGCCGAACTCGCTACAAACATCCTACACATAGTTAACCAATCACTCTCACAAGGCATCATGCCAGATGCCCTCAAACTCACATCCATCCGCCCAATCCTAAAAAATAATACACTAGATCCAAAGACCCAAGCTCATACTGGCCCATAGCCAGCATACCGTTCATTGCTAAACTAATAGAAACTCCAATTGCAAGATTATATTGACATCCATGCCCCTCTAGACTCCCACCAATTTGGGTTCCGCCCCTTCCACGGAGTTGAAACCTTGTTAATAACACTGATTGACAACCTCATTAGAGGTACAGATGACAATAAACAAGGATTCATCCTCCTTTTCATAGATATAGCCTCCACATTCGATAACATCAACCATAACACATTAATCGAAAAACTGGCAAAAATGGGAATAGGAGGCACAGTTCTTAAATTGTTCATGTCATATATATCACACCGTATGCTACGTGTCCAGCTAGGACAAGACACCTCAGAAACATTCCCCCAAGGACAGGGTATTCCACAAGGCTCGGCCCTCTCAGCCCTTCTTTTTAACCTATACCTACCGCCCATCATGAATATATTCAGAAAATTCAAAATCAACCATTACATTTATGCCAACGATATGCTCTCTATCCCCATAAACAATAACAACCCCTCATACCAAAATCTATCCGAATGCATCAGAGAAGCCGAATCTTGGCTAAAGACCAACTACCTCAGTATTAACTTCAAGAAAACTGAAGCTATGTTCATATCAAGAAACCACGATGCAGTTCACCCAAAATCCATCATAATCAACAACACAGCTATCCCTGTTAAACAAGAGGTAAAATACTTAGGGGTAATACTAGATCACACCCTTAGTATGCTCCCCCACATAAAGCAAACAGTATGCTCCCCCACATAAAGCAAACAGTAAAAACTGTATTCTTTAAACTAAAAACAGTACAGCACCTAAGACCCCTCCTCGATACCCATGATTTCAAATATGTAGTCAACTCACTAATTACCCCCCACTTCGACTATTGTAATAGTCTACTGAACGGAAGCAAAAACGTGAAATAAAGACTTTTTCAAGTACATTCGTAGCAAAAAGCCTGTGAGAGAGTCAATTGGACTGTTAGATGATAGAGGGGTAAAAGGGGCAGTAAGAGGAGACAAGGCTATAGCGAAGAGACAATGAATTCTTTGCTTCGGTCTTTACTGAGGAAGATGTAGGGATGTTACCCAAGACTGAAGTGGTATTTAAAGGTGATACTGCAGAGGAATTGAGAGAAATATCGCTACACCGGGAAGATGTATTACAACTATTTGATAAACTGAATAGTAGCAAATCACCTGGACCAGATGATATACATCCAAGGGTGTTGAAAGAACTGAAGTATGAGATTGCAGACCTGCTATTAGTAATCTGTGAACTTTCATTAAAAGCATCTGTAATACCTGAAGATTGGAGGATCGCCAATGTAACGCCAATTTTTAAAAAGGTTTCCAGGGGTGATCCGGGAAACTACAGACCGGTGAGCCTGACGTCAGTACCGGGAAAAATGGTAGAAACCATCATAAAAAACAAAATTACTCAGCATGTAGATAGTCATGGCCTAATGGGAGACAGCCAACATGGCTTTAGACAAGGAAGATCTTGTTTTACTAATCTGTTATGTTTTTTGAAGGTGTGAATAAACAGGTAGACAAAGGTGAGTCGGTTGATATAGTATAAATGGACTTTCAGAAAGCCTTTGACAAGATCCCTCATCAGAGACTTTTGGCAAAACTAAAAAGTCATGGGATAGGAGGCAGTATACTATTGTGGATCAGTATGTGGTTAAAAGATAGAAACGGAGGGTAGGACTAAATGGCCAATTTTCCCAATGGAAAAAGGTGAATAGTGGAGTACCCCAGGGATCTGTACTGGGTCTGCTGCTTTTTGACATATTCATAAATGACCTGGAAAAGGGAATAACTAGTGAGGTTATCAAATTTGCAGATGACACAAAGCAGTTTAAAGTTGTTAAAACCCAAGGGGATTGCAGAAAACTGCAGGAGGATCTGGATAAATTGGAAGACTGGGCATCCAAATGGCAGATGAAATTTAATGTGGACAAGTGCAAAGTTATGCACCTAGGAAAGAACAACCCACACTATGGTTACACGATGCAAGGTTCCACATTGGGAACCACTACCCGGGAAAAAGATTTAGGCGTCATCGTGGATAACATGTTAAAACCCTCCGCCCAGTGTGCAGTGGCAGCCAAGAAAGCAAATAGAATGCTAGGTATCATAAGGAAAGAAATGGAAAATAAAACACAGGATATTATAATGCCTCTGTATCGTTCCATGGTACGACTGCACCTTGAATATTGTGTGCAATTCTGGTTGCCGTATCTTAAAAAGGATATAGCGTTATTAGAAAAGGTACAGAGAAAAGCCACCAAAATGGTAAAAGGGATGGAAGGCTACTCCTATGAAGAGAGGCTACAAAGGTTAGGGCTCTTCAACCTGGAAAAGGGACAGCTGAGGGGAGATATGATAGAGGTCTATAAATTAATGAATGGAGTGGAACAGGTAAACAGATCAATTGTTTACGCTATCAGAATATAGAAAGACTTGGGGACATGTAATGAAGCTACAGGGTAAACTATTTAAGACAAATAAGAGAAAATATTTTTTCACTCAACGTGTAATCAAACTCTGGAATTTGTTACCGGAGGATGTAGTAAAGGCTGTTAGTGTAGCTGGGTTTAAAAAAGGTTTGGATGACTTCCGGTGACGTCACGGAGCGTATGGCCGTGGTGTAGCTGAGCTCCGTCTAATTCCCGATAAAAGGAGTTAAATGAGTGATTTCCCATGTGCGAAGGTGGTGGATAAAGTGACCACGGGGAGTACCATGGCAGCCCGGAAAAAATTGGAGGGGTTTAAGTCTGCGTACGTGCGGCGAGAAGAAAAAAGCGTGCGGAGCCTAGGTGAGGCTGAGGAGGGAAGTGGAGATGAGGGCCCAGGGGAAGACACTGGAGAGACTGAACAGCTGCTTGGGGAAATGGAGCTTAAGGACTGGTTGAAGGAGTTTAAACGAGAGCTCCAGGGAGATATCAAGGCGATGAGAAGAGATCCGAAAGAGACGCTGCACTCGATCCAACAAGAAATGAACAGCCTGGGGCAGCGCGTGGAGGAGGTGGCGGAACAAGTGGATTCACAGGAAGGAGCCCTGAGGGAGGTGGAGGTGGATCAGCGCCGACTGCGTGAAAGGCAAGACGAAATGCAGGAAAAGATGGAGGATAGGGCTCAGAGGAATAATTTACGTTTTAAAGGACTGTGCACAAACGGTGCAAAGACTGTGCCGGCATATTTTGAGAATGGAGGAGAGCGGGGAAAACCGAGTGGAGCGAGCACATCGCAGCCTGGGCCCTCGGCGGGAAAAACAAGTAAGGGATGTGATTGCGTGCCTAAGCAGCTTCCCTCTTAAAGAGCGTATCCTGAGTGTGGCCAGGAAGTATGGCCGTATTGCATGGGAATCATGTGAGGTGGAGATTTATAATGACCTTTCCAAAGGAGGAAAGGCATGAAGGAGGTGACAGTAAATGGAATATCTCGGAGAGTGAAAGGGGCGGAGGAGGCCTAGAGCGTGCTGTCGGTGTTGGGGTGTGAACATCTTCCACAGACCAAGGAATGATGTAGCTATCCATGTGTAGTATCACAGCAACATATAAACCCCAAATCAGGCATCTAATACATATATTTTAGTGGGTATCAGAACTTGTATATTTGCAAAGAGAGGCTACATCATTTTAATATTTGGTTTCACATGGGGTCATTTTTTCCTTTGAAATATATCTACTAAGATCCCTGTAAGAAGCATTATTTTGAAACACGGTTTCTGCTCCGTTTATATGCGATGGTTGGTTAAAACTATATAACCTATAGAGTGGTTTGTTTACCTTTTTTGCCTTGATTGTCTCCATGGACTCACTCCGTTTCGTTTTTCAGTTCTACCCCCCTCTTTTTATAAGCAATGTTATATTGTGCTAGATGCATTGACAATTTAAATGTTTGTGTATCCTGTCCTTTTCCTCCTCCTCTCTCTACTACGCTCAGTTTGTTAATTTGATTTAATTAAGTATGCAATGTTTTGATGTATGGTTTTATTTATTCTATTTTATTTTTGTGAATAATTTTTATGTTTTTTTAGCATTAGCATATAATCTAAGTGTTTGCACAAACAGTGTGAAGTGACATTTGGTTTATACATCACAACAGAGGTTAGTAATTCAGTTTTGTTCCAAGCACGTTCTCATCAGGTCCCGAGCACTATTGTTCTCCTCTTGTTAAATTTGTTAATGATGTATATATATGATGTTATTTATTATTATTTTTTAATTCTATGCTTTTACTTTTTAGTTTTATTTAACACATATTTATTGTTTTTAACGATTGTGTTGTTTTAACATGGCTCTTATCTTGGTTTGCTGTTCCTTTACCATTTTTGATGTTTAATATGTTTATGTTTTTAGTTGTTTTGCCTGGCTAGCCCCTGACGAAGGGTACAAAACACGGCCTGTGTCGGGCGGCCGTTGGTTCAATAAAGGACTCTGTCTTTCCGTGTTATTCACGCCTGTGACTGTTTCTTCGATGATATACTGTTATACATTCGGAACCCACAGGGGGGGCTGCCAGTAATACTGGAGGAAGTGGAGGGGTTTGGGGGGGGGTTTCTGGCTTTAAGATGAATGTAGGGAAAACTGAAGTATTAAACACCCCTTCCCCTCCCCCATCCTTTTAACCTCATACCTACCCTAACTAACTGTATAGATTTTAGATATCTCCAACATGTATTTTCTAGAAATATAAATGATTTCCCTGTTTACTTCCATGTTAATTTTCCTGTTACTTGTAATAGGTCTGTTATATCCGACCAATTGTTGAATTGTTTCAATGTAAACCGCACTGATGACAAATAGCGCGGTATATAAGAAAATTAAATAAATAAAAATAAATAAATAAATATCTCCGTATCAAGAGGGGAGGAAAGTCGGTTGAGGAAGGAATACCCGTTCAGGTGGGTCGCGAAATCGCTGGGGTATTTGGGGGTGCAGATCCCAAGGGGCTATGAAGACATCTATCAGGTAAATTATCCCAGGGTGCTAGGGGAATTGTATAAGGATCTGGAGTGCTGGATGAACTCAGAGGTTTCCTGGCTAGGGCGGATCGCGGGGGATAAAATGAATATCCTTCCCCGGATATTGTATCTATTCCAGGTATTACTGGTGAAGGTGCCGGACAAGGTGTTGCAGGTCCTTCAGCGGAAAGTGTTTCAATACATCTGGAAAAGAAAGCCCCCACGGATTTCGAGGGAAACTATGTATGCGTCTAAAGAGGATGGGGGTTTAGGTGTGCCAAGTGTTAGGGATTACTATAGGGCAGCGCAGCTCCGTCATGTGATGGATTGGAGGGGGAGGGGTCAGGTAAAAATGGGCGTTAAGGTGGAACAAACTTATGTTAAGGGGGGGAGGTTGGCTGCCTGGTTGTGGGCGCAGGGGAAGGATAGGAAGGAATTGGGGATTGGTTCGCCAGCTATGAGACAGGTCGTGGCGGTTTGGGATGAGGTGCGGGCTCAGGGATATAAAGGGAAGAGGAGGGGGTTTTCTCCAGCGGCCCCATGGAGGGGGTATAAAGCTTTCAAGCGGGGCTGGGGCATAAGAACATAAGATATGCCATACTGGGTCAGACCGAGGTCCATCAAGCCCAGTATCCTGTTTCCAACAGTGGCCAATCTAGGTCATACGTACCTAGCAGTATCCCCAAAAGACACAGGTTCCACAATGCTTATACTGGGTCAAGCATTGATTATCCTGGGTCCCTTTTTAATAATGGTTTATGGACCTTTCCTCCAGGAACTTGTCCAAACCTTTTTTAAACCCAGCTACACTAACAGCTCTTACTACATCCTCCGGTAACAAATTCCAGAGTTTGATTACACGTTGAGTGAAAAAATATTTTCTCTTATTTGTCTTAAATAGTTTACCCTGTAGCTTCATTACATGTCCCCTAGTCTTTCGAGGGGTGTATGATGGTTGGACGGCTAGGGGGTTGTGATGCTTTTTTCAGCTAATGGATGGGGATGAGCTTATGAGTTTTGAAGAGGTGAAGGAAAGCTATGGGCTCCAGGAGAAGGATAGGTATGCCTATGTACAGGTGAAGTCTTTCCTCAGGGGGGTTCGTGGTACTGGGGAGCTAGAGGGAGATCTGACGGAAGTAGAAGCTCTGTGGGTTGGAAAAGGGGGGTCTAGGGGTATGATCTCGGCTCTATATAAAGGGGTTAGGAGGGGGGAGGGACGAAATTTAAGTATATGAGGGAAACATAGAAACATGATGACAGAAAAAGACCACATGGCCTATCTAGTCTGTCCTTCCATAACAACAACTACAACAGTCCACTTTTTACCTTTAGAGATCCTCTGTGTTGGTCCCATGCTTTTTTGAATTCAGTTACTGTCCTCATCTCTACCACCTCCACTGGGAGACTATTCCATGCATCCACTACTCTTTCTGTAAAGAAATATTTCCGTATATCACTCCTGAATCTATCTCCCTTCACCCTCATTCCATGTCCCCTCATAGCAGAACTTGCTTTCAATTGAAAGAGGCTCTCTCCCTGAACATTTATGCCACGGAGGTATTTAAACATCTCAATCATATCACCTCTATCCCGCCTTTCCTCTAAGGTGTACATATATCACTGCTTGACCCTGTACAAGCATTGTGGAACCTGTGTCTTTTAGGGGAACTGCTAGGTACGTATGACCTAGATTGGCCACTGTTGGAAACAGGATACCGGGCTTGATGGACCTTGGTCTGACCCAGTATGGCATATTTTATGTTCTTATGCCAAAAATGAGTTTTTCTCTAAAAGCATCTTGTCTTCCTTGAATCACACAGAACAAATATACTCAGTGGTCTCCCACTTACTTCATCCTTCACATTTGCTCACTGATCCATCTGCTGAATAACTAATTCTCTATTTTAGATCTAAAGTTATTGACATACAACACAATCTTCTGGCTGGACTACCTACTCCACCTGACTCGTCGGTTATGGACATGCTTGATGGCCCCAACTTTTTTTCCCTGTCCCCATGCATTCCTGATTCACTCACTCATTGCTGGCACACCTTCAACTCTATTTCTCTGCACTGTCTACTAAAGTCATCAACTCCTCCAAGAAAACCACATGTTCTCTTGATCCTCTTCCTGGCTAACTATCGCCTCTCTGGCTTTACTTCCTCCTGCCTTATCTATTATCAACACTAGCTTTGTTTCCAGTGTGGTTCCTCCTCTCTGGAAGAAGGCTATTGTTCAACCTATTAAAAAAAAAAAAAAACCTTGATAAAATTTTAACTGCCAGTTACCGCCCAGTTTCAAATATTCCTTTCCTTTCAAAAATTTTTGAAAAATTGTTTTTTTCCCTCAACACAATGACCACCATACAAAAACAAATACACCTCACCCTTATCAATCAGGTTCCCGCCCAGGTCATAGCATAGAAACTATCCTTGCTCAGCAAAGTGCATCACTCTTTTGATCAAGATAATGTCTCTTTGGTTGTTTCTCTGAATATCTCCTCAGCTTTTGACTTGGTTGATCACTCTCCTCTGCTCTCACCTCTATGATATTGGTTTTCGCGGCACGGCTTTACATTGATTCCATTCTTCTTATTAATCGCTCCTTCCATTTCTCCTTTGGCTCCCTCCTCTTCTGGCTCTTATCCCCTCACATGCAGAGTCCCTCAGAGTTATGTTCTCACACCATTACTATTTTACATCTTTATTGCCCCACTCATTACCATCATTCAGGACACTGGTATTTCTGTGTACTATTATGCTAATGACATTCTTCTTATTCTACATCTCCCACCAAACCCGATTTGACACCATCAACAGCTGCCTTGCACAGATAGCATCCTGGTTAAAGACCAGTTTACTTAAGCTTAACATCCAAAAGAAAGTTGCCATTTTGCTCACAGATTCCTCTGTGACTCTGAGCAATACTCCTATATTAGATTCCTCTTGCATTAACCACTTCCTTTAAATATTTTGATATCTCTTTGGATTCTTGTCTTTCATGATCCAACTGCCTCTACCTTCCCTGTTTCTCATGCCATATATAACTCAACTAGAAGCTCATCTTTTTAATTCTATGTACTGAACCTTTGGAATGATTTGCCACCAGACCTCCATCAGGAACCTCCCCCTACAAGACATTTGAATCAGCTTTAAAAACTTATCTCTTTCAGAAGGCATTTGACTTATCTTTGTAGATGACTGCTGTGGATTTTCCTGCACTTTCTCGCACACTCCCATTCTATTATTTTCTCTCTCCTTTTTTTTCTCTTTTATATGATTGTGTTTCTGTTGCTATTACAATTTTGACGGTTTTTTTCATACCTTCCTTTATTGTTTTTATGAAAACTGCTCCATTTTTTATTTGAAGGGTGGTATATCAAATTGTAATAAACTATAACTATAAACTTATAACTATAACTACTGGTGTGAGTAAGTGGATGGTGTGGACTACAAAGGAAAAAAAGCAGTGAGAGTGAAGTGGAAGAAGGGGTTGAAACCTACGGCAAGGGAAGAGTAGCAGCTTGACATCACTGCTACGGCTAGCTGAGTGTGGTGCATGGAAGAAAGGGTAACATCCATCTGACAATGGCACAGGAAGGGGCAAGAAAATTAAATCTGTGTTCCTAAGCAATATATCCTACTTCTATCATCATATCAAGTACACCGATTACAATAAAAGACAAAGTCCGATATCTTGGAGTGATTCTAGACAAGCATCTTACCCTCCAACTACATATGAACAAGATATCCAAAACAGCCTTCTTCAAACTCGCAACACTCCGGAGACTAAAACCCCTCCTCAATAAGGAACATTTCCGCACAGTATGCTAGGCCATCATTACACCTGTGCTGGACTACTGTAATATCCTATTCCAAGGCCTACCTAAACAAACCACCCGTCCACTACAAATAATCCAGAACACCGCTGCCCGCATTATTGCTAGCGCTTCAATACAAGACCACATAACTCCAATAGTGCATGATCTGCACTGGCTACCAATTTCCTCATGGGCAAAATATAAATCACCACTCACCATCTTCAAAATTAAAAAACAATATGTCAGCAGGAATACTACAGGAACTCATCGGAACCAAAGCAAGCAAAAGACCAGACAGAAACCACCAAAAACAACATACCAACACCTACTCTATTCACAAGAACCAACAAATCCACATCCATGCGAGCCTTTTCTCTTGCTGCACCCGCTATTTGGAATGCCCTCCCAGATATTCTAAGATCAACAACTGATATAAAAGAATTCAGAAAGCTGCTCAAAACCACCCTATTCATTGAACAATTCAACGAAGACCACCAAGCAGCAATCACCCCACAAGCCGATTTACACAAGCCATGAACACTATAAGGACGTCACATGAACCAGCTACCAGCCTTCTCCAACCTATAAATGACCCCTGCAGCCCCCACTGCTTCTTGTATACAGCCCCTGATCATAGTTCACAATGTATATAGCCCCTGTTCATAGTTCACAATGTATATAGCTCACCAGTTAATCAATCACACTGCTCAACCACACCACACAACTCAATGTATCCATTGCATGTATTCACCCTCCCACTCTTGATTGTTTGATGTGCTAATCGCTTTGATTTAAAGATAAAGCGGTATATTAAATCCTTTTAAATAAATAAATACATCTTCAAAACCAAGGTTTGAGACAGATTCCTCTAGCGTTGGGGCGTGGACTGTGAAAAGTGGAGGATCCCAGGAAGGATGCCCTTCTGCTTTTTTATTAGATCAGGAAAAGAAGGAAAACGGTTAATGCCAGGATTAACTCAGCTAAAAGGTGAGCGCTCAGTCACCTTCAGTGCCACTTGAAATTCCAAGTTTATCCAAGAAAATCCTGTTAATTGTTTCATGTGTTCAGCTAAAGTAATTAAGGACATTTTTTGGTGGCCTACAGGCATGCAGTCAGTTAGTCAGTCAATGTCCTGAAAAGTCAGCGCAAACATGTTTTTTGGAGTGTGACAGTGTGACCAAACAAATGGAACAAATCATAGATAGGTGAGAGGCTCCTTGTCAGCCTGATAGTTACTGTAAATAAAAGATTGTCATATAGAACTCTGCTGACATAAATGCCAAAGACTCCTAAAATCCAAAAGATCATGTTGGAGGGGCAGAATGTGGCTTCGAATTGACACAATACAGAATCAATGAGAACAGAAATGGTGAAATCTCTTACAGTGTCAGTAAGAGTAGCTCAGAGTATGCGTAACGGTGAGAGAGAGCAAACGTGAGAATGCAGTTGTCTGGAGAGAATTATGAATTCATAAATTTAAATTGTCCAAGCCATAGTATTTTTATTAACGTCATATATATGTGAAAGTTGTAGATGAAAAATAGAAAGAAAATTGATGCCTTCGAATTATAGTGCTGGCGAAAAATACTATGTATACACCATGGACTATCCAAAGAACAAATCAATCAGTATTAGAGGAGATCAAATCTAAGCTTTCCTTAGAAGCTTTAATGACAAGACTTCACCTTTCATATTTTGGACACATCATGTGAAGAGAGACATCATTAGAGAAAGACATCATCTTGGCAAGGTAGAAGGTCAACGCAAAAGAGGAAGGCCAGCAATGAGATGGATAAATACAATAACAGCAGCTATGAATGTCATTCTGTTAACATTCTGTCAAGGGAGGAGTAGCCTAGTGGTTGGGGCAAGGTACTTCAGGCCGGGGGTTCAAATCCCACTAGAGGACAGCAACCTTGGGCTGGAAGGACTGGGGTTTCTAGTCCCACAGGTGCTCCTTGTGGTCTTGGGCAAGCCACTTAACCCTCCATTGCCCATGTTCCCTGTAAGTATTAGTGTATGTGTCTCATATCCCTGTGTGTTAAATGTATCCCCCAATTGTGTTGTGACCGCTTTGATTGAAGGATAAGGCGGTATATAAAACTGTCTAAATAAATAAATAAACATTCTGTGTTTGGTCTTCAATCAGGCAACTATCCATAGGGTCGCCATGAGTTGGCACCTACTTGATTGCACTTAACAACAATAAATTATTTATTTATTTAGCTATGCTTATATGCTGCTTTTCGCCGAGTCAAAGCGGTGTACATAAAACAAGAGGCTGAGTTGGTTACATGGAAACATTAGCTTACATACATATGAAACTGAGTTGCATACAAATAGTTCTACAGAACATTAACCTATATACATGAAAATTTAACAGATATACAACTGGAGGGGGGTTGTTTATAGGTGGTCCCCTAAAGAAGTCACCTTGTTTGTCTTCAATAGTGGGAGGAGGGGTTTAATTAAACTTTCCTTATGCAATCAAAAAGCGTGGAGGCACATTCCAATCAAGCCGACCAGCCCCCTGCGTAGCCGATCAGAAGTAAGACACCCAGAGATAGACCCGATTCTGATCCCGCGGGGGGTTGACGTTCCTGCAGGATCAGAATCAGGTCTATGGCCTAGACATGCAGGCTTGGCGTCGATTCTGATCAGCCTGCACTCCCAGCCACATGCCTGGTGAATAGCGGGGATGAACGTCCAAACAGGACGGGGGGGAGGAGTAGCCTAGTGGTTGGGGCAAGGTACTTCAGGCCGGAAGGTCAGGGGTTCAAATCCCACTAGAGGACAGCAACCTTGGGCCGGAAGGACTGGGGTTTCTAGTCCCACAGATGCTCCTTTTGGTCTTAGGCAAGCCACTTAACCCTCCATTGTCCATGTTCCCTGTAAGTATTAGTGTATGTGTCTCATATCCCCGCGTGTTAAATGTATCCCCCAATTGTGTTGTGACCGCTTTGATTGAAGGATAAGGCGGTATACAAAACTGTCTAAATAAATAAATAAAATAAAAATCCCCTCTATTCATGGGACAGAATGATCACCATATTGTATGTGTAAAGCATTATTTCCTTAGTAACCATCTAATGGAGACCCTTTGACGTTAGTAGAAATTGTACAAGGTCAGCTGATTGTTGCTGGTGACTTACCCACATCTGGATTGCTCTATAATTCAAGATCCAAAAGGGGAAGTTTATAGAAGTATACGTGAAAGAGACTGAAAGTCAGTTATTGAGGGATTAAACTTTGTTTTCTTCTTATCAAATGTTTAATCTCCATTACCTCATATTGTAAGCTGGTTCAACTTAGGAAATGAACCTTCAGAATGTTCCTCTCTAACAGAGGTCACGCATAAGAGAAAAAGACTTCAAGGATATGTCTTACATCATAGGTGGTGACAGTGCAAGCTTCCTTCATACTGTTTTAAACAAAGGCATTGAGGGGGGCCAACCTGTACAGAGCAGCTGTTACAACCCTAAGCACTTTATAAAGCAGGTTGGATGGGCCATGCTAGTCTTTTTCTGCTGTTGTTTACGATTTTTTTTTTTTTTTAGTGTCATCAAGTCAGTGCTGACTCCTTGGCAATGTATCAATGGAAGTAGATTGCCAGGCCTTTTCTTCTGAGGTGATGGAGGGTAAAGTGACTTGCCCAAGGTCACAAAGAGTGCCAGTGGGAATCAAACCCTTGAACTTCTGGTTACTAGGCAGCTGCTCTAACCACTAGGTTACTCCTGTGTTACTATGCTGCTATGACTATATAGGACATGAACACAGGAGGCTGCCAAGGCATTTTTCAGAGAATCACACTCTATTTGCATGGTTAGCTCATGTCCTGCTGTGGGTGGAAGTGCTTTAGAGTATTTTTGATAGATGAATCTTTTGGAAATTGAAGGATAATATGGGGATTATTTTGCATGCCAGAATAATGGACCAACATCCACTTGAAATCCCACGGGAATGCCTTGAAAGCTGTGATAAGCAACAATTGTGAAACAGGTTTTCTCTGTGTTACTATTGTTCCTTGTTTAATCTGAGTTTCCTAATCATCCCTCCAGTCTAGTCCCGAACCTCTGAATTGTAATCCTCTCACAGCAGCTTGGAGACTGAGAACATGTCATCTTTTTTCTGATGACAACTGGTATATCCTTCCTGGATCCGCCTCCTCACTCCACTTATCTCAGTCTCCAAGCAGCTGGAGGTTGGGTGAGCCCAGAGGTCCAGGCTCACTAGAGAAATGATTAAGATACAGATAGGTGTTTAGTCTTTAAAAAAACAAAACAAAACAGGAGAAAGAGAAAAAGGAGAGCAGTTAACTGGAAATCTGCTGGATACTTTCCTTGGGAAGTTTGTTGCCTGAAAGATTTTTCTGAGGTATTCCCCCCCCCCCCCCCCCTCTTTTCCTATCTCATCTGAGGGATTTAGGAAGCTGGGTAGTCGGCCTCAGACCCGAGGGGGCACTTCGGCTCTCAATCCTGCTGCGGTGGTAGAGGAGCCGGAGGGAGTGTCAATCAGCACCTCACAGAAGTTGTGCCTGCTCAGCGCTGTGAAGAGCCTTGACCGGCGGGTGCCAAGGTGCTCCGTTCTTACTACCATCTCTGCTCCCGACGCTGACAGTCTAGCCAGTCGGTAGAGCAGAGGAGCAAGACCTCCCCCGGGGGCACCGGAAACATTTCGGGGGAGATTCGCCTGAGGTAAGGCTTGCTCTCCGCCTCTGGGAACCGCCGCAAGCAGAGGGTTGGCAGCAGTTTTGAGGCATTTGTTTTTTGGGCGGCGAGCCTAACGCATGTCAGCAGCACAGGAATGGCCGGAGCTGTTTTTCAGTGTTTGGCAGGCCCATTTCTCGTAGGGAAGCCTCGTTTAGCGCATTTTCACAGTTTTTCTAGCTTGGGGTCCCTAATAGGATCTAGTTCTTTGATTTTTTGACACATTAAAAAAAAAAAAACCCAACCTAAACCCCGTTTGTTTTTGTCTGGCTCTGCAAGCATACCTGTGATTGCCTTTACAGTGTGGTGGTCACAGGAATGCCTTCTAAGCCGTGTTGCCTGGTATGCGGCTCTAGGAAGGGTTCATTGGCAGAGTCAGGGGTCTGCAGAGGGTGTACACTGGAGGCTATGGCCATGGAGAGCTCCTTGGAAGGGGCAGCGGAGGGGCAGAGGACTACGCTGGACGTGCAGGAGGCTGTTTTCCTGGATTTGATGCCGTGCGAGCCGGTGATGGGTCTGTTGTCCGCTCCGGACCTTCCTCCTTCCCAGCCGGTGTTGCCGGGAGGCCTAGCAGCAATTTTTTCCTCAGAGTTTGTAGCCCTTATTCAACAGGCTTTTGGGGGGTAACATAGGGGTCTTGGAGTGGAGGAGTAGCCTAGTGGTTAGAGAACTGGCTTGGTAACCAAGCAACCAGGGTTCAAGTCCCACTAGCACTCCTTGTGGCCTTGGGCAAGTCACTTAACCCTCCATTGCCTCGGAAGAAAGGCCTATCAAAAATAAAGAAAATCCCTCCATAAATCATATGGCTATGATCTACTTCAAATCAGTAACTTCAATTGAATTGTGTGTTAAGGAGAACAGGTCTCAGACTTTTAGTTAGCGCTATCCTGCAAGCTTTGTCAATGGATATGCGCTGCAGTTGCATCAACGACCCAATGTTCTCACTTAACTGGAGTGCAAGATACTATAAAAACAAATTGACATTTCAGATGAAAAGTTTGGTAAATTAAATATCTCGCTTATCTTTATGGTCCCCGATGCCTCCTTTTGGCCGCCGTGTCGCGTTTCACTTGAATAAATCAAGTTCTTCAGGGGGAGAATATGAAATGTCTTTGCGGATATCAAATTGTTCCACTTGAAAGTTGTGATGAGTATCTTGAAGTTAGCGCTGTCAATTCAAAAAGTTACGTTAAAAAGAGTTATTCATGCCATAAAACTGAACAAGGAGAATTGCTTACTTGAGTAAACTAGAGAGCAGACAGTAATTTCAAAATTACCTCTCTAATGATGTTTCTGATGCTTAGCGTGTAAATCACTGAGCCTGTTAGCTTCCTCAAAAGAAGAAAGGCCTGGCAATCTACTTCCGGTGACACTGCCAAGAAAACCCAGGAGCTTCTGGGTCGCCAGGAGTCAGGACTGACTCAAAGGCACACATTGCATTTTTGCATAGGGGTCTTGCAACAGGTTCCGTGATGGGGAACAGGGGAGAGAAGAGACCTCTTACCCCTCTGAGTACGGAGACAGCGGGCAGCCCAGCTAAGAGAGTCAGAAAGAAAAAGGATCAGAAGGATTCCTCGTTGGACTCGGAGGGAGGTCACTCCGAGAACGGGGAGTTTGACGACGAATTAGAAGAGGACCTGGAAGAAGGAGAGATCACGGAAAGAGAGGATCAAGCACGGGTTGTCCGTCTATTCAGAAGAGAAGAACTACCGGCGCTCATCTCGGAGATGCTGAGGGCTCTCAATATGCCTACCCCTGGTCCTGCAGAGGATGCTACCTTGGAGGATCCATTATTACAGGTGTTTCGGAAGACCCAGAGAGCGTTCCCGGTACACAGAGTTATTCGGGAAATGATCCAGGAGGAGTGGGACATGCCAGAGGCAAGTTTAAAGGGTTCCAGGGTTATGGGACGCCTTTACCCCCTGGTGGACCAGGATAAGGAATTGTTTAAGTCCCCAAAGGTGGATGCAGCCGTCTCGGCTGTAACGAAAAAGACTATGGTTCCCGTAGAAGGAAGTGCCGGACTCAAGGATACTCAGGACAGGTGGTTGGAGGCCTTATTGAAGCAGGTTTTTGATGTAAATGCTTTGTCTATGCAAGCTGCCATTTGTGGAGCATGGGTGGCGAGAGCTTCTCTTCGCTGGTCTCAGAGGGTGCAAGGAGACCAGGGGGAGACCGATGACGTGGCGAGGCTGGAATCCGCAACAGCGTATTTAGCATATATCCAGTATGACCTCATTACGGGCCTATTGAAGAGCATGGCGTCTGCTGTCGCAGCTCACCGTTATCTTTGGCTGCGCAGTTGGGCAGCGATAGCTCTTCCAAGTCCAGACAAAGCAAGCTTCCATTTAGGGGAAATTTATTGTTTGGGGAGGATTTGGATAAACTAGTGAAAGATCTCGGGGAATCCAGGGGGGGTCGGCTCCCGGAGGATAAGCAGAAGCCTGGGAGGTCATTCTCCACTCCAAAGAGTCAGCAGAGGGAATTTAAGAGATTCCGATACCCTAGATTCGGTCAGTCTCAAAGAGTACGTTTTCCTAGCAGAACGCAGGGGTTTCGTGGATTTTGGGAAATCTGCAAAAGGCCCAATGAAGTCAGGCGGGCCCAGGCAGGCGTGGAGTCCGTAGGGGGTTGCCTATGGGAGTTTCTTCCTGCCTGGGTCCAGATTACATCAGACAGGTGGGTGCTGGAGGTCATTCAAGAGAGGTATGCCTTGGAGTTTCAGCGGCCAGTAAGAGAATTCTTTGTTCAGTCCCCATGCAAGTTGCCTGTGAAGAGCGCCGCAGTGAGGTCGACGATCAAGAGACTGATCGACCCCAAGGCGGTGGTTCCGGTTCCTCAAGACCAACGCGAGTTCGGTCGATACTCCATTTATTTTGTGGTGCCAAAGAAGGATGGGACGTTTCAGCCGATCTTAGACCTCAAAGGAGTGAATCGGTGCCTCCGGGTATCCCATTTTCATATGGAAACGTTGAGGTCGGTTATAGTGGCAGTACGAAAGGGGGAATTTCTCACCTCACAGGATCTGTCAGAGGCCTACCTGCATATCCCAATATGCCCGAAACATCAAACGTTTCTCCGGTTTGCGGTGCTTATGGGGCATTTTCAATTCCAAACCTTGCCGTTCGGATTGGCCAAGGCCCCGAGGACGTTCACCAAGGTGATGGTCGTCATGGCAGCGGCATTGCGAAAGGAGGGCATGCTAGTGCATCCGTACCTGGACGATTGGTTGATTCGAGCAAAGTCCCGAAGCGAAAGCGTATCAGCGAGAGCAAAGGTGGTAACATTCCTGCGAGACCTTGGTTGGGTGGTCAATATGGCAAAGAGCAACTTGGTCCCATCTCAGGGGATAGTGTACTTAGGGGCCCGCTTCGATACGCAGGCGGGGAGAGTGTACCTGCCCCATCAGCATGCGCTCAGATTACATCGCTTAGTCCGACGTTTTCTGAGCAGAGCATCTCCCACAGCATGGCATTACCTGCAGTTGCTCGGGACCATGGCAGCAACAATAGATCTGGTCCAGTGGGCGAGAGCGCACATGAGACCGTTGCAAAGGGCGCTGCTCAGGCGTTGGTCTCACCAGAATGATCGGTTGTCCCAAAGGTTACCCTGTTTACCGGAGACGCGTCAAGTGCTACAGTGGTGGCTTCATGTGAAGTACCTCGAGAACGGGATTTTTTTTATTTATTTAAACGCTTTTTTATACTGTGCTCTTTGTTATCAGTGCGGTTTACAATTAACAATTCATGCACAAGACCAGTCAGGTCTGGCTTGTGCTTACATTGAACAGGATCGGTAACTTGGAGCTGAAACTGGGTGAACTATTTACATATTCACCATCAAAGATGTGGCGAGGTAACTATTTACATGTTAGATGTTAGACTGTTGGGATGCCGTTGGAAACGCCTTGTTGGCTCCCGCTGACGACGGATGCCAGTCTCTTCGGATGGGGAGCGCATTTCCAAGGAACGTTCGCACAGGGGCAATGGTCAGAGGACGAAAGGGCCTGGTCCATCAACAGGTTGGAATTGAGGGCGGTGCGGCTTGCGCTGCAGGCGTTTCAGCCTTCTTTTCACAACGTTGCCATTTGAGTGTTTTCTGACAATGCCACTGCTGTAGCCTACATCAATCGCCAGGGGGTACCAGAAGTGCTCCGCTGGAGGAAGAGGCCGAACAATTGTTCGAGTGGGCCGAGCAAAATCTGCTAGCGGTGTCGGCGGCACATGTAGCAGGGGTGGACAACGTGCAAGCCGATTTCTTGAGTCGAGTGCAGGTGGCTCCAGGAGAGTGGAGCCTACATCAAGAAGTGTTCGAAATGCTAGTAAGTTGCTGGGGGACACCAGTGATGGATCTCATGGCGACCTTCCAGTCAGCAAAGGTCGATCAGTTCTTCAGCAGAAGAAGAGAGCGGATGTCGGAAGGTCTGGATGCCCTCATCCAAACTTGGCCACAGGAAAGGCTGCTGTATGTGTTTCCTCTGTGGGTGTTGATAGGAAGGGTAATACAGCGCATCAAGTTTCAAAAGGGCAAGGTGCTTCTGATAGCGCCGGATTGGCCAAGGCAGCTGTGGTACGCAGACCTGATGTGGCTCTTGATGGGGAGGCCGTGGCACCTTCTACTTCGGGCGGATCTTCTGTCTCAGGGGCCGCTCCGCATGCCTCAAGTGGATCAGTTCTCGCTTACGGCCTGGCTCTTGAGAGGGCTAGGCTGACAGCGAGGGGATATTCTATTTCCGTAATTTCTACTTTGTTAAGGGCAAGGAGAAGATCCATCTCTTTAGCCTATGTGCGCATCTGGCGGGTCTTTGAGGCCTGGTGTGTAGACAACCAGGTACAAGCGATAAGGGCATCGATCACGCAAGTGTTAGCATTTTTACAAAGAGGTCTGGAGAAAGGTTTAGCAGCCACTTCCCTGCAGGTGCAAGTAGCGGCTTTGGCCTGTTATAGGGGTAAGATACGCGGTGAGCCACTTGGTTGTCATCCAGATGTCAAACGTTTCCTAAGGGCGGTGACTCTACTTAGGCCGCCCTGTAGGCCGGTGGTCCCCAATTGGAATCTTCCTCTGGTATTAGAGGCATTGGTTAAGGAGCCATTTGAGCCATTGTCGGGGGTGTCCTTGAAGGATCTTACCCTTAAGGTGGTGTTCCTAGTAGCGATGTGCTCGGCAAGGCACATTTCCAAGTTACAAGCGTTATCCTGTAGGAAGCCCTTTTTAGAGTTCTATGAGTTGAAGGTAGTTTTGCGGCCCGTGCCATCCTTTTTGCCTAAGGTAGTCTCGGTGTTTCATGTAAATCAGGTGGTCACCTTGCCGGTATTCGTTGAGACTTCCAAAGATTCTCCTTCTCAAAGACTCCATCGCTTGGACGTGCGGCAGGCGTTAAAGATCTACATCCGTAGAACGATAGCTTTTCGGCGATCAGATCGACTTTTCGTGCTATTCGGTGGACTGAGACAGGGACAGGCGGCTTCTAAAGCCTCCATTTCTAGATGAATTAAGGCGGCCGTCGCGTCCGCATATATTTTAAAAGGAAGGACTCATTTGACGAGGGTTTGCGGGCTCATTTGACGAGAGCGCAGGCAGCGTACTTGCCTGAATTCCAGTTAGTGCCAGCGGTAGAAATTTGTAAAGCTGCTACCTGGTCGTCGCTGGATTCTTTTGTCAAGCACTACCGTCTCGATGTTCAGGTGGAGAGGGATACCTGTTTTGGATCGGCAGTGCTTCAGGCTGATCTGGCGGGTTCCTCCCGTTGAATTTCTTTACTGCTCTTTTACTTACTCAGAAGTTCAGGACTAGACTGGAGGGATGATTAGGAAGAGTAAATTAGACTTACCTGCTAGTTGTTGTTCCTGGAGGAACTCCAGTCTAGTCCCGCATCCCTCCCTGGTATTCGGCAGCCTAAAGCAACGGGGCCCTTACAGGTAAGAGTTCAATATTATAAGCAGGGAGCTTCCTTTTTAGTCTCCTCCTCTCTCCTTAAATGGGGAGGGTGGACCTCAGTACTTCTAGCAAACGTTATTAATGAAGGGTCGGAGACCCTGTTGTATAGTTTTAAGTTGGAGTTAATTAGGGGTTTAGGATTTGTTGTTAAAGTTTAATACTTAATGGTTGCTCCGGTGAGTCTACTTTGTCAGTAGGTTACTGGAGAGAGGAGGCGGATCCAGGAAGGATATACCAGTTGTCATCAGAAAAAAGATGACGTGTTCTCAGTCTCCAAGCTGCTGTGAGGGGATCACAACTCAGAGGTTCGGGACTAGACTGGAGTTCCTCCAGGAGCAACAATTAGCAGGTAAGTCTAATTTACTCTTAGTTTCAAGGAATTGGATTTAGCGTATGCTTTCTTCTCAAAAGTTTATGGTGAACTTTCCTGTATTTGTTTTATTTAAAATGTTTTGTAAACCTCCCTTGTACCATTCTGAATGGTTTGCAACCAAAATAAATAAAACATTGCCAATACAATCAAACTACAGAAAACCTAAAGGCAGAGTCGGAATCTTAACATAAATGGAATAACCTTCTTAGCGATATGTGAAAGACATGCCTCTTGCAAAAGTACTGTTTTAAACTTTTTTGTGAAATCCGTCAGATTAGCTTCAGTCAAAGCTCTTGGGGACAATGCCTTCTACCTCAGCAGACCTGCAGTAGTAGACACATGTTCTGACTGAAGCTTATTTTAGATGATCTGACTAAGAAAGTACAAGCAAATGTTGACTGGATGAATGTAATAATCATCCTGGAATATATGTTCTCAGTGCTAACAGCAATAACAGGGCACAATCTGGCAATGACTTACATTCGGAAATTTAAATACTATTAGTTGCTTCACCGGTAACCAGCGTAACAAGCAAAGACTTTGTGCTATAAGATCAAAACCACTTGCAGCGTCTGAAAAGACAGGCAGCAGTATTCTGTGCCAGTGACTGCAGCAGGTCAGGATATAATGAACTGCAGAAGTTCAGAAGCAGGACTTAAGACCTGTACAATATTCTGAAAATCATCATAGAAACATGATGACAGAAAAAGACCACATGGCCTATCTAGTCTGTCCTTCCATATCAACAACTACAACAGTCCACTTTTTACCTTTAGAGATCCTCTGTGTTGGTCCCATGCTTTTTTGAATTCAGTTACTGTCCTCATCTCTACCACCTCCACTGGGAGATTATTCCATGGATCCACTACTCTCTCCGTAAAGAAATATTTCCTCATATCAGTCCTGAATCTATCTCCCTTCACCCTCATCCCATGTCCCCTCGTAGCAGAACTTGCTTTCAATTGAAAGAGGCTCTCTCCCTGAACATTTATGCCACGGAGGTATTTAAACATCTCAATCATATCACCTCTATCCCGCCTTTCCTCTAAGGTGTACATATTAAGATCCTTAAGTCTGTCCTCATATGCTTTATAATGAAGCCCACTAATCATTTTAGTAGCCACCCTCTGCACCGACTCCATCCTGTTCACATCCTTTTGAAGGTGCGGTCTCCAGAATTGCACACTATACTCCAAATGAGGTCGCACCAAAGACTTATACAGAGGCATTATCACCTCCTTTTTTCTGGTAGCCATTCCTCTCCGTATGCACCCAATCATCCTTCTAGCTTTTGCTGTCGCCTTTTCTACCTGTTTAGCTACTTTAAGATTATCAGACACAACCACGCCTTGGTCCCGCTCTTCTTTAGTGGACAAAAGTACTTCACCTCCTATACTGTATTGCTCCCTTGGATTGCTGCAGCCCAAATGCATGACCTTACATTTTTTAATATTAAATCCCAGCTGCCAAATTCTAGACCATTCTTCAAGCTTAGCTAGATCCCTCCTCATGTTATCTACACCTTCCTGGGTGTCTACTCTATTGCATATTTTGGTATCATCCGCAAAGAGGCAAACCTTACCCAACAGCCCTTCCGCTATATCACTAACAAAGATGTTAAAAAGAATCGGACCAAGGACAGATCCCTGGGCACACCACTGGTAACATCCTTCTCCTCAGAATGAGCTCCATTTACTTGTACTCTTTGTCGCTTCCCACCCAACCAATTTCTAACCCAAGCAGTAACTTTAGGGTCCATCCCTAGGGTGCTCAGTTTGTTTATAAGTTGCCTGTGAGGAACAGTGTCAAAGGCTTTACTGAAATCTAAATACACCACATCTAGAGTTCTCCTTCGGTCCAACTCTCCGGTCACCCAGTCAAAGAAATCAATCAGATTTGTCTGACAAGACCTGCCTCTGTTGAATCCATGCTGCCTCGGATCCTGTAATCCGCTGGACTCCTGAAACCACACTATTTTCTCTTTCAGCAGCGTTTCCAATAATTTACTCACCACCGAAGTTAAACTAATCGGCCTGTAGTTTTCAACCACATCCTTACTTCCGCTTTTGTGTAAAGGCAACACATGAGCCTCTCTCCAGTCCTTTGGCACTACTCCCGACTCCAACGAGGCATTCTGAAAAATGTCTTATCCCCCCATTTTATTGCATTGGCTATTTCCTCCTCCTTTTGAATCTTTGCCTTCTTGACTACTTTGCTAGCTTCTCTAAGTTTTTCCAAATACAGATGCCTGTCTCTGTGATCTCTTGTATTTCATGAAGGCCTCCCTCTTTTTCTTCACTTTTTCAGCTACTTCCTTCGAAAACCATAGCGGTCTCCTTTTCCTTTTGCCTTTATTTACCATTTTAACAAAAAGGTTGGTTGCCCTTAAAATATCCCCTTTCAGTTTTGCCCACTGTTTTTCTACATCCCCCAGCTATTCCCATCCAACTAACGACTCCCTGAGGTATTGGCCCATCTTCGCAAAGTTAGTCTTCCTAAAGTCTAAGATCCTCACCTTGGAATGGATTCTAACAGCCCTAGTCCTAATACTGAACCACACCATCTGGTGATCACTGGATGCAAAATGATCTCCCACTACAACATCAGAAACACTTTCACCATTGGTAAGCACCAAGTCCAGTATGGCCCCTTCACATGTGGGGTCTGTTACCAATTGCCTGAATAATTCTCCCTGTAGAGAAGCCAGGATCTCCTTACTTCTAGATGATACTGCAGCAGGAATGTGCCAATCAACATCTGGCATATTGAAATCTCCTATCAGTAGCACTTCCCCTTTCCTAGCAATGCTGCGTATGTCTTCAATTAACTCTCTGTCCACCTCTTCCTCTTGTGAGGGAGGTCTGCATATCACACCAATGTAAATAGATTTCTCTTTCCCTCTTTCTAGTTTAGCCTGCTCCAACGGCCGTAAAACCGCCGGTTCCAGGGGCGCGCAGGAGAGCCAGCGTTCCCGATGGGGGTGAGAGCGGGAGCTCCCCCTTCCTCTTCAGGCCAGCCAATCAGCCTGCTCCAACGGCCGTAAAACCGCCGGTTCCAGGGGCGTGCAGGAGAGCCAGCGTTCCCGATGGGGGTGAGAGCGGGAGCTCCCCCTTCCTCTTCAGGCCAGCCAATCAGCCTGCTCCAACGGCCGTAAAACCGCCGGTTCCAGGGGCGCGCAGGAGAGCCAGCGTTCCCGATGGGGGTGAGAGCGGGAGCTCCCCCTTCCTCTTCAGGCCAGCCAATCAGCCTGCTCCAACGGCCGTAAAACCGCCGGTTCCAGGGGCGCGCAGGAGAGCCAGCGTTCCCGATGGGGGTGAGAGCGGGAGCTCCTCCTTCCTCTTCAGGCCAGCCAATCAGCCTGCTCCAATGGCCGTAAAACCGCCGGTTCCAGGGGCGTGCAGGAGAGCCAGCATTCCCGATGGGGGTGAGAGCGGGAGCTCCCCCTTCCTCTTCAGGCCAGCCAATCAGCCTGCTCCAACGGCCGTAAAACCACCAGTTCCAGGAGCGCACAGGAGAGCCAGCGTTCCCGATGGGGGTGAGAGCGGGAGCTCCCCCTTCCTCTTCAGGCCAGCCAATCAGCCTGCTCCAACGGCCGTAAAACCGCCGGTTCCAGGGGCGCGCCCGCGCCTGAGGGCCTCGCCAGAGGGCCCTTTGGCGTGGCCCTTAGGCATTGGACCGGGGCGATGCACATTAATAGTATGGATTGGATCATGATGCCTGCATTCGTGGTAACTTGCTGTCTCTATTTATCTCCTCTTCTTATCTGTTTGCCTGTTTCTTTGTCTATTCTGTCCTGTCTAATAATGGCGTTCCTTTCCTATTTCCTCAAATGATAGTATTGTAAACCGCTTTAATGCCTTTTGGCCTAAGCGGTATATCAAATGTCTAATAAATAATAAATAAATAATAATAAATAAATAACCCACAATGCCTCCTCTCTCCCTTTGTAATTCCCTCTGTAATTCCAAAGCTTTATTAGTAGTTTTTACATATAGTGCCACTCCTCCTCCCCTTCTTCCTACCCTGTCCTTTCTGAATAAAGTATAGCCAGGTATAATTACATCCCAATCATGGTTTTCTGTGAACCATGTTTCTGTAACTGCCACTAAATCCAAGTCAGCCACTCCCACCAAAGCTTCAACTTCAGGGATCTTATTTCCCATTCTACAGGCACTTATACGCACTGCTTTCCATATGTTACCCCTGTTACCCATTTCCATAAAGGTATTTAATGTATCACCTACCTGGGGGCTTTCACTTACCTGGGGGCTTTCTTCACCCATCCCCAACAAATCTAGTTTAAAGCCCTCTTCAGTAGATTAGCCAGTCTAGTACCGAAGATGCGTTGACCTTTCTTGGACAGATGGATGCCATCTCTGCTCTGCAACCCTTGGAACAGCATCCCATGGTCTAGGAAACCAAAACGCTCTTGATGACACCATCCACGCAGCCATGAATTCATCTCCAGGATGCGAGCCTCTCTGCCTTGGCCTTTACCCTCAACAGGGAGGATTGAAGAGAACACCACCTGTGCACCTAACTGCTTCACCCTCTGTCCCAGAGCCATGAAGTCACTTTTGATATGTTCCGAGGTATACCTGGCAGTATCATTTGTTCCAACATGGATTAGCAACATTGGGTAATAGTCAGTGGGCTTGATGAGTCTCGGCAAACTCTCCGTAACATCTTGGATTTTGGCACCAGGCAGACAGCATACCTATCATGAATAGCAGTTTTTCAATGGAACGTCTAACTATAACAACTTCAAGGCAGGTAACCATTAAGAAGTATAAAAATAAAACAAATCAGCATTTAAGTCATGACTTATTTTTATGTTTCTCCAGGACCAAGCAGGAAGTCAGTCCTCACATATGGGTGACGTCGGCGCCGATGGGGCCCCCGTGCAGAGCATTTCCCCAGCTTTCATAGAAAGCCTTTGTGAATGCAGCACGCATGCACGGTCCCCTTCCCGCCCAAGGGTGCCATCTTGCTCAGTCTTCTTTTTTCCGTGGAGCCCGACGGATGTATATTCATTTCACCCGAGGAAGAAGTTGATTTTTCTCTGCGTTAACCTTTTTTCTTCGGTTCGATGCCAGTTTCCCTTTCCAACCTGGCCTGATACGTCGGTATCGAGCCCGGATCTTTTTTTCGGTTTTTGTCCTTAGTGACTAGCGTTCACGCCATTTTTTCTTTTTTCACTGGCAGCCCTGTCTTTTGATCTCGCAGGGGCCCTTTTTCCCCCGATGGCTGCCAGCGGGTTTAAAAAGTGTGATCGGTGCAAGAAACCTATAAGAACATAAGAACATAAGATATGCCATACTGGGTCAGACCAAGGTCCATCAAGCCCAGTATTCTGTTTCCAACAGTGGCCAATCTAGGTCATACGTACCTAGCAGTTACCCCAAGGGACACAGGTTCCACAATGCTTGTATTGGTTCAAGCATTGATATCCTGGGTCCCTTCTTAATAATGGTTTATGGACCTTTCCTCCAGGAACTTGTCCAAACCTTTTTTAAACCCAGCTACACTAACAGCCTTTACTACATCCTCCGGTAACAAATTCCAGAGTTTGATTACACGTTGAGTGAAAAAATATTTTCTTTTATTAGTCTTAAATAGTTTACCCTGTAGCTTCATTGCATGTCCCCTAGTCTTTCTATATTCTGATAAGGTAAACAATCGATCTACGTTTACCCGTTCCACTCCGTTCATTAATTTATAGACTTCTATCATATCTCCCCTCAGCCGTCTCTTTTCCAGGTTAAAGAGCCCCAACCTTTTTAGCCTTTCTTCATAGGAGTAGCCTTCCATCCCCTTTACCATTTTGGTGGCTCTTCTCTGAACCTTTTCTAAAATTGCTATATCCTTTTTAAGATATGGCGACCAGAATTGCACACAATATTCAAGGTGCGGTCTCACCATGGAACGATATAGAGGCATTATAATATCTTTTGTTTTATTTTCCATTCCTTTCCTTATCATACCTAGCATTCTATTTGCTCTCTTGGCCGCCGCTGCACACTGGGCCGAGGGTTTTAACATGGTATCCACAAGGACGCCTAAATCTTTTTCTTGGGTGGTGGTTCCTAATGTGGAACCTTGCATCGTGTAACCATAGTTTGGGTTGTTCTTCCCAAGGTGCATAACCTTGCACTTCTCCACATTAAATTTCATCTGCCATTTTGATGCCCAGTCTTCCAATTTATCAAGATCCTCTTGCAATTTTCCACAATCCTCCTGGGTTTTAACAACTTTAAATAGTTTTGTGTCATCAGCAAATTTGATAACCTCACTCGTTATTCCACTTTCCAGGTCATTTATGAATATGTCAAAAAGCAGCGGACCCAGCACAGATCCCTGGGGTACACCACTATTCACCTTTCTCCATTGGGAAAATTGGCCATTTAGCCCTACCCTCTGCTTTCTATCTTTTAACCAGTTCCTGATCCACAGTAGTACACTGCCTCCTATCCCATGACTCTTTAGTTTTGCCAAAAGTCTCTCATGAGGGACCTTGTCAAAGGCTTTCTGAAAGTCCAGATACACAATATCAACCGACTCACCTTTGTCCACCTGTTTATTCACTCCTTCAAAAAACATAACAGATTAGTAAGACAAGATCTTCCTTGTCTAAAGCCATGTTGGCTGTCTCCCATTAGGTCATGACTATCTATATGCTGAGTAATTTTATTCTTTATGATGGTTTCTACCATTTTTCCCGGTACTGATGTCAGGCTCACCGGTCTGTAGTTTCCCGGATCACCCCTCGAACCCTTTTTAAAAATTGGTGTTACATTGGCGATCCTCCAATCCTCAGGTATTAGAGATGATTTTAATGATAGTTCACAGATTACTGATAGCAGGTCTGCAATCTCAAATTTCAGTTCTTTCAACACCCTTGGATGTATACCATCCGGCCCAGGTGATTTGCTACTCTTCAGTTTATCTAATAGTTGTAGGACATCTTCCCGATGTATCGATATTTCCTTCAATTCTTCCACACCTTTAAATACCACTTCAGTCGTGGGTAACATCCCTACATCTTCCTCAGTAAAGACCGAAGCAAAGAATTCATTCAGTCTCTCCGCTATCGCCTTGTCGCCTCTTAGTGCTCCTTTAACCCCTTTATCATCTAATGGACCAACTGACTCTCTCACGGGTTTTTTGCTACGAATGTACTTGAAAAGGTCTTTATTTCGCGTTTTTGCTTCCGCAGCAAGCTTCTTCTCAAATTCTCTCTTTGCCTGCCTTATCAATGCCTTGCATTTGACTTGCCAGTGCTTGTGCTGTTTCCAGGTTTCATCATTTGGCTCTTTTTTCCATTTCTTGAAAGATGCTTTTTTGGCAACAACAGCCTCTCTGACCTCAGCTTTAAACCATGCTGGCAATTTTTTGGACTTCCTTCCACTTTTCTTAAAGCGTGGAATACAGCTGGTCTGGGCTTCCAAGATAGTATTTTTCAACAACACCCAAGCTTGATGTACGTCTTTAACCTTTGCAACTGCTCCTTTTAGTTTTTTCTTAACTGTTTTCCTCATTCTATCATAGTCTCCCTTTCGAAAGTTAAAGGGTAGTACTGTGGATTTCCTTACTATCCCTCCTCCACTAATTAAATCAAAGGCGATCATGCTATGATCACTATTGCCAAGTGGCCCCAACACCCTTATCTCTTGCACTACATCTGGTGTTCCACTAAGGACTAGGTCTAATATTGCTTCCCCTCTGGTCGGTTCATGAACCAGCTGCTCCAAGAAGCAGTCATTTATTTCATCTAGGAACTTTATCTCCCTAGCATGTCCTGTTGTGACACTGACCCAGTCGATGCCGGGGTAATTGAAATCACCCATTATTACTGCACTGTAACTTTTGCTAGCTTCCTTGATTTCTTTGAGCATTTCATCATCCATTTGTTCATTCTGGCCAGGCGGACGATAGTACACCCCCACTGCCATCGCCTTCCGCCTTTTTAAATGGAATTTCAATCCATAGAGATTCTACAGCAAATTTTGTTTCTTGCAAAACTTTAATCCTTTCTGACTCAATGCCCTCTCTAACATAGAGCGCAACCCCTCCACCAATTTGATCAGCTCTATCATTTCGATATAGTTTGTACCCAGGTATCACAGTGTCCCACTGGTTGTCCTCCTTCCACCATGTCTCTGATATTCCAATCATATCTAACCTCTCGTTTAGTGCTATATATTCTAACTCTCCCATCTTGTTTTGTAGACTTCTAGCATTTGCATACAAGCATTTTAGAGACTGTATTTTATTCATATTAATTTGGCTATTGGTAGACATGGGTAATTTGGGATCTTTAGGTTCTGTCTGCTCCATACTCGAGGGCATTTGGGCTACTTTACTCTTTTTTGGAACCTCTCTGCTTTTTGTAGTATCTTTTTGTAGTATCTCACCGACACACATGACTGCTGCCTCCAGTGCCTCGGACCCGATCATGATCCGATGATCTGTGGTCCGTGTGGGAAAATGTCCTCTAAGGCGTTACGGAGTCGGCAGCACCAAAAGGAAAGAATCTTCTCTGACTCCGCGTCCAGTCGGGCCCGGACCTCGTCAGAGGCCTCGACATCTCGGGACTCCGGCCCCGAGCAGCATCGAGGCTCCTCTGAAAGGGGGTCTCCCTCGCGGGAGCATTGTAAGAAAAAAAACCCATGAGGGCGGCGTCAGTGGACGCACTTGGCTCCTCGAGGGCCAAGTCGCATAGCCCCGAGCGCCGTCTCGGTTCTTCGGAGTCGGAGAGACCTGCAACCTCATGTGGAGATGGAGTCCCCGGGTCACGTGAGTACTGTAGTCCTCATGGACTCACCTCCAGGGGAGCCGAGTCGGGGGCTGCTGAGTCTCCTGAGCTCAGACTCAGGTTGACGGCCTTGGAGAGCAGTTTGGCTGCCTTCATGGAACAACAGCGGGCACTGATCGCCGGTCTCACCGGTGCATCTGCTCCGACCACCGGGACATCGACGTCCAAGTCGACCACGGAGGCCGAGCCGATCCTCGAGTCCATGCGCGCTCGAGTCGATCCTCTGCCAAGGTCTCCCTCGGCCTCCCGTTCGGGACCGAGGTCGTCGACGCTGGTACCTTCGGTGTTGGGGCGGATGGCATCATTGCCTGCCCGACCGAAGCCGCTCGATTCCTCCTCCGAGGAGTCCGAATGGGAGACGGAGGATGAGGAGTTGCCCGACACCTTTCGGACTCGGTGCGTTCCTTCGGATTCGTCCGAGTCCGAACCTCGGAGAAGGTCCCCCCCGGAGGATACCCGGTTCTCGGATTTCGTGCGGGACATGGCCAAGGCTTTGGCATTCCACGTGGATCCCGAGGAGGAGCCTCGAGCCGAGGAGCTCGAGACCCTACAGTATGACTCTCCTCTGAAGGAGGCCTTTACTGTTCCGGTTCCTCCGATGCTGGAACGGTTGCTCTTCCGCATGTGGGAGGCGCCGGCCTTGACGCCGCTTTTGAGCAAGCAGGTTGATTCCATCTATCGAGTCTGCAAGAGTCCCGGGTTCCAAAAGGCACAATTACCGCACCACTCCATGGTTGTGGAATCGGCCATGCATCGTCTGAAGAGTCAGAAGATGCACTCCTCGGTGCCTCCCGGCCAGGAGGCCCAGAACCTGGATGCCCTCAGTAAGAAGTGCTTCCAGGGCACTGTGCTTGCTTGCCGTGTCCAGACCTACCAGCTGTACATGGGCATGTACCTTCGAGACCTGGAAAAGGAGATTGCCGGGTTCTCTGCTGGTCTCTCCGAGGAACCTTTGCAGAGGTTCAGTGCTCTGTCCTCGGGTATTCGTGAGTGCTCGAAGTTTATATCTCGAGCAGCCTATGATGGCTTCGAGGCTTCGGCCCGAGTAGCCGCGGCCGGCATCGGTGCACGCCGTCAGGCTTGGCTATAGTCATCGGACCTCGAGCCATGGGTGCAGGACAAGTTGGTCGATGTCCCCTGCCGAGGTGAAAACCTCTTTGGCAAGCCCATGGCTGGCAAGGCTGCTGAACTCGAGATCGAGACTCTTACCCGGACAAGGCTGTCCAGAAAAACCTCTGCCCCTTCTCAGAAGAAGAAGGGCTCGGGGAAAAAGACCTTTTACCTGAGGAAGTCATCTGCCTATAAACAGTACCCTCATTATCAGGCCTCTGTAGCTCCCCAACAGGGTCAGCAGGCCAAGGGGCAGGGTCATGGGCCCCGTAGGCAGAAGGCCCCCAAGCCTCCTACTCCGGCTCCTGCTCAGCAGGGAGGGGGATTTTGACTGCATTGGCATAGCCTCTCCTCCTCAGCTGGCTCCCATCAGCACTGGAGGCAGACTGGCCCTGTTCGCCCACAGGTGGTCAGCCGTCACAAGGGATACCTGGGTTCTAAGTATAGTCCAGAAGGGCTATCTCCTCCACTTCCACCAGGTACCCCCCTCCTATTTTCTAGGGGAGCCTCCCAGACTCCCTCTGCACAGGGACTTACTCCTGCAGGAGTTGTCAGGTCTTCTAAAGGATCAGGCAGTGGAACCGGTGCCCCACCACCTGGAAGGTCACGGCTTCTATTCCAGGTACTTCCTAGTACCAAAGAGAACTGGAGGCCTCAGACCCATCCTAGACTTGCGAAACCTCAACAAGTTCCTGGAGAGGGAAAAGTTCAAGATGCTTACCCTTGGAATCCTGCTGCCCTACCTCCAGCAGGGGAGATTGGCTATGCTCCTTAGATCTAAAGGATGCTTATACTCACATCCTTATTCATCTAGACCACAGACAATATCTCAGATTTGTAGTGGGAGGAAACCATTATCAGTACAGAGTACTGCCCTTTGGCCTTACATCCGCCCCCAGGGTATTCACCAAGTGCCTGGCGATGGTAGCGGCCTACCTCAGGGTTCAGAGCCTCTTTGTCTTTCCATATCTGGACGATTGGCTCATCAGGGGTCAGTCCCCCCAAGAGGCCAATCAAGCCACTCTTCACACTGTCGCTTTGCTTCAACACCTGGGGTTTGTCATAAACTTCGCAAAGTCCAGTTTGCATCCCTCCCAGAACATGGAGTTCATAGGAGCTCGACTAGACACATTTCAGGCAAAGGCCTTTCTACCAGTGGACAGGGCCCACAGATTGATGGCTCTAGCCAGGCTGTTCCACAGCAATTCTCTAGTCTCTGCCAGACAATTTCTGAGGCTCTTAGGCCACATGGCATCCACGGTCCATGTGACTCCAAATGCCCGTCTACACATGAGACCAGCTCAGTGGGGCCTCCGCACTCAGTGGCACCAGGCCACAGGAAGCCTCGTGGACAAAGTAAGGGTGTCCAGCCTACTACAGTCTTCTCTGCAATGGTGGCTTCATCTTTCGAATCTAGTGCAAGGGGTGCCTTTTCAGGCACCTCCACACTCTCAGGTGCTGACAACCGAAGCTTCTCTTCAAGGTTGGGGTGCACATTGCCAAGGGGCATGTACTCAAGGCCTGTGGACTCCTTGGGAGGCCGCACAGCAGATCAGTCTCTTAGAACTGAGAGCTATCCGCTTAGCCCTGAGAACTTTCTCTCATCTCCTCTCTCACCAGTCCGTATTAGTTCAAACGGACAATCAAGTGGCTATGTTCTATGTGAACAAACAAGGGGGCACTGGGTCCCACCTTCTATGTCAGGAAGCGCAGAAACTGTGCTCCTGGGCAGTCAATCATGGCATTCTTCTCAAAGCACTCTACCTCCCAGGTCAGGAGAATTACCTGACGGACAGATTGAGCAGGATTCTGCAGCCGCACAAATGGCAGTTGAACCCTTTAGTGGTTCAACAGATCTTCCTGAGATGGGGTCTTCCAACCATAGATCTCTTTGCCAGTCCTCTGAACCGTCAGCTTCCCAGATTCTGCTCCAGACAACCGCATCCTCTCAGAGTAGCAGCGGATGCGTTTCTCATTCCATGGTCGACAGGCCTCCTATATGCGTTTCCTCCCACGCCTCTAGTGTCCAAGACACTGTTCAAAGTGGTCCGGGACAAGGCCTCAGTGATTCTGGTGGCCCCCCGGTGGCCAAGGTAACCCTGGTTCCCACTACTGTTGCAACTAGCAGTGGACACTCCTCTTCCTCTGGGGATGCAACCCAATCTCTTGTCTCAGGAGCATGGATCTCTCTTGCACCCCAATCTACAGTCCCTCAATTTGATGTACTGGCTGCTGAAAGGGTAGTTCTAGCGCCTTTACTACTGCCTAGGGAAGTGGAGGACGTAGTCTTGGCCTCTAGGAGGCAGTCCACCAGTCAGTCTTATGCCCTTAAGTGGCGTAGATTTTCTGCCTGGTGTACTCAACACAATGAGAATCCCTTCTCATGCCTAGTACCAGTGGTGCTGCAGTATTTGCTTCACCTGTCCAACCTAGGCCTTAAGTCCAATTCTGTTAGAGTTCATCTTAGTGCTCTTTCAGCACACCACTCACAGGTGGAGGGTCAGTCTCTCTCCAGTCATCCTTTGGTGGCCCGATTCCTCAGAGGCCTGCTTTTGCTTAAGCCTCCAGTGCGTCCACCTGCCCCTGAATGGGATTTAAATGTGGTCTTGCAACGGCTTACTTGCCCACCATTTGAACGTATGGCTACTTGCCCTATGCATTTTCTGTCTTGGAAAACGCTATTTCTGGTAGCCCTTACCTCAGCTAGGTGAGTAAGTGAGCTTCAGGCCCTAGTTTCAGAAGCACCTTATACTAGGTTCTATAAGAACAGGGTAGTCTTACGGACTCACCCTAAGTTCCTTCCAAAGGTTGTCTCCTCCTTCCACCTCAATCAGGAGGTGGTTCTTCCGACTTTCTTTCCCAGGCCTCATGCTAGCCGGGCTGAGATGGTCCTGCATACCCTGGACTGCAGGAGGGCGTTGTCCTTCTACCTTGACCGTATGCGGGAGCACCGGAGGGCGGTTCAGCTCTTCGTTTCTTATGACCTCAATGAGTTGGGGTTGGCTGTCTCCAAGAGTACTTTGTCCA
Organism: Ichthyophis bannanicus; assembly: GCA_033557465.1. Taxonomy (NCBI): domain Eukaryota; kingdom Metazoa; phylum Chordata; class Amphibia; order Gymnophiona; family Ichthyophiidae; genus Ichthyophis; species Ichthyophis bannanicus. Next base: position 806,209,873 of record CM066036.1, read on the forward strand.
TATGGGTAGCTGACTGCATCGCCTGGGCTTACAGGGCAGCCGGCCTCTCGTTGCAGGGTCGAGTTACGGCTCACCGTGTCAGGGCGAAGGCTGCGTCAGTGGCTCATCTCCGCTCTGTTCCATTGGTAGACATCTGCCGGGCCGCTACTTGGTCTTCAAGCCAGACTTTTGCGGCCCACTACTACCTTTAGAGGGAGTCCCGCAGGGACAGTGCTTTCGGGCAAGCGGTACTCCATAATCTCTTTGGGGTCTAGGCAACTCCTACCCTCCGGCCCTGGTGTTGGGCTACCTGTTGGGGGCGTTATCAGAGAAGATTCTGTTCTTGCATGCTGAGGCTCTAGAGGGAGCTCATTTTTTCAGTTTGGGGCCTCCGGTAGCCCTAAACTAGGGAGTCCCATATGTGAGGACTGACTTCCTGCTTGGTCCTGGAGAAAGAGTAGTTACTCACCTGTAACAGGTGTTCTCCAGGAGCAGCAGGAATCAGTCCTCACAACCCTCCCTCCTCCCCTTGGAGTTGCAGTCATATGATTTATTTTTGCTATTTTTGCTGTCTTTTAGCTATGTTATCAGACTGAGCAAGATGGCACCCTTGGGCGGGAAGAAACAACCTGGAAATAGTTTGTGGGCAGGGAACTTATTCAGAGGCAGGCAGGCAGGCATTTACCGGGACAGTAGTGAAGGCCAGCGCTACCATCACCAGAAATCGGGGGATACCCTATTGCCACTGCTGCTCCCCTCTACCGGGTCCTGCAGTGGCAGCAATGGGTTTAAAACCATGACACAGCGCTTACCTAACCTTGCCGATGCTGCATCGCATTTCTCGGCTTATAGGAATTAACACTTTCTCGCCCATCCGACACAAACATCTGGTTTGCATAAACCGGAAGTTTGTGTTGGAGGGGGGCAGACGCAGTAGCTCCTACAAGCCAGGAACTGCAACGCAGCACAAGCAAGATTAGGTAAGCACTTTGTTGCGGTTTTAAACCCAGGGGCGGCCCAAAGGGGGTGCGGGGCCTCATTTGCATAAGGTGCCTCATTTGCATAAATATTTGCATAATGTTACCATACACTAACTTTTAGTAAATATGCCTCTTAATGAGTATATGGATATAGAAAGACTAAAAGATTTCTTCATTACTATAATCCAGTACCAACCGCCAGGTACATTAGGAACTACTACAAACACTACCCATTTAGAACCCATAGCAAACCCGCCGTATCCTAACAGCACTACCAGGACTCACAAAGCACCATACTCTACCTATCAAAAGGCAACACTGCAAATATTAAACCAATACATTTCAGAGAATAACTATACATGACCTACTGGGGAAAGAGGACAAGTGGCAATGTCAAACAGGAATTACATAAACAGAATACCTCAGCTCAGCTACACATGCAGAACATAGACCATCACCAAACAAGGAATCACAATTTAGAAACAGGAAGACAATAATTAAACAGGGAACCCCAAAAGCCAAACTTGGAATGTACAACACTGTAGAAATAAAACTATAAATTAATTTCCTCTTGTACTAAACAAAGTGCAGACGTTAATGATGCACATTTCCCAGAACTGACATATTCCAGTTAATAAATTAAAAATAAAGATATTTTTCTACCTTTTGTGCATTTTTTTTCAGTTACAATTGTTCCAGTCACTTTCTTCTAGTTTCTTCGTGTCTTCTGCTAACTCTCCATCTGCTGTCCATTTGTCCTTTCTTCTCTCTTCTAGTTTTTTTTCCATTCTCTCTCTATATCTGCTCTAACATACTAATCTTTCTCCTTTTGCTCTTTCCTCATTCCTATTTCATCCACTCAAATTTTACCCCTCCAACAGCCCATTTCCTGTCCTAGCCCCCACACTCAGCCCATTTCCAGTCCTAGCTCCCTCCCCTCACAGCCCATTTCCATTCCAAGCCCCCCTCCCCATCAGCTATTTGCAGTTTAAGCCCCCCCCTTCCACTCAGCCCATTTCCAGTCCTAGCAACCCCCCCCCTCCCAATATCCAGCCAAATGTAGATTTGTCTTCCCTCCCACACAAAATATTTTTCCCTCTCCATTTCACTGTCCCAGCTCCATCCCTTTCTAATCCTTCCCCAACATCAGCTCCCTTCTAGTTCCAGCCCCTCCCAGCATCCGCTCCCTTCTAGTCCCCGCATCAGCCCATTTCCAGTCCTAGCCCCCCATCAGCCCATTTCCAATCCTATCCTAGCCTCACCATCAGTCCATTTCCAGTCCTAGCTCCCCCATCCATTTCCAGTCCTATCCGAGTCCCTCCATCAGCTCATTTTCAATCCCAGCCCCCTATCAGCCCATTTCTAGTCCTTTCCTAGCCTCACCATCAGCCCATGTCATAATCCTAGCTCCCCTCCACTCAGCCCATTTCCAATTCAAGCCCCCCATGAGCCTACTTCCAGTTCTAGCCCCTCCATGAGTCCATTTCAATCCAAGCCCCCACCACAGCCCATTTCCAATCTTATTACCCCCCAACAGCCCATTTCCAGTCCTATCCTAGCCCCTCCATCAGCCCATTTCCTGTCCTAGCTCCCTCCCCTCACAGCCCATTTCTATTCCAAGCCCCCCTCCCCATCAGCTATTTACAGTTGAAGCCCCCCCTTCCACTCAGTCCATTTCCATTCCAATCCCCCGTCCCCATCAGCTAATTGCAGTTCAAGCCCCCCTTCCACTCAGCCCATTTCCAGTCCTAGCAACCCCCAGCCCATTACCAGTCCTAGCACCCCCCATAGCCCATTACCAGTCCTAGCCCCCCAATAGCCCATTACCAGTCCTAAGCCCCCATCAGCCCACTTCCAGTCCTAACTCCCATCACCCCATTTTCAGTCTTAGCTCCCCCATAGCCCATTACCAGTCCTAACCCCCCATCAGCCCATTTCCAGTCTTAGCCCCCCCATAGCTCATTACTAGTCCTAACCCCCCCATCAGCCCATTTCCAGTCCTAGCTCCCTCCCCTCACAGCCCATTTCCATTCCAAGCCCCCTCCCTATCAGCTACTTGCAGTTCAAGCCCCCCCCTTCCACTCAGCCCATTTCCAGTCCAAGCCCCCGTCCCAATCAGCTATTTGCAGTTCAAGCCCCCATTTAACTAAGCCCATTTCCAGTCCTAGCAACCCCCCCAGCCCATTACCAGTCCTAGCCCCCCCATAGCCCACTACCAGTCCTAAGCTCTCCATCATCTCACTTCCAGTCTTAACCCCCATCACCGCATTTTCAGTCTTAGCCCCGCATAGCCCATTACCAGTCCTAACCCCCCATCAGCCCATTTCCAGTCCTAGCCCCCCCATAGCCCATTATTAGTCCTAACCCCCCATCAGCCCATTTCCAGTCCTAGCCCCCCATAGCCTATTACCAGTCCTAACCCCCCATCAGCCCATTTCCAGTCCTAGCCCCCCATAGCCCATTATCAGTCCTAACCCCACCATTAGCCCATTTCCAATCCTAGCCCCCCATAGCCTATTATTAGTCCTAACCCCCATCAGCCCATTTCCAGTCTTAGCCCCCCATAGCCCATTACCAGTCCTAACCCCCCATCAGCCCACTTCCAGTCTTAGCCCCCCATCAGCCCATTCATTACCAGTCCTATCCCCCCCATCAGCCCAGCTAGATTAAAAAAAAACCCACGAACCAGCTGCTGCTGCCGCCGTGGCAGTGGCAGAATTGAGCGTTCCGCAGGGCCCCCCTGCCTGGCAGAGTCCTCACTGCATCATCAGCTCCAAAAGCGTGGTTTTTCAAAGCCGCGAAGGGAGAGCTTCCCTTTCTCGTGGCTCTGTTAATCCTGCCGGGGCTGATGGGATTTCCCATCAGCCCCGGCGGGCTTAACAGAGCCGCGAGAGGAGAAACTCTCTCTTCCCGGCTCTGAAAGCTGCTGCTGATAGAGCTGATGCTGGGAGGGCTCTGCCGGGCAGGGGGGCTCCGCGGGACACTTGATTCTGCCGCTGCCACAACAGCAGCGGCAGCCGGTTTGTGTTTTTTTTTAATCTATGGGCTGATGCAGAAAGGTTTTTGCACGGGACCCCCTGAAATGCGGGGCCCTGTGCAAAAAACATTCTTGCTCAATGGATGGGCTGTCCCTGAGGTTATCTATAAGAACATAAGACATGCCATACTGGGTCAGACCGAGGTCCATCAAGCCCAGTATCCTGTTTCCAACAGTGGCCAATCTAGGTCATACGTACCTAGCAGTTTCCCCAAAAGACACAAGTTCCACAATGCTTGTACTGGGTCAAGCATTGATATCCTGGGTCCCTTTTTAATAGTGGTTTATGGACCTTTCCTCCAGGAACTTGTCCAAACCTTTTTTAAAACCCAGCTATACTAACAGCCTTACCACATCCTCCGGTAACAGATTCCAGAGTTTGATTACACGTTGAGTGAAAAAATATTTTCTCTTATTTGTCTTAAATAGTTTACCCTGTAGCTTCATTACATGTCCCCTAGTCTTTCTATATTCTGATAGCGTAAACAATTGATCCACGTTTATCTGTTCCACTCCATTCATTAATTTATAGACCTCTATCATATCTCCCCTCAGCCGTCTCTTTTCCAGGCTAAAGAGCCCTAACCTTTTTAGCCTCTCTTCATAGGAGTAGCCTTCCATCCCCTTCACCAATTTGGTGGCTCTTCTCTGTACTTTTTCTAATAACGCTATGTCCTTTTTAAGATACGGTGACCAGAATTGCACACAATATTCAAGGTGCGGTCGTACCATGGAGCGATACAGAGGCATTATAATATCCTTTGTTTTATTCTCCATCCCTTTCCTTATGATACCTAGCATTCTGTTTGCTTTCTTGGCCGCCGCTGCACACTGGGTGGAGGGTTTTAACATGTTATCCACGATGACTCCTAAATCTTTTTCCTGGGTGGTGGCTTCTAATGTGGAGCCTTGCATCGAGTAACTATAGTGTGGGTTGTTCTTTCCTAGGTGCATGACTTTGCACTTGTCCACATTAAATTTCATTTGCCATTTGGATGCCCAGTCTTCCAATTTATCCAGGTCCTCCTGCAGTTTTCCACTTTCCTCTTGGGTTTTAACAGCTTTAAACAGTTTTGTGTCATCTGCAAATTTGATAACCTCACTCGTTATTCCCTTTTCCAGGTCATTTATGAATATGTCAAAAAGCAGCGGACCCAGTACAGATCCCTGGGGTACTCCACTATTCACCTTTTTCCATTGGGAATATTGGCCATTTAGCCCTACTCTCTGCTTTCTATCTTTTAACCAGTTCCCGATCCACAATAGTACACTGCCTCCTATCCCATGACTTTTTAGCTTTGCCAAAAGTCTCTGATGGGGGACCTTGTCAAAAGCTTTCTGAAAATCCAGATACACTATATCAACCGACTCACCTTTGTCTACCTGTTTATGCACACCTTCAAAAAAACATATCAGATTAGTAAGACAAGATCTTCCTTGTCTAAAGCCATGTTGGCTGTCTCCCATTAGGCCATGACTATCTACATGCTGCGTAATTTTGTTCTTTATGATGGTTTCTACCATTTTCCCTGGTACTGACGTCAGGCTCACCGGTCTGTAATTTCCCGGGTCACCCCTGGAACCCTTTTTAAAAATTGGTGTTACGTTGGTGACCCTCCAATCTTCAGGTATTACAGATGATTTTAATGAAAGTTCACAGATTACCAATAGCAGGTCTGCAATCTCATATTTCAGTTCTTTCAACACTCTGGGATGTATACCATCCGGTCCAGGTGATTTGCTACTATTCAGTTTATCAAATAGTTGTAATATATCTTCCCGGTGTAGCGATATTTCTCTCAATTCCTCTGCAGTATCACCTTTAAATACCACTTCAGTCTTGGGTAACATCCCTACATCTTCCTCAGTAAAGACCGAAGCAAAGAATTCATTCAGTCTCTCCGCTATAGCCTTGTCTCCTCTTACTGCCCCTTTTACCCCTCTATCATCTAACGGTCCAATTGACTCTCTCACAGGCCTTTTGCTACGAATGTACTTGAAAAAGTCTTTATTTCGTGTTTTTGCTTCCGCAGCAAGTTTCTTTTCAAATTCCCGCTTTGCCTGCCTTATCAATGCTTTGCATTTAACTTGCCAGTGCTTGTGCTGTTTCCAGTTTTCATCATTTGGCTCTTTTTTCCATTTCCTGAAGGTTGCTTTTTTGGCAGCAACAGCCTCTCTGACCTCACCTTTAAACCATGCTGGCAGTTTTTTGGACTTTCTCCCACTCTTCTTAATGCGTGGAATACAGCTGGTCTGGGCTTCGAGGATAGTAGTTTTAAATAACGCCCAAGCTTGCTGTAAGTCTTTAACCTTTGGAACCGCTCCTTTTAGTTTTTTCCTAACTATATTCCTCATTCTATCATAGTCTCCCTTTTGAAAGTTAAAAGGTAGTACTGTGGATTTCTTTACTATTTGTTCTCCAATAATTAAATCAAACATGATCATATTATGGTCACTATTGCCAAGTGGTCCCAACACCCTTATTTCTTGCACCAGATCTGGCGTTCCACTAAGGACTAGGTCCAGTATGGCTTCCCCTCTGGTCGGTTCATGAACCAGCTGCTCCAAGAAGCAGTCATTTATTCCATCTAGAAACTTTATCTCTTTAGTTTGTCCTGCCGTGACACTGACCCAGTCGATACCGGGGTAATTGAAATCACCCATTATTACTACTCTGTTGTGACTTTTGTTAGCTTCTGTGATTTCTTTGAGCATTTCATCATCCATTTGTTCATTCTGGCCAGGCGGTCGATAGTACACCCCCACTGCCATCACCTTCCCCTTCATAAGTGGAATTTCAATCCATAGAGATTCTACAGCAAATTTTGTTCCCTGCAAAACTTTAATCCTTTCTGACTCAATATCCTCTCTAACATAGAGCGCAACCCCTCCACCAATTTGATCAGCTCTATCATTACGATATAGTTTGTATCCAGGTATCACAGTGTCCCACTGGTTATCCTCCTTCCACCATGTCTCTGAGAGTGCAATCATATCTAACCTCTCATTTAGTGCCATATATTCTAACTCTCCCATCTTATTGTTTAGACTTCTAGCATTGGCATACAAGCATTTTAGAGACTGTATTTTATTCATATTAATCTGGCTATTGGTAGGCATGGGTAATTTGGAATCTTTATTCTCTGTCTGCTCCTTACTCAAGGGCATTTCGGCTACTATACTCCCTTTTGGAACCTCATTGCTTTTGGTAGTATCCTTCAAGGATACCTTCGTCCGAACCATGCGCTCCTGGGTGACTGTCGGCTTTCCCCTAATTTCTAGTTTAAAAGCTTCTCTATCTCCTTTTTAAAGGTTAATGCCAGCAGTCTGGTCCCATCCTGATTAAGGTGAAGCCCATCCCTTCGGAAGAGCCCCCCCTTTCCCCAGAATGTTCCCCAGTTCCTAACAAATCCAAAACCCTCATCCTTGCACCATTGTCTCATCCACGCATTGAGACTCCGGAGCTCTGCCTGTCTTTTGGGTCCTGCACGTGGAACAGGAAGCATTTCGGAGAATGCTATCCTGGAAGTTCTGGATTTCAACTTCCTACCTAAAAGCTTAAATTTAGCCTCCAGAACTTCCCTACCACATTTTCCTATGTCATTGGTACCAACATGTACCAAGACAGCAGACTCCTCCCCAGCACTATCTACGATCCTATCTAGGCGGTGCGTGAGGTCCGCTACCTTCGCACCAGGCAGGCATGTTACCAGGCGATCCTCACGTCCACCAGCCACCCAGCTATCTACATTCCTAATGATTGAATCACCAACTATAACAGCTGTCCTGACCCTCCCCTCATGGGCACGTGGCCCTGGAGAAACGTCCTCGGTGCAAGAGGGTTTTACATCACCTGGAGGACAGGTCCTAGTTACAGGATCACTTCCTGCCACACCAGGGTGATGCTCTCCTGTCATGTGACCTCTCTCCTCCATGGCAGCAGGGATGCTGCCAGACTGGAGGTGGGACTTCAGGACTATATCCCTGTAGGTCACGTCCATGTACATCTCTGTCTTTCTTATGTCTTCCAGGTCTGCTACTCTAGCCTCTAGAGAACGGACTCGCTCCCTGAGAGCAAAGAGTTCTTTGCACTTAGTGCATACGTAAGACCTCTCACCAACTGGGAGAAAATCATACATGCGACACTCAATGCAAAAGACCGGAGAACCCCCATCTCGTTGCTGGACTTCTGTCTGCATCTTAGTTTAAAGCTTGTGTTTAGGTCTTTTAAATTCTGTATATATTAAGGATTGGTGTAGATGCTTATACCAATAAAAGTGTATCTATACCACTAATACACCTTGTATACCTGAAGCTTAATTAAGCTCAGATCCTCCGTGTATGACTGATTTGGATAAACGAGCTGCACCTGAGAGCAGCCTCTTTCTTCTAAGATGTGCAAGTACCTATAAAGGTACAATTAGCCAAGGGGTGGGTGGGGGCTGGGGAGGGAGGGAGGGAGGGAGAAAAGTCCTACTCAAGAGGGCAGTTACAAGGTACCCTGTCATGAACCCTCAGCAGGAAGGGGGGGGTACCACATAAAGCCCAGTTAGTTGAGAGAGGCAAGGTAAGTTACAGCTGAGAAGGGTAAGAGAAAGTTAAAAGGTAAAACCTCTACAGCAATGGAGTGGGTAAGGAACCCAACTATGGACAGATAGAGGCTATGTGGACAAACAGATGCACAGTTATTTGGAAACCAAGACTCACAGTTATGCAGCAACTCAGTAAAAATCACCTTTGGGAGAGCTCTGGAAGCACCCCTCTTCTTAGAGAACACCAAGGCAATCTGAACTAAACCCACGTGTGCAGCACAGAAAAATGGAAGACCACAACACTAATTCAGCAGGAGGGGGAGGGGAGGAGTCCTTCAGGGAAGGTAAGAGAAAGTTTAAAAGGTAAACCTCTACAGCAATGGAGTGGGTAAGGAACCCAACTATGGACAGATAGAGAGCTATGTGGAGACAAAACAGATGCACAGTTATTTGGAAACAAGACTCACCAGTTATGCAGCAACTCAGTAAAAAAATCACCTTGGGAGAGCTCTGGAAGCACCCCTCTTCTTAGAGAACACCAAGGCAATCTGAACTAAACCCACGTGTGCAGCACAGAAAATGGAAGACCACAACACTAATTCAGCAGGAGGGGGAGGGGAGGAGTCCTTCAGGGAAGGGTAAGAGAAAGTTTAGTGTTTATATGTGTTTTATTGACTACAGCAAGGCTTTTGACTGTGTAAACCATGAGAAACTCTGGGCCATATAAAGAAGCATGGGTATACCAGAACACCTTATTGTTCTTTGATCAAGAAGCAACAGTTTGAACGTAACAAGGAGAAACAGAACGGTTTAAAATCAGCAAAGGTGTACAACAAGGCTGCATACTTTCCCCCTATCTGTTTAATTTATATTGTGGCAAGGAGAGAGTAGTGCCACCTAGAAAAGCAGGAAACATTGAAGGTTTTACCTTGGCTGGGGGGATGGGCACATTAGAAAACACTAGTCAGAGAAAACCCAGGGTTAGAAGTTCACAGCAGAAAAACCCCAGGGTTGATAGTCAGTGGGCCAAAACTAGGTTTGAGTCATTCCCACGTTACACACCAGATAGGAATCAGAGAAGCAGGTACTCGGAGGAGGAGCCTGCAAGGGAGTTCCCTTGTCACGTAGCTGCTTGTAAAGAAGGGCAGAGAGAAACGGAGGGGAGAAGGGAGAGAGAGAGGAGAGCAGAGGAGGAGAATCACCTGTCTTACCAGCACGAGGATTCTGAACCTGACTGGAACCAGGCTCCCAGGCTCTATGCTGAGAGGAAGGGAGACCTGAAGCCAGATTCGCTCCCCAGGAGAAAGGGAAATACGCTGCTCTCCAGGAAGAAATACTCACAGGCCAGGCAGCTGCGTTGCAAGGCCCAGAGATACACTGCTAGTGCAGTGAAACCACAATGCAGGTTAGTGGGGCAAGCTAAAACCCTGTATTTGAAAGAAGCTTAAAGAAGCCACAAGAAGGGCAGAACTTTTTACCCAGGCAAAAACCCTTGCTGGAACCTAGATGCAGGCATTGCTCTGCTAGGGAAGCTTCCAAAGCAAGAATTTTTATAGAGCCCGAAGGAGGTCTGACCCGGTCCTCTGATTACAGCTCAGAAGAGGGTTTTAATTGATAGAAGGCCTGTATGTAAAACTGTGCAAGTTAAGCATCAAACCAGGAGAAAGCCTAGGCCCAAAACTGAAACACAGGGATAGTTCTTCGGATGATGAGGAGGAGATTACCTGTAGACATTTACATGAAAGGAAAGGAACTTTTAAACCACGGCTTTTGAAACCCCATGAGCTTTTACTTAAAGGGGAGAAACCTATTAGGTGGCCAAGACTGAAGAAACTGTTAATGTATGGAACTAATACCATTCCAGTTAAGAGTCAGAACCACTACCTGAGAGTCCTCCAGAGAGCATGGAAATTGACTCTTTCAAACGGGGATTCAGATCCTTCAGTCACTGACATGGAATGTGATTGTTGCACTGTATGTGAATAAACTGTTAAGAGGGAAAAATCCCTTTTGTAAGAGCTAAGAAGAAAAGATTGTTTAAAAAGACTTTATTTTTGACCTGGCAAAGTTTGCATATATTTTCTTGGGAGGAGTACCCTACTTTTGTTTTCCTATGGACATTACCTGTGTGAGTCTCTGAGAACCCCAAATAAAAATCTGTGATCTTTAACCAACGGCTCAACTACAAATTCTTATACAACCTCAAGGTTAAGGTGCAGCGCCTCCTGCTGGTCAAGCTATTTGGCACAGGGGCGTGGGCTCACAAATGTAGAATAAATCATCAGAGAAACAGAATTGTATGAAGACAACTGAGGTGTGAAGATCGGTGGAAGACTCATCAACAATCTTCTCTATGCTGATGATACCACATTACTGGCTGAAAGTGAAGATGATCTGAAACATTTGCTTCTCAAGATCAAGGAACATAGTCTTAAAATAGGCCTGCACCTTAATGTAAAGAAGGCAAAGATCCTGAAGGAATTGGCAAAATCAATAAATTCATTGCATTTGCATTCAGTTACATGATGCAAGGTACCATCTTAGAAACCACCACCCAGGAAAAAGATTTCAGCATCATTGTGGCCAAAACATGCTGCGACGGCCAAGAAAGCAAATAGAATGCTAGGAATTATAAGGAAAGAAAATGGAGAATAAAAACCAAGGAATATTATACTGCCTCTGTATCGTTCTATGGTTCGAGTCGCACCTGAATATTGTGTGCAATTCTGGTCGCCGTATCTTAAAAAGGATATAGCAGAATTAGAAGTGGTACAGAGAAGAGCCACCAAAATGGTAAAGGGAATGGATGTATACCCCTATGAGGAAAGGCCTAAAAGGTTAGGGCTCTTCAACTTGGAAAAGAGAAGGCTGAGGGGAGATATGATAGAAGTCTAAAAAATTAATGAATGGATTGGAACGGGTTCACGTAGATCAGTTATTTACACCATCAAAAATTAGAAAAGCTAGATGACATGCAATGACACTTCAATGTAACTCATTTAAGACTAAGAAGAGAAAATATTTTTTCACTCAACGCAGAACACTGGTCAACATTGAAATCGTTACTGACTTTAAAAGGCCCTAATCTGTAGTATCTTGATGAGCCGAACACGAATAACATTAAAAAAGTTTTTATGGCTCTCGTTTTGAAGATATTGCATGTAGTTTCATTTTGACGTTTCACCGTGTAAATTTATCCAGTAGGACATCAACAACATCCCAAATAAGCTTTGGAATGATGTAATATTGCATCACATTGCATAATACCAGCCATGCACACATCATCCAGAGTTGATTGCATCATTTATGATGCAATGCAATACTACTGCCAGACGGTTGCTGAAGCCATCTGACATCAGCAGTGTACTATACGCAGTCGGAAAGGTTGAACATTTAAAATATTTCAGACTGTGTGCGAGACAGTTTAAGCTAACGTTTATTAATCATATAATTTTAGCCATTTAGGTACAATACAGAACAAATCCAAGGACGCATCCAACGTATCCAGAGGAGCAGACGCATTGCAGACCTGACGGAGAGCTTATCTGGTGGCAGAGCTAAGACCTGCACCGATATCAGGTAACCCGTGACTAAGAGGGTTAGGCCTGGATCCAAGTGCAGAAGGGTGGTCACCATAAGCTATAGTGGGAGAGTGGGCACTTTTGAAAAAAAAAAAAAAGGTACTGCACTCGGTCGTTTGTTTTTGTGTTTTTCTTTCAGCTCCAGTGCTAGGATGGAGATCTCCGATTTCCCGACATGGGTAGCAAACCAGTTTGCCCAGCAACAGGAACTGGCAGCGAGGAACCAGGAGAAGGCGGCGTCGATGCTACAGGAGCAACAGCAACCTCTCCTGGACCTCTTGGCGAAGATGATTCAGACCCAGGAGGACAGGTTAAGCAAAGCACCCACTACCGGACTGGTAACACCCAACCTGATTCCAGGGTGGGAAAATACCAATACTGGGACTTTGTCATATGGACGATATGTAAAGGGTGATGATATAGATGATTTCATCGAAGCTTTTGAGCGTGTGGCGGTGCTAGCAAAATGGCCTGTGGATCAATGGGCGGTCAGATTTGCCACCACATTATCCGGGGAGCCATTAGCCGCATATAGAGCACTACCTTTAGATCAGATATCTGATTATTTAAAAGTTAAAACTGCTATCCGGAACAGGATGGGCTTAAAATCCCTCTGTTTATAGGAGACTATTACGGTCTTGCACAATTAAGGAAGGCGAGACGCCTCAAGGGTTGTATTATAGAATTAAAAGTTTAGTTCACAAATGGTTAATGCCTGAGGGTAAAACTATTGATACCATTCTTGACACTATAATTCTAGAACAGTTTACTGAGGCGGTTCCAAAAGAGTTACAGAGCTGGTTGGTTTTACAGAATTGTAACACTGCTTATGAAGCTGTTGCTTTAGCGGACCGCTTCCTTGAAGCCAACAAGGTAGGCTCCAAGAAAGAAGGCCTGTTCAAGAAACACGAATCAGTATTCCCAGAACAGAGAGCCACGTATGTTACCGGAAAAACAGCGAAAGGGAAAGTTATCACGAGAGCAGACTCCCTGTCTAGAAAATGTTTTACCTGTGGGGAGGTGGGACATTTTAGAAAGGACTGCATCGGTAGGGATGCCTTGATAGCTGCCCGAGTTAAGAACACTGGTGAGGGTTTTCTCTTAACCGTCGAGGTAGAGGGGATATCCGCAGAAGCGCTCCTAGACTCAGGGGCAGATCAATCAATGATCTCTAGGTCCCTCTGGGGTAAGATAGAGGCCCAGCGAGAATCCCCATCCGAGTCCCCTGACCACCATGTTAGAATTAGGTGCGTGAACGGTGCTGCATCCACCTACCCAGTGCATGTAGTGCGCATAAAAGGGCTAAGGAGTGGCAAGGCAGTTGCAGTAGCCGTTATGCCCAGGCTTCCCTATGAGATAGTGTTGGGACGGGACTGGGCACACTTTAGAAAAGGGATAGAGAATAGGCTGCACGAGAAGAAAAACCTAGTCTCTACACAGGGGGAAAAACCCAAGGTTACCCGAGGAGGAGACGCTCCCCGCTTACAATCTCTACCCCCTCCTGCAGTGTCTAGACCCTTATTTGGCAGACGGGGAAAGCAGGAGACTCTAATAGCTAACCCTGACGCCAGCACCCCAATCAAACAAAAGTTCGTGCTACGCTTTTGTAGGACGACTCCCGGGGCTAAGATACCAAAACGGGCAACGGAACAGGCCGCGGGCCTAGATTTGTGCAGTGCGGTTGATGTGATAGTGCCAAAACAGGGGAAGGCACTAGTAGAAACAGGATTGAAAATAGAAATACCGCCGGGCTGTTATGGGAGGGTTGCGCCCAGATCAGGCTTAGCCCTTAAAAACTTTATTGATGTGGGTGCAGGCGTTATTGACCCTGATTATAGGGGCGAGTTAAAGGTACTTCTGTTTAACTTTTCGCAGGAAAATTTCCGGGTGAATGTAGGCGATAGAATCGCACAATTAATTTGTGAAAGGGTGGGATTTCCACCCCTCGAAGAGGTGGAAACGTTGGCTACCACTGTTAGGGAATCCCAGGGATTCGGGTCCACGGGCATAAAGGAGATAAAAGGTCTTACCGCCTGTGCGTTGAGGCAAGAAGACGAAGAGTTAGGGCCTCAGCTCCCGGTCCATAACCAAGAACAGACCTATAACCTAGGGGAGAAACTCTCGTGGCCCCAGCAAAACCAGTTGTCTGCCCTGTTGAAAGAGTTTTCGGATGTCCTCACAACATCCCCTGGGGAAACTGATTTAATTGCCCACGAGATACTGACCCTACCCGGAGAACTTGTCTGCCAACGCCCCTATAGGCTACCAGAAGCGAAACAAAGGGAGGTGATTTCCCAAATACAGGAGATGCTGAGGTTAGGGGTTATTGAGACCTCAAAGAGTCCCTGGAACAGTCCAATAGTCCTAGTCCCGAAACCCGATGGGTCTATGCGTTTTTGTATAGATTTTAGGAAAGTGAACGAAATCTCGCGTTTTGACACCTACCCCATGCCCCGAATTGAAGAGATTTTAGATCACTTGGGACAAGCTGTATATTTGACCACGTTGGACTTAACGAAGGGGTACTGGCAGATTCCCCTTACAAAGGAATCACGCCAGAAGACAGCTTTTAGTTCACCTATCGGGCTCTTCCAGTTTCGGAGGATGCCCTTCGGACTCCATGGAGCCGCTGCCACATGTCAGCGCTTGGTTGACATGGTACTACGACCTCACCATCATTATGCTAGGGCCTACATGGACGACATAGTCATCCACAGTGTGGGCTGGGACGACCATTTAAAACGAGTTGGCGCTGTATTGACAGCATTAAGACAAGCTGGTCTTACGCTGAACCCCGCAAAATGTATGTTTGGAGCCTCGGAGGTTAAGTATTTGGGCCACCTGGTGGGTCAGGGCAAGGTAAAACCCCTCTTGGATAAAGTAGAGGCCGTAAAAAAATTCCCGACACCAGAGTCCAAGAAGCAACTCCGAAGTTTTTTAGGCCTAGTGGGTTACTACAGACGGTTTATTCCGCATTTCGCGACGAGGGCTACAGCCCTCACGGAGATGCTAAAAAAAAATGCTCCCACAGTGCTGGAATGGAACTCTGAGGCTGAGAGCGCCTTTAGGGAACTAAAAGGGAAACTGTGGGCGGCCCCGGTGTTATGTGGGGTGGATTTTAGCAAAGGCTTTATTATCCAAACCGATGCCTCTGAAACGGGGCTGGGAGCCGTTATGTCCCAAATGTTCGAGGGCTCTGAACATCCCGTTATGTTTTTAAGTCGGAAGCTCACCCCTCCTGAAAAGAAGTATTCAACCATTGAGCGAGAATGCTTGGCAATACGGTGGGCCGTGAACGCCCTACGGTTTTATTTGACAGGGAGGAAGTTTTTATTGGTGACCGATCACGCCCCACTTAAATGGCTGCACAAATGAAAGATAATAACGCACGCCTTACTCGCTGGTACATGGCACTACAAGAGTTCGATTTTCAGGTTGAACATCGACCAGGGAAGCTCCACACAAATGCAGATGCCTTGTCCCGTATTACCAGCTGTGCGCGAAGTGTCTCGCCAGCCGGCAATAGTCTAAGGGGGGGATATGTGGCAAGGAGAGAGTAGTGCCACCTAGAAAAGCAGGAAACATTGAAGGTTTTACCTTGGCTGGGGGGATGGGCACATTAGAAAACACTAGTCAGAGAAAACCCAGGGTTAGAAGTTCACAGCAGAAAAACCCCAGGGTTGATAGTCAGTGGGCCAAAACTAGTGTTGAGTCATTCCCACGTTACACACCAGATAGGAATCAGAGAAGCAGGTACTCGGAGGAGGAGCCTGCAAGGGAGTTCCCTTGTCACGTAGCTGCTTGTAAAGAAGGGCAGAGAGAAACGGAGGGGAGAAGGGAGAGAGAGAGGAGAGCAGAGGAGGAGAATCACCTGTCTTACCAGCACGAGGATTCTGAACCTGACTGGAACCAGGCTCCCAGGCTCTATGCTGAGAGGAAGGGAAGACCTGAAGCCAGATTCGCTCCCCAGGAGAAAGGGAAATACTGCTGCTCTCCAGGAAGAAATACTCACAGGCCAGGCAGCTGCTGTTGCAAGGCCCAGAGATACACTGCTAGTGCAGTGAAACCACAATGCAGGTTAGTGGGCAAGCTAAACCCTGTATTTGAAAGAAGCTTAAAGAAGCCACAAGAAGGCAGAACTTTTACCCAGGCAAAACCCTTGCTGGAACCTAGATGCAGGCATTGCTCTGCTAGGGAAGCTTCCAAAGCAAGAACTTTTTATAGAGCCCGAAGGAGGTCTGACCGGTCCTCTGATTACAGCTCAGAAGAGGGTTTTATTGATAGAAGGCCTGTATGTAAAACTGTGCAAGTTAAGCATCAAACCAGGAGAAAGCCTAGGCCCAAAACTGAACACAGGGATAGTTCTTCGGATGAGGAGGAGATTACCTGTAGACATTTACATGAAAGGAAAGGAACTTTTAAACCACGGCTTTTGAAACCCCATGAGCTTTTACTTAAAGGGGAGAAACCTATTAGGTGGCCAAGACTGAAGAAACTGTTAATGTATGGAACTAATACCATTCCAGTTAAGAGTCCAGAACCACTACCTGAGAGTCCTCCAGAGAGCATGGAAATTGACTCTTTCAAAGGGGATTCAGATCCTTCAGTCACTGACATGGAATGTGATTGTTGCACTGTATGTGAATAACTGTTAAGAGGGAAAATACCTTTTGTAAGAGCTAAGAAGAAAAGCTTGTTTAAAAGACTTTATTTTGACCTGGCAAAGTTTGCATATATTTTCTTTGGGAGGAGTATCCCTACTTTTGTTTTCCTATGGACATTACCTGTTGTGAGTCTCTGAGAACCCAAATAAAAATCTGTGATCTTTAACCAACGGCTCAACTACAAATTCTTATACAACCTCAAGGTTAAGGTGCAGCGCCTCCTGCTGGTCAAGCTATTTGGCACAGGGGCGGGGCTCACAATATGTAGAATAAATCATCAGAGAAACAGAATTGTATGAAGACAACTGAGGTGTGAAGATCGGTGGAAGACTCATCAACAATCTTCTCTATGCTGATGATACCACATTACTGGCTGAAAGTGAAGATGATCTGAAACATTTGCTTCTCAAGATCAAGGAACATAGTCTTAAAATAGGCCTGCACCTTAATGTAAAGAAGACAAAGATCCTGAGAATTGGCAAAATCAATAAATTCATTGCATTTGCATTCAGTTACATGATGCAAGGTACCATCTTAGAAACCACCACCCAGGAAAAAGATTTCAGCATCATTGTGGCCAAAACATGCTGCGACGGCCAAGAAAGCAAATAGAATGCTAGGAATTATAAGGAAAGAAATGGAGAATAAAACCAAGGATATTATAATGCCTCTGTATCGTTCTATGGTTCGATCGCACCTTGAATATTGTGTGCAAGTCTGGTCGCCGTATCTTAAAAAGGATATAGCAGAATTAGAAGTGGTACAGAGAAGAGCCACCAAAATGGTAAAGGGAATGGATGTATACCCCTATGAGGAAAGGCCTAAAAGGTTAGGGCTCTTCAACTTGGAAAAGAGAAGGCTGAGGGGAGATATGATAGAAGTCTAAAAATTAATGAATGGATTGGAACGGGTTCACGTAGATCAGTTATTTACACCATCAAAAAGTAGAAAAGCTAGAGGACATGCAATGACACTACAATGTAACTCATTTAAGACTAAGAAGAGAAAATATTTTTTCACTCAACGCATAACACTGGTCAACATTGAAATCGTTACTGACTTTAAAAGGCCCTAATCTGTAGTATCTTGATGAGCCGAACACGAATATAACATTAAAAAAGTTTTTATTGGCTCTCGTTTTGAAGATATTGCATGTAGTTCATTTTTGACGTTTCACCGTGTAAATTTATCCAGTAGGACATCAACAACATCCCAAATAAGCCTTGAATGATGTAATATTGCATCACATTGCATAATACCAGCATGCACACATCATCCAGAGTTGATTGCATCATTTTATGATGCAATGCAATACTACTGCCAGACGGTTGCTGAAGCCATCTGACATCAGCAGTGTACTATACGCAGTCGGAAAGGTTGAACATTTAAAATATTTCAGACTGTGTGCGAGACAGTTTAAGCTAACGTTTATTAATCATATAATTTTAGCCATTTAGGTACAATACAGAACAGTAATGCCACGAAAGTGCGTTAATACCGTTGACAATTTCTGCTACATTTGTGGGGAAGTGACATTTGCCAACCAGAAGAAAAGTATCACTTCTCAACTGAAGAAGGCATATCATCTTTACTTCGGATGCCAAATTGGTGACCAAGACAAGCCATGGGCCCCGCATATATGCTGCACTACATGTACAACACAGCTTTCACAGTGGTTGAATTGCAAAAGACCATCAATGCTGTTTGCAGTCCCCATAGTGTGGAGAGAGCCAAGCAACCACAAAAATGACTGTTACTTCTGCTTGGTTCCTCCTCATTCCAGCAGAATAACGAAGCAAAAGAAGTCGAGCATAGTCTACCCAAACATTCCGTCTGCATTGAGACCAGTTCCACATGGTGAGGGACTTCCTATTCCAGAACCTCCATCAGAATATTCTCTTGATTCATCTGATGAGGACAAGAGTGAGCCGACCTGTTCTTCTCCTGGTCCGTCAGCATGCAGTGACCCAGATTTTCACTGGGATGCATATCAACTCCACACAGAATAACACAGGAAGAACTAAATGACCTGGTTCGTGATTTGGACTTATCCAAGAACAAGACAGAATTGCTAGAATCAAGACTCCAATAATGGAATCTTCTAGAAGAAGATGTCAACATTACTTCATATCGAAAGCGCCACCAGCAGTTGGAGCCTTTCTTCAGAAAGGAAAGTAATCTGGTATTCTGTTCCGATATTGAAAGCCTCATGAATGCCTTAAAAATCACTCATGGCCCACAAGACTGGAGACTATTTATAGACTCTTCGAAACTGAGCCTAAAGGCTGTGCTTTTGAAGAATGGAAACCGTCTTCCATCTATTCCAGTAGCGCATGCCGTCCACATGAAAGAGACATACGATAACTTAAAGCATCTACTGACTTCCATTAACTATAACAAGTACAGCTTGCATCTCTGTGGTGACTTGAAGGTAGCCCTTTTAATGGGACTGCAGCAGGGATATATAAAATACATGTGTTTCTTATGTGAGTGGGATAGCCGAGCAAGGGATTGGCACTACTTGTGGAAGGAATGGAATCGCAGACAAAATATACAAATAGACAAAAGGTATAATGCCCTGCTCAATGTAATTTCAGTTTGTTCAATGTAAACCGCACTGATGCAGAATAGCGCGGTATATAAGAGAATGTAAATAAATAAAAATAAATAAATAAAATGTAACAGTTGGAGAGAAGAATATCCAGCACCCAGCTCTGGTTGAGGCTCACAAAATCCTGCTACCACCCCTTCACATCAAACTAGGTTTGATGAAAAACTTCGTGAAAGCCATGGACTGCACTTCGCCAGCTTTCCGATACCTGCATGAAAAATTCCCTCGACTCAGCGAAGCAAAGATTAAAGAGGGAGTTTTTGTGGGTCCTCAGATTTGAGAGCTCTTCAAAGATGACCGGTTCAACAACTTGCTGCAGGGTGATGCGAAACAAGCATGGAATGCTTTTCGCCTACTGTCAACAAACTTTCTCAAGAATGTTAGGGCAGAAAACTACAAGGAACTAGTAGAAGACATGCTGATGCAGTATCAGAAACCTGGCTGCAATATGTCTCTAAAGATCCATATCAATTTCTTTCCTGACAACTGTGGTATGGTTAGTGATGAACAGGGCGAACGTTTTCACCAGGATATTGCAACGATGGAGCAAAGATACCAGGGAAAATGGTCCACTACAATGCTGGCTGACTACTGCTGGACACTCCCCAGAGAAGCTCCCGAACAGCTGTACAAGAGACAGGCGAAAAAATCTAAGAAGTAGTCTATGACTTGTCTTTTTACAGGTATTAACCGAAGGCCTATTATATTTACTATTGACATGCATTTCATGATGTAAACATTAATTCTTGTAGATTACAAAAAAATTAGAGCCAACTTTGCAATTTCACTGTCATATTCGTGTTCAGCATATAAAAATTGATAAGAAATGACTATTTTTATTTCAGTAACATGACTTTTGTAAAAATTTGTTGACCAGTGTAATCTAACTCTGGAATTCGTTATTGGAGGATGTAGTAAAAGCTGTTATGTTAGCTGGGTTTAAAAAAGATTTGGACAAGTGCCTGGAGGAAAGGTCCATAAACCATTATAAAAGAGGACCTGGGAAATCCACTGCTTACCCCAGGACGAGCATTGTGGAAGCTGTGAACTTTGGGTACCTGCCAGGTACTTGTTTCCTGGATTGGCCACTGTTTGAAACAGGATACTGGGCTTGATGGACCTTGGTCTGACCCAGTATGGCATTTCTTATGTTCTTAAGAAATTGAAATAGTGGACAACTTGGATCAACTATCAATAAAGAAACAACAAACAGTCAAGGAATCTGACAACGCATTGCTCTTACCAGAATGGCTATGAAGGAACTAGACAAGATTCTCAAAAGCAGGGATGTCTCTCTCCATACAAAGATTCAACTTGTTCAAGCCATGGTATTTTCAATAATGTCATATGGGTGCAAAAGTTGGACAGTGAAAAAGATAGACAGGAAGAAAATTGATGCCTTTGAATTTATGTTGCTGGCGACGAATATTGTGTATCTCCAGGAACAAGCAGGAATGAGTCTTCACATATGGGTACGTCGGTACCGACGGAGTCTGCACGGGAACGCTTCCCAGCGTCCAATCAGAAAGCCTTTGGAAGCATCCCACCACGCCTGCGTGCTGCCTTCCCGCCTTTCCAACTGCCTCTCTTCAGTTTTCAGTTTTCCGCGGAGCCGGCAGGACGTCCTCCTGTCACCGCAGAAAATTCATCTTTTATTTTTTAGTTTTCTTGTGGTCGCGGCTGCCTTTCCCGACGCCACCGGTACCGCCGGTGTTTCTTTTTTCTTTTCTTGTAAAAATTTTCCTTTTTAAGGAATATTTTTTCCTCCCTAGTGTCTCACGGTTTTTCAGGCCTGCTAGGCCTCTCCACCTCCCTTCATGGAACCGCCAGCCACTATCCCCAAGAAATGTACAAACTGTGGCGGTACAACCTTAATTTTGGACACTCACAATTGGTGTCTAACCTGTTTGGGTCCTGACCATTTTCCTCCGGAGTGTCCCTCCTGCAATAGTATTGTGAGAAGAAGTTTTCAACATCGAGTTTCCCTCGACACGCGGTCCCCATCCAACTTCAGGGTACCGACCATATCTTCTTCTACACAGGAACAGGTAACCCAAAAACAGTCTGTTAAGACTAGCCAGTCCTCGAGTGGCGAATCTCATGCACAGCATAGAGATGCCTCCGGCCTTGCCCTCGAGAATCCACTGGTTTCAAAACCCCGGTGGGAGTCTTCGGCCTCCAAAACCCGTGTGGAGTTTCAGGTTGTTCCTGAGGTTCACCCCTCACAGAACATACCTGAGCCATGCCTGGTGGTGGCATCCACTTCGAGCGGTACCGATACCCCGGCATCGGCAATGGTGTTGGATGAAACATTCCTCACCAAGGATCGTCGTCTGGCGTCCTCTGTACCTAAGGGGCCGTTGGATACGCTGCAGACCGACCTTCCAGTATCGGTATCGTCCCCGGTACCAATACTAGTACCGACGTCGGTACCCTCCAGACGTGCATCGATAGACTCGCTTCCTTCGATGCCGAGTCTGGAATCGATCTCCAGTCTGGAGGACTGGGTACCGACTCGCCTTGGTACCGATGCCAGACGGTACCGAAGGCTCGGTTCCGAGGATTCGGATCCGGCACTCTCGGTGTCTTGCATGCCGTTAGAGTTGCCACCGGCTGGCCTTCATCCACCGGTATTGGATACGGTACCGAAGCCGGTACCGTTATCCACAGTACCATTGCCGTTGGTGCCTTCCATGCTTCTCTCATCAGGCTCGCTTCCCTCGATACCAAGTTTGGAATCGATCCCTAGCATGGACAATGTGCTACCGACGGTCGCTGGTCCCGACTTTTGGCAGTACTAGCGACCATCCTCTAAGGATCCCAGACTGCACAATTCAGGATCTTCTATCCCTATGAACTTGGATAGATCCCTCGGTGCCAATGCTAGTTCTTCATCAGATCTAGCCTATTCAAAGGAAGTTCCCTCTGGGGATCCTTCTTTTCAGGCTTTCCTCCGGGATATGGCAAAATCACTTGCCATTTCTATTCCTGGACAGGTTCCTACACAGGGGAATACAGGATCCTTCTATATTCCTGGCAAAGCAAAGGAGAACATCATGCTTCCTTTGCATCATTCCTTACAGGATCTCCTTCTAGGAATGTGGGAAGCTCCTTTAAAGGTACCCCCACCTTCCAGAGCAACTGATCTTCTGTATCAGGTGCCCCCTCTCCAGGGTTTCAAAAGACTCAACTTCCTCATCATTCCATTGTAGTAGAATCAGCAATGAGGCGGGTGAAGAGTACAAGAAAGCACTCTTCTTATCCACCAGGTCGTGAGTCTAAGACACTAGATGCCTTTGGACGTCAAACCTTCCAGGCATCTATGCTTTCAGCAAGAATTCTCTCATATATTTTTTATATGGGTCTATCTCTTGAGGAGGTCACAAAGAAATTACATCTTTTGACTCCTTTTCTTCCAGAGCCCAAGAGTGCAGACTATTCCTCACTGGTTAGTCATGCTCAGAATATCTCTAGGTTTCTTACTTGTGCTTCCCTAGACTCCTTTGAGTCTGTTAGCAGGACTTCTGCTATAGCTATAGGGGCACGACATAAAGCCTGGCTCCAAGCTTCAGACTTAGATAAATGGGCACAAGTTAGACGGGGAAATACTCCATACACTGGAGAAAATCTCTTTAACAAGGAGTCTTTACTCCAGGTTGCTTAGTTAACAACTGACTGTCCTGTTTCTAGAGGCTGTCCTACGCCTTCTGTTTTCCCAGTAGGTAGGAAATGTCCTACCAAACTTTCTTCCCCTAGGGGGAGAAGGTTTTATCCATCATCTGCCCATCACACAGATGTTCCCAAACAGGGGAAACATCGCCCTGGTCTGAAGAATCCACAACCTCAACAGGGTCAACAAACCCAGCAGTCGCAGGGTTTCAAATAGATCATTGTCTCTCTTGGTTGGTGGTTAGGGTGGCAGTCTGCTTCTTTTCACTTGAAGTATATGCACCAATTTTCATCCTAACCCTCCTAGATATCTCTTCATGAGACATCTTTTCTCTAAGAGTCTTTATGATGCTCATGCCCATACTTAACAGATTTTCCTTTTCCTCTTGGAGGAAACAGAGGTAACAGCTATCAATAGACAGTTGTTTCCCTGTACTGGCATGTATCATCTCATCGGTCAGAGACTTCCTCCATAGTCGGTCTCTTGCAACTCTGTCTTACCTCCCTCTTCCTATAACAGTGATGGCTAACCTTTTTGAGCCCGAGTGCCCAAACTGCCGCACAAAACCAAAGAATTTCCTCAAAGTGCCAGCACGTCAATTAAAGCCCCATTTGCATAAGGTGCTTCATTTGCATAAATATTTGCATAATGTTACCATACACTAACTTTTAGTAAACATGCCTCTTAATGAGTATATGGATAAAGAAAGACTAAAAGGTTTCTACATTACTATAATCCAGTACCAACCGCCAGGCACATTAGGAACTACTACAAACGCTGCCCATTTAGAACCCATAGCAAACCCGCCGTATCCTAACAGCACTACCAGGACTCACAAAGCACCATACTCTACCTATCAAAAGGCAACACTGCAAATATTAAACCAATACATCTCAGAGAACAACAATACATGACCTACTGGGGAAAGAACAAGTGGCAATGTCAAATAGGAATTATATAAACAGAATACCTCAGCTCAGTTACACATGCAGAACAGACCATCACCAAACAAGGAATCACAATTTAGAAACAGGAAGACAATAATTAAACTGGGAACCCCAAAAGCCAAACTTGGAATATACAACAACACTGTAGAAATAAAACTATATATTAATTTCCTCTTGTACTAAACAAAGCGCAAAAATTAATGATGCACATTTCCCAGAGCTGACATATTCCAGTTAATAAATTCAAAATAAAGAGATATTTTCTACCTTTTGTGCATTTTTTTTCAGTTGCAATTGTTCCAGCCACTTTCTTCTGGTTTCTTCGTGTCTTCTGCTAACTCTCCATCTGCTGTCCATTTGTCCTTTCTTCTGTCTTCTTGTTTTTTTTTTCCATTCTCTCTCTACATCTGCTTTAACATACTAATCTTTCTCCTTTGGCTCTTTCCTCATTCCTATTTCATCTACTCAAAATTTACCCCTCCATCCTCAATCCCACTTACTCTCCCAATACCCGGCCAATTGTAGATTTTTTATCCCTCCCACACAAAATATTTTTCCCCTCTCCATTTTACTCTCCCAGCCCCATCCCATTCTAATCCTCCCCCAACACCAGCTCCCTTCTAGTTCCAGCCTCACCCAGCATCCATTCCCTTCTAGTCCCTGCATCAGCCCATTTCCAGTCCTAGCAGCCCCCAACCCAATACCAGTCCTATCCCCCTCATCAACCCACTTCCAGTCCTAACCCCCCATCACCCCATTTTCAGTTTAAGCCCCCCCCCTATAACCCATTACCAGTCCTAACCCCCCACTTCCAGTCAGCCCCCATAGCCCATTGCCAGTCCTAACCCCCCCATCAGCCCACAGTCCATTACCAGTCCTAACCCCATCAGCCCACCTCAAGTCCTAACCCCTCCCCATCAGCCCATTTCTTGTCCCAGCCCCCCCCCATAGCCCATTATCAGTCCTAAACCCCCCCATAGCCCATTACCAGTCCTAACCCCATCAGACCACCTCCAGTGTTAACCCCCCATCAGCCCATTTCCAGTCCTAACCCCACCCAACAGCCCACCTCAAGTCCTAACCCCTCCCCATCAGCCCATTAGCAGTCCTAACCCCCCCTAGCCCATTAGCAGTCCTAACCCCCCCTCTCTAGCCCATTAGCAGTCCTAAACCCCCCCCATAGCCCATTAGCAGTCCTAACCCCCCATCACCCCATTTCCAGACAGCCCCCATCAGCCCACAGCCCATTAGCAGTCCTAACCCCCCTAGCCCATTAGCAGTCCTAACCCCCCCTCCTAGCCCATTAGCAGTCCAATCCCCCACTAGCCCATTAGAATTCCTAACCCCCCCCAGCCCATTAGCAGTCCTAACCCCCCCCCCTCCTAGCCCATTAGCAGTCCTAACCCCCCCCCAGCCCATTAGCAGTCCTAACCCCCCCCTAGCCCATTAGCTGTCCAAACCCCCCCAGCCCATTAGCAGTCCTAAACCCCCCCTAGCCCATTAGCAGTCCTAACCCCCCCTCTCTAGCCATTAGCAGTCCTAACCCCCCCCCCATAGCCCATTACCAGTCCTAACCCCCATCACCCCATTTCCAGACAGCCCCCATCAGCCCACAGCCCATTAGCAGTCCTAACCCCCCCCCCTAGCCCATTAGCAGTCCTAACCCCCCTCCTAGCCCATTAGCAGTCCTAACCCCCCCCAGCCCATTAGCAGTCCAAAACCCCCCCCAGCGCTTTAGCAGTCCCAACCCCCCCCTGCCCATTTTCAGTCCGATACCCCCCTCACCCCATTTCCAGACAGCCCCCATCAGCCCACAGCCCATTAGCAGTCCTAACCCCCCCTAGCCCATTAGCAGTCCTAACCCCCCCCTCCTAGCCCATTAGCAGTCCTAACCCCCCCAGCCCATTAGCAGTCCAAACCCCCCCCACCCCATTAGCAGTCCTACCCCCCCCCCCTAGCCCATTAGCAGTCCTAACCCCCCCCCCCCGGCAAATTTAAAAACAGAAAAAGCGGGCTCTGGCTGCTGCCGCGGACGCGGCAGCATGCAGTGTCCCGCGGGGCCCCCTCCGCCCGCTAAGCCCCTCTGCAAGGGCTTTCAGATTCGCGAGGGAGACAGCGTCTCCCTCGCGTCTCTGTTAAGCCCGCAGGGGCTAATGGGAAATTTCCCATCAGTCCCTCGCGTCTAAAGGGGCTGATGGGAAATTTCCCATTAACCCCTGCGGGCTTAACAGAGACGCGAGGGAGACGCTGTCTCCCTCGCGAATCTGAAAGCCCTTGCAGAGGGGCTTAGCGGGCGGAGGGGGCCCCGCGGGACACTGCATGCTGCCGCGTCCGCGGCAGCAGCCAGAGCCCGCTTTTTCTTTTTTTGCGGACCTTCACGCGTGCCAGCTGCAAGGCCTTCGCGTGCCACAGCTGGCACGCGTGCCATAGGTTCGCCATCGCTGTCCTATAACATTAGTTTGTAAGAGGGACTCTTTAAACCGGTAAGCCCCTATGGTCCTCTACCTGTTCTACCGGGGGATTTCTCCTTTTTGGAATTGTTCCCCCCTTGTTACCTTAGGGCAGCTCATCAGACTATAGGAAGTCCTACCATGTCTGTCCTTTTTTTTTTTTTCCCAATCCAAAAAAGAAAGAGGGAAAACAAGTTTTTCCACGCTGCCCTGGTAGTTGCTGCACATACAGCAATTCCTAGTGGTTAAGCCACTGGTTTTGTTCACTACACAACCAGGGCTTCCCCTCCACTACAATCCTCCTAGCCTTACTGCTAGGTCCCAAACTGGTTAGTAGCCTCATTTGGGAAACCCTATTATCACAGTCTGGTTGCTTACCTTCTATTCTTTGCCCCCTTGTCTTTGGCAGAATAGCTGGTCGCCTACTGGCTTTCCACAGCCAGTTTTTTCTTCTAACCAACCTGCAGCATGCTCTCTGCATCTCTACAGAGTAGCTTTGCACTATGGGCCCTTGCTAGAGAGCATCAATATCTGGCCTAGCAGATAATCTCAGATGGTTAGGAGGGGTCCCCCAGTCATGTTCCATGTCTGGCAGGTATTCCCTACCCTTACCATCTCATCATAAATCTCTTTTGAGGCATAAGCCTCAGGCCTTTCATTCCGTGAAAACCTCAAGGAGGGCCAATTCCCTGAGTTGGCCCATATCTCCTTGAATCTTCTAGTCAGAGATAAGCTTCTTCAAAGACAGCTAGAGGACGCCTAATACCCATCTTGACCTCATAGGTGGGTCACTAGGGTATCTTCCTCCAGGGGCGTCCTCTATCCATTCTCCATACTGCAATTCTGGAGAGATCTGGACTTCCTGTCTTCAGACTGAAGTTATCTTCTGCAATTTTCACATAGGCCATCCTGGTTATCCAAGAGCTCAAATTCTGTAAAGACGTCAGACTCTTCTTGTCAGGGAAACCTTTCCTCTGACTCTACCAGTCATAACCAGGAAAAGAGGATTCTCTATATATCTCTTCAAGCAGGTATCAACCTTCTTGCTGTCAAATACATCTTCCTCTCTCCCTAGAGGGGATGAGGTTCTATGGACATCTTTCCATCCATACACCTGGAGACAAGTATCTATATACCGTGTGATAAGGAAGCTTATCATAGCTCAGGTAGGAGCTATAGAAAAGATGATGTGACTCTGAACAAGCAACCTGTCAGTTTTGGTAGAAGTAAGAAAACAGAGTTTTCATATAAAAGACTACCAGTCCCAGAATGCACCAGGTTTCCAGCAGCCATGAGAGGGGCTGAAGTGAGAAAACGTGTGTGCAATCAAGAGAGCTATGAGGTAATCCCTAAGCACTCATCTCAAAGGGCAGGGCCTGATTCAACACAGCTGCGCTGTGTTAGGGAGGAGCACACATTAGGACAGAATAAGAATAGAGCTTATTCTTCAGATAACAGCTACAGAAAGAGCTTCAGGAAAGGAGACAGCAACAACTTCAAGCTCAAGCACCAGTATCACCTGGAGAAACAGAAGCCAAGCCAAGCGGATAGAGAAAGAAGGAAACTCTCTGGAAGGAAGAAAAGAAAGCCCATTGGATGGTCTGGGAGAGTCCAAGGCATTACCCATACTGGGAGGTATTCCAAGTGCCAGCAGAGTCCATTGGACTGGAGTCAGCCAGAGGAATGGAATGGCAGAGATAGGAATCACCAGTGGCTACCTGGAAGAGAGAAGACTGCACGTGGAAAGGACTTTCAGACCAAGGCCAGAAGGTATGTGAGGAAAGATCCAGTGTCCAGGGATCAAGATTGGAAGGCTGGACATCAGAACTGGATTACATACTGGCCAGGCTATACAGAGAGGAATTATGATAGCCGGAGAGGCTCAGGTATGAACACTGATCCAGACCCTATCTATAATAGTGAATGGCAGCAAGGGAATAAGCATTCTCATGATAGTGCCTTATGGAAAGACTCGTCTGTGCCAATGTATGATAGTGACCCTATGCTGATTGATGAAGGGGGACATACAGCAGATGAAACTATTCATTACATGGACTGTTCTCTATCTAAATGCTATTGCTAGCTTTCTGTGAGCAAACACCTCAGCCATCACAAAGAAACCTAACTTTGTTCTTTATTTCCACTGCAAACAGCTCTTAAAGCAGGATTTGGGTTCACACAGTAGCAGCCAGCCAGCTAAAGGGTTTCAGCTGGACAATTGATAGTAATTAAAGCTGACTCTGATTGTGTGTGTGAGCAAGAGAGAATCACTGCAGGATCTGTGTGGAAAATAAGCAGAAGTTAACCTAACAAGCAAAGTTCATTTATTTCTTTGTGCCTTTTTCATTTGGTAATTATTTGCTAAGAAAACATTAGCTAATTGCCTGACAAGCTGAAGGTTGTTTCCTGATTTGCTTTGTGACTTTATGTTATCCATTTAAACACTGCAAGCAAGTAACCTCATTTATATTGCTAACAAGCATACTTGTGCTGGGTGAATTAAACCCCATCAATAAAAGAAGTATTTTATTGGCCTTACCACTGGTATCACAACTCAATTATTGTCTTCAGCTGTGTTTGGGAGTGAAAGAACTACATTACCCACAATACCTTGCAAGAATCATATGAATATATGCGTCGTCAAGATTGCGTAAGTTCTCACCCTAGGCAGCCGTCTGACAAATGGTGTAGTTTTTCGGATTGCTTTTGCACCAAGAGGATTTATTTGCTGTGGATTACAAATAAAATTCAAGTTTGAAGCTGAAAGAAGATTTTTTCCCTCATCTGCCCTTTGGAGGAGAAGTGGTTGTTCCAGGAAGCTGTCCCAGATGAAAAGACCCTGTGAAAAGCTGGATTCATCACTGAGACAAGGTAATATGTACCTGGGCATGTCTAGTGGTGGATGTGTGTAAGCACAGGGGGTAATAGAAAAAAAAAAAAAAAGTTGAAAAAAACACACCTGGTTGGAAGGTGCTGCACTTTGGTTTTTTTTTTTTCTTTATTTCTTGCAGGGGTCAAGATGGATCCAAGGGAGATGGCTCAGTGGATGGCAGCCCAATTTAGCAAGCAGCAGGAGCTATCACAGCAGGCCCAGGACACTGCTATGAAGGGCCTTAATGGAACAGCAGAAACCAGTGCTTGATCTGGTGCAAGCTCTAGTTCAGCTGCAGAGCCAAAGTGGAACAGATGCAAGACCAGCAGTTAGTACTGGTACACCACATGTGGACAGTGTGGGACTCAATCAAGGGATTGGGGCATTTAATTTTGGGAAATTAACTCCAGATGATAATGTTGATGATTTTCTAGAGTCTTTTGAAAGAGTGGCACAGGCTTTAGCATGGCCAGAGACCCAGTGGGCAGTAAGGCTGGCAGCCTCATTAACTGGAGAGGCACTTGCAGCCTACAGAGCAATGCCAGCAGCCCAGGCTTTGAATTATAAGGATGTAAAGGCAGCTATTAGAGATCGCCTAGGATTGTCTATTTCAGAGTATAGGCGAAGGTTTAGAGCTGTTACATTGAAAGTGGGTGAGACACCCAGGGCTCTGAGTCAGAGAATCAGAAGTTTAGCTGTAAAATGGTTGGAGCCTGAGCAAAAGACAGTAGAAATGTTATTAGATATTATAATGCTGGAACAATTTATGCTTGGGGTACCTAAAGATTTGAATGTTTTTCTTATACAGCAAAATTGCCAAAATCTTGGAGAGGCAACCATGCTAGCAGAGAGATTCTTGGAAGCCACGCAGGCTTGCCATAGAATGGGTGGCACTCTAAAGATGGATGCTGAGGCTAAATGTGCTGTATCAGAAAAGAGAATAATTAAGAATGTTTCTGAAAATGAATGTACTGTATCAAACCAGATGACACAGTGGAATAGAAAGAAATGTTTCAAGTGTGGAAAAGTGGGACACCTAGAGAAGAGATGCCAGACACACACTAGTTTAATGGGTCTGGATTTAAAACAGCCCAAGGAAGGATTTCTTTTGATGGTTGATGTGCAGGGAATTGCCACAAATGCATTATTAGACTCTGGGGCAGACCAGAGTATGATGTCAAAAAGGCTTTGGAAGAGGATAGAGGCCCAAGAAAGATTTGTGCCTAGAACCCCTGAAAGCCAAGTTCACATCAGATGCATTCATGGTGCTGCATCATCATATCCCACCTATAGGCTAAAGGTTAAGTGCCTAGGGAAACAAGAGGAAGTCCTATTAGCAGTGGTGCCTAGGCTACCCTTTGATTTGGTTTTAGGAAGAGACTGGCCAAGATTTAAGCAGGGTCTAGTGGAAGGACTAGGAAAGAAGGAGGGAGAAGGTTTAATGGTAGTAGCTTCCGGGCCTTTATTTGGAAGTCCTCAGACCCCAGCTAAAAAGATGGTTAAGCGTCCAGAAGTCCAAGCTACCCCAAAGCAGATATTCGTCCTAAAGTACCATAAGGTCTCTGAGAAGGCCCAAGCTCCTAAGCGGGCAACCCCTCAGTCTGCTGGGTTTGACCTGTG
Source organism: Ichthyophis bannanicus (assembly GCA_033557465.1). Lineage (NCBI taxonomy): Eukaryota > Metazoa > Chordata > Amphibia > Gymnophiona > Ichthyophiidae > Ichthyophis > Ichthyophis bannanicus. The sequence continues at coordinate 806,240,816 of CM066036.1, forward strand.
CAGCATAGAAAATGTGACTGTACCTAGCCAAGGGAGAGCCCTGGTTGACACCGGTCTCCAAGTGGAAATACCAATTGGATGTTATGGGAGAGTAGCCCCAAGGTCCGGATTAGCCCTTAAATATTTCATCGATGTGGGTGCGGGAGTAATTGATCCCGATTACAGGGGCAATATTAAAGTTCTGTTGTTTAACTTTGGACAGAATGAGTATCACGTGAAGACAGGAGACAAAATTGCCCAATTGATTTGTGAGAGGCTGGGTTTTCCACCTGTGGAGGAGGTCACATCCCTAGAGAATTCTGAACGTGGAGCCAAAGGCTTTGGTTCTACTGATGTCAAAAGGGTTAAAAGCTTAGCTGCCACCTGTGCCCGAGAGAGGGAGGTGAGTGAAGAGGATGATTTGGGACCCCAGGTATCTGATTGTAAAGAAAAATCAGAGCCCCAAATAGGTGAGGACCTGACAATGGTACAACAGGAAGAAATTAGGAAGTTGCTTAAGGAATTCCCAGATGTGTTGACACCCATACCTGGGGAGACCCATTTGGTGGCCCATGAAATAATAACTCCACCTGGGAAATTGGTTCGTCAAAGGCCATACCGCTTGCCTGAAGCCAAAAGACAGGAGGTAGTGGCACAAGTCCAGGAGATGTTGGACATGGGGGTAATAGAGGAGTCAAAGAGTCCCTGGAATAGCCCCATAGTCCTGGTGCCGAAGCCTGATGGATCCTTAAGATTTTGTATTGACTTCCGGCAGGTAAACGCCATATCAGTTTTTGATGCATATCCAATGCCAAGAATTGAGGAGCTGTTGGACCAGCTGGGACAGGCACAATACTTAACCACCCTTGATATGACAAAAGGATATTGGCAAATCCCTCTCACCAGGGAGTCGAAGCCGAAACTGCGTTCAGCACCCCCGTTGGCCTTTTCCAGTTCAAGAGGATGCCTTTCGGACTGCATGGAGCAGCGGCTACCTGCCAAAGGTTAGTGGATCAGGTACTTCGACCCCACCAAAGTTATGCTTTTGCATACATGGATGATGTCATAATCCATAGTAACACCTGGGCGGAGCATTTGAAGAGGATCAGGGCAGTCTTGTGCTCTATGAAGCAAGCGGGAATCACTTTAAACCCGAAGAAGTGTGCCTTTGCAAATAGGGAGGTAAAATACCTAGGCCACCTAGTGGGAAGAGGAAAAATTAAACCTCTATTAAGCAAAATAGATAGCATCAGGAATTTTCCTCCTCCAACAACCAAGAAACAACTAAGAAGTTTCTTAGGACTTATTGGATACTACCGCCGGTTTATACCGCAATTCGCAGAGAAAAGTGCCATTTTCACGGATATGCTGCGAAAGAATTGTCCAAACCAGATAAAGTGGACACCAGAAGCTGAAAAAGCGTTTTCAGTATTAAAAGAAAAATTGTGTACAGGACCGGTACTGAAAGGAGTAGACTTCAAGAAACCCTTTCTGGTTCAAACCGATGCATCGGATGTAGGGCTAGGAGCGGTCCTATCCCAGTGCCATGATGGGGAGGAGCATCCTGTGATGTACCTAAGCAGGAAGTTGTCACCGGCTGAACAAAAGTATTCCACGATAGAAAAAGAGTGTTTGGCTATCAAGTGGTCAGTGGAGGCGTTAAGGTTTTACCTTACAGGGAGAAAGTTCCAGTTGGTCACGGACCATGCCCCACTTAAGTGGTTGCAGCAAATGAAGAACCACAATGCCAGGTTGACACGCTGGTACATGGCCTTACAGGCGTTTGATTTCCAAGTTGAACATCGTGCCGGGAAGTTACACAAGAATGCGGATGCACTTTCCCGTATTACGGACTGTAGAGAAGAAGTTTTACCAGTAAAACCAGTCCGTAATAACTTAAGCAGGGGGGTATGTGATAAGGAAGCTTATCATAGCTCAGGTAGGAGCTATAGAAAAGATGATGTGACTCTGAACAAGCAACCTGTCAGTTTTGGTAGAAGTAAGAAAACAAAGTTTTCATATAAAAGACTACCAGTCCCAGAATGCACCAGGTTTCCAGCAGCCATGAGAGGGGCTGAAGTGAGAAAACGTGTGTGCAATCAAGAGAGCTATGAGGTAATCCCTAAGCACTCATCTCAAAGGGCAGGGCCTGATTCAACACAGCTGCGCTGTGTTAGGGAGGAGCACACATTAGGACAGAATAAGAATAGAGCTTATTCTTCAGATAACAGCTACAGAAAGAGCTTCAGGAAAGGAGACAGCAACAACTTCAAGCTCAAGCACCAGTATCACCTGGAGAAACAGAAGCCAAGCCAAGCGGATAGAGAAAGAAGGAAACTCTCTGGAAGGAAGAGAAGAAAGCCCATTGGATGGTCTGGGAGAGTCCAAGGCATTACCCATACTGGGAGGTATTCCAAGTGCCAGCAGAGTCCATTGGACTGGAGTCAGCCAGAGGAATGGAATGGCAGAGATAGGAATCACCAGTGGCTACCTGGAAGAGAGAAGACTGCACGTGGAAAGGACTTTCAGACCAAGGCCAGAAGGTATGTGAGGAAAGATCCAGTGTCCAGGGATCAAGATTGGAAGGCTGGACATCAGAACTGGATTACATACTGGCCAGGCTATACAGAGAGGAATTATGATAGCCGGAGAGGCTCAGGTATGAACACTGATCCAGACCCTATCTATAATAGTGAATGGCAGCAAGGGAATAAGCATTCTCATGATAGTGCCTTATGGAAAGACTCGTCTGTGCCAATGTATGATAGTGACCCTATGCTGATTGATGAAGGGGGACATACAGCAGATGAAACTATTCATTACATGGACTGTTCTCTATCTAAATGCTATTGCTAGCTTTCTGTGAGCAAACACCTCAGCCATCACAAAGAAACCTAACTTTGTTCTTTATTTCCACTGCAAACAGCTCTTAAAGCAGGATTTGGGTTCACACAGTAGCAGCCAGCCAGCTAAAGGGTTTCAGCTGGACAATTGATAGTAATTAAAGCTGACTCTGATTGTGTGTGTGAGCAAGAGAGAATCACTGCAGGATCTGTGTGGAAAATAAGCAGAAGTTAACCTAACAAGCAAAGTTCATTTATTTCTTTGTGCCTTTTCATTTGGTAATTATTTGCTAAGAAAACATTAGCTAATTGCCTGACAAGCTGAAGGTTGTTTCCTGATTTGCTTTGTGACTTTATGTTATCCATTTAAACACTGCAAGCAAGTAACCTCATTTATATTGCTAACAAGCATACTTGTGCTGGGTGAATTAAACCCCATCAATAAAAGAAGTATTTTATTGGCCTTACCACTGGTATCACAACTCAATTATTGTCTTCAGCTGTGTTTGGGAGTGAAAGAACTACATTACCCACAATACCTTGCAAGAATCATATGAATATATGCGTCGTCAAGATTGTGTAAGTTCTCACCCTAGGCAGCCGTCTGACAACCGGCATATTCATATAGGTATATATAGCTATATATAGATACATATATATACTTATCTATATCTATTGTCACCACCAGGGGCAGTGTGCTGCTGATGGTGAAGAAATAGTTGTGCAGACTCGAATGGTAAAGCAAAATGTGGATTTATTCCCCTCCCGGGGTGGATTAATAAACAAGTGAACAGAACACAAGCAGAAACAAGTATTCCAATCTTTTGGCAAAAACACAAAGGACATACAGCAATAACTTCTTGCTTCAAGGTAGGAACTTAAACTGTAGCCCACAGCCTTTCTGTGTAAACCATATAGTGCTTTCATACGACACTATGTTTTTGCTCTCTCTAGCGCAGGGATATTCTTTCAGATGAGACTAATGTACAGTCCATTAGGTCAGATACAGATGAGGATTCACTGAGAGAGTCCACTAACATGGGTTCCTCCTCACGTTCCAAACCCTCTTGGTTGAAATATGCTTGGACATTTCCCTTTTGCAAGCCCTCACGGTAAGTTTCTCTGTTGCTATCTTCTGTTTGGGATAGAGGAAATCTCTGTACCCTCTTGCTAACAGACTTTAGCTTGTAAGGCTTCTTTTGGGGTTTAAAGCTTACTGCCAGCTCCTCTTCTGACATATACACGTCTTCTGGCCAGTCTCTAAGCTTTTCTGACGGCTGTGAATGCTCTCTATTCAGGTAGTTAGGTTGGGAGTAGCTGCCCTGCCCCCACCTCTGGCTTCCTGTGTAAGGTTGCTCTGCATTCACTCTACAAACACTTTTATTCCTTTTAACTTTCAATGGCTCACATTCATTCCCCAAGTCACAGCTTCTTGTTACATACTTTTTAGCTACTGGCTTGCAGTTCCTCTGGTTAGGACGTAGCTTCCATGCTGCCGTGTCTCTGCAATCAACAGGAGCTGCCCAGCTGGCTTCTGCTCTAGCAAGCTGCTTCCTCCTAGTGGATTCTGGGTATCTCTGAGGTTGAACGCTTCCTGGTTCAGACTCTGAGTCACTTCCTATACTGAAGTGAGAGACTCTTCCTGGTTCCTCCCTGGTAGCTGCTGTAGGTAAGACAGGCTGTCTTCTCTTCCTACAGTGCTCACCTTGTCCCAGGTTTCTCCCTCTCAGGGTTTGTTCCAAATCTGAGCTCTCTGACAATTCCTCTCCTCCTGGCAACTCTTTGGAGGTGTCGTCCTTGTAATGCTTCCCCCTTGTGTTCCCTGCACTATCCTTATAAGGGCTGTGCATACTCTTCCCTACCAGGTGTGTGCTATTGGGAATTAGGGCGTTTCTTCTTACTACACGTTTCTCCAGACCTCGTGGCTGCCTTTGTTGTCGTTGCCACTGACAACAGCTATCCACCTGGTCTGTTCTCCTGTCAGCTTTTGCACTGACATGCTGCATGTTTTGTATTTTAACAGTGGAAATTGGGGCTTCTTCATCACACTATCTGTGTGTTTTTCTGCCCATACATATCTCTTTATACATATATCCACATATACCCTATGGGTATATATATTTTTATATATATATATATATATATACACATATATATTTACAGATATAATGAGATATGTTTTTTGATAGATCTGTATCCATCTACTTATCTATCTCTCTGTTAGGTTCAGATATCCTTACTTCTCTACCTGATCCTGACAGATGGGCACTACCCCTATCAATGATGTGCCAACATATTTAGGGGACTACACTATAACCACCTCCTGTTGTAATTAACAAATTTTTTCCTTACCATAACCTTTTTAGGTTTAGGTACTCAAGCTTTCCATGTCCCTTTTTTCTTTTCTAATTAACCCCATTTAGGAAAGACATTACGGAGCTTCAGTTACTCTAAAGCTTAACGTTCCTGAGTCTGCCCTTCCTTCTTATCAGATACAAGGGTCTCCACACCCTTTCTCCCCTACATGGACTGCTTCCAACCCCAGTCCAGTTGGGCCAGACTCATTTATTCTCTTGATCCAAGGATTGTACTATTTTTGGACCAAACCAGCTTAAGCTTACTTCAATAGTACCTTCTGCGTCTCCGCTGAAGCTCTACCTCTTATACTACCCCAATTGTTTTTCCTGGAGCTGTTCTCACCCTGAAGGGTTCTGACCTCCACTTGTTTTTTCTACTTTGTTACCTCTACTTCTCAGTGAGGTACCTCTTAAGCGCATTCACTGGCTCTTCTAACAGATCCATATCTACCTCAGTGGACTTGTGCAGCGCCAACAAGGGAGGCCCAGATCACAATATTATATTACTAAATGCCCTCTATACAGGGTCTTCCCCTTTTGAAGCCCTGTTCTAACCAGCTGTTCCACAGCTCCTTGCTGTATTCAACTCCTACCCTCCATCCCCAGGATGCCTGAGGTCCTGAGGAATGGCATGGCTCGTTCTAGACTCGCAACATGCTAGGACTCCCTCTGGGCATCTGAGCTTGGGAGTCCCCATATGTGAAGACTCATTCCTGCTTGTTCCTGGAGATAGCACAGTTACTTACCTGTAACAGGTGATCTCTGGGAACAGCAGGAATAAGTCTTCACAACCCACCCACCTCCCCTAGGAGTTGTTTTTTCTCTATCTCTATCTTTCCCTTCTCTGCTCTCTCTCTCTCTTTGTCTCAGCTTTAAAATGTAATTGAGGAGAGGCAGTTGGGAAGGCAGCACGCAGGCGTGGTGGGATGCTTCCAAAGGCTTTCTGATTGGACGCTGGGAAGTGTTCCCGCGCAGACTCCGTCGGTACCGACGTACCCATATGTGAAGACTTATTCATGGACTGCCTGAAGAACAACCAGTCAGTACTGGAGGAGCTCAAACCTAAGCTTTCTTTAGAAGCTCAGATGACAAGACTTCAACATTTATACTTTGCACACATTATGCAAAGAGAGAGATTATTAGAGAAAGACATCATGCTTGGTAAGGTAGAAGGTCAACGCAAAAGAGGAAGACCAGCAATAAGATGGATCGATACAATAACATCAGCTATGGGTGCCACTCTGTCAACAATTAGCTGCCTGACTGAAGACCGAACACAGTTTAGGACAACTATCCAGAGGGTCGCTATGAATCGACACCAACTCGATGGCACTTAACAACAACATTCTGTCTTGGTTTTCCTCTTAATCTCTCCCATCAGACTTTTAGTGTCTGTTCTGGTAATTCCTCCTCTACCGCCATCCTGCTTTCAGTTGGGGCTCTGTCTTGGGACCTCTTCTTTTCTCTCTCTACACTCAGTCCCTTGGTGTACTTATTTCCTCCCATGATTTTCAGTACCATCTTTATGCTGACAACTCTCAGATCTACCTCTCTGTGCCTGAAATCTCTCCAGGAATCCAGGCCCAGATCTCTGCCTACTTATCTGACATTGCTGCCTGGATGTCTCAGCACTGTCTAAAACGGAACATGGCCAAAACTGAGCTCCTTATCTTTCCCGCTAAACCCACATCCCCCCTTCCTCCCTTCTCTATTTCTGTTGATAATACTACACTCCTTCCTGTTTACTCAGTTTGCAACCATGGGGTCAGCTTTGACTCTGCTCTCTTTCTCTGCACACATCCAACAGATAGCTTCTTTCTCTATCTATAACATTGGCAAAATTCATCCCTTCCTTTCTACACAGACTACTAAGACACTTATCCACTCTTTAGTTACCTCCCATCTAGAATATTGCAACCTCCTCTTTGCTGTTCTTCCTCTCAATCATCTCTCTCCCCTTCAATCTGTTCAAAACTCAGCTGCGCAGCTAATCTTCCTCCAGCCTCAATATGCTCATATAAACCCTTTTCTGAGGTCACTTCACTAACTTCTTATTTCCATATTCAGTTCAAACTTCTCCTGATGACCTATAAGTGCATTCATTCTGCTGTTCCTCACTACCTTTCCTGTCATCTCTCCCTACACCCCTCCTTGGGAACTCCGCTCTTCTGGCAGATCCCTTCTATCTGTGCCCTTCTCTTCTACTGCCAACTCCAGACTTTGATCCTTTCACCTTGTTGCTCCTTATGCCTGAAACAAACTACCTGACTCAGTTCATCAGGCTTCAATCTCTGGCCCTTCGCAAATCCAGGCTAAAAACTCACTTCTTCGAGGCAGCTTTTGTATCCTGATCCTCTTAGGGGTATGTTTACTAAACCGCGGTAACGTAGCAGTGGCTACGTTAATGCGCGATAACGTTAGCAAATGTAACGTTAATGCGCGCTAAAGTTACCAGATGCAACGTTATCGTGCGTTAATGTCTCCGGCAGCGTTAAGTCCCGCAGAGGGTGGAGAGAGGGCGGAGATAAGGGGTCAATGGACGGGGAGAGGCTCCTGCTACACTAACGCGGGGAACTGAAGGGCTGAACATTACCGCGAGCGAAAACCTGTCGCTAGATGCACATTTGCAGGAGAGAGAAACCATTTCAGTGTCAGCAATGTATAGCATAGGCAGGGAGCCCAAAAAAAGTGATAGTAGTGCTACATGTGCAGCAACAGCATTGTGCCCAGGTATGAAAGGGCACTAAGGCGATGCTACAAATGGGGCATAGGGGGCTGCAGGCGGGACATGCAGTGGGGCAGATGGCGCACAGGGTGGGCTAGGCAGATGCCTAGGTGGCACATAGGAATGCAAAATCTGGAAATCAGCAAGACAGCAACTGACGAAGGTTAAACATGCCCAGGAGTCTGTGTCCCACAGTGTCCCATCCAGGGGACATTACCCAGCAGGTACCCCAAAGGGCACATAACATTGGCAGGCGGTGCCGGGGGGGGGAAGCGTGAATATCTATGTAGGCACCCCTACCCCGCACCCTAGGCAGCCACCTACCTGCACACTGGATGGCCTGGGACTGTGCACCGCCAGCACCACCAGCATATGGGCATGTCAGCATGGTGGGGGAGGGGTGCTGGTGGTGGAGGGGGCAGTGGCATCTGCCCACAGCAGACCAAGGTCAAGCCCTGTTCAGGTGGGTGGCATGCAGTGCAACAGACAAGGCCTGTCTGATGAACAATCATGGTATCCCTAGGGACTGATTTACCTCTGTGGCAACAGTATGGTGCAGTACACACAGCCAGTGTGTCATGGGGCAGAAGGTCTTAGGTTCAAGTCCCAGCTGTGGCTCCTGCAGACCATGTCCTACATTTTGCCCCACATTGCACATACATCATAAACATGTGCACTCCCTAGAACACCGGCCAACAGGGGCACAAATACCCATACCCACAGGCTCCACTATCCAAAGCCTCATGGAGAGTCAGGCTGTTGGGCCCGGAACTTACCACCAAAGCACTACTACTAGCACCTGCATACCTTAGCAGTGCCTGCACTGTGCTCAGGACTAGTGTGGTGGGCAGGGCTGCCAACCACCCCTATCTTTGCACAATGCTGAAATAGGAGTGGGAGTGTGTGTATGTCTATCCATTCTTTTGTGGCTGCCTACTCCTCACAGGGCCCACAATGCTTTCACTGTTTCCAGCATTAGCCTGACAATGTGCATAATGAGGAGCAAGGTATTGTGGGTATGGTCCAGACAGGGCGGACTGGGCAGGATGCATCTGTACAGGGTGTGGAGCAATGGCTGGGACATTGTAGTGCCCGACCACCACCTGCGTGGACAGGGTGGCCACAGCATGTCATGCTGGGAGGTCACTCTCACCCTGACTGAGCAGTGACCATGGCATGTCTAGGTTCCCACAGAGTGCTCTACAGTGTTTCTCTCAAGTGATATCTGTGTGTTCCCTGTTCTGGGGCCCAGTCACTGAGATACCTGCTTGGTGTCTGTACTTACATCCCACTTATAGGTGCACATAGCTCCTCTGGGGACATGCATTATGGACTGGCTAGCAGGCTGTCTGCAGTCAGCATGTGTATGGCTGGAATGCTGTGCAGCAGGTGCATGCTGACTGTGCCCTCTGCTGGTGAATGTCAGATCGTGGTGGGGGAGCAGCTGAGCTTTTCCAGGCCTTCTGCCAGTGCCTGTATGATAAGTACAGATCTGCATCAACTGGCCTGGATGGTGCCCTTTTGCCAGCAGGACTGGGGTTGATGGTCCCACAACCCTTTATCATGCCCCTCTACTGCCTCCATTGCAAAGATGTAGAGTGTAGGTCTGTTGGGGGCAGATCCTGTCCACCACCTTGACACAGACAGGGTGGGTTGGTAGGTGGTGCTACATAATCCGCATGTGGGTCCAGACACCCCCCTGCTCTTATAACAATTGACCATGGCAACCACACTGGATATGCTTAACTTGGGTGGCTCCTGGTCCCCAAGGGCTAGATGTGACTGGAGAATACTGATGAACACAGGATTATCTTAGCTGTGGCTGCAAGGAATACCTTTCACCCACTGGTAATAATAGGGCCCTGCAGCAAAGCCTATCTCAAGCAACCCGGGTACTGCGGAATGTGATAAGGAAGCTTATCATAGCTCAGGAAGGAGCTATAGTAAAGGTGAAGTGACTCTGAACAAGCAACCTGTCAGTTCTGGTAGAAATAAGAAAACAGAATTTTCCCATAAAAGACTACCAGTCCCAGAATGCACCAGGTTTCCAACAGCCATTAGAGGAGCTGAAGTGGGGAAACGTGTGTTCAATCAGGAGGGCTATGAGGTAATCCCTAAGCACTCATCTCAAAGGGCAGGGCCTGATTCAGCACAGCTGCGCTGTGCTAAGGTGGAGCACTCATCAAAGCAGAATAAAGGTAGAGTTTATTCTACAGAGAATTATCCTCATCCTCAGGATCTTGATCATCTTGGACAGCTTCATCATCTGGAGGATCATCAGAAGCAGAAGCCAAACCGGACGGACAGAGAGGGCAAGAAACCCTTTGGAAGAAAGAAGAGAAAAGCCTTTGGGAGGTCTAAAGGAGTCCAGAGCAGTACGTATACTGGAAGGCATTCCAAGGGCCAGCATACACCATTGGACTGGGGAAAGCCAGAGGAATGGTGCTGCAGGGCTAGGAATCTCCAAACGGTACCTGTGAGGGAGATGGCTGCACGTGGAAGGGACCCTAGGACCCGTGCCAGAAGGTATGTGAAGAGAGATCCAGTATCCAGGGATCTGGATTGGAAGGCTGGACATAAGAACTGGACTACATACTGGCCAGGCTATTTAGAGAGGAACTCTAACAGCAATGGAAGCTCAGGTATGAACACTGATCTATGCCCTAGCTATAACCTTGAAAGACAGCAGGGAAACAAGTATTCTCCTGAGAGTGCTACATTGAGAAATTCCTCTGTGCCAATCCATGATATTGAACCCATGATTGTTGAAGAAGGGGGAGCGGTCTTAGATACAGGCTGTGAATATATGGATTGCTCTCTGTCTAAACTCCTTTGGTAATTTACTGTTACAAAGTACAACAACCATCACAAAGAAATACAAACTTGTTCTTTAATCTACTCAGAAAAGCTCCTGAGTAGGATTTTGGGCCACGCAGTAGAAAGCAAGCCAGCTAAGGGGTTTCAGCTGGATAACTGCTAGCAATTGAGCCTTACCTAATTGCTTGTGAGCTCTGAGGAAATCACTTCTGAGTCTATGTGTGAAGATATAAGAAGTTAACCTGAAAAGAACAGTTTTTCCCTTCTTTGTGGGTTTTGCTTGTTGTTTGAAACACTGCTAAGAAAATATTAGCTAAAGCCTACAGAAAAGACCAGTTTGTTACCAACCAGGTCTTTATTCTTTTCATTTGATTGCCTGACAAGTTCATCTGTTGTTTTCCTGATTTTGTTTTTCTAAGTTTAACACTGAAAGCAAGTATCCTGTTTTATGTGCTACCAAGCATATCTGTGTTGGGAGAAATAACCCCATAAATAAATATCTTATTGGCTTTACACTCAAGCACAACTAATTATTGTGAGCAGCTGTGTCTGGTGTGAATGGACTGCATTTCCCACAATCCCTTGCAAATCATATTGATATATGCATTTGCCAAGACTGTGAACATTCTCACCCAGGCAGCCGTCTGACAGGACCTGGTGCTGGCCGCCCCACCTCACCCTCAGGGTGAACACAGAACCGGCACAATGGCATGGTGTGTGGCAACTCTGTGCCAGTATCACACACGGTCAGTTCTTCCTACCACGCTGAGGTGCTGGAGAGCTGCATACCCTATCTGGTGATCAGATGTAGACTGCTGTTCTGCATGTGCATTGCATCATGGGTACTGATGAGTTTAACCTATCCTGGTAGACACAGCAGACAGTTTGTGCGGTGACCTGCAGTCTTTCTGTAGCCAGCCATTGCTGAGACAGAAGCCATAGAGGTATAGCTCACTGGTTAATACAATGATGTCCTAGGCAGAGGTCATGGGTTCAATCCATCCATGGTCTCATTTTATTAGGCCTGTCCGAGGCAAGTCCTTTTCATTCCTGTGACAGTCATATCTCTGCAGATCTATGCTACCAGCACATAGTACCCTCATCACAGTTGCAAGCCATCCTTCTTTCCATCTATCTGCGTCTGTCAGCTGTGTAGCGTCCTGTCTTCATGTGCTGGCTGCTACCCATGTCCTGCACTGGTACCCTTTCCTGCATTGCAGCTCTTCATGCTTACCTCTCCTGTGTCTGCTGTGCATGGCACTACTACTCCTCTGTCCTCCTATCATTGCAAATATCTTGCCACCTCTAGCTCCACTGGCGGACATGTATTCCCATCCTTTTCCACCCACTGTCATTGTAGCACTTTACATTGCCAACACCCTGTGCATCGGTACAGCTGCCTTCAATATATTTGTCCATTTTACTGGCTGCCATATCGGCTGCATGCAGATTTGGCAGGTCCATCAGCTCCCACCTCTACTTCCATCCATCACTTGTCCATTGCCTTTCCTTGGTGCTCTGTGCAGTGTTAGGGTTACATCAGTTTTTTGCCCTTACATTTCATTCTTGTCAACTTGGGGCACCTTACTGCCCTTGGGCACCATATCTTGGGTCACCTTAACATCCTTAGGGCACCTTATACGGCACCTTAGGCGCCTTTTAGAGCACCCTACAAGGCACCTTATAAAGCGCCTTGTCAGCCTTGTAATGTCTTTTGTTTCTCAGCTTTAACGTGCAATATCCCGTTAATGTGCACTAACTGGCCAAGGCGCCCTTTAATGCGCGTTACACGGCCATTGCTACCTTAACGCCGGTACGCCCAATTTCTTATATGGCATTACTCACGTTAACGCTGCACTTATCGCTGATAACGTTACCACGCTTTAGAAAATATATGCCTTAGTCTCCTATGTGTTTCCTTACCGCTCCCCTAGATATATCCTTGTCCTCAGCTGTTTTATTGTCTGTCTTGACTAGATTGTAAGCTCTGATGAGCAGGATCCTTCTTTTACATGTGTCTGTACAGTGCTGCATACATCATACACTAGAGGACAGCAACCTTGGGCCGGAAGGACTGGGGTTTCTAGTCCCACAGGTGTTCCTTGTGGTCTTGGGCAAGCCACTTAACCCTCCATTGCCCATGTTCCCTGTAAAAATAGTTATCTCCAAGTTATAATGCCCTGTTCAATATAATTTCAGTTTGTTCAATGTAAAACCGCCTTGATATCATGTAAGGTGGTATATAAGAAATGTTAAATAAATAAAAAAAAATAAAATAAAATCTTATAATGCTATACAAATGATAAGAATATAAGATATGCCATACTGGGTCAGACCAAGATCCATCAAGCCCAGTATCCTGTTTCCAACAGTGGCCAATCTAGGTCATATGTACCTAGCAGTTTCCCCAAAAGACACAGGTTCCACAATGCTTGTACTGGGTCAAGCATTGATATCCTGGGTCCCTTCTTAATAATGGTTTATGGACCTTTCCTCCAGGAACTTGTCCAACCCTTTTTTAAACCCAGCTACACTAACAGCCTTTACTACATCCTCCGGTAACAAATTCCAGAGTTTGATTACACGTTAAGTGAAAAAATATTTCCTTTTATTAGTCTTAAATAGTTTACCCTGTAGCTTCATTGCATGTCCCCTAGTCTTTCTATATTCTGATAACGTAAACAATCGATCTATGTTTACCCGTTCCACTCCGTTCATTAATTTATAGACTTCTATCATATCTCCCCTCAGCCGTCTCTTTTCCAGGTTAAAGAGCCCTAACCTTTTTAGCCTTTCTTCATAGGAGTATCCTTCCATCCCCTTTACCATTTTGGTGGCTCTTCTCTGAACCTTTTCTAAAATCGCTATATCCTTTTTAAGATACGGCGACCAGAATTGCACACAATATTCAAGGTGCGGTCTCACTATGGAACGATATAGAGGCATTATAATATCTTTTGTTTTATTTTCCATTCCTTTCTCATGATATCTAGCATTCTATTTCCTCTCTTGGCCGCCGCTGCACACTGGGCTGAGGGTTTTAACATGTTATCCACAATGACGCCTAAATCTTTTTCCTGGGTGGTGGTGGTTCCTAATGTAGCCATAGTTTGGGTTGTTCTTCCCTAGGTGCATAACTTTGCACTAGTCCACGTTAAATTTCATCTGCCATTTTGATGCCCAGTCTTCTAATTTATCAAGATCCTTTTGCAATTTTCCACAATCCTCTTGGGTTTTAACAACTTTAAATAGTTTTGTGTCATCTGCAAATTTGATAACCTCACTCGTTATTCCTTTTTCCAGGTCATTTATGAATATGTCAAAAAGCAGTGGACTCAGCACAGATCCCTGGGGTACACCACTATTCACCTTTCTCCATTGGGAAAATTGGCCATTTAGCCCTACTCTCTGCTTTCTATCTTTTAACCAGTTCCTGATCCACAATAGTACACTGCCTCCTATCCTATGATTCTTTAGTTTTGCCAAAAGTCTCTGATGAGGGACCTTGTCAAAGGCTTTCTGAAAGTCCAGATACACTATATCAACCAACTCACCTTTGTCCACCTCTTTATTCACACCTTCAGAAAAACATAACAGATTAGTAAGACAAGATCCACCTTGTCTAAAGCCATGTTGGCTGTCTCCCATTAGGCCATGACTATCTACATGCTGAGTAATTTTGTTCTTTATTATGGTTTCTACCATTTTCCCGGTACCGACATCAGGCTCACCGGTCTGTAGTTTCCCGGATCACCCCTGGAACCCTTTTTAAAAATTGGCGTTACATTGGCGATCCTCCAATCTTCAGGTATTACAGATGATTTTAATGAAAATTCACAGATTACTAATAGCAGGTCTGCAATCTCATATTTCAATTCTTTCAACACTCTTGGATGTATACCATCCGGCTCAGGTGATTTGCTAATCTTCAGTTTATCTAATAGTTGTAATACCATAGGTTAGTAGTAGTAGTAGAGAATTAATTTGGTCTGTCTGCTACGGCCTTGTCCTCCCTTAGTACCTCTTTATCCTTCTGTCATCTAATGATCCAGTTGACTCCTTCACAGGCATCTTGCTTTGAATGCACCTGAAAAAGTTTTTTTTTTTCAAAACTTTATTTAAACACCAATAAAAGTTTTTTTTATAAGCTGTAACATTTAATATTGCGGATCATTATTATTGGACAGTTTAAGGAGTATTCGTACTAAGTATACTGCGTTTCTTTGGAGTCAATCTTATTTATGAGATCATACTTTCAGTTTTCTCAGACATTGACATATCTGCGCAGAAGAGGTTAACGTGAGGTGTACCACAGGTTCTGCTTTACATCCTTATTGCTCTCTGGCATTGTTAGCAAAAAGCTAAGTAGCCAGTATGCACAGGTTTGCAGTGACATCCAGCTTCTTTAGAGTGCAAGAATACAGGAAATAGAGATTATTGATAAATGGCTCACAGTTATTGAAAAGTGGTTGCTTCTGTATGCATTAAGTCTTAATCCTCTGACATGAGAGGCAGTTTGTCTCTCTAGGGAACCATCTCCAGCCCTCAGGTGTGCCTGCTGGATAAAGTGTACTGAATAAATAATCTTTAAGATGCTTGGTGTGATTGTGGACAGAGAGAATTGATCTTTACTGCCCAAACTTATTTTATGATCGGATGATTGGGGCTATATGCTCATATTTGGATACATCATCACTCTGTGTAGTATTATATGCTTTCTTCTGGGTGAGTTTTGTGCATACCATGACAGTCATGAACCTCACTTCTAAGCCAGGATATGTGGAGTATGATCTCAGTCTCTCAAATTTACTGCTAATGCTTGGTCTAGTACTTGCATCATGCCAAAGAGAGCATCCCCCTGATGTTATTGTGAGTGATTGGATGACTATACTTCATTTTACTTGGGGATCACAGTCGCTAATATGAGGAGGTTCTAATTGCTGCAGAACAGAGCTGTAAGACTGTTATATAAAACCAAACAATTTGAACATATAACTTCACTACTGCAGGGGCAGCACTGGCTTTCAGGTGTAGCCAGAATTAGGTTTAAAATCTTGATACTTGCTTTTTAAGTATTTTGTACAAGATTAGCACACTAGGAGTAACAAAACATAAGTATATACTATCTATGGCATTAAGGTCTTCACAGTTGAACTTACAGACTCTGTCTGCACCTGGTCCGAATTATGCAATGTCTCATACTAGAAGATCATTGCTTATTTAGATGGTGCCTCTATTGTGAAATTTACTACCAGTTTATATTAGGAGTGAATCTTCTTGCAGAGGTTTATAAGAGAATTTAAAACCCGATTCTTTAATGAGTTTCTTTTTTCTCCAGGACCAAGCAGGAAGTCAGTCCTCACATATGGGTGAAATCTACGTCGATGGAGCCCTTGCGGAGCATCTCCCCAGCTTTCTATGAAAGCCTTTGGGAATACTGCACGCATGCGCGGTCCCCTTCCCGCCTAAAGGTGCCATCTTGCTCAGTCTCTCTTTTTCTGTGGAGCCCGTCGGACGTTCGTCCTAGTTCACCTGGAAAACAGTTAGATTTTTTTCTTCGAATCCCTGCGATTTCTTCGCGTTCTTTTCTCTGGTTCAACGCCGGTTCCCCTTCTCGCCGGGTTCGGTACACCGGTATCGAGCCCGATCTTATTTTTCGGTTTTTGCCCTTCGTGGCTGGCGTTCGCGCCCTTTTTTTCTCTTTCCCTGGAAGGCCGGTCCTTTGACCTCGTGGGGGCTCTTTTTTCCCCGATGGCTTCCAGTGGTTTTAAGAAGTGTGATTGGTGCAAGAAACTAATGTCTCTCACCGACACACACGACTGCTGCCTTCGGTGCCTCGGTCCTGATCATGATCCTAAGATCTGTGGACCGTGTGGGAAAATGTCCACTAAGGCACTGCGAAGTCATCAGCACCTAAAGGAAAGGCTTTTCTCTGATTCGGCCTCCATCCGGGCCCGGACCTCGTCTGAGGCCTCGACGTCTCGGGAGTCTGACCCCGAGCATCGTCGGGGTTCCTCGGAGAGGGGGTCCCCTGAGCGGAGCAAAAGAGAAAGAAGCTGCTCGCGAGGGCGGCGTCGGAGGAGGTCCCTGGCTCCTCGAGGGCTAGGTCTCGGACCCCCGACTGCCGTCCCGGGCCCATGGAACAGGAGAAGCTGTCAAAAGTACCTCGAGTGGAGCCGGAGTCTGCTGGACACATAAGTCCTGTTGTCCTTGAGGACTCTCCTCCCAGGGAGCCGACGTCGGGCCCGGCGCCACCGGGGCCCGAGTCGGTGGCTGCTGAGTCTGCTGAGCTGGGTCTCAGGCTGACAGCCTTGGAGTGCAGACTGTCTGCCTTCATGGATCAGCAGCGGGTGCTGATGGCCATCCTTGCTGGCGCATCTGCCCCGACCACCAGGACATCGACGTCGAAGTCGACCCCAGAGACCAAGCCGATACTCGAGACCATGAAGGCTCGAGGTCGTCCTCGGTCACGGTCACCCTCGACCTCCCAGTCGGGACCGAGGGCGTCGACGCCGGTGCCTTCAGCATCAGGGCGGGTGCTGCCGGGCCCCGTGCGGTCGGAGCCCGACTCCTCTTCGGACGAGTCCGCCTGGGAGATGGAGGACGAGGAGTCCCCCGATACCTTCAAGACTCGGTGCGTCCCGTCGGACTCACCGCAGTCTGAGCCCTGGAGTAGATCCCCCTCCGGAGGATATCCGGTTCTCGGAGTTTGTTCGGGATATGGCCACTACTTTGGCGATCCCGGCGGACCCCGAGGAGGAGCCGAAGAGCCGAAGAGCTCGAGGCCCTCCAGTATGACTCTCCTCCGAAGGAGGCCTTTACTGTGCCAGTTCCTCCGATGCTGAAGTGGCTCCTCTTCCGGATGTGGGAGGCACCGGCCTCGGTGCCGGTTCTCAGCAAGCAGGTCGATTCCATTTATTGACTCCATAAGAGCCCTGGTTTTCAGAAGGCGCAGCTACCTCACCATTCCATGGTGGTGGAATCGGCCATGCATCGTCTGAAAAGCCAGAAGATGCACTCCGAGGCCCGGAACCTGGATGCGTTTGGTAGAAAGAGCTTCCAGGGCTCGATGCTGCTTGCCGTGTCCAGTCTTACCAGCTGTACATGGGCATGTACTTGTGGGACCTGGCAAAGGAGCTTGCCGGGTTCTCTGCTGGTCTCTCCGGGGAACCTTTGCAGAGGTTCAAGTCCTTGTCTTCGGGGATCCGGGAATGCTCTAAGTTCATGCCCCGAGCAGCCTACGATGGCTTTGAGGCCTCGGCCCGTGTTGCGGCAGCTGGCATCGCGACTCGACGCCAGGCATGGCTGCAGTCATCGGACCTCGAGCCATGGGTTCAAGACAAGTTGGTCGATGTCCCTTGCCGAGGGGAGAACCTTTTTGGCAAGCCCATGGCCGAGAAGGCTGCTGAGCTCGAAACTGAGCACCTCACGAGGACAAGGCTGTCTAGAAAGACTTCTGCCCCTTCACATAAGAAGAAGGGCTCAGGTAAGAAGTCCTTTTACCAGAGGAAGGCGACTGCCTACAAACAGTTCCCACCTTACCAGGCCTCCCCCGCTCCCCCACAGGGTCAGCAGGCCAAGGGGCAGGGACATGGGCCCTGTAGGCAGAAGGCCCCCAAGCCTCCGGCTCCTGCTCCCACTCAGCAGGGTGGGGGTTTTTGACTCCCAAGGCATAGCCTCTCCGTTTCTGCTGTCCCATCCCTGTACAGGAGGTCGACTAGCCCTGTTTGCCCACCAGTTGCCACCCATTACAGGAGACAATTGGGTCTTAAGCATAGTCCACAAGGGCTACATGCTTCATTTTCATCAGTTGCCTCCTCCCTACTTTCCAGGAGAGCCTCCAAGGCCTCCTCTCCATACAGCCCTCCTCCTGCAGGAGCTTCAGGGTTTGTTGCGAGACAAGGCGGTGGTGCCTGTGCCTCCCCACCTACAAGGTCACGGTTTCTACTCCAGGTACTTTCTAGTACCAAAGAGAACAGGGGACCTCAGGCCTATTCTCGACCTCAGAAATCTCAACAAGTTCTTAGAGAAGGAGAAGTTCAAGATGCTTACTCTTGGAACACTTCTGCCCTACCTCCAGCAGGGAGATTGGCTATGCTCTTTAGATCTAAAGGATGCATACACTCACATCCTCATTCATTCAGACCACAGAAAGTACCTCAGGTTCATTGTGGGAGGAATCCATTATCAGTACAGAGTGCTGCCATTTGGCCTCACCTCCGCTCCCAGCATCTTTACCAAATGCCTGGCAGTGGTGGCGGCCTACTTAAGGAATCAGGGTATCTTTGTCTTCCCCTGTCTGGATGACTGGCTCATCAGGGGTCAGACATGCCAGGAGGCTAGGCAAGCCACCCTCCTAACGATTTCTCTACTCCAACACCTGGGGTTTGTCATAAACTTCGCAAAGTCCACTTTGCTCCCCTCCCAAAACTTGGAGTTCATAGGGGCAAGGCTAGACTCTCTGCAGGCAAAAGCTTTCTTGCCAGAGGACAGGGCCCAAAGACTGATAACCTTGGCAAACCAGTTTCTCAGCAGGTCACTGGTCTCCGCCAGGCTCTGCCTGAGGCTTCTTGGCCACATGGCTTCGACAGTACATGTGACTCCTAATGCCAGGCTTCATATGAGGCCTGCGCAATGGTGCCTCAGAATTCAGTGGTCGCAGGCCACAGGGAGCCTCAACGACAGAGTAAGGGTGTCCACACCATTCCTGCACTCCCTACGTTGGTGGCTGCATCCCCCCAACTTACTGAAAGCAATGCCTTTTTAGCCACCTGGGTTCACAGTGGTGTTGACTACCGATGCCTCCCTGCAGGGCTGGGGAGCACACTGTCTGGGCAAGTGCACCCAGGGCCTGTAGTCTCCTTGGGAGGCCAAGCAGCAAATCAATCTACTGGAACTGCGGGCTATTCACTTAGCCCTCAAGACTTTCTCTCAAACCCTGGCCCACCAGTCTGTCTTAGTACAAACCGACAATCAGGTAGCCATGTTTTATGTGAAAAAACAGGGCAGCACTGGGTCCAGGCTTCTTTGTCAGGAGGCGCAGGACCTTTGCTTGTTTGCGCTCAGGCACAACATGTTTCTCAGGGCGGTTTATCTTCTGGCCAGGAAAATTGCCTGGCAGACAGGTTGAGCAGGATTCTGCAGCCCCACGAATGGCAACTCCATCCCTTGGTGGTTCAGAAGATTTTCCTCAGATGGGGACTTCCATCCATAGATCTATTTGCCAGTCCCCTGAACAGACAGCTGCCCAGGTTCTGCTCCAGGCAACCGCATCCTCTGCGGCTAGCAGCAGATGCTTTTCTGATTTCCTGGTCCCAGGGCCTCCTGTATGCGTTTCCTCCCACGCCTCTGGTGGCCCGAACCCTGTTCAAGATTCTACAGGACAAGGCCTCGGTCCTTCTGGTAGCCCCAGGTAGCCGAGGCAACCTTGGTTCCCACTTCTGCTTCAACTAGCAGTGGACACTCCACTACCTCTGGGGTTGCAGCCCGACCTTCTCTCTCAGGACCAGGGGTCTCTTCTTCACCCCAATCTCTAATCTCTCAATTTGATGGCCTGGAAGCTGCAAGGGTAGTTTTGGCTCCTTGGGGCCTACCTCCAGAAGTTGAAGAGGTCGTCCTGGCCTCTAGGAAGCAGTCCACTAGAAAAACCTATGCCCTGAAATGGAAGAAGTTCTTTGTGTGGTGTCAGCTGCGTACAGAAGATCCTTTCTCCTGTGCTGTACCAGTGGTGCTTCAGTACCTGCTGCACTTATCCAATCAGGGCCTTAAGTCCAATTCTGTTCGGGTCCACCTCTCAGCTCTAGCAGCTCACCACTCACTGGTGGAAGGACACTCTCTGTCGGTTCACCCCTTGGTGTCCCGGTTTCTCAGAGGTTTGCTCTTGCTCAAGCCTCCTGTCCGTCCTCCAGCCGCTGAGTGGGAGTTGAATGTGATCTTGCAGCAACTGACTCGCCCACCTTTTGAGCCGATGGCTACTTGTCCTCTCCGCTTCCTCTCCTGGAAGACGCTCTTCCTGGTAGCCCTAACTTCAGCCAGACGAGTAAGTGAGCTTCAGGCCCTGGTCTGTGACAAGCCTTACACTCGCTTCTATAGGAACAGGGTAGTCCTTAGGACTCATCCTAAGTTCCTTCCAAAGGTTGTCTCCTCTTTCCACCTCAACCAGGAGGTGGTTCTTCCAACATTCTTCCCTAGGCCTCATGCAAGCCAAGCTGAAGCAGTCCTGCATACCCTGGACTGTAGGAGGGCCTTATCCTTCTACCTTGATCGTACGCAAGGACATAGAAGGGCTACTCAGCTCTTCATATCTTTTGACCCTAATAATTTGGGGTTAGCTGTGTCCAAGCGTACCTTGTCCATTTGGGTGGCTGACTGTATCACCTGGGCTTACAGGGCGGCTGATCTTCCCTTGCACGGCCCACCGTGTCAGGGCAATGGCTGCCTCAGTAGCTCATCTCCGCTCTGTACCGTTGGCAGACATCTGCAGGGCTGCAACTTGGTCCTCAAGCCAGACTTTTGCGGCCCATTACTGCCTGGAGAGGGAGTCCCGTAGGGACAGTGCTTTTGGCCAGGCAGTACTCCGGAATCTCTTTGAGGTTTAGGCAACTCCTGCCCTCCAGCCCTCCGTTGGGCTACCGGTGGAGGTTTTTTCAGTGGAAAGCCTTTCTTTGATGCTGGGACTAGAAGGAGTTCTCTTGTTCAGCCTGGGTTCCTTGGTAGCCCAGAGCTAGTGAGTCACCCATATGTGAGAACTGACTTCCTGCTTGGTCCTGGAGAAAGAGTAGTTACTCACCTGTAACAGGTGTTCTCCAGGAGCAGCAGGAATCAGTCCTCACAACCCTCCCTCCTCCCCTAGGAGTTGCAGTTGTACATAGTTTATTTTACATTTTTGTGTGCTGTTTTTTAGCTATGTCATTTGACTGAGCAAGATGGCACCTTTAGGCGGGAAGGGGACCGCGCATGCGTGCAGTATTCCCAAAGGTTTTCATAGAAAACTGGGGAAATGCTCCGCAAGGGCTCCATCGACGTCGATGTCACCCATATGCGAGGACTGATTCCTGCTGCTCCTGGAGAACACCTGTTACAGGTGAGTAACTACTCTTTTTAGTTAGCGTGTATAGCTTGGTGCAAGGGTGCTCTGATGGTCTGCTGCTGGTTATTGTTGAACTGTGTGATTAGCTGTCCTTGTGTGTTATAACTTCTGATTGTAAAATTGTAACTTTTTATCTTATTGTTTTGTGTCCTGTCTTACTCATTTGTAATTCTGAGTGGTATTTCCCCCATGTTGTACACCACTTAGATGGCCTTTGACTGTGAACGGTATATGAAATGACTTAAATAAAAATATGCATTGAGCAGAAGACTATGGGCATGCAGATCTCTCACATGCATACTTAGGGATATTCTGAAAATTCGACCCAGTTTCAGCCCTCGAGGACTGGTGGTTCCCCTCCTCTGGTCTATAACCTGCCACCAGTTTCTGCAATTAAATCACTTCAGACAAATAAGATTCCTGGTTCAGATGAGTTTTAAAACATTTGGTGGAGAAATGTCAAATTATTTAACAAATGTCTATTCTAAATAAAAAATGGATCCCTTGCTGGAGTGACTAAAATGATGATCTATGCCATTTGGCTAAAGTGAAGATTAACGAGTGATATTAGCCCATAGTTTGGGGAGAGGAAAGGTGTAAAAGAGTAATATAACCAGTAGATGTCTGTGCAGAGCATGGTAGAGAGAGAACCAAGAAGCAATAAATGTAACAGTGATGAGCCTGCTACATTGGATACTTGGGAAACACAAAATGCCAAGCCCAGGAGCAAAGGTTAGGAAAAGGCAGAAGAGGGCTGAAATCACATAGAAGATAAAGGGAGAAAGACTGGTGAGGTTTGGACACATGCAAAAAAAAAAAAAAAAAAAAGAGATGGAAGGAAGGAAGGTATTAGAAGAGAATTCTATGAGGAAGGGCTTACAGTCTGGCTTCTTGCCCTGAGACCTGGCTCCTCCCTGATGATACCACATCTACTGCTGCTCTCTGTCATGGGGGCTACCAGTTCTCCCACACGCCTCGTCCCACTGGCCGTGGTGGTGGTGTTGGGCTTCTACTCTCTCCCTTTTGCCAATTCCAACCCCTCCTACTGCCTCAGCCTCACTCCTTTCTCTCCTTCGAAGTCCACTCCATCCACCTTTTCACTCCACTTCCTCTCCGGGTAGCTGTTATTTATCACCCTCCCGACAAGTCTGCTTCTACCTTTCTCACTGACTTTGATTCTTGGTTTTCCTTCGTTCTGGATTCCTCTTCCCCCACTCTTATTCTTGGGGATTTTAACATTCATGTTGACAACCCCTCTGATCCTTTTGCTTCAAAGCTCCTATCCCTACCTCGTCATTTGACCTCCAACTTTGTTCCACCGCCCCCACTCACCAACACGGCCACTGCCTTGACCTGATATTTTTCTCGAGTTGCTTACCCTCGAACCTCTGTAACTCAGTTCTCCCCTTATCTGACCATCACCTTTTAAGCTTTAATCTTCATTGCCTGTTGCCTCAGTCTCGTCCTGTCTCCTCCATCCTATTTAGAAATCTTCATGCTATCGATCCCTTGGCTCTCTCTTCCACCATTTCTTCATCTCTTTCTTCCACTATGTCATCTAAGTCTGTTGACGAGGCAGTAACTTCCTATAATGCTGCACTCTCCTTGGCTCTGGATGCCCTTGCTCCACCCATCCCACATCCTGTGAGACGTTATGCACCCCAGCCCTGGCTGTCACCCACTACCCACTATCTACGTTCCTGTCCCCGTATTGCTGAGCGTGCTTGTCTCAAATACCACTCCCCTGCAGACTTTCTACACTTCAAATTCATGCTTGTCTCTTTCCAGTCAGCCATAGCTCTTGACAAACAAGACTACTATGTCCATCTGACTAACTCTCTTGCCTCTGATCCTTGCTGTCTCTTTACTACTCTCAGCTCTCTCCTCAAAGTGCCACCGCCTCTGATCCCTCTCTCCCTTTCTGCCCAAACCCTAGCTGACTATTTCCATGACAAAATCCACAAGATCACCCTCCAATTCCCACAACTCAGCTACTTCCCCTCCTCCCCCTCTCCACTCCCAACTCTCCCCCCATACCTTTGCTACCCTCTCTTCCTTTCCTGTGATCTCTGAAGAGGAAACCACACACCTTCTTTCTTTCTCCAAACTCACCACCTGCTTCTCTGATCCTATCCCCACCCGTCTCCTAAGCCCCATCTCCTCCACCATTGTCACTTCCATCTCTCATATTCTCAACCTATCGCTCTCCACCGCAACAGTCCCTGCAAACGTCAAGCATGCTGTGGTCACACCTCTCCTCAAGAAACCCTTATTTGATCCCACCTGTCCTTCTAACTATCGACCCATCTCTCTGCTCCCCTTCATTTCTAAACTACTCGAACGTGCGGGTCACTGCCGCTGCCTCGACTTCCTCTCCTCTCATGCCCTCCTGGATCCCTTACAGTCTGGCTTTCGTCCTCTACACTCTACTGGAACGGCTCTTGCCAAAGTCTCCAATGATTTGTTCCTGGCAAAATCCAAGGGCCTTTACTCTGTCCTCATCCTTCTTGATCTCTCTGCTGCTTTTGACACTTGACCACAACCTTCTCCTCGATACCCTGTCCTCGCTTGGCTTTAAGGGCTCTGTAATATCCTGGTTCTCCTCCTATCTCTCCCATTGCTCCTTCAGTGTGTGTTCTGGTGGCTCCTGCTCCTCTGCTACCCCGCTTCCAGTTGGTGTACCCTAAGGATCTGTCTTGGGTCCGCTCCTTTTCTCTCTCTATACCCAGTCCCTTGGTGCGCTAATCTATTCCCATGGCTTTCAGTACTATCTGTATGCCGATGACTCCCAGATCTACCTCTCTACGCCTGACATCTCTACGGCAATCCAGACCCGGATCTCTGCCTGCCTTTCTGACATTGCTGCCTGGATGTCTCACCGCCACTTGAAATTGAACATGGCCAAGACTGAATTTCTCATCTTTCCCCCCAAAACCTCCCCTCCTCCTTTCTCCATCTCTGTGGATAACTCTGTACTCCTTCCTGTTTCCTCGGTCCACAATCTGTCTTTGATTCCTCTCTCTCTTTCTCCACACATATCCAGCTCGTAGCTAAGACCTGCGTTTCTTTTTCTATAACATTAGCAAGATCCGCCCTTTCCTTTCTGAACACACTACTAAAACACTTGTCCACTTCTTGATCACCTCTCGTCTTGACTACTATAACCTACTGCTTACTGGTCTCCCTTTGAATCATCTCTCTCCCCTACAATCTGTTCAGCACTCTGCTGCGAGACTAGTCTTCCGCCAGCCTCGTCATGCCCATATTACTCCTCTTCTCAAGTCACTTCATTGGCACCCTATCCATTTCCACATCCAGTTCAAGCTTCTTCTGCTGACCTATAAATGCATTCACTCTGCTGCTCCTCAGTACCTTTCTTCTCTTATTTCTCCTTACAACCCCTCTCGGGAACTTCGCTCTTCTAGCAAACTACTTTTATCTGTGCCCTCCTCTTCTACTGCTAACTCCAGACTTTGCTCCTTTCACCTTGCTGCACCTTACGCCTTGAACAAACCACCTGTGTCTGTATGCCAGGCACCTTCTCTAACCCTCTTCAAATCCAGGCTGAAAACTCACCTTTTCGCTGCTGCCTTTGGCTATTGACTCACCTGATCTCCTTTGCCTTCCCCTTTTTTTCCCCCTTGTTCTATCCCTGCATACACCTTCTGTGTTTGGCTTGATTAGATTGTAAGCTCTGATGGGCAGGGACTGTCTCTTAGATGTCTGTACAGCGCTGCATACGACTGGTAGCGCTTTATAAATGCTCAGTAGTAGTAGTAGTAATGAGGAAACATCTGTTCTATGTCTCATATAATAAGCAGAATTTGTATTTGTTATAATTGCGGATGAATGGTCCCACTGGTGACTTAAATAAATGAGCATGTATAAATAGTTTATTGTTCTTGAATAAATGAATTTCCTTCCCAGATGTACAGTATTGAGATTAAAATTGATCAGTACTGGCAGTGTTGCTCATGCTTTATAACCAACTCTCGAAGTGTGGCTAAGTGCACCCCAGCAGGCTCTCTGTTTTCTCGCTAGTTTGATCTTTTCTCCACCCACATACACAGTGTCTTCAGATGTTCCTTGCTTAATTGACTTTCAATAAGCAATGTGCCACAGAATGATATGGATTACATTGTTTTGCCTGAAGTCCCCTTCTCCCTGTATGATGGGAACTTCAGCCTTCAGCATCTGGAAACCTCTTCAAGTCAAGCTGTTATTTAAGAGATGCATCCAATTACATGTGATGTGCCTTCTCTAATGACAGCACAAGCATAAAGGAAGAAACTGTATGAAAAACACTCTTAGTTGATGGAGAAGCAATGAGACCTGATAGTTGCAATACATCAATAAGCACAGGAAAGTTTAGAGGTACACAGTGATGATTTATCCATAAGAACTGTCAAAGGTCCATCAAGCCCAGTATCCATGTTTCATTTGCACAAAAACATCCCTCCTATTTGGTACAGAGATTGTGCAGCAATCCAACAGCCAGAGACTTCTGATCCTTTGAAAGGAGGTAGTTGAGGCAGATACAGTATCTTTATTAACACTCAGACTGGACAAACCATTAGGGTTGTACCTGAGTATGCTTCAGATCCAAGTCTATCACAAGAGAACTGGGTTTCTGCAGCAAATGTGTCCCTTCCTCTGCTAATGGCACTGTCTCTTGTGCATCAGCACTGTCCTCATTGAGAGGGCAGAAGACAGAGCATGGAAAGCATGTTCTGGAGCAAATTTGGCACTGGTTTAGGTATGTGGGAAGTTCATACACATTAGCAGATTCTATTTTGCTTGCCTGATGGCTGCTTTCTCCAGAGATTGGGTGCAATCCTCGCTCCTCCAAGGTTCCTGAAATCAAACAAAGGAGGACTTGCTCAAATCTTTTTATGTAAGTACGAACTTCTCAGTCATATCATTATACATAGTTACAGGAAGATCAGAGATAGAGTTGCTAACTTTTCAAAAGAGAAAAACCTGCCCACAGCCGTTACCCATGATCTGCCCTATCCTACCATCTACCCCATCACAACAAACAACAGTGATAGCAGCAGTGCAGACTACTTCGGGAAGGGAGAGTATAAGAGGGAGCAGTCTTCAACCCCTGTTGAGTAACAGTCCCCCAACACACATTTCCTGTGCGGATATCCAGTTTAGTCCTCCACAATCGGGTAATGCCCTTCCTACTGCAGCCTGGAGACTGGACCAATCAAATCTTCTGTAGTACATATCCAGCAGGAGCTCCCAGAAGCCCCCCAGTGTGTCCAGTCTCTAGCAGCTTGAAGACGTAAAAGTGTGTCCTCCTGGGCACACTGAGTGACTATTGCAGGAGCAACACTTGTTAGTTAGTGTTTTAGGGTTTGTTTTGGGCATTTCCTTGCTATTTCTTTGATAGCTAGCTGTATCTTTAAAAGGAGAACAAAAGAAGAAGCCTGTCTCTCTGGAGCACGCCACAGGAGACTAGGGGGAAGTCAGACCTGTTGGCTCCTGTGTTCCTGCCTAGCCAATTTTCACAGCCTGGGTGAGCTCCCCCTGGACAGTACGGGGTAAAGCCATACCTGATACAGTAGTGGCTGGCACTGGAGATGTTGGCTGAATCCTGGTGGTTCCTGAGCTGGTAGGAGATTTTCATTTCATTTCTTCTTGTGCAGTGCTCTGTTAGAGCTGCCAGCATTTCTGTAGGCTCTCCTGAGCCCATTTGGCAATTTTTCTTAAATTTGGTCGTTTGCCCTGTATTAGAGGGTCGTTTAGTTCTTTTCCATATTATTTGGTGGCTTTTGTATTTTCGCGCCGTTTTTTACCGCGGGTGAAAAAGTCCGGCGGCCATTTTGGATTTTAAAAGTGTGCTTTTAGAGGCACTTTTGAGCACTTGTGCACAGGTTCCCCTGGCGTTTTTGGGGTTCCTCTTGCTGGCGATTTTGCTCAAGGCACCCCAGGGAGTCTGGGGCATATTTTGTTTCTTGTAAAAAAAAAAAAAAACGTTTTAATTTCAAATCGGGGCTGTTGTATTCTATCCCGCTGGGCAGAGGTGGCCTTGGGATGGCTTCCCAGCCCCAGTGCGTGATTTGTGGGTCCCGCAGAGCAGCAGGGACTGACTCTGGCATCTGCAGGTGCTGTGCTGCAGTGCCTGCAGAGTTAGAGCAATCGGTGAGTCTCCCGATCAGCCTACCCCTGGGGATGCTTCTAATTCAGGGGACAGTGTTCTTTCCCCGAGCCTCCCTCAGTCTGGGTCGGTTCCACCGGCCAGCGGGTCGGTGGCTGCGCTCCAGCAGGCGGCTATAGCTGCACCGTCTATGGATTCTCCCCGGATTTTGTGCTCCTCATGCATCAGGCTTTCGCTTGAGCAGTCCGGTCAGTTGCCGGCAGTTTGGCCCCCCTCTATCCCCCCGGGGTCCTCGGGGCGGCTCAATGCACCTCGCAACCCGGGGGCAAGCGACTTCGGTTGGGGGGAACAGGGCAGGACGCCCTAGGTCTCCTGGATTCCGAGGCAGAGGGCGATCCTGAGACTGAAGCGGAGGAGTTGGAGGATGGGGAGATCCTTGAGCCGGAGGACCAGGCTCGGATCATTCGCGTGTTCCGTAGGGACGAGCTGGTTCCTCTGGTCACGGAGTCCCTGCAGGCGCTTAACCTTTCGGCGGTGCGGCCCATGGAGGAGGAGGGTCTTGAGGATCCTCTAATTCAGACAGTCAGGGATTCCAGGTGGTTTTTCCCCGTTCACCGCGTGGTGGATCATATGATCCAGGCGGAGTGGGAGCACCCGGAATCCGGCTTGAAGGGGATTCGGACCATGACTCGGCTTTATCCCCTTGCCGACAAGGACAGGGACTTGTTCAAGTCCCCCCGGGTGGACGCTGCGGTTTCCGCAGTGACCAGTAAACCACCATCCCGGTTGAGGGGGCGGCTGCCCTCAAGGACGGTCAGGACAAGAAGATTGATAATTTGCTCAAGCAAACCTTCGATACTGATGCCGTGTCATTGCAGGCCTCTATCTGTGGGGCTTGGGTGGCTCGGTCGTGTCTGCGATGGTCGCAGCTTTTGCGCTCGAGCCCCGGGCTAGACCAGCAGGGCCTGTTGGAGGTTTCCCGGCTGGAGTCCGCTCGGCCTATCTGGCGGATCTGTTTTATGATTTAATCCGCGCGTTGGCTAACAGTATGGCATCCGCGGTTGCGGCGCGACGGTCCCTCTGGGTTGCGCAACTGGGCGGGCGGACGGTTCTTCCAAGTCCCGCCTCAGTAAGCTGCCCTTCAAGGGCAGATTGTTATTTGGGGAGGCTCTCGAGAAGTTGGTAAAGGATCTCGGTGAGTCCAAGGGGGGCCGGCTCCCGGAGGATAGGCCAAGGTCCAACAAGTCCTCCCCCTCGGCGAGGGGGTCCTTTCGGGATCAGCGCAGGTTTCGTTCCTCCCGCCTGTGGACTTCGCAGCGGGGCAGGTTTGGAGCCCGTAATCAAGGGTTTCGTACCTTCGGGGAGCCGGCAGAGGCTTCTCCGGAGCAGCCTCTTCCTCGGGCTCTTCTTTTGGGCGCAAGCCACAATGTCGCGAGGCAGGCTCTGGAGGGAGGGCCCGATTATCGGGGGTCGCTTGCGCGACTTTCTTTCCTCTTGGGCCCAAATCACGTCGGATCGCTGGGTGCTACAAATTATAGGAGAGGGTTACGCTCTGGAATTTGCGTTCCCACTTCCAGATTCATTTGTTCTGTCTCCCAGCAGGGGAGCGCAAAAAACGCGGGACTTCCGCGTGACCCTGGATCGGTTGTTAGCGCTGGGAGCGGTGATCCCGGTTCCTCCTTTGGAAAGAGGCACCGGGCGATACTCCATCTATTTTGTGGTTCCCAAAAAGGGCGATTCCCTGCGTCCGATTTTGGGACCTCAAAGGCGTGAATCGCGCGCTCCGGGTGCCGCATTTCCGTATGGAAACCTTGCGGTCAGTCATTGTAGCGGTGCGACAGGGGGAGTTTTTGACGTCCCTCGATCTCACCGAGGCCTATTTGCACATCCCGATACATCCATCTCATCAGCGGTTTTCTCCGCTTTGCGTTCCGTGGGGCCACTTCCAGTTCAGGGCCATGCCGTTCGCTTGGCTACGGCTCCGCGCACGTCACAAAGCTGATGGTGGTCGGTTGCGGCGGCCTTGCGCAAGGAGGGCATTTTGGTCCATCCATATCTCGACGACTGGTTGATACGGGCAAATCCAGTCGGGAGTGCCTGCGAGTCACGAGCAGGTAGTGGCTCTGCTGCGATCTCTCGGCTGGGTGGTGAACGAAAGAAAGAGTTGTCTGCGTTCCTCGCAGGACCTGGAGTATCTGGGAGTGCGCTTCGACACCGCTCGGGGACTGGTGTGTCTCCCCGAGCGCCGGCGTCCGGGCGTTGCGGGCTCTTGTCCGACTCTTTCGGGGGATGCCCCGCTTCTCGGAACGATGGCGGCGACCTTGGAGGTGGTGCCATGGGCACGGTTCCACATGCGCCCGCTCCAGAGGGCGTCCTTCGCCGCTGGTCCAACCAGTGCGATTTGACGCGGGGGATTCCCTTGGAGCCTCCTCTGTGGGTTCCCCTCACTACGGATGCGAGCCTAGCCGGCTGGGGAGCTCACTGCGAGGCCCGCTTCACGCAGGGGGTGTGGTCCTCTCGGGAAGCTGCGTGGTCGAGCAACCGTCTCGAGCTTCGGGCGGTCAGGCTAGCCCTGTTGGCCCTGGGCCTCTGGTCCTGGGTCGGGCGGTCCGCATCTGGTCGGACAATGCGACCACGGTGGCGTACATCAATCGCCAAGGGGGCACAGGGAGTGTGGCCCTGGAGACAGAGGCGACGGCCTTATTCAGCTGGGTGCAGACTCGCCTGCCGGCGATCTCGGCGCGCACATAGCGGGCGCAGACAATGTCCAGGCCGACTTCCTCAGCAGAGTGCGGGTGGACCCCGGAGAGTGGGAGTTAAATCCACAGGTGTATGCGCAAATAGTTCGGCGGGTCCGCCCATCATGGATCTCATGGCGACCTACCAATCGGCCAGACGAGTCGCTTCTTCAGCAGACGCGGGAGCGAATGTCCGAAGGACTCGACGCTCTCATTCAGCCGTGGCCGACGTCCGGGCTACTGTAGGTCTTCCCTCCTTGGGCGCTGATCGGCCGGGTCGTCCAGCGCATCGAGTGCCTTCAGGGCCGAGTGCTGCTGGTGGCTCCGGATTGGCCCCGGAGGCCCTGGTATGCCGACCTCGTCCGGCTTCCAGACGGCGTGCCGTGGCGCCTCCCGGCGTTGCCGGACCTTCTCCTTCAGGGCCCCTTGCGGATGCCCCAGGTGGCTCGATTCTCGCTTACGGTTTGGCCATTGAGTGGGCTCGGCTGCAAAAGAAGGGTTATTCGCCCGCGGTGATTTCCTCTTTACTGCGGGCGAGAAAGTCCTCCACTTCTCTCACTTATGTTCGGATTTGGAGGATTTTTGAGGACTGGTGCTCCCGGCGGGGAGTCCGGGCGGCGACGGTCTCTGTGCCGTCGTGTTAAGCTTCCTCCAGGATGGGGAGAAAGGTCTCGCGGCCAGTTCCCTGAAGGTCAAGCTGGCGGCGATTCGTGTTATAGAGGCAAGGTCTTGGGCCGCCTTCTTGGTGCTCATGCGGATGTGCGGCGTTTCTTGACCGCCGTTTTCCATTTACGGCCTTCCCGCAGGGCGGTGATTCCTTCGTGGGATTTGAATTTAGTTCTGCGGGCTATGTTCGGGAACCATTTGAGCCCTTGCGGAGGGCGTCCTTGAAGGATCTCACATTGAAGACGGTGTTCCTGGTTGCCATCTGCTCGGCACGGCGTATTTCGGATCTGCAGGCCCTGTCCTGCCGAGAGCCTTTTCTTGTCTTTCTCTACGGAGCGGATTGTGCTCCGTCCGGTTCCTTCCTTTCTGCCAAAGGTGGTGTCTCCCTTTCACTTAAATCAGGCGGTATTTCTGCCAGTGCTTTCGGCGAGCTCGGTCGAGTCGGTGGACAAGGGTCTTCTCCGGCTTGATGTGGGCCGCGCGCTGCGGCGGTATTTGCAGTCTACCGAGTCCTTCGAAAGACTGATCGGCTTTTTGTGCTCTTTGGGGGTACAATAAAAGGGGAGGCGGCGGCTAAGGCCTCCATGCTCGATGGCTCAAGGAAGCGATCGCGTCCGCGTATCGGTTGCAGCGGCGGCCGGTCCCGGAGGGGCTCCGGGCTCACTCTACTCTGCCTCAGGCGGCCTCTTGTGCGGAGCATAGCCTGGTTCCACCATCTTAGATTTGTAGGGCTGCCACCTGGTCTTCTCTGCATGCTTTCAGCAGTCTCTATATCATGGATGTGTAAGCGGATCGGGATTCTTGTTTTGGTTCGGCGGTTTTGCGCGCGGCCTGCAAGGTCCCGCCCGGTCTTAACTGCTCTGTTACATCCCGATTGTGGAGGACTAACTGGATATCCGCACAGGAAATGGAAATTACACTAACCTGGTAATTGTAGTTCCTGTAGGATCCAGTTTAGTCCTCCTTCCCTCCCGACTATCTGTATGATTTTGCGGCGCGCTGTCCCGAGCGGGTGCCTGTAGGATGGTTTTCGTCCCGTTCGGACTCTGTCGACAGTCGTGCTTATCGCTATGGCTCTTCCCTTTATTTTGGAGTTCAGTCAGCTCCTTAGTTTCGGGGGGAAGCTCGGTGTAAATTTAAAGGCGTCGATGTCGGCGCCGTGCAGTGTCCTGACTTCCTCGTTTGGGGAGGGAGTTGGTTATTCCAGGGGGGAAGTACATAGTTTAATGATAGCCTAATAATAATCTGATGTGTTGCTTCGTTAAGTTTGCTTTGTTACTAGTACACTGGGGGGCTTCTGGGAGCTCCTGCTGGATATGTACTACAGAAGATTTGATTGGTCCAGTCTCCAGGCTGCAGTAGGAGGGGCATTACCCGATTATGGAGGACTAAACTGGATCCTACAGGAACTACAATTACCAGGTTAGTGTAATTTCCATATGCTCCCTCCCCCATACTGTGTTAAATCCAAGCATATATTCTGCATCCGCAGAAACCTAGCCCCTGCCCCAAAAGGGGACGCAGAGCGGCGCTAGGACAGTTCCCCATAAAACTTGCCATAGACGAACAAAAAAATTATAATTTTGGTCTCATCTCAGTAACAGCAACATAAACCCTCTCGGTACCAGGCATGTTGTGAACTAATACTAACTCTACAAAAAAGTCATTCAGGACCTTGAACAAATCTACCATGTCAGCACTACCTTCCAAAACTCATGCAAGGGCCCTGCTTAGGAAAAGGCAGCTTCATAAATAGAAACATGACGGCAGAAAAAGACTACATGGCCTATCTAGTGTGCAGTGGACCCTAGGACATAAGTATACCTATTGGGAAAACTGATCAAGCCAGATTATTATAGATCCTTAGATAGCAATGCCATGATAACAGAATATTTGTCCTAATCATCCACCCCCATCAGTGTGACAAGTCCCCAACAGCATGATAGCCAGATATCCCAGTCACCTGTCCTTCCCATCACTGTGATATCCAGGGGTGTTCTAAAGTCTCCCAAAGACCAGTCCCTATCAGTGTGATAGCCAGTTATAGTAGATATCTGATTGAGGCAAGAAGAAAGAGTTTTAAATGCAAGAGAAAATAAGAATAGAGCATGACATCTATAATAAATGATGAGACATAATTTTGAAAAAAAAACATTTAAAAGTTAATTCAGTTGATGAAAAACACAGCTAACTAATGTTTCAGAAGCCACCAACACTTTGAGATTCAAAGAATGCCCATATTGCACTGCACACAGAACTGATTATGCACATAAACATGAACAAGTTGCACCCATAAAAAATTTTTTTAACTGCTCTGGGGTATATACCATCCAGTCCAAGTGACTTTGCTGACCCCTAATTTGTCGATTTGGCCTATAACATCTTCCAAGTTCAGAGAATGGTGGTGGAAGGCCAGGAATAGCCCTATTGGGAACCTCTCACCTGAAATGGTGTTATCCAAAAGGAAAGACCAAAATCCTCCAAGGAAGACTGGGGCTGTGAGCAGGGACAGAAACAGAAGATCCAGGGAACTCCAGCCTAGGAAGAGGTAAAATTCAATGTTAAGTGTCAGAGCTTCTTACAGATACTTCCCATGTCTACAGGAAGCTATGATTAAGAAATCTGTGTGTCTTCCTAAGATTTAGAGACTTGAGGCTTTTAGAGAAGTCAGACAATTCAAGTGAAAAGCAATGCATCTAGAGTGGTTTGAAAAAAAAGTAAGCTGTAAGTAACATAGTTAGGAGAAATAACAGCTATATCAGGTAAAAGGTTAACATCCTTTCCTTGAGTCCTTCTAGATCAGTCCAGACAAGTGGGTTGTGTTCCCCTACCAGCAGATTGGTGGAGACAAAGAAGCATTGAAAAGTTTCAGTGACATCACTCCCATGCTTTTATTTACCTCAGCCACCAGAAGTCTCTTCGGTATTCATCCCAGAGCATATGGGAGAAACATGGCAAGCTTCATACAGCCTCAATCATGGGCAACAAAGAGTAATCAACAGTCGAGAACTATGTACTGGAAAGCAGAAACAGAAGGCTGTCAGTAGAAGATGAACTTACAGAGCCAAGCATAAACACCATAGCAAATCCAAAGGCACTACAGCAGAAGAACAGAGCAATAGAGTTTCAGGGAAGGGCCCTGGACTGGTCTAGCAGGACTCAAGGAAAGGACATTAACTGGTAAGTAAAATGCCACCTTCCATATCATCCTGCTAGACCAGTCCATACAAGTGGGATATACCAAATCTACAACTTCACGGTGCGTGACGAAGACACAGAAGTTCACAAAACTGTAACTGTAAATAAGTGCCAAGCAGCTCCGGCCAACTCTGTGCACCTGTGACTGAACTGCTGACCTGTATATAGTACTTAACATTGTAAATTATATATAGTTATTGTATATAGTTACTTAACATTGTAAATTGTAGCCAAGCAGACCTGGTCAATACTGTATATCCATGACCAGATTGCTCAGCATGTACATAGTTACCCCAGTTAATCCCAATTGCAACACCTGTTCTTTGTAAGTACAATACAGGTCCCGCCTTCTCTGTACAACTTATTGTTGACTGTAAACCGCACTGATTCTAAAGAGCGCACCATAGAAAAGACATTAAATAAATAAAAAATCCTTTGAGCCAAAGACTGTGTCTGCCCACACATGGACATCCAAGTGATAATGCTTGACAAAAGTGGAAAGTGATGCCCACATTCCTGCCCAACATATACCTGCAGGGGCTACTGAGCTCTGCTGTGCCCACAAGGATACTTGTGCTTGGGTAGAATGGATGTGTAAACCCTCCAGAACCGACTGGTTCCACAGCAGAAACGCAGAGGCAATGGCCTCCTTAATCCAGCACCCCAAAGTCAACTTAGCTGCCGTGTCACTCTTGTGCTGGCCAGCAAACAGAACAAAAAAATGGTTGGACTTAATGAAAGAAATTTGTAACCTGCAAACACCGGAGAAACATTCTCCGGACATCCACAGGGCGAAGATCCGTATCCTTCCACTGACACTGCTCTGGTTCATGTGAAAGGGAGAAAGCACCTTAGGCAAGAAGAAAGGCACAGGCTGAATGAAATGACCTCCTTTGAAAAGGACAGATAAGGATGCTGTAAAGACAGAGCCTGCAGCTCAGAAATCCACATTGCAGAAGGAATCGCGACCAAGAAGACTGTCTTTTGAGCATTAAATCCTTCGAGGTAGCATGCTTCAATGGCTCAAAGGGTGCCTCCATCAAGCCCTAAGCATCAGACCCAGATCCCAGGAAGGGATCATAGACTAGAGGGGAGGACACAGATGCCAAACCCCCTGGAGAAAGCGTGAGTCATCTGAGTACAACGTTAAAGACTTACTAGCCACTGAACCTTGGAAACAGGCCAAAGCTGCCACCTGAATCTTCAGGGAATGAATGGAAAGACCCTTCTCCAGGCCATCCTGTAGAAAGGCCAATAGAGATGGCACCTTTGCTACTGCAGGATCCAATTACCAAGCACTGCACCATCACTCAGAGGCATCATATCTGTACATATGCTAGCTTGGTAGACCTCCTCTGGGCTCCAAGTAGAGTAGAGACCACCACTGGAGAGTAGCCCTTATGCACTAGCTGTCTCCTTTCAAAAGCTAAGCCATAAGTGAGAAGGGAACTCAATCCTCCAGGACAATCAGTTACTGCTGCAATAGTCTCCGAGATGGCGGCAACTGAAGAGAAGGTGCCTGCAGGAGTGACATCAAGTCTCCAAACCATGCTCTCCTCAGCCAATCTGGCACCACTAGAACAATCCTGCCCAAGTGGTGTCTTATACACCAAATCACATGCCCCACCAGGGGCCACAGAGGAAACACATGCAGCAGGTGCTGAATCGGCCAAAGCTGGGTCAGGGCATCAGCACCCTCGGACCCCTTCTCTGTGTGGTGACTGAAGAAGCATCAGACTTTGCCATCAAATCCATTTTGGGGCAACCCCAACAGCGCAGAATCCACTCATCTCCACTCTGCTGGATCCAGAGAGTGACGGCTGAGGATATCCACCTCCACATTGTCCACCCTGGCAGTGTGCTGAGCTGACAAAGGCTAGGAGGTTCTTCTCCATCCAGGCAAACAGAAGAGCCATCTCCAGAGCTACCCCAGCATTCCTTGTGCCGCCTTGCCAATTGACATAAGCCACTGCTATGGCCTTGTCCGAAAACACTCAAACTGTCTGACCCTTGACCAGGGGCCAGAAATGCAGAATAGCCAACCTGATGGCCTTTGCCTCAAGGCGATTGATGGACCATACCGCTTCCCCGTGGTTCCAATGGCCCTGGGCCATACAATCTTGGCAATGGACTCCCCAGCCCAAGAGACTGGCATCCATCATCAGTAGGATCCAGGAGAAATCGTCCAGTGGCATGCCCTTCCTCAGAATGCAGGGCTGCTGCCACCACCACCATCGACTGATGTCTTCACCATCATTGGGAGTGGGAATCTGCACTTGAATATCTGAGAACTCGGGGACCACTGAGTCATCAAGGACTGCTGGAGAGGCCACATGTGAGCACATGCCCTTGACACAATCTTTATGGTCGCCACCATCAATCCAAGGAGCTGAAGATAATCACAGACTCTAGGAGCCCACTGTGCATAGAACAGCACCAGGCAATCCAGCGGTCCTTTGATCTTCTCCTCTGGCACGAAAACTCTGCCCACTTGAGTGCTGAAATGTGCTCCCAGGAACTCCAGGGACTGGGAGGGTAACAGCTGGCTCTTTCCCTGATAATCCAGCTGAGACTTTCGAAAATAAACACCACTCAGGATGCCACCCGAGATGCCTCTGAAAGGGAATGAGCCCGGATGAACCAGTCACCCAGATATGGATGGACACAGATCCCTTGGTGCCGCAGCCACCACCACCATCACCTTGACCTTGGAGAACATCCTTGGGGCAGTGGATATCCTAAAAGTGAGTGTGGCAAACTGATGGAGCCAAGCACAGCAAAATGCAGATAATTTTGCTGATCCATCCTGTGGTCTTTTCTGCAGGTTGGTCTGGAGAATGGCCTTTTTTCTCTTAACTCCCTAAAGGTTCAGATGGCAACTTTGGCCTGTTTCAGAGGGTCAATGGCTGGTAAGTCTCCAGCCATACACCTGGATGTTTTGCTCCTTCTTAAAGGGGGTTTGGTGTTTCTGTTCTTCCTTATGGTCTGTGGTTCCTTCTTGGGATCTGTGTCTGGTGCTTGGGGCCCTTGAATTTGGAGCCCTTTGAGCTGTTGAAGTGATCTACTCTGCAGGACTTGATACTCAAGACTAGTCTTCTTGGTTGTGATTGTTCCGCAGGGAGGTTTTCCAAGCTGCAGGCTTTGTCTTGCCAAGATCCTTATTTATTTTATTTAGTTAAGAGGTTCTATGTACCACTTTATCATTTCATTCAAAGTGGTTTACATTGAAACTTAAACTTGGTAATGTACATTAAACAAGGACATTGATAACTTGGATTTTTCTGAGGCAATGGAGGGTTAAGTGACTTGCCCAAGGCCACAAGGAGTGCTAGTGGGAATCAAACCCTGGTCTCTGGGTTCCCAAGCCAGTGTTCTTAACCATTAGGCTACTCCTCCACTCCAATCCTTATATATCTTTTTCTGAGGAGACCGTTTCCATTCGGCCTGTGCTTTCCCTCTTCCTTGAAGTGGTTTCTACCTTCATGTGAACCAGGCGGTTTGCCTGCCGTCCTTCTCTAAGGAGCAGTGTTAGAGGAATAGTAAGGATCTTCACCTTGTGGATGTCAGGAGTGTGCTTCTCTGGTTCTTGGAGGCTACAAATTCTTTTCCTAAGTCAGATCATCTTTTTGTGCTGTTTGCTGGCCCATGCACGGCGACTCACTGGGGCGCTGGTGACAAACTGGGGCGCTGGGTTAAGGAGGCCACTGCCTTGGCAGATCTGTTCCAGAGGGTTTGCATGCCATTTTAACTGAGCACGTCCTCATGGGCAGAGTGGAGCTTGTAGCCCCTGCAGACATTTGTCAGGTAGCAATGTGGGCATCACCTCTACTTTTGTCAAGCATTTCCACTTGGATATCCATGCTCGGTTGGACATGTCCTTTGGCTCTAAGGTTTTACGAGATGCTGTATCTTCTTCTCACCCAGTGAAAGCATTGCTTTGGTACATCCCACTTGTCTGGACTAGTCTAGCAGGACAATATGAAAGGTGACATTTTACTTACCAGATGTCCTTTCCTTGAGTCCGCCCCTGGAACTGTGTTGGTCCTGTTCTTCTGCAGCAGTATGCTTGGGTCCGCTATGATTCCTATGTTTGGCTGTGCAGGTTCAGCTTCTATGAATAGCCTTCTTTTTATCCTTTCTTGTACATAGTTCTCTACTGTTTGATTGCTCATTGTTGTCCACTGTGAGGTTTTGTGAGGCTTGCCATGTTCTCCCATATGCTTCAAGACGGATACTGAAGAGACCTCTGGTGGCTGAGGTGTATAGGGGCTTGGGAGTGATGTCATTGAAACCTGGGCTTTTCATTGGATTTTGGTCTTCACCAATCTGCTGGTAGTGGAACACAACCCACTTGTCTGGACTAGTCTAACAGGATTCAAGGAAAGGACATTATCTAGTAAATAAAATGTCATCTTCTCACTTATCACTCTGTATAAGCTTTGGGTGATGTGGAATAACCAAACATCTTTTGGGCTTGGCTAATACATGACTGGATTGGAAAAATACCTTGTTACAGAAACATTAGACACCTATTTTGTTGAGAAGGTAGAGACTTACAGAGAATGAAAATAAATGGTTAAATTATCTAATGAGCTAAAGAGGGGGCCATTAGGAGAGGTTTGATCTTCTGTAGTACTAATTAATTTCTTATTTGGGCAGTCCATGATATACATAGTTTTCTTCAGCACTATACAGTAATTCAAATGCATTGCTTTTCTTCCTGCATTTTTCACTCTCCAACTTTCACATCCATATGACATTACTGGAAATACAATGGCTTGGACAAGTCGAAACTTTGTACACAGAGATGCATCTCTGCACTTGAAAATCTCATCCAGATCCTTCAAAGCCATGCTGCCAAGAGCAACGTGTCACCAGATTTTTTGACTGCTTTTCATTTCTTTATTGATCATCCAAGCTGGTAAAAGTTATCTATTATTTCTATTTCTTTTTCATCAACAATGAAATTATTGAGTTTGCTGGTTGTCAGGATCTTTGTCTTCTTCATGTTAAAGTGCAGACCCATTTTAAGACTAGTGTCCCCTCATCTTGATAAGCAGATGTTTCAGATCATCTTCACTTTCAGCCAGTAACCTTGTATAGTCAGTATAGCAAAGGTTTTTGATGAGTCTTCTACCAATCTTCACACTTTGATTGTCTTCATATAGCCCTGCTTCTCTGATGATTATTCTGCAAATAAATTGAACAGGTATGGGGAAAGTGTGCAGTCTCGTCATACACCTTTCCTGATTTTAAACCATTCTCTACCATGGACTGCTTGAAGAAGAAATCAATCGGTTCCAGAGGAGATAAAACCTAAGCTTTCTTTAGAAGCTCAAATAAGAAGACTTCAACTTTCATACTTTGGACACATCATGCGAAGAGAAAGGCATCACTTTGGCAAGGCTGAAGGTCAACTCAAAAGAGGAAAGCCAGCAATGTGATGGATCGATACAATGACAGCAGCTATGGATTTTATTTATTTATTTGGCAGCTCTTTTATACCGCTGTATTTACAAGTCACAGTGGTGTACATGGAACAGGTCTAAGCAACATAACTTTATATGGAACGCACCCAGTCAACAATTAGTTGCCTGACTGAAGAGTAAGCACAGTTTAGGACAATTACAGGCATCAGGGTGAGCGTGATCTCCCAGAAGGACATGCTTTGGCCACCCTGTCTGTGTAGGTGGTGGCCGGACACTACAGTGTCCCTGCCAGTGCCCTATGCCCGGTGCAGATGCATCCTGCCCAGGCCACCCTGTCCTGGCTATACCCATGGTACCGTGCACCTCATTATGCACATTGGCAGTGTGGGCTGTGGAAGGGGCTTGCTGCCAACACCCACGGTATAGACAAGCACACACTTACACAACTATGCCATCATGGTGCTACTATTGAGAAGGTAATCAGCCTTGCCAACCAAGACCGCTCCTGAGCACGGCAAGGCATGGATATGGTAGGCAGTACAGCTGGTGGCCACTCCCCAGGGTGGTAAACAGCGTCAGAGGCCAGGCCTGGAGCACGCACCGCAAACACCTAACAGATTGTTCGGATGGGGTCAACTAGCAGTATGTGTGGAACTAGCAAACATCTCAGAGCTGTGTATCATATACCTCAGGTGTAGGGTGACATTGGTAGGACATGCAGGGTTCAATGGTTTGCCTCTCCAGGAGACATTGGTCAATGAGGCCTGTGGGTGTGGGTGGGTGTGTCTGCCCCTGATGGCTGCTGCTTTACGGCACAGATTCCCAACTCCAGTCCAGGTTTGCATCACACTGTTCTGGTTTTCCTGCTGTCCCTCATGGATATGCATGAGCTACATCTACATACCATGGGTGTGGTGCATAGATATACAGCACAGGCATTTGTATGAGTGCCATCATGGGACCTGACTGGTGTGTGCCCACCAGGACTGCATTGTGTGATTCTGCTCTGGGTACTGGCCCTGTTCATGGTGTGCTCAGTGGGGTAAGATAGACGTATTGCCATTGCATATGTCCTCCCCAGGAAAGGTGTGCCCTTACTATCACTGTTTAATTGGGTGAAAAGATTAGTGGTTGCCCCAGTTGGGCTTTGAACCTGTGACCCTCTGCTCTTGTATACAGTGTCTGTGTGCACTGCACCACCGTGTATCCACAGATTGGGTGATTTCCCTGGAATGTCCATGACTGTGGATCCGGTAGGGCCTGTGTTGCAGTGGACTGTGCCAGCCTGCACATGACTGGGCCTCTGTCTTCTGTGGCTAGCAGCCACTGCCCCCTGCACCACATGTCCTCGTCCGCCAACATGCTGGCATGAGCTTCTCTCAGAAAAAGCAGATGACCTGATTGCAATGTGGCAGTACGGGACTGCATTGGGTGACTTGGCTGTAGGTAATGCCCATTGTTGTGGTGTGTGTGCGCGTTGTTGGGTAAAATATGGGTGCTCTCCCCATGCTTATGTTCCCTGCAATACAGGGGTGTCTGCGCTATCTGTGTTCAGTGGTGAGTAAAATATAGGGATTGGGCTGGCACGTACCCCAGCTGGGCTTTGAACCTCTGACCCTCTGGTTCTAGAGGTACTGACTCTGTCCGCTGCACCACACTATGGCCACAGAAACAGTGCAGCCCCTGGAGGTAGTAAGCTTAGCAGAATGGAGTCACAAACCCTGCTCTATGCAATTTTACTGTGGGCATATGCACCCTGTCTGGTGACAGACGTGCACATAAACC
This sequence comes from Ichthyophis bannanicus, assembly GCA_033557465.1. NCBI lineage: Eukaryota > Metazoa > Chordata > Amphibia > Gymnophiona > Ichthyophiidae > Ichthyophis > Ichthyophis bannanicus. The sequence goes on from CM066036.1 coordinate 806,282,548, forward strand.
CCGGAAATGGCTACGGGAAATGGGGGACAAGATATCACCGCGCTGGGCAACAGTGATATTAATGGGCAACCATACCAAACACTCCCAGGAAAGCTCCAAACAAAGGAAATGTTTTTTGGAAGAGACTCGGCTCCGTAAACCCTTCAAAAGTTCATTTCTTTTTTCTGGAGCTTGCTGGGTGTGTTTTCTGTATTTGCCCATCACTATAACTGTTCCCCAGCTGAATTACTGTTTTTAATAGTTCTGTTGTGGTCATTTTCTATTTGTATTTGCACTTTTGTGCTGTGCACATGTATCACACTGCTCACGTTTTGCTGGTTTCCCCGGTTTTCCTGTACATTGCTGACGGAAATGGTTTCTCTTCCCTTTAAATGCTTTCTACCGCGAGTGTTTCACTCGCGGTAGTTTTTACATGCAAATTCGGGCCCGATACTGTGCGGGGAGCCTCTCCCCTCCACTCTCCACCCATTGACCCCGTCCCTCCGCCCCTCCGGAGCCTTCCTCCGCCCTCCTTTCGCCGTTCCACGCCTCTATCAGAAATTTGCGGGCCGCACTGTACGGGGCCCGTTAGTGAGCCGCGTACCTGTGCGGGGGTGACACGCACATGTGCGGGGCGTTTAAACGCGTTTCTGCGTGTTTCAGTGCTGCGTTGCCGTGCGCTATTTTGCGGGGTGCTATTTTGCGGACTTTAGTAAACATGCCCCCTACTGTATCTAAGGGCTGCCATGTGTCAACATGGACTTGATGGCACTTAACAACAACAACATTAGGAGAGGAGCGACTTGAGGTATTCACATCTTTAGGAAAGAGCTGCCTGAAGCAGCTGCTTGGAATTTTACAAACTGGCAATTGTATGTTAGATCCACTACTATCTGATTTAGTGAAGGGAGGTTCCGAAGAGATTTTATGTTGGCTGAGAGAACTTATATCCCTGCAGCAAGGCTGCCTCCACGCTTGTTTAAGGGAATCTATAACCCCAGTCCTGAAGGGGACTTATTAGCTCTGTTTGTGAGAATTTCTGCCCTATGTCTAATCTCCTCTTCCTAACTTAAAATATTGAAGAGGGAAATTGATTTTATTCAGAGCATGAAATAATTTGATTTTGATTGGTCAGGTGGGTTTTAGAGAGGACTTGGGAATTTAAACATCCCTGGTCATAGTGATGACAAAGTGTGCTTGCACATGGATAAAAATGAAGCAGTTTTATTAATTATGCATGACCACTCAAATGCGTTTGACCCTTTTGACCACAGTATTTTGCTGGGAAAATGTGGCAGGATGGTACAGAGTTATCCTGGATTGACTTGTTTCCCAGAGTGAGACAAGTTAGTGTGAGAACTAATAGTGATGTCATCAGCAAGATAATTGTACTGTAGGATCCTCCTACTCCCCTGGCCGTCCTTACCTTTTGACATGGTATAACAACTACTGGGCTCAATTATTGTCCTCTGGGTTTTCATGCTGATAATATACAATTGATGTTCCATTGGGATGGCACTCAGAACTGGATTCTGAGCAGCATAGATGATGGCATGACCTAAAACCAGCTGCCTATCAATGTTCAGAAAGCCAAATCCTTCTGTTTTGATAGGTGAATTGGCAGATGTTGAACTTTAAAACCACTACTGAGAGCTAACTATTTTCTAGTCAAAACAGTTTGCAATCTGGGGATAAAACTAGATGAGGGCAGATACTAGGGCCCCAAATTCTTGTGTTCTCCTGGAATGCATATTAAACTGTGATTGGCTAAGCAGTTTTTTTAGACCAGTCTGCACTCCATGCAGTTATGCAGGCTCTAGTAATAAGCATTTTAGATTAGTATAATACTCTTTACATTGGCCTCCCCCAAAATACTCTGAGGAGCTTTAGAAGGAATGCAAGAGGGCCATGGCTTTGAGAGTGGTTGCTTCAGTACTATGGAATAAGATATGTTGAGAGACAAGTGGCATTCAGAAAAAAGTTGAAGGCTTTTCTTTTCCCTGATGTTTAAGAGGTGAGGTGATTTTCTTGAATGGTGTAGGTCAATTGATGTGCATTTTATTGTATTATTTTTGCTATGCTATTATGCTAACTTGTTCACCACTTTGAACAATTATGTTTGTATGAAGATAGTATGTTGTTTTTCATAAACAGAATCAATAAATGAAGCGGTTTATTTTAGAAGCCTGAATTGTGATTTCCACAAATCAGGGCTTTACATGTGGCAATATTTTTTTTTTTAAGTGCTGTTAAGTCAGTGCTGACTCCTGGTGACTCAGCAGCCCCTGGGTTTTCTTGTCAAGGTATGACTGGAAGTAGATTGCCAGGCCTTTGCTTCTGAGGCAATGGAGGGTAAAGTGACTTGCCCAAGGTCACAAGGAGTCCCATTGGGAACTGAACCCAGCTTGCCTAAGTGCTAAGCTGTTGCTCCAACCACTAAGCTCCTCCTCCACTCCAATCATAGCCACCTGTAAATGGCCATTGTAGAAAGGGTCTGATCTACAAGTGAATGTTCTTAGTGCATCAGAGATAAGCAGGGGTGTTGTCTTGGTGTGACCCAGACAGGACAAAAATCTATCCATGTATCCCCCATTTCATAAGGGGAATGTATGTGTAAGTCCAAAATGTCCAACATCTGGATTTATATCTGTTCCATGTCCAGGGCTGATGCTACCATTAGACAGTCACCTATGGCGCCGGCCCTCCAAGGGTGCCCATTACCGCATCTGCTACCACTTCTCTCCAGACCTGTAGCAGCAGCAGTGGCTGCAAACAGCCCCATGTCGCTTACCTTAAAACTTTGGCGCATGGGACTGTTTGCTTCCACCCTCTCAGATCGCCTGATGCGAACTACTGTTTACAGACAGGAAGCCAGCATTGGGCATAGGAGGGGGCGGACACAAACAGCTCCGCGGTGCTGACGTTTTAAGGTAAGCGTCACGGGGCTGTTTGTGGCTATGCTGCAGGTCCCGGAGAGAGGCGGCTGCGACAGCAATGGATGCTGCAGGAGGGATGGGGACCAAGGGATGGGGTTTGCCTAGGGAGACTCATTTCCTTGCGCCAGCCCTGGCCATAACACAAATAGAGATTTTAAAAGTGCTCCTTTTAGCCCCTCTGAATTGAAATGGGATCATGATAGAATCCCCTGTAATTAAAAAGCATTTGCACGTCTAAGTTTGAAGAATAGCCCAGATACATGTGTTCGTTGTGAAATGCTGGCACTCACGCAAATAAGTTGCCAGGTTTCCCCGGTCAGTCTTTTCCACATGTATATTTTGGAAATGGCTCCTCTTGCTGCGCATGAATGTGTATTTTCGAAATGGCTCTATGGTTAACGGAACTGTTCTTAAAATACCATCAAAATGGAGTATGTCCTGATCTAAAATGTGCGTTCATATAAATAATTTTTTAGCTGCAAGGATGGAAAAACACTTGTGCATATGCTTCCTTATGCAGGTACCAGCAAATTTTAAAAATGAATGCATGTGCATACTTCAGCTTTGAAAATGATCCCCAGGAAATTTATGTGCAAAACCTTATAGCTGCTCTTTGGCATGCACAAATTTCCCAGGTTAATCTGCATGCAAACGTCTGTATTTGATAAGATATAGATGCAACCACTAACCACTTCCTCCAACCCCAGTCTCGGGAACACCTGCACCCAGCTCACTAGACACATGGAACTCTATGAAGAGTGCTGGGAGTCATTATAGAGCTTATTACTCCTCTCTTTCAAAACTTTCCCTTGTTGCTTACGGAGTCTGAACATTACCTAAATCTCAAAACAACATCCTTATTGCTTACATCCGTCTGATGTATGAAATATATCTTGAGGCATTTTTTCATTTCATTTTTCAAGGGCTCAGTTGTCAGTCGTAGCCCACTCTTCTGCTAGCCTCCAGGATGTTCCGTGTAATTCACTTAGGGGCCTTTTACTAAAGCCTGGTAGGGCTGGGCGTGTAACATGTGTCACAAGTGTACGTTACACGCAGAGCATCCACATTAGCTGCGAGGGGGCCTGATCAGCATGTTCCTGGCAGCTAACGTGCGACTGAGTACAGTAAAGTGCGGCATAATTAATGCGGGTGCACCAAAAATATTCGTAGAGGTATCATTAGGTGCTAATTGCCATGTTAAGGTTTCTCACTTGCTAATGTGCTTTCCATGCTCACACTCTGCCTCTAATCTCCCTCCTCCGCTCTCCACATTCGCACACAAGAACCAGTTAGCATGCATTTCGGTGGCCAGTAGCTAGCATCTCCATGCATTGGCATTCATCACAGTCAGTCACCGCATACTGTAGCGCATGTTACTTGGTTAGCGGCACTTAGTAAAAGGCCCCTTTATATTATATTATTAAATTAAAAGCACTGAAATACATTTATGTCTCCCCTGGATTCAGATGTCATATTTAATTTTGTAAAGCCTTCTTTTGGATAGTAGGGCGGCTAAACTCTCTTCTCTTTCTTATCTTCTTCTTTTCTGATCTGAATGGTCTTTTCTGTCATACATTGGAGTTCCTTTCCTATTGTTTTTATTGTAAACCGCCATGCTGTTCCAAAATGACAGTATATCAAATTTTAAATAAACTAAAACTATAGTATTGCTGCTGGTTTATCTGGTTGTTCACTGCGATATTTTTCTGTTGGTTTGTGCTACAAGACCAGGGCAATAGTGATGGCGTTTAAGGGCTTGCAAATCAGACCCTTGAGGGCCACAGATTGGCCTGGTATTCAACAATGAATATATTCTATTCGTTGACCGAGAAATCTGGCTAATTTGCATACTTCCGACATCCTGAAACAGGGTTAATACAAGATGAATTAGTCTCACTATCCCTTTTCTCCCCTCTCTCAAGGAAAGGAGGCAATAAAGAACCTGTAGTCATGTGGTTGGGGGTGGCACTTAGCCACCGTGGGACCAGAAGCGCCATGAAGATGGTGAATCCAACAATGAAGACGTTCCTGCCCGAGTCTATGTCCGTGTACTGGAAGTAGGAGATCCCCGCACCAATGCTGACAGCATGGGTCACACACAGGATGCTACCTGAGAGGGTGAAAGAAACATCAGAATCCCTTGCATGCTGTGCTTTTAAGCACCAGTAGCGGTAGAAGCAGAGGCTGCCGGTGCCTTTCTCATAATCACCTTTCAGGGATGTTCCCCCTTTGATTTGACCCACTGTGGGAAGAGTAATATTCTAAAGATTTCACCCAGGGAACTAAGTAGTTACCCAGATAAAAACTGGAGTTGAACGTCTTTGTACCAGGAGCCCCTATTTGACAGGACCAGAGGCTCTCTAGTGGTAATATGTAAGTATCTATGAAAATGACTCAAGCGCAAGTCCCAGGTGGTTGATGCCATTTGAATATGGTTAACATAGTACCTGGCATGTTGCATAGCTTGGCACTGGAGCTGAATGTGACCCTGTCTGTGAGATATGTGCAGACAATGCCCATCACCACAATGTGCTGCCAAAGTTTGGCAGATTCAGGAAGGTGAACTGTAACTACAGCTCAGTGTGAGTGTTAGTTTATTTAAATAGTGTGAAATTGGAACCCTTAGAAAGCCAGGAAATTCTCAATGCCCTTGGAATATTTATGGAATTCAATGTCATCTGTGAGCTGCAGCAGTCGGCCTCTGATTTCTCATTAACAGAGGACGTTTTCATTTATTTAAGCCTTGAATATACCCAAAGTGTTGCACCCTAGAAGCCCTGGAGTGCTTTTCTCCAGGAGGGCTATATGTAGTAGGCACCGGTGTCCTCTAGTGACCAAAAAGGAAGCAGCCTCTGTTTTGTTTTTTATTTGTAACATCTAATAAGAGGATGTAGTGTTTTTGATTTAAATGGCTGGCCAGCAGAAGCATTTCAAGGCACTACTATAGCAGATTTTGGGCATGCTGGGGACAGATATGGAGGGCATTAGTAGGAAAAAGGTTGAGAGATTAGAAAAAGACATGGAACAAGGGGAGAAGTTAATGCTGTTTTTATGTGTGAGTGTATATATATATATGTTCAAAAAGAGAAAACCAGAGGAAAATCTCCAGATACAAGATTGGTTGGGCATCTGCCTTCATTTACTGCATGGACAATTTTCAAAGCCATTTACCCGTGTGAATAGTTAGTAGGTATACTTTTAGCTACAGTAAAATAAGGCCAGTCCTGTAGGTATGTTTAAGTCAGGCAAGGCAAATGGTAAATTTTGCCTCCCCTCTCCCCCTGCCATTCTGCACAAGTAGCAGTTACAATTACACAAGCTGTTTAACAAGTAGGAAAAGCATGAGAAGCATGGTTCATGGAATTCTTCCTAACCCTCTGCCTCTGTATGTGTAAGTATTTTGTCTAGCCTGTAGAAAAACACAACACACAAACACCATCACACACACATGCAACAGAGCATATACAATACATACCTGGCATACACAACAGCGATACAACATATCACACCTCAGAACACAATGCACACACAACATCAACATAACAAAGCACACACAACGCAACACACACTTAGCAGAGCACACAGAATATACCTACAACACACTGAATACAACACTCACACAAACTAACACACACACACAACACCAACACAACACACTTCTTCAGCATTTCCTTGTCAATCTCATGAAAATGACTTTAGATGAGATTTCAGTGACACTTTTGTTTTTTCAATTCAACCTGAAAATAATTCTCTCTGTACGTATTTATTCCAAATATAAATTTACAGATTATAAATTCTACATATGATTATTTACCATGTACAGCCAGTGGGATGCTGGCAAGCAGCTCCGTCAGACAGGGGGACATTCCCAGTAATATACAGACCAGGGCAAACAGCTGCACAGAGTGACGTGAGCCATCCTAAACAAGAAGAAAGTCTTGACTCACATTGACACAGTATAATCACCATAGTCACTGTTATGACATTGAGCAAAATGATCATATGAGCATGCTTGTGGTGTAAGGTCACGATATCACCACTGCCACCCTTCTTAGAAGCTGTTCAATTTCCTGTTTAAACTGTAAAGCTTCTAATTATGGGACTAGATTTGCTGTGGGCTAACCACAATCTGAGCATAGTCCCTCAGGCTCTAGTTTTCCCATTTCACCTGCATCTCTCCACACTATTTCTTACATTTTTGCCAGTGCTCTTCTTTTCCAACCGATGTCTTAAGACCCCTCTATTTACATCACTGTATATGTATATGAGTCTTCATTCTCTGTGAATTAGTGCCTTAGACTAAGCAGTGAGCTCTGAAAACACTCTATGGCAGAGATGGGCAAACCTTTTGGCCTGAGGGCCACATTGGAGGGATGACGAGCTGGTGGAGATCTGGGGTATGGGATCTGAGCATAGATGCCCCCCCCCCCACCCGTATCCCCCAAACAAAAGCTACAGCAAAGGGCTGGCAGAGTTATTTTACCTTGGTCAGTCCAATTGCTCCCACGTTGGGAATACTGGAAGCTGCTCCAGACACGCTCCCCAGGATCCCAGACAGAATGTTGCTGACTGCTTCTATACAGATCCCACGATTACAGGCATGCCGGGGAATAGGAGGCAATTGTTGCACACGGCTGCACAAGACATAGCATCCCAAAGAGTTTATGCTGGAGGTGACAGCTTGCACCGTACCCATAGACAGAGCCCGAACACTGAGCAATGGCCATCCTCCTTCACCTACAGGAAACATTCAGCAAGAGAACTTCATACCTGCATATCCATGGCATAAGGGGTCAAAACAGCAGGAAACATCCTTTAAATCCAAGACTCTGCTATATACCACCAGTATAACTGCATCAACGGAGATCATGTGAGCTGAAAAGAAACTTTATGATTTCTTAGCCAGTGAGAGCTGTTCCTCTCCCACTTCAATTCTGACCTTCAACCTCTAAAATACATCTTTGTGCACACACAGAGGGCAGTGTAATAAAGTGTGGGAACCTCAGCTGGCAAAGTAAAGCATGCCATCTCCCATAACATGCAGGACTGTGTCCGGGTAGTGACGATGAGAGTTTTCCTCTCCCTTGAAACCACAGATACCTGGATAGGGGACTTTGATCCACGGAGTAGGACGTGTGGTGTTCTCTGCAGACAGATGCCTGATGGTGAGACCTTGCAGTTCTGTCTGTATGCCAAGATGTTTCAGGATGCCACAGACGATCCAGATGCAGGAAATAGGTAGCAACAGCTGTAGAAGCAGTATAGAAAACAAAGGATATCACCTGACAACTGATGCCAAGCAGCACTTCACCACCCACCGGTTCCAGAGATGACACCACCCACCCATTCCAGAGATGAACACATGTATTCAGAGAAACAATATTTTCAGCTTCCAGCTGTCACCCCTCTGATTAGCATGATCTCCAGGAACAAGCAGGAATGTAGTCTTCACATATGGGTATTGTCGGTACCGACAGAGCCTGCGCGGGAATGCTCCCCAGTATCCAATAGGAAAGCTTTTGGGAGCATCCCACAGCGCCTGTGTGCTGCCTTCCCGCCTTTCCCAACTGTCCTTCTCCAGTTCTTCATTTTCCGTGGAGCCGACAGGTCACACATCCTGTCACCGCAGAAAAAAATCCCTTCTATTCTTCTTTTTTGTGGTCACGTCTGCCTTCCCTCGACACTACACCGGTACCGCCGGTTCTTCTTTCTTTTCTTCTTTAAAAAAAAACAACTTCCTTTCTGGAGTCTTTCCAGTAATTTTCTCTTCAGGTGCCACGCGCCATTTTGGGCACTAGGCCCAACCTTTTCCTTCAAAATGGAAAAACCCGCTTTGGGTTTTAAAAAGTGTTCTGAGTGTGGCAGTACCATCTCTGTCACAGACACCCATGAGTGGTGCCTCAAATGTTTAGGTCCTGACCACTCTATTTCAGAGTGTGTTGCCTGTGGGATGATGTCGAAAAGGGGTGGCAGAACCAAGCTGCTAAACTTAGCACCCTTTTTCCCTCCGATGCAGCCTCCGTGGCATCGACGTCTTCCAGGGCTTCGTCTTTCTCCCATGGATCTCAGGTAACTAAACATAAATCTAGCCGGTCCTCAAAGTGTAGATCTCCTTCTAGACAGTGAGATGCCTCTGGTGTTGCCCTTGAGGGACTTTCACCAGCAAAATTGCCTGGTGGGAGGCTTCGGCTTCCAAAGCACTAACGGGGCTCCAGGATGTTCGAGGCTTCAACCTCGGCAGATCTACTGGTGCCATGCTCTGGGGTGCCGGCCGCTTCATCCGGTACCGATACCCAAGCATCAGTAGCGTCGATAGACCAGAGATTCTTGGCTATTGAACACAGTCTAGCTGCTCGTCTCACGGCCTCGATGCCCCTGAAACCGCTTCAGACAACTCAACCGGTACCGGCACCGACTCTGGTGCCGGCACCGACTGCATTGGCATCGGCAGGTATTCTACTGGGATCAAGTCATGCGTGTCTATCCGGCATCGACAAGTCGGTACCGGACCACTCCAATGCCGACTTTGATCGGTACCAGTACCGTGCCTTGCACGATCACCCGGATCGGAGATACTTTGAATCCTTGGATGAGTCTGAAGACTCTGAAAGCTCTGCCGATACCAGAGTACTTCTTCCTGAGGATTCCTCTTCTCCTCAGCATAGGATGTCTCCACCAGAGGATATGTCCTTTCAGGATTTTATCCGAGATGTGGCCCGACGTCTTTCCATCACAGTGGCTCCTGAAAAAGAGCCTAGGGAAAGGAATTAGAAATCCTGCAATACCCTAAAGCTCCCAAGGAGGCAGCTACCTTACCTATTCGAGATCTTGCATGATCTCATGTTAAGGATGTGGAAACACCTATAACCACATCTCCTCATTCTCGAAGACTCGACACCATGTATCGAGTTCCTCCTTGTCCTCGGTTTCAGAAGACTCAATTACCACACCATTCCATGGTGGTGGAATCAGCTATGAAAAGGATAAAGAGTGCAAAAAGGCATGCATCTAATCCTCCAGGACATGAGTGTAGTACTCTTGACGCCTTTGGACATCGAACCTTCCAGGCTTCCATGCTTTCTGCTAGGATCAGTTCCTATATCTTATATATGGGAATGTTCCTTAAGGAGGTCACAGGAGATTTAGAGCTTATGAGCCCTCTCCTTCCTGATGATAAGAGGCAAGATTACCTCGCCCTTGTCAAACATGCTCAGGATGTTTCCAAGTTTGTGAATCGTGCAGCCTTTGACTGCTTTGAGTGCATAAGCAGAACCTCTGCCATTGCCATAGGTGCACATAGGATTGCCTGGCTCCAGGCATCTGACTTGGAAATTTGGGTACAGGATAAACTAGGGAATGTTCCTTGCACAAGAGAGAATCTCTTTGGCAAGAATTGGCAGGAAAATGTTAATGAGATAGATGCTGACAATATCACTTTGGATAGATTGTCTAACTCTACAGCTGATCCTGTGAGGAAAAAATCCTCTAAGAAACCATTCTTCAGTAAGAAGAAGTAGTTTTATCCCTCCTATACCCAGCAGGGGCATAGTTTATGTCAGTCTGCCCAAAAGGGACAGCAACAACAACCTGGGCAAAGAAAGACAAAAGCAGCTAAGCCTCAACCGGCTCCGCAGACTCAGGCTCCACAGGGGCTTTGACTCCTATCTAGAGAACTTTGCCTTCCTGGCCCTGAATGGCCCAGAACCCTCCACCATCCCAGGAAGGTTATGTCATTTTGCCCCCAGATGGGGGTCAGATAACAGCAGAAAATTGGACTCTGTCTATTGTAAGAGAGGGCTACAAGCTTCATTTCCTCAGCATGCCCCCTCCTACAGTGGTAAGACAATTCAATTCTCAGACCTCTCTCAACGACCAGTTAAGTCAAGAGGTCACTGTGCTCCTTGCTCAAGGGGCAATAGAAGAGGTACCCATTCTCCAATGAGGTACAGGGTTTTACTCACCCTATTTCCTTATTCCAAAGAAAACAGGAGGACACAGACCCATTTTAGACCTCAAAGAATTGAACAAATTCCTGTTCAAAGAGAAGTTCAAAATGATTTCTCTAGGAACTCTGCTGCCATACCTTCAGAGTCAGGATTGGCTTTGTTCTCTAGATCTCAAGGATGCGTACACTCATGTTCTCATCCATCCAACTCACCGAAAGTTCCTTAGCTTTCTGTTTCAAGGGAAGCACTACCAATACAGGGTTCTTCCCTTTGGCCTGGCCTCTGCTCCAAGGGTGTTCACAAAATGCATGGCTGTGGTGGCAGCATTTCTCCGCACCCTGGGAATATTCATCTTCCCTTACTTAGACGACTGGCTCATTTGAGCCCCTTCAGAGCCAGAGGCCAGGGTTGCTCTCTCTCGCACAATGCGCATCCTTCAGTATTTGGGACTTGTCATAAACTTCCCAAAATCCAATCTTGCTCCCACTCAGTCCCTAGAGTTTATAGGAGCTCTGCTGGATACCAGACAGACAAGGGCCTACCTTCCACAGCCCCGCTGCCTTCGCATTGTGCAGTTAGCTTCCCAAGCAGTGCTAAAACCTCACCTCATTGCTCGTGAAATGTTACAGTTGCTAGGCCACAGGGCATCCACCGTGCATGTGGTTCCTTATGCTCGTTTTCATATGAGGGCAGCCCAGTGGACTTTATCCACTCACTGGACTCAGGCGTCAGGTTGCCTGTCAGACAAAATAGCAAACTCATATCGCCTTATTTTGTCCCTCCAATGGTGGCAGTCACCCCAAAACCTTTTGGTGGGGTCTCCTTTTCAGCAACCCCCACCCCAAGCCACTCTAACAACAGATGCTTCACAGGTAGGCTGGGGAGCCCACCTGCAAGGCCTCTCGACCCAGGGTACCTGGACTCCACAGGAGGCCTATCTACACATCAATCTCCTGGAACTCAGAGCAATCTTCCTTGCTCTTCGAGTATTCCACACCCAGCTCAGCTAAAAGACAGTCCTAGTTCAAACGGACAATCAAGTAGCCATGCTCTATGTGAACAAGCAGGGTGGAACAGGCTCTCTGTCGCTCTGCAACGAACCTTTGTGACTATGGGCCCTCACCAGAGAGCATCAGATTCATCTCATTGCGGTATATCTTCAAGGCATTCAAAACTCTTGGGCAGACAGACTCAGTCGAGTTCTGCTTCCACACAAATGGTCTTCTCTGTGCAGACCAGGTGGCCAAAAGTTTTCAAATTTGGGGAACTCTGGACATAGACCTCTTTGCAAGTCCGCTGAATGCCAAACTTCCCCAGTTCTGTTCCACAATTCCGGCTCAGGGTTGTCAGGCCAGGGATGCTTTCCTCCTCCATTGGGGTCAGGACTTCCGGTATGCCTTTCCACCCATTCCCCTAATTCCCAAAACCCTGTTCAAGCTTCAGAGAGACAGAGGTCATATGATTCTCATAGCTCCACATTGGCCACGGCAAATGTGGTACCCTCTGCTACCACATCTCTCTCAAGCTCTGCCTCTGGAGTTAGGATCTGCTCCAAATCTCCTTTCTCAAGAGGAGGGGATGCTGTGGCATCCCAATCCCCAGTCTCTGCATCTCAGGGTCTGGTTGCTTAAAGCCTAGAACTTCACGGTTTTAATCTTTCCCAGCAGGTAAAGGATATCCTTTATGCTTCCAGGAAGCCTTCCACAAGATGCTGTTATGCATTTAAGTGGAAAAGGTTTACCATATGGTGCTCGCAGAAGGGTCTTAACCACTGTTCCCTCTAAGCTGTGCTCGTGCACGCGCGCACACACCTCGCCAAGTGAGCGCACATACTTTACAACAGAGCGCACAAAAATTACGGTTCTGATTCTGATAGAAAACAACACAGACGTCTTAAAATTTAAAAGTTGTGATTGTATTTACTAGAAATTTTCCACTTCATTTAGTAATCGCCTATTTTCATTTAATTTGATTAAAATCAATGTGGTGTACATACTGTATTCTGACGTGTAGTCAAATTTTAAAGTATGTAACTCTGAGTGCCGTTATGTGGCACACAAAAATTTAACCATCCTTCAAAAGCTGCACTGCTGATATTTTATGCGCACACAGCCTACAGAAAATTAGAGGGAACATTGGTCTTAACCTTCTTGTGATACCTCTGGAATCATTACTGGAGTATCTCCTTCATTTATCAAATGCAGGGCTTAAGACCAATTCAGTGAGAGTTCATTTGAGTGCTATTGCAGCTTCTTTCAAGCCTCTAAATGGACAAACTATTTCCTCTCATCCTCTCATAGCGAGATTTATGAGAGGCCTTCTTTTAACTAAGCCTCCCATTAAGCCACCACTGGTGGCATGGGACTTAAATCTGGTTCTTGGGCAGCTTATGAAACCGCCCTTTGAACCATTAGCAACTACCTCTTTGAAATTCCTTTCCTGGAAGGTCATCTTTCTTATTGCAATCGCATCAGCATGTCGCATCAGTGAATTGCAAGCGTTGGTGGCTGATCCTCCTTATACAAGGTTCCATCATGATAAGGTAGTCCTTAGGACTCATCCACACTTTATGCCAAAGGTGGTGTCACCTTTTCATTTAACAAATCACTCTATCGGTCTATTTTTCACAGAGTATATATAAAAATAAATATCAAAAAGACTCTGTATTACAACTGGAAAGTAATATGTTCTAAATAAAGACTGCAAATACTTATGAATGTGAGACTTATAAAATGAAATTTTTATCGGCAGCTATGTGGTCTCAGTATCTCAGGGCTGAAGTCAGAAGCTCTGACTCATTACCCTCACTTTCACATCAACGACCACCAAATTATAGCCACCTTATTTTTAAATATTTTCAAAATAATGTGTTGAGAATATCTCATTCAATAGCAGACAATAACAAAAATTGCTTAGCTTTGTTTGATGTTGAGTTGTATAGTTCTTTCCCAGCAAAAATTGCTTAATTTTATTTAATATTGAATAGTAAATTCTTTCCCAACGCTATCGGGCGCTAAGCGTTTCTCCAATCAAGGGTTCTTCAGGGGAAATTGCTAAGCTCTGAAAATAAAGAACAGCGCTTATGAACTTTACTTTCTTCATTAATGCTCTCAAAACTTTACATTCTCATATAAGGAAGTTTCTTACTCACTTTTCGATGTTATGCGCTGGCGTTCTATCCGCATGAACATGCTGAACTGCTAAGCGGTTGTAAAAAAAACGCCGCGCATGCACCTCTTAAATCATTGACAAAGGTTCTAATACAGATCCTCGCGTGGACACTATTACAATGTATTTGGACTCATATTTGAGACCGTTGATGACCTCAATCTCATCTTATATAAAGGATTCTACTCATTTTCTTACCATTTAGCATGAATCAGAACATTTGGCGATGATGGCTGGAGTAGTTTTAGCAACTTTCGATATAACGTCTCTATACACCGTGATCCCTCAAATGCAAGCGCATTCGGTAGTGATGGAAGCACTTAGAGCTCGGGGGGATCTGTCGGCCCCCTCATTGGCTTTTCTATCTACAATAGCGGAAATAACGTTGTTTAATAATTTTTTCAGTTTTGAGAAACAACTATATCATCAAATTTCTGGAGTGGCCATGGGGGCCACTTGTGCCCCTTCGGTGGCCAATCTATATATGCAGCGTTTTGAGCGTCAATGGATTCAAAACTGTCCTTATCAAGAGTCACTGAAAATATGGAAGCGCTATATAGATGATATTTTTGTCATTTGGCAGGGCGATAGATCCTCCCTACACAGATTTCTGGATTGGTTAAATGCATGTGAACATAATCTCAATTTCACTATGACTTGTCATGAGACTCAGATCTCGTTTCTGGACGTGTTAGTGACAAAGACACAGACAGGCTGGCAAACCTCTATTTATCGGAAGGCTACAGATAAAACACCCTTTTACATTATTCAAGTGCCCACCCGAGACAACTACGTAACAGTCTGCCTTTTTCTCAGTTTATTCGCTACCGACGAAATTGTAGCACTGTAAGAGAATTTCAACAACAAATAGTTCAATTACGCCAGAATTTCTCTCAACGGGGCTATCCGAGAAAAATAGTTAGAGAGGCATACACTAGAGCACGTTTTATTAATCGTGATCTACTTTTACACCCCCCACATCAAGAGCTGCCTGGGATGGATAATGTTAATTTGATAACAACATATTCTCCTTTAAGTAAGCAGTTACAGTCTAGTTTGAACAGACATAAGAATATTTTGACCACTATACCAGGCTTACAAAATTACCATACACGTTGTGTATGGCAACGTCAAAAGAATTTCAAGGATATCCTCAGTCCAACAGTCTTGAGACCATCTAGAATATCAAGTTTTGAAGTTTATGGCCACAAGTCTTGTGGCGATTGCTCAATTTGCTCTGTTACTCAAGAATGTGATAGTTTTTATCATAATGGGCAAGTTTACAAGTTACGAACCAACACTTCCTGTGCATCTACACATGTAGTTTACTGTATAAAATGTCCCTGTACTTTGCTGTACATCGGCAAAACTAATCGTGCGTTTCGAACTCGCATGAGTGAACATCGAAGCAAATTGAAGTGCAAACGCTTAGAGGCTCCCATAGCATCATGTTTTTGAAGATTTACGATGCTTTTGTGTGACGCAAGTGCAACAACTACAACAGGGCCGCACTAGAGATGAAACATTATTATACGTAGAACAACGTTGGATACATCTATTACAGACTGTTACGCCATTGGGTTTAAATGCCCGTATAGAGTGGGAATCTTGTATATGATGTCGTCACTGTGATGCTTCATTCACGATTGGTTTCCCTGATTTAAGAGGCGCATGCACGGCATTTTTTTACAACCGCTTAGCAGTTCAGCATGTTCATGCGGATAGAACGCCAGCGCATAACATCGAAAAGTGAGTAAGAAACTTCCTTATATGAGAATGTAAAGTTTTGAGAGCATTAATGAAGAAAGTAAAGTTCATAAGCGCTGTTCTTTATTTTCAGAGCTTAGCAATTTCCCCTGAAGAACCTTTGATTGGAGAAACGCTTAGCGCCCGATAGCGTTGGGAAAGAATTTACTATTCAATATTAAATAAAATTAAGCAATTTTTGCTGGGAAAGAACTATACAACTCAACATCAAACAAAGCTAAGCAATTTTTGTTATTGTCTGCTATTGAATGAGATATTCTCAACACATTATTTTGAAAATATTTAAAAATAAGGTGGCTATAATTTGGTGGTCGTTGATGTGAAAGTGAGGGTAATGAGTCAGAGCTTCTGACTTCAGCCCTGAGATACTGAGACCACATAGCTGCCGATAAAAATTTCATTTTATAAGTCTCACATTCATAAGTATTTGCAGTCTTTATTTAGAACATATTACTTTCCAGTTGTAATACAGGACCTTTTCATTTAAACCAAGCGGTTTACCTTCCTGTATTCTTCCCAAGGCCTCATGCCTCAAATGCAGAAAGGAATCTTCATACTTTGGACTGTAAAAGGGCTTTGGCCTTTTACTTGCAAAGGACACAGCAACATAGAAAGTCCTCTCAACTCTTTGTTGCTTTTGATCCTAGTCATTTGGGACTTCCAGTCTCCAAAAGAACACTGTCCAGCTGGATTGCACAGTGTATATCTTTTGCCTATCAAAGTAAAAACCTTCCTCTTGAAGGCCATGTCACAGCTCACAATGTGAGAGCCATGGCAGCCTCTATGGCTCATCTTCACTCTGTGTCTATCAATGACATCTGTCGAGCAGCTACTTGGGCTTCAGTGCATACCTTCACAGCCCATTACTGCTTAGACAAGGACTCCCGCTGGGATACCTTGTTTGGTCAGGCTGTTCTTCAACACCTGTTCCATACTTAATCAACTCCTACCCACCATCCCTGGTAGGATGCCAGAGATCCATGGGGGGAAGTGGAGCCCTTTCACAAGGGCACACAACTTCTGGGGCCTTCTCCCTGGCATCTGCAGCTAGGGAGTCCCCATATGTGAAGACTACATTCCTGCTTGTTCCTGCAGATAGCATAGTTACTCACCTGTAACAGGTGATCTTCGGGAAAAGCAGGAATTTAGTCTTCACAACCCACCCACCTCCCCTAGGAGTTGTATCTCTCTGTCTCTCTCTCTTTCTCTCTTTCCCTCACTCTTTGTCTCAGCTTTAAACTCAACTGGAGAGGGACAGTTGGGAAAGGCGGGAAGGCAGCACCCAGGCGCTGTAGGATGCTCCCAAAAACGTTCCTATTGGGGAGCGTTCCCGCACAGGCTCCGTCGGTACTGACGATACCCATATGTGAAGACTAAATTTCTGCTGTTCCCAGAGATCATCTGTTACAGGTGAGTAACTGCTTTATCTGAGGCAAAAGAATCTTCAGTGACTCAGAAATAGTAAAAAGGGATTGAAAGAAATGAGGGAGGGGTTCCACAGCACATGATCTAGAAATTAGGAAACTTGAAACTCTGAAAAGAAAAAAGCATTTCTAGAGCAGTGTAAAGGGAACTTGAGGAAAGGAATGTCAGCTTCTAAAGCTGTTCAAGAAATGTAAGATGCAGTATAGGGAGATGCACAGGCAAAAGCCTTTTGGTTCATTTTCTGATTTTTGCCCGATTTTCAGGCATTTTTTGGCTTGTTTCAAACATTTGTTTTAAGAATAAGTACATGTTAATGCACATTAGATCTTAACATGTGCGGCTCGATTGTACATGTTAGGTTGTAGGTTAATGCGCATTCAATTGATTTTGCATACACAACATTTTTTAAAGCAAGCCAAGGAATCAAATGCTTGCTAGCAAAAGCAGAGCATAACTCATGGAATTCTTTTCAGTCCCTCTCCATGTGTGTGCAAGCATTTATTTATTGAAATTGTTCCCACCTTTCTAAAGCAATTCTTCCAAAGTGGTGTACGACAGGTGTAACTAGGCATAGGTAGCTTACATAGTAATGACAAAATGTTAGCATAATATACAATTAGAACAGTGAGGAAAACTTGGAAATAGGAACATTAAATGATAGCAATAGCATTGTGTGGCAGTACTGTATCATATGCATTAAATACAGTAGAACATTCGTGTAAGAGAAAACAGGCAATGTCCGCACAATATAAATGAAACATCTGAATCGGTAGCAGAGGGGACATGTGCAGTTAGGACACAGACAAGATGGGTAAGGCAGAGGCATTGAGATACAGTTGTGGTCAACATTATTGGCACCCTTACATTTTAGGTATGTTAGTAATAGTGCGGTATATAAGAGATGTTAAATAAAAATGTTGTGTACAATACCTTGAGAAATAATTGGAAATATTCCAACTGTATGTCATCATAATATTTTAATAGTTTGTTCAAAGGTATATAACAAAAAAAAAGATGTCTGTGCAACTTAGACATAGTAATTTCTTGGAAAAACAAAACCAAAATATGACCTGGACAAGATTAATGGCACTCTTCGCTAATATTTGGTTGCACAACCCTGGTCAGTGATGACAGCCTCCAAATATTTCATGTGGCCATCTATAGTTGTCATACATCTATCTGCCGGCAGTTTTTCCCACTCTTCAACTGCGAATTCTTCCAGCTCATGAACGTTTCCAGGACTCCTTTTACCAATGGCAGATTTCAGCTCTTTCCAAAGATTCTCGATTGGATTGAGATCAAGACTCATTGCTGGCCAGTTCGAAACAGTCCATTTCTCCAACCTTATCTTGCTGGGCGACTTTAACGTCCATCTTGATAATCCCATTAGATCAAAGGATCAGGCCTTCGTTAGCCTTCTGAAGGATGCTTCCTTACATCAGCACGTGGTTGGTCCTACCCATGTGGCTGGTCACACCCTAGATTTAATCCTGTCTCCATTGTCACTACAGCCCACAATCTCACTCCCTTTCACCTTAAGTGTCCCTTGGTCGGATCATTTCTGCGTTTTTTCTTCACTTTCCTTCCCCCAGTCAGGGCTCGGCCCCCCAGCCCCTCCCATTCCTCTCCTCCGTCGTAACTTATCTCAGGAAACACTTCAGGCGTTCCCTCCAGCCTCTGCGATTTTCCCCACTGACTTTGCCGACCGCCCCATTGATGACCAGGCTACTCTTTGGGACTCCATCTTATCTACCTCCCTCGACAGCCTGGCACCCCTCCATCCTGTTTCCCAGTCCGCTAGGGTACCTCACTCGCCCTGGTATCATCCTACTCTCCGCACTCTTCACTCTCAGATGCGTCAAGCCCAACGCCATTGGGCCCATCATCCCTCACCAGAGCTCCGTCTTCGTTTCCAACTTCTGTCTTCTGAATATCGTTCGGCCACACAATCTGCTAGACTCACCTTCTATTCTGCTCAAATCTCAGCGGCAGCTAGCTCTTCTCGGCAGCTTTTTAATGTCCTGCAGAAGCTGTCGTCCACCAAAGCTAAGAACTCACCGGCCACTTCTACTCCGGATCCTCAGTCCCTCGCCACCTTTTTCTCCAATAAGGTATTGACCTTATGCTCCTCTTTCTCCTCTCCACCCCCCCTCTCTCCCCGTCCCCTCTTCCCTATAGTTCGACCCCTCTCCCCCTGATCCCTTCCTCTGTCTGCTCTTCACCCACCTCTGTCACTAGTAATCCTGTTTGCATGCATACTTGGTCATCTTTCCGCCCTGTCCTCTCAGCGGAAGTGTTGATGTTTTTGTCTAAATCTAGGAAAACCACTTGTGTCCTCGACCCCATCCCCTCCCGGTGGCTCTCCGAACCTTCCTTACAATTGGTCCCAATCATCACCACTGTCATTAATTCCAGCTTTTCTTCTGGCCAATTTCCGACATCTTGGAAGTCTGCTATCCTTCACGCTTTATTGAAACAGCCTTCCCTCGATCCATCTGTCCTTTCACATTGGCGCCCAGTATCCAACCTCCCATTTCTCGCTAAGCTCCTAGAACGCTGCGCTTTTGATCAACTGAGTGCCCATGTTGAATCTACCAATTCCCTCCACCCACGTCAGGCTGGTTTCCGCCAGGGACACAGCACCGAAACCGTTCTCCTTGCCTTACTAAACGAATTGCACATCGCCCATGACCGTGGTAATATTACTCTCCTTGTATCACTAGATCTGTCCGCGGCATTTGACCTGATTGATCATCCTACACTCCTGTCCCGACTCTCTGATATTGGTCTCCGTGGTGCTGTTTGGCACTGGTTTCGCTCCTTCCTCTCCTCCCGTTCCTTCTCTGTACACGTTAATGACCAGGCCTCTCCCGTCCTTCCCCTCACTTGTGGTGTCCCGCAGGGCTCTGTGCTTTCCCCCATATTGTTCAATATCTTTCTTGCTCCGCTGCCCTTGATCATTCAGCAATATCCGGTCTCCTCTTACATTTATGCAGATGACATTGTTCTCCTGTTTCATACCTCGCCTTTATCCCCCGATGTTACTCAGTTAAATCTCTGCCTTTCCCATATCGCTTCTTGGCTATCAGAACATTTTCTTCACCTCAATCCTGCAAAGTCCTCCGCAATGTGGGTTTCCTTGGGTGGCTCATGTCCCACTCTAGCTCCCTCCATCGATTCAACCAGCATTCCTCTCACATCCTCTTTCCGTTACTTGGGCGTTCTTCTAGATCCTTCTCTGTCCTTTCACGAACATATCTCCATGATCTCCCGTCGTTCCTTTGCTGCTCTACGGCGTATCAGGGCCGTCCAATCCATATTACCCATTAGCTCCCTAATCACTCTTGTCATTGCTCTCGTCATTAGCAGATTAGATTACTGTAATGTTTATTTAGCCAACCTCCCTAAATACAGCCTGCAAAGGCTGCAGCGCATCCAGAATACTGCCGCTCGCCTCATCACCTCTTCCAGTAAATTTGGCCACATTACATCTATCCTCCTTCAGTTGCACTGGCTTCCCCTTCATTACCGCTTCCATTACAAATTTCTGATTCTCCTTCATCGGGCCATCTACACCAGTACTCCTCTCTATTTGGCTGATTGCATTTCTCTACATTCTCCTCATCGTCAACTCCGTTCCATCAACACCAATCGCCTATCCCTTCCCTCGCCCTCCCAAGCCCGCCTAGAACAGACACGACACTCTGCCTGGTTCTTTCTCGGACCTATGTTATAGAATACGCTACCCACTTATCTTCGGCTAGAGTCATCATACCCCCAGTTCAAGTCTTTGCTTAAGACATATTTATTCCAGAAAGCCTTTGACCTCCTCCCCGAAGTCCCCTCCTGACTGTCCTATGTTTGTCTAATATGTTATAAATTGTCTTTGTTTGTCTCCCACTTTGTCTTTATGGTTTATTATGAGTTGGTTTCACTATATGATTTGTTTGCCCTTTCTGTACCTCTCTTTCCTATCTAACTTTGGCGTTCTATTTCCTGGTGTGCAGTGTTTAATCAAATTTTTTATTGTACACCGCTTAATGCTTATGCCCTAGCGGTATATCAAATATGTAAATAAAGATAAAGATAAAGATTTGCTCCTTTTTAATCATTCTTTTGTAGTTTTGGATGTATGTTTTGGGTCCTGCTGGAGGACTCATGACTTTCTAACCAGTCCTAACTTTTTGACACTAGGTAGCACATTTCGCTCCAGATATCTTGGTAGTCCTCTGACTTAATGATTCCTTTAATATGTTCCAGGCCTTCAGTTCCTGAGGCAGCAAAACAGCCCCACAATATTATGGAACCTCCAACATATTTAACTGTAGGACGGGTGTTTTTATTCTTATTAGCTTCATTTTTTCATCTGTAAATGTATCGCTGGACTGCATTGCCAAAGAGCTCAAGTTTGGTTTCATCTGTCCATAGAACAATTTCCCAGAAAGGTTGTGGTTTCTTAAGATGGGTTTGGGCAAAGATCAGGCATGTCTTTTTATGTCTGTCTTTCAGCAGTGGGGTCCTCCTTGGCATTTGCCCATGAAGTCCTTCTTTGTTTAGTGCACAGCATATGATGCAGGTTGAAACCACCTCTCCAGATTGCTCCAGGTCAGTCTTAAGCTCTTTTGATGTTATACATGGTGTTTTTCCAACACTTCACCCTAACCTTCGAAGACTGTTTGGATTAAGTTTCTTCTTCCCGCCACATCCTAAGAGATTCTTGACAGTTCCATGAGCAAAAAAAAGGTCTTAATAATATTACAAACTGTAGACACAGGAATCCCAAGGTCTTTAGAGATGGTCTTGTACCCCCTTGAAGTTTGATGTTTGGTGATAATGGATTTTCTGATAGTCTCAGGCAGCTCTCTTATCTTTACCATTGTTAAAATGGAATAGGGAGTGAATGTGGCCATTTTATTTTTTAATAACTTTATTTATTTATAAATGTGAGGAATAGAAAACACCAACAAATAAGTTAACCAGTCATCAAAAACCACCTTTCATCAACAATACAATAATAGGTGGTGAGGTAGAAATGTTTATACAAAACCAAAATGAGGAGCTAAGTCAAAGATACACCCTTCAGAGAGTACTGCTTAATCAGGCCCAACACCTCAGAAATCCACTATCCCTGCTATAGATTAGTCAGAAAAACTTAAGAAAAAGGTGCAGAGTGGGTAATATAATAAAGAAAAGGAAACCAGGCAGAAATATACCAGAGAAATCAAATAACAGCAGAAAAAACATAAGAATCACAAATTAAAAATTCTAAATTAAAGGTTACGGGGAATGCATAGCTTAACCTGAGCTATGTACAAATCGGAGGAAATGGAAAAGCTTGGATAGGAAAGATTGGTCAATTAAGAACAATCAAGAGCATCAAGCTATTGCAGGCCTAAGGGTGTCCCAAGCCAAAGGTGAAAAGTAAGTAGGGCAAAGCCCCGTTCCATAATCATCCCCCAGGGTCCAGTTGGGCACTCAGCCAATGAGTAAGGGCCCAAAATATGATCAAAGTGGTCCTGCTGCCCTTTAAGCATAAAGGAGAGCTTGTCCATGTTCATCATTTTGTTAACATAAACCTGCCATTCAATTACACCCGGCCCCTCCACTGCCTGCCAGCAATGGGCAATGACCATCTAGGCAGCAACCAAGAGCAGATCCACCAGGGCACTGCTTTCAGTGGGGATATCAGCCCCACCTGTACCAAAACGCAGTAAACAAGCAACAGGCTCAATCAAAAGGCAAGTGCCAGCAATAGAGTTTATCAGGTCCACAGTTCATGTCCAATATTCCTACACCCGCGAACAGTCCCACCACATATGATAGAAGGATGCAACCCATGCACAACCTCGCCAGCACAAATCCAAATCCCAGAGGCCCAGCTGCTGCAGGCACATAGGGGTAACATAAGCCCACTGTAAAAGCTTGAACTGGGTCTGCCAACAATTAGTACTATGGACACAGCGATAATGTCTGTAGTGGATGAGCTGCCATTCATCCAACGTGAGATCCTGTCAAGAAAGTCATGCCAGCCTGCCTCGTGGACTCTCATCTCAGGAAAATGCAGGTTCAAAAGAGCACGGTACAATTTGGCTAATACTCCCTGCCAACATTGCCCATCCCAGAACAGCTGAGGCTAATGGTCCTCCCAATTCACAAAGAAGCAGAATTGATCCCTGGGGCACAGCACTAATCACCTTCCTTTCATCCGAGTGAGTTCTGTTTACCATCACCTTCTGTCGTCTGTCAGCCAACCAGTTTCTGATCCAGTTCACCATCTTGGGACCCATCCTCAGGCTGGTCAGTTTATTGATAAGCCTCCTATGAGGAACAGTGTCAAAGGCTTTGCTAAAATCTAGGTAGATCGCATCCATCGCATGGGAGAGACACAGTGAATCCCTTTATAGAAACAAGATAAAATCAAAAGAAACTTAACTGTCTTTGATATCTTAATAAGTTGAGGTGACCTGCACAGAGTGGTGGGTACATAAAAGCATGGGAAGGGATGACCTGCATTGAGCGGCGGGCGCACCTATTCTTGCCATCTTGCTGTGCATGACCATTCATGATTGTAGTGATACAAATTAGTTAGTGGTCTATTATCGTCAGAGCAGTAGTATAACTATAAAGAAAGCAAGCTCTGCATTCACTCTAGAAAGTAGACTGTACTATTTCAGACTTGTGATAATCTTTACAATGATTAAACCAATCAACTGATGGAATCAGTGGCTATAAAGGTCTCAGAATGAGGGGCCGCCAGGGACTATTAATATGAGGTCACATGGCATCACTGCCCCTTTAAACATCAATGACCCAAACTGAAAAGCCACTGTTCAGAACAATCTTAAAACATTATTGAAGCATTTGAACGTAGAAGAACTTCTTAAACAGGTCCAACATGTTAGTGCTTAATGTTTAGGAATAGAACCGTGAATTTCCGTGAATTTCCATTACTCAATTGTAAGCTGTACTTATCTTCTGGAAGTTCAACCGGTAATTTCCACACTCCCAACGCTATCTATTACACACTCCTGACGCTATCTATTCCTAAACATTAAGCACTAACATGTTGGACCTGTTTAAGAAGTTCTTCTACGTTCAAATGCTTCAATAATGTTTTAAGATTGTTCTGAACAGTGGCTTTTCAGTTTGGGTCATTGATGTTTAAAGGGGCAGTGATGCCATGTGACCTCATATTAATAGTCCCTGGCGGCCCCTCATTCTGAGACCTTTATAGCCACTGATTCCATCAGTTGATTGGTTTAATCATTGTAAAGATTATCACAAGTCTGAAATAGTACAGTCTACTTTCTAGAGTGAATGCAGAGCTTGCTTTCTTTATAGTTATCTTGCTGTGCAGACTAGATGGACCATGTTGGTCTTTATCTGCCGTCATATACTATGTTACTATGAAAATACTGAAAAAAAGGGATGGGAGTTCCCCCCCCCCCCAGTATTCTAACCAGCTGATCCATGCTCATAAAGGAACCAGAATCCATCAATCTTTAAATTGGAGAAGACCATTCATACCCCAACTGTGTCATAAACACTGAAAGTCTGCCCCACTAAATGGGAGATAATCACAATTTTGGCATCTGAGAAGAGTGTCCCTCTCAGCCTCCTTCATCGACGCACCTGTGACAAGCGGGGCTGAGAACATAACCCTCTACCACAACTCCTCCCTTACCCTCAATCTCAAACACCAACATGGGTGAGATCCAACTTTTCTCCATTAGGACCCACTGCACATCCGGAGGGCAGAATGACAGCAGCCTGGCAATATAACAGTAACTTAGGAAACCCCAGTCCTCCACGTTGAACGGGCGAACCAATCTCTTCCAATGATCCTGGCTCTGGGAGAATTCCACACAAACTGACCAAAACACTTCTCCAATTTTGCAAAGAATATGGCGGGCAGTCTAATGGATAACTGTTAGAACATATACAGAAGTTTGGGAATAACTACCATTTTCAACACAGCAGCCTGACTTGTCGAAGTTAACCTTAAACCCAGAGACCAAAACAAAGTCTTTTAGTACCCATTTCAGACCCACTAAGGACTTTCCCGGATTCTCCAAGAAAACTAAAGTATCATTAGCAAATAGAGGTACATGATGGGGGATAGAGTCAATAATAATAGGCTTGATATCCGAAGCAGAGTGCAGAAGACACGCAAGAGGTTCAATCGCCATGGCTAATAATAGCAGGGAGAGGGTCAGCCCTGGCGCATCCCCAGTAAAGTGGGAAGCTATCAGACTAATGCCCATTCACTACTACCTGAGCCTTAGGAGCTGCATACAGTGCCTGCACTCATCCCACACAGCGTTCACCAAGACCCAATCGAGTCAGGGCCACAAAAAGGTATTCTCATTTGACATGGTCGAAGGCTTTTTCAGCATCCAAAAAAACACAAGCAGCTTTCAGCACACGTGAAAAGTGAAGAATAATATTGAGAAGCCGACAGACATTGGCAATTATTTGCCTATCCCTAATGAACCCTGTGTGGTCTGGGTGAACTAGAGTCAAGATGGCACTATCTAGTCTGCTGGCCAAAACCCGAGCAAAACGTTTTACATCACTATTCAACAGGGAAATCAAGCGGTAGTTGCCACATTCCTCAGGCACTCTCCCCACTTTGGAGATAAGAGAAATCTCTGCTTCATATGTGATTGGGGGAAGACGCCCTGAACTCAGGGCATCATTAAAAATACACTGTAACACCGGTGCTAAGGAGTGTCTCATTCCCTTATACCACTTGTTAGGGAAACCATCCGTTCGCATAGCTTTACCGGAGGTGAGTGAGTTTATAGCCAAGACAATTTCAGGCACCGTGATGTCCCAGTTCAATAAAGTTCTGCTACTGGTCAGATAACACAGGAAGTCTGGTCCGGTCCAAGAAAACAGCAATATCAGCAGAGGTAGCAGAGAGCTGAGAAGAATATAATTGCACTCATCTAAAGAAATCAGTTGCACCCCTGACGAAGCTGAAGGCGAAACGCTCCTGATGGCATCTTGTGGTGGCATTAGGACATTGAAACATAGAAATATGACGACAGAAAAAGACCACATGGCCTATCTAGTCTGTCCTTCCATAACAACTACAACAGTCCCCTTTTTACCTTTAGAGATCCTCTGTGTTTGTCCCATGCTTTTTTGAATTCAGTTACTGTCCTCATCTCTACCGCCTCCACTGGGAGACTATTCCATGGATCCACTACTCTCTCCGTACAGAAATATTTCCTCATATCAGTCCTGAATCTATCTCCCTTCACCCTCATCCCATGTCCCCTCGTAGCAGAACTTGCTTTCAATTGAAAGAGGCTCTCTCCCTGAACATTTATGCCACGGAGGTATTTAAACATCTCAATCATATCACCTGTAAACGGGGGCGCTGGGCGTGAATGTCCACAGTCTTGGCAAAGGCAAAATACTATTATGACTTGCAAAGGGTTGTGGGGGATGTAATCCATTCATACCAGAATCAGCCGTTCACAAAATAATGAGTTGTGTTGCTCGAGTGTAAGCAAAGAAAAATATATTTTATTTATGGGGTTAATTCTCCCACACAGATTTACTTGGTAACACAAAAGGACACTTGCTTCAGTATTGTACTTTAGGAAAAACAAATCATGATATAAGCAACTGAACTTCTTAAGCAATCAATCAAACAATAAAGACCTTGATGGGAAACAGAAAAGGTCTTTCTGAGGGCTCCTGCTAACCTTTTAGCAGTGCTCCAAAAGCAAAAACAAAACCCAAAAGTAACCAAAAACTGTTCTTTTTTCAAGGTAAACTTTCTTCTATTTTCACACACAAACAGTAGTTTCCTTTCAGAGCTCACGTGCAACTGTGCATGGCGTAATTACCAATAATTAGCCAGCTGCAAACCCCTTTGCTGGTTCACTTTCTCTATGTGGCTCAAATCCTACCCTAAAGCTTTCTTGTAAACTTTTCTGGGTAGATAAAAGAACAAGTTATATTTCCTTTTGATGGTTGTTGTATTTGTGAAAGTATTTTACCACAGCAGCCTAGACAGAGAGCAATCCATGTATTCATTCTGATCATTTAAAATATCTCCTTCTTCTTCAACTATCATAGAATCAATATCATGGTCTGGCTCAGAGGAATTCCTTAATGAAGCACTCTCAGGATAATATCTGTTTCCCTGCTGTCTTCCAGATGAAGAGCTAGGGCATAGATCAGAGTTCATACCTGAGCTTCCTTTACTGTTAGGTTTCCTCTCCAGATATCCTGGCCAATAAGTAGTCCAGCTTTTATGTCCAGCCTTCCAATCAAGATCCCTGGACACTGGGTCTCTCTTCACATACCTTCTTGCACTGGTCTTAGGGCCCCTTCCAAATGCAGCCGTCTCCCTCACAGGTGCCGTCTGGGAATTCCTGGCTCTGTAACCCCACTCCTCTGGCTTCCTCCAGTCCAATGGAGTATGCTTGCCTCTGGAATGACTCCCAACACATGTGCTGCTGTGAGCTCCTTCTTTAGACCTCCAAGATGTTTTCCTCTTCTTCCTTCCACGCTGCTGCTGCTTCTTGCTCTCTCTGTCCTTGAGCTCTGAGTTCCTCAACTCCATCTGTATAGAATATGTTTTACTTTTAACTTGTTTAGAGGGATACTCCACCCTAGCACAGCCCAGCTGTGCTGAATCAAGCCCTGCCCTTGGAGATGAGTGATTGGGGATTACCTCACAGCTCTCCTGATTGAACACACGTTTCCCCACTTCAGCTCTTCTAGAGGCTGTTTGAAACCTGGTGCATTCTGGGACTGGTAGTCTTTTATGAAAACATTCTGGTTTTGTATTTCTACCAGCTAAGACAGGTTGCTTGTTCAGAGCCAATTCACCTCTATTATAGCTCCTTCCTGAACTATGATAAGCTTCCTTATCACACACCTCTATCCCGCCTTTCCTCTAAGGTGTACATATTAAGATCCTCCAGTCTGTCCTCATATGCTTTATAATGAAGACCACTAATCATTTTAGTAGCCACCCTCTGCACCGACTCCATCCTGTTCACATCTTTTTGAAGGTGCAGTCTCCAGAATTGCGCGCTATACTCCAAATGAGGTCGCACCAAAGACTTATACAGAGGCATTATCACCTCCATTTTTCTGCTAGCCATTCCTCTCCGTATGCACCCAAGCATCCTTCTAGCTTTTGCCGTCACCTTTTCTACCTGTTTAGCTACTTTAAGATCATCAGACACAACCACGCCTAGGTCCCGCTCTTCTTTAGTGGACAAAAGTACTTCACCCCCTATACTATATTGCTCCCTTGGATTGCTGCAGCCCAAATGCATGACCTTACATTTTTTAACATTAAATCCCAGCTGCCAAATTCTAGACCATTCTTCAAGCTTAGCTAGATCCCTCCTCATGTTATCTACCCCTTCCTGGGTGTCTACTCTATTGCAGATTTTGGTATCATCCGCAAAGAGGCAAACCTTACCTGAAAGCCCTTCCGCTATATCACTAACAAAGATGTTAAAAAGAATAAGACCAAGGACAGATCCCTGGGGCACACCACTGATAACATCCTTCTCCTCAGAGTGTGCTCCATTTACTTGTACTCTTTGTCGCCTCCCACCCAAGCAGTAACTTTAGGGTCCATCCCTAGGGTGCTCAGTTTGTTTATAAGTCGCCTGTGAGGAACAGTGTCAAAGGCTTTACTGAAATCTAAATACACCACATCTATAGCTCTCCCTCAATCCAACTCCCTGGTCACCCAGTCAAAGAAATCAATCAGATTTGTCTGACAAGACCTGCCTCTGGTGAATCCATGCTGCCTTGGATCCTGTAATCCGTTGGACTCCAGAAACCTCACTATTTTCTCTTTCAGCAGCATTTCCAATAATTTACTCACCACTGAAGTTAAACTAACCGGCCTGTAGTTTTCAACCACATCCTTACTTCTGCTTTTGTGTAAAGGCACCACATGAGCCTCTCTCCAGTCCTTTGGCACCACTCCCGACTCCAAAGAGGCATTGAAAAGGTCAGTCAGTGGAGCTGCTAGAACGTCCCCAAGTTCCCTCAGTATTCTTGGGTGTATCCCATCCGGTCCCATCACTTTGCCTACTTTAAGTTGAGATAGTTTCTCACGAACACAGTCTTTTGAAAATTGTTCAAGATGTCCCTCGCTTCTGTTCCTATTTGTGGGTGTTTTCTGAGGTCCTGCTCCTGGTTCTTCATCTGTGAACACAGAACAAAAATATTTGTTAAGCAATTCCGCTTTATCCTTATCGGCCTCTACATATTCCTCCCCTGCACCCTTGAGTCTGACAATACCACTCTTGCCCTTCCTCTTCTCACTAATATATCTGAAAAATGTCTTATCCCCCCATTTTATTGCATTGGCTATTTCCTCCTCCTTTTGAATCTTTGCCTTCTTGACTACTTTGCTAGCTTCTCTAAGTTTTTCCAAATACAGATACCTGTCTTCCTCTCTCTGTGATCTCTTGTATTTCATGAAGGCCTCTCTTTTTTTCTTCACTTTTTCAGCTACTTCTTTCGAAAACCATAGCAGTCTCCTTTTCCTTTTACCTTTATTTACCATTTTAACAAAAAGGTTGGTTGCCCTTAAAATACCCCCTTTCAGTTTTTCCCACTGTTTTTCTACAACCCTCAGCTGTTTCCATCCAACTAACGACTCCCTGAGGTATTGGACCATCTTCGCAAAGTTAGTCTTCCTAAAGTCTAAGATCCTCGCCTTTGAATGGATTCTAACAGCCCTAGTCCTAATACTGAACCACACCATCTGGTGATCACTGGATGCAAAATGATCTCCCACTACAACATCAGAAACACTTTCACCATTGGTAAGCACCAAGTCCAGTATGGCCCCTTCACGTGTGGCATCTGTTACCAATTGCCTGAATAGTTCTCCCTGTAGAGAATCCAGGATCTCCTTACTTCTAGATGATACTGCAGCAGGAATGTGCCATTCAACATCTGGCATATTGAAATCTCCTATCAGTAGCACTTCCCCTTTCCTAGCAATGCTGCGCATGTCTTCAATTAACTCTCTGTCCACCTCTTCCTCTTGTGAGGGAGGTCTGTATATCACACCAATGTAAATAGATTTCTCTTTCCCTTTTTCTAGTTTAACCCACAATGCCTCCCCTCTCCCTTTTAAGCTCTGTAATTCCAAAGCTTTAATAGTAGTTTTTACATATAGTGCCACTCCTCCTCCCCTACTTCCTACCCTTTCCTTTCTGAATAAAGTATAGCCAGGTATAGTTACATCCCAATCATGGTTTTCTGTGAACCATGTTTCTGTAACTGCCAGTAAATCCAAGTCAGCCACTCCCACCAAAGCTTCAACATCAGGGATCTTATTTCCCATGCTACGGGCATTTATACACACTGCTTTCCATATGTTACCCCTGTTACCCATTTCCATAAAGTTATTTAATGTATCACCTACCTGGGGGCTTTCACTTACCTGGGGGCTTTCTTCACCCATCCCCAACGAATGCAGCTGATTTCTTTAGATGAATGCAGATAAGTGTGGAATAGCATTGATAAATGTGGCTTATTATGCATTTCATTTGGAAAGAACCTCTTTGCATGCTCTGAGAAAGTGAAAGTTTTCTGTGAAGTAGCAATGAGAAACTAATTCAAATAATACTTAAAAATTGATTATTAAAATACATTAAAGTGCTTTAAGAATTGGCACAAGGGGAGTTTTTCAGGATCCATGGTGGTGAAGTCTGTGCACCTAAGGCTTGATAAGTTCTGTCTTTTCTTTGTACTGTAGTCAGCAACTCTGGTAATCCGTTTTGGTGTTTTTGAGTTACCGAGATCCTTTTCTCCCTTGTATAAGTGGAATGATCAAATGGACATTATGGGATTCCATATACAGTTACTGTTGATGTTGTCATAGTGGAATGATGTTCTCATTTTTTTTTATCTGTTATTTTGCTTCATTCCTTTAGTGGCATTTTTGTTTCTGTGATTTGCTGTCAATAATCATGTTCTGGCAATGTCCCAGTTTTTATACCATTTCCTATTTTAATTGGTCTTGTTTTATTTCATTGTTTGTGTGTCAAATATGTGTGAATATATAGTCCAAAGCCATTTCACTGGTCACTTGTTTTTTAAGAGATATTGGACATTAGGGGGTTGAACTGCAAGGGTGCCGATAATGTTGACCACAACTGTATGTGTGTGGCTAGATTGAGAGTGAACTATGTGTATAGTTGAATAAGGTAAATGGAACGGCCTCAGTTACAGTGTGTGCGACAAGATAGTCCAGATGCAATGCGAGTGATTGGATAGTCAGTCACCACAGACATTAAAGGCTTGGGAGAAGAGCTTCCTGAAGTAGAGGGTAGTCTTGAGTTAGGAACAGCCACTCTGTGATTGAGTTCCAGAGTGTGGCGGCTGCTCCTCAGTGTCACTCACATTCCATGATTTCCTTTTTTATTTTGTTTTAATTATCAACTTCCTTTATTAATATAAGGTTAAGAATTACAATAAGTCCTCGTCAAGAGGGAGCTGCTCATAATATGTGTAGTAAACAAAAAAACAAGAATTATTGCAAAAAAAACCCATCCAAATCACCTGGATCCCCCAAAATTATACATATATAATACCCCCTTAACTAAATCAGGAATAAGAAAAAAAAACAAGATCAAAAGAGAAAGATAGTTAATTAATCCCTGGCAGAAAAAACATCTCTAGTTAAAGAGGGTCAAAGTAGACATAATCAACAGATTGATAAGATACCAAACATTTGCATGGGTAGTTTAAGAAAAACGTTGCCCCTATGGCCAGGACCCCTAGGCTTCAAAACAAGAAATTCTTTCCTGCTCTTCTGAGTGAGTCTGCAAACATCAGGAAATATTTGTATAGAACTGCACACAAAAAAATACATTCTTCTTAGCAAAATAAAGTCTAAGTATTAAATTTTTATCAGCTAAAGCCAAGAAGGAAGTGATAAGAGTGGCTCGATTAGGAATAAATCGGTTCTGATTTCCTTTAGTGAGGGTACCGTTAGGGATGCGCCTTGGGAGGACCTATAAGGCCTCAAAGATGTGTAGAGGAATAGCCTGTTCTTTAAATACTCTGCCTGTTTCTCCTAAGGGCCTTAAAGATCAGACAAAGTTTTTGCAGAAATAGGATGATGTGAATCAAGCCTCTTACAACCCTCAATCAGTTGTGCTGAGTCATTTTGTATTAACTGGAGCTGATGTAACTCTTTGTGGTCAGACCAATGTACAGGGCATTACAGAGGTCCAGACATTATCACAGCTTGGACCACTGTGATCAGAATCACCTTCTCAGTGTATGGAGAGGGATTTCATAGTTGCTGCAGGCAATATAGTTTTTAAATAGTGCCTGAATTTGCAATATCAAAGTGATAAGTCTAAAAGTATTCCAAGATTCCTGACCTGTTATTTTAGAGGGATTTCATAGTTTCTAAAAGAGATTTTGATGTTAACACCTAGCCACTTGGATTAGGAACCCACAGAGAGCTGCTTGTTTCTTGACCATTCTTGAGTAGCTGTTAGGCAGTCAAATAACCTGTAGGTAGATCTAGTTTACTGGGCATGAGTTGCTGTACATCATTAATATAGATGTAGAATTTTGTGTCCAAACTGCTCCCCTAATGACTTGAGTTAGCTATTAAATAAAACATGTGAAGGTATTAATCCCTATAGTATCTCACAGAACAGTACCCAAGGTGATGATTTGGACCAACTAAATCAAATCACTGAATATCTAGAAGATGTAATAGAGCTAATTGATAAACTAAAGAACATCAGATCACCATGACCAGATGGTATTCAGCCCAGAGTTCTGAAAGAAATCAACCATGAAATTGCTAACGTTTTACTAGTAATCTGTAATAGATCATATCATTTAAAACAGCCACAGTACCTGGGTTTAAAAAAGGTTTGGACAAGTTCCTGGAGGAAAGGTCCATAAACCATTATTAAAGAGGACCAGGGAAATCCACTTCTTACCCCGGGACAAGCATTGTGGAACCTGTATATCTTTTTGGAAACCTTCCAGGTACCTGTGACCTGGATGGGCCACTGTTGGAAACAGGATATTGGGCTTGATGGACCTTGGTCTGACCCAGTATGGCATATCTTTTGTTCTTATGACTGGAGGGTAACCTAAGTAAAGACAATTTATGAAGAGGACTCCAGTGATTATCCCAGAAACTACAGACCGGCTGTTTTTGGGCTAAACAGTAGAAGCTATTCTAACAAAACAGAGGGGAGATATTCAAAGGCACTTATGCAATTTGTGCTGCTGAATATCCCCAGTTTGGGCTGCTGAATACCCACCCCACTGCTAAGCGCTGTTCAAGGGGTGGAGCAGGCTGGCACCTGCACTGCAGATGAACCAGGCAGCAGGGATATTCAGCCACTGACTGGTTACCCCTGACTGACAAAAGTTAGGACAGCTTTTGCAATGTAGCCAGAGGCTGCATATCACCGCTGACTAGATTGCAATATCACAATCCAACCAAACTGGATATTCAATGTTGGTGGCCAGATATAACCTCAGCATGGAATATCCAGGTTCATTTTACATCAGTGACAGCTAGCCACTGTAATAGCATTAGCCGCTTCTGCTGAATCTCTCTTCCCACCCCCCCCCCTTACTACCCGAGTTACTACTCTTATATCTGCATACAGCTTGATGTGAATGAATCAGCATGGTTTTAGCAAAGAGAAGTCTTGCTTTACCTGTCTGTTAGATTATTTGGAAGGCATAAACAAACATATGAGTAAAGATGAGCCAGTTTGTTATACTGTAATGTATTTAGATTTTTAGAGGACATTTGACAAAGTCTCTCATGAGAAACTCCTCAAGAAGTTAAAAATTCTGAAGATAAGAAGTAGAAGTAGGACTAAATGGTCAGTTTTCCAAATGGAAAAAGGTCACTAATGAAATGCCTCAAGGGTCTGTACTGAGACTTGTAATGTTTATTAAACTCAAATAATCTGGATAAAGGTGCAACAAGAGAGGTGATCAGATCTGCAGACGAAACAAAATTATTCAAAGCCATTAAAATGGCAGAAGATTGTCAAGATTTGCAGAAAGACCTTCTGAGACTAGGAGACTGACATCTAAATGGCAGATGAAATTTTAATGTGGACAAGTGCAAAGCAATGCACACAGAGAAAAATAATCCCAACTACAGGTATAAAATGATGGGTTCTAAATTAGGAATAACCACCCAAAGCAAAGATCTTGAAGTCATTGTAGCCAATACATTGAAATGTTTTAGCCCAGTGTGCTGCAGTTACCAAAAAAGGAAATGAAAAAGGTAGAGATTATTTTAGTCACTTTCCTCTGTTCCGAGGCTGGAGTCAATACAGAGGAAAGTGATCAAAATTGTAAGAGAACTCAATCAGAAGACATATGAGAAGGGACAGGCACAGGCGGCCCTACATATATATATGCTTTAGTGGAGAGGAGGGACAGGGGGAGATACTTAAAAGATGTTACAGAACATACAAGCGTTTTTCAAATGAGGGGAAGCTCTAGAACTAGAAGACGATATGAGGCTGCTAGGAGGTGGGATGAAACGCAACATCAGGAAATAGTTCTTCACGGAAAGAGTGGTGAATGCCTGGAATATCCTCCCAAAAGGAGCAGTGCAAGCAAACACGGTACTGGAATTCAAAAAGGAGTGGAATAAACATATTGGATCCCTAAAGGACAAGAGGATGGAAACCAAGAATGAAGCAGCTCAGCTCAGAACAGATGTGAAATTGAATGTTTAACCTGCACTGCATGGCAGCTATGAGTTCCAAATCAAACACGCCACATAGCACAGCTGGGAGAGTGGTGCCTGTGGGTGGGCTTCCTGGATATAGGGCGGGGGGGGGGGGGGAGGAGCACTGCATGTTGCAAAAAGTATGAGAGCATTGCTGATCTACCAACTACTATGTTTTTTCTTATTTGTTTTAAATGTACTACTTTCTAATTTCATGGTGTGTCTCCTAGTTTTTGTACTTTTTGAGATAGTAAACAATCGATCTGCATTTACCTATTCCACTCCACTAAGGATTTTATAGACCTGTATCATAACTCCCCTAAGACGTCTCTTCTCTGGGCTGAAGAGCCCTAACCTCTTTAGCCTTTCCTCATAGGAAAGTTGTTCCATCCTTTTTATCATTTTGGTTGCTCTTCTCTGTACCTCTCCTAATTCCGATATGTCTTTTTGGATCTGAGGCGATCAGAATTGCACACAATACTCAAGGAGTGATACAGAGGCATTACGATCTCTTTTGTATTATTCTCCTTCCTTTCTTTATAATTCTAGGCATTCTGTTTGCTTTCTTGGCCACCACTGCACAC
This sequence comes from Ichthyophis bannanicus, assembly GCA_033557465.1. NCBI lineage: Eukaryota > Metazoa > Chordata > Amphibia > Gymnophiona > Ichthyophiidae > Ichthyophis > Ichthyophis bannanicus. The sequence goes on from CM066036.1 coordinate 806,318,102, forward strand.
TAGGCAGAGGATTTCAGTGTAGGGCAAGCAGGAAAAAGGTCCTCACATATTGGATCGAGCCCCGTGTAGCAGCAATCCCAGCTCCTCCTAGAAGCTTTCGGAAGCTGCACCCTGCCTGCATGCACCTTCCTGCCTGCCATCACAGTGCCATCTTATCTTCAGTCTGTTTATTTCCACAGAGCTCCATGGATGTCTTTTTGTCAGTGTGTGAGTAGCCTTTTCTGCAGGGTTTTTGCCATTTTAAGACTATTCCTTATTCTCTCTAATATTGTTGCAGTGTACTTCCCTTTCTCTTATTATCCGTAGATAGGTTTTTCGACCATTTAGACACACTCACATGCCGTCAAACACACACAGGACCTATGTTCCCTCTAATTTTCTGTAGGCCGTGTGCGCATAAAATATCAGCTGTGTGCAGCTTTTGAAGGAAGGTAAAATTTTTGTGCGCCACATAACGACACTCGGAGTTATCTACTTTAAAATTTGACTACACGTCAGAATACAGTATGTACACCACACTGATTTTAATCAAATTAAATGAAAATAGACGATTACTAAATGAAGCGGGAAATTTCTAGTAATTACAATCATAACTTTTCAATTTTAAGACGTCTGTGTTTTTTTCTATCAGAATCAGAGCCATAATTTTTGTGCGCTCTGTTGTAAAGTATGTGCGCTCTCTCGGCGAGGTGTGTGCGCGCGCACACGCGCACAGCTTAGAGGGAACAGTGCACAGGACTCACTACCGATCCATTGCCTCCGACTGGACATCTTGCCTTCCACAGCAGAGAGCACAAAGGGAGAGAGAGACCACAGGAAACAGTGGGAAGGTAAACCCCTCTCCGCTGTGTTGCACCTCATCGCCCTGCGTTCACTTCTCTCTACATAATCACCAGCTCTTCCAAGGCGCTAGAACACACTCAAACACACACACAGGACTCACTACCGATCCATTGCCTCCTATTGGACATCTTGCCTTCCACAGCAGACAGCACAAAGGGATAGAGAGACCACAGGAAACAGCGGGAAGGTAAGCCCCTCCCTGCTGTTTTGCACATCATCGCCCTGTGCTCAGCTCTCTCAACATAATCGGCAGCTCTCCCGAGGAGGCCCAAGCCTGAGGGCCTTGCCCTTAGGCATGGACCACAGCATGACCACGCAACCACCACGGATCTGCTCCAACATCACCGCCAGAGAAGGACACACATCATTTGTGGTCCCCAGGAAAGGGCCATAGCAGTGAACTCGTATCTGCCACTCATAAGCAAGAATACTGATGCCTGACTCAAGACAACAACTACAATCCCCAGATTTAGCCTGTAATCCAACCTGCTCATGTAAGAAAAACAATCACTCAAAGTGAAACATTGTTAACTACAAGTCCTTCAGGTGAACTTTCATATCCTTACTTGTTGCAAAATATAACAAAAGACGTATACAAAGGAGGTCTCAGACTCATGTGGCATCTACTCAAGCAATCAAAATGTTTAAATGCTCATGCCAAGTCGCATCACCGACCATCCTTTGCAGCACCACCAGTCTTATCCATACAGGAAAACACAAATTGCTTAACTTGTTAGTCATATTCTCAACCGCTGCAGGGCTTAGGTGCTCTTCCCAATTGAATAACTTTTTGTTACAGGTAAAAGTTATTCAATTGGGAAGAGCACCTAAGCCCTGCAGCGGTTGAGAATATGACTAACAAGTTAAGCAATTTGTGTTTTCCTGTATGGACAAGACTGGTGGTGCTGCAAAGGATGGTCGGTGATGCGACTTGGCATGAGCATTTAAACATTTTGATTGCTTGAGTAGATGCCACATGAGTCTGAGACCTCCTTTGTATACGTCTTTTGTCATTCAACATCAAAACCACTCAGTCTACATCGGCAAGGGCCCTGTCTCTCACAGCACCTGCCCTCTGGAACTCCCTCCTAGATGACTTGAGAGCCACCACTGATGCCAAAGATTTCAGGAAGAAGCTGAAAACCTTCCTCTTCAGAGATCACTTCGGGGCCATCACCTAATGCATGCATCCCCTCCCCCCTTGCTGACTCCACAGTGAATCACCCTCCCCTTCAAAACTTTCTCGCCCATCTCCTGACACTTTCTTGTACATACTGTATATACGCCTCCTTATAAATAAGATACTATTAAGCACCTCCCGCATGTTTCCCCCTCCCGTCTTCCTATATGATAAGTTTGAATTGCCATGTAATATGTTGTTTTACCATGTAAACCGCTTTGATTATAGGAGAAGGTGGTATAGAAAACCCGTTAAATAAATAAATAAAATAAAATTTAAAGTTTGCTTTCTTTTCCCTCTTATATATTTATTTTTATTTTATTTAAGAGGTCTTCTATACCGCCTTATCATAAATTCAAAGCAGTTTACATGAAACAGTTATAGCAACAAGCTTTACATTGAACAAGGTTAATCAACTTGGAGGTTACATTGGGGTAAACAGGCAATTAACAATTGCTAACTATATACAGAAACTGTAGTGGTGTCTTATGGACCAGTTTGTTATCAATCTTCATCTTCATCTTCTGGGGTAGTTCCAAAGTATTCTAGGAAGAGGTGGGTTTTTATTGCCTTTCTAAAATCCACTAAGTCTTTGATTTCACGTGTTGATGTGGGGAGATTGTTCCACAGCTGGGGTGCAAACAGGGAGAAGGCCCTACTGCAGATGGATTAGTTTGCTTTCCTGAAGTTTAGCGGGTCTCTAGGATGTTGTCTGCTCCTCTTCTTGTCCTGGTTGCGGGTGTCTTCTTGATCAGTGGTTGGAGAGTTATTGGAGAGAGGTTGTTTAGTATTTTAAAGATTATTATTATGTTTTTGTACTTGGTGCGTACAGCCACAGGGAGCCAGTGCAGCTGAGGGAGTGTGGGGGTTATGTGATTGTATTTTGCTGTTCCGGTGATGAGTCTGGTTGCAGTGTTTTGTACCAGTTGTAAGGGGAGAGTCGTTTTCTTTGGGAGTCCATGGTAAATTGCATTGCAGAAATCTAATAAAAGCATTATTATGGCTTGGCATACAGTTCTGAAATCATTGTCGATGAGCAGTGGTTTGAGATTGCGTAGCATTCTGAGTTTGTGGTAGGCTGATTTGGTTGTCTTTTTGATGTGTGGCTGGAAGCTGAGTTGCTGGTCAAAGGTGACCCTGAGGTATTTGACTTTTTGTTTATTTGTTATGGCATGGTTGAAGATTTTTATTGAGTCCAGTGGTGAGAATATCGTACTTCTGGTGATGTGCATCAGTTCAGACTTTTTGTAGTTTATGAAAAGGCTTTGATTGTTGAGCCATTCCGACATTGCTTCTAAGCATGCTGTGATTTGTGAGTGGTCTGGATGTTTGGTGTTTATGGGGGTAAATATCATGATGTTGTCTGCATATATTCTGTAATGGATGTTGAATTGTTTTATAATGCTGCATATCGGTTGTATGTAGACATTGAATAGTAGAGCCAAGAGACCTGAGCTTGTGGGACTCCTTGGTGTTGGGTGTTAGGCTTGGCATTCCGGTCAGGTAATTCATTTTTCAAAATCACGTCATTTGATTTCACTGCAGCTTTTTTTTCCCAGACAACATGTTCCAGAAACTTATCACTGAATTTAAAAAGTGTTCCAGGAGTTCAAGGACCTTATCCATCATGAATATGCATAAATGTGCCTCCAGTGCTTGGGACCCAATCATAAGCCCTCTTCTTGTAATTTATGTTAAGTGCTATCAAGTCAGTGCCGTCTCATGGTGATCCTCTGGATAGTTGTCCTAAAATGTGTTTGGTCTTCACTCAGGTGGCTAATTGTTGATAGAGTAGCATCCACAGCTGATATTATTGTATCAATCCATTTCATTGGCAGTCTTCCTGTTTTGCGTTGACCTTCAGCCTTGCCAAGCATGATGTCTTTCTTTAATGATCTCTCTATTCGCATGATGGATCCAAAATATGCAAGTCAAAGTCTTGTCATTTGAGCTTCTAATGAATACTTAGTTTTATCTCCTCTAGAACTGACTGGTTTGTTCTTCGGGCAGTCCATGCTATGCACAGTATTCTTTGGCAGCACCATAATTTGAAGGCATTGATTCTCTTCCTATTTTTTTACTGTTAAACTTTTGCATCCATATGGCATTATTGAAAATACCATAGCTTCAACAAGTCAAATCTTTGTATGGAAAGAGACATCTCTGCTCTTGAGAATCTTTTTTAGGTCCTTCATAGCCATTCTGTCAAGAGCAATGCATCATTGGATTTCTTGACTGCTTGTCATTTCTTTATTGATTTGATCCAAGTATGTACAAGTTGTCCACTATTGCTATTTTTTCTCCATCAACAATGAACTTATTGATTTTGCCAGTTGTCAGAATCTTTGTCTTCTTCACATTAAGGTTCAGGCCCATTTTAAGACTATGTTCCTTGATCTTGAGAAGCAAATGTTTCAGATCATCTTAACTTTCAACCAATAATGTGGTATCATCAGCATAGCGAAGGTTGTTGATGAGTCTTCCACCAATCCTCACACCTTGGTTGTCTTCATACAGTCCTGCTTCTCTGATGATTTGTTCTACATATAAATTAAACAGATAGGGAGAAAGTATACAGCCTCGTAATACACCTTTGCTGATTTTAAACCATTCTGTTTGAACTGTTGCTTCTTGATCAATGTAAAGGTTGTGCATAAGAACAATCCAGTGTTCTGGTATACCTATGCTTCTTAATGTGGCACAAAATTCTCATGATTTACACATTCAAAGATCTTTTGATATTCTTTTATCTTTTCAATGATCCATTTGACATCCACAATGATGTCTCTCGTTCTTCATCCCTTCCTGAATCCTGCTTGCACATCAGGCAGTTCTCATTCCTGGTAGAGTTATAGTTCCCACTGAATGATCTTGAATAGAATCTTGCTGGCATGTGGGATCAGAGCAATTATGTGATAATTTCCACAGTCAGTCAAATCATCTTTCTTCAGTACTGGTATGAAGACAAATCTTTTCCAGTCAGTTGGCCATGATGTTTTCTTCCAAATCTCCTGGCAGCGCCTTGTAAGTATGGTAATAGCTGTAGCTGACTGTTAAAATACTTCAGTGGGAATGCCATCAATGCCTGGTACTTTGTTCTTTGATAATGCTTTCAATGCTGCTTTGACAATTTCTTTGATCACCAACGGTTCCTGATCGTAAGGTAAAGATTGAAATGGCTGTTGATCTGCTTGATCTTTATGGTAGTCTTACCAACTTTTCTTGATTTTCTCAACATCATTCAACATGGATCCTTGAGCATCTTGTTGCATTCCAGTTCGTGGTTGGAATTTTCTCTTTAACTCTCGTAGCTTTAGGAAAGCCAATTTTGTTCTTCCTCTTAATAGTTTCTGGTTCTCTTTCCTTGCAAGCGTCATTGTAGTAGTTCTCCTTGTCTTGTCTTGCTGCATGTTGGAAATCTTTGTTAAGTTCTATGATTACCTCACTTCTTCCTCTGGCTTTGGTTTCTCTGCATTTCTGGGCACTTATCAGAGTTTTTTTTGGTCATCTATTTTGACTGTTTTTGCTTTTTCATCTTTTGTAGATAGAGACTTCTCACATTTTTCGAGCATAACATTCTTGATGTTATCCTATAACTCTTCTGGTGCTCTGTCATTTGTATCCAAACATAGAAACATGTCAGCAGAAAAAGACCATATGGCCTATTTAATCTGCCCTTCCATATCAAATACTATAGTCTCTTCTTTTCTTTTAGAGACCTTCTGTGTTTGTCCATTGAAACACAGAAACATGTCAGCAGGAAAAGACCATATGGCCGATTTCTCAGGCAATCTTTATATTTCAGTGGTATATTCTCAGGATCATATTTTGGTACATTTATGAGTGGCTTGCTCTTTTTCAGGCTTTGTTTGAGTTTGCATACTAGTATCTGGTGATTTGTACCAGAGTCAGCCTTTGTTAACATTATTGAGCTTGTCCATTATTGATTTCCACAGATATTATCAATCTGATTTTTGTGCAAAACAAAAGGTGAAGTCCATGTATACAGTCACCACATGTGTTGCTGGAAGAAGGTGTTGGAGATGAATAGATTATTTATTTTATTTATTTAGCATACATTTGTCTTGCAGATTGGTCTTGCAGAATTCTATCAGTCTTTCTCCAGCTTTGCTTCTGTTGCCAAGCCTATATTTTCCAATCACTTTACCTTCTTTGTTCCCAGCTTTTGTATTCCAGTCCCTCATGGTTATCAGTATATCTAGTTGGCATATTCTGTTGATTTCAGCTTGTACTTGTTCATAGAACTGATCAACTTCTTCCTCTTCTGCAGCTGCTTTGGCGCATATACCTGAATAATAGTTGTGTTGATGGCCATTCCTTGTAGATAAATAGAAATTAAGCAGTCACTATTTTCATTGTATTTCATTACAGTTCTTGCAAGTTACTTCTTAATGACAAATGCAACACCATTTCTTCTTTGTCTTTCATTTCCAACATAGTATGCTATGGGATCTATTCGCCCCCCCGTCGGCCCTGTCAAAAGCCTCCTCATACGAACAACGCGTTTGTATGGGGAGGCTTAGACAGGGGTGGGAGGGGGCGTTCTGGAGGCAGAGCGAGGCATGGGCGGTCCGTGACCCCGAATGTACAGGGCCGATTCTGAGGTCAGCCCTGTACATCTGGAATTGGCAAACTTAATGGAGGGACTTATTCCACTTCGGAGGTGGAATACGTCCCCCTGGATATTGTGGGATGGCAGGCCCAGGCAGCGGCGGAAAAGTGAGAGGGTGCAGGGGGTTCCCTGCAGCCCGACCCTGGCTGTAGAAGGTTAGATCGGGGATCGTGCTGCGGTGAAAGAAGATTGTGGCCGGTGGCCAGGGATCACAGCTCCTGAATGAAGCCATGGTGCCATAGCAATGGGACGCCATGACACTGTGGCTCCTTTCAGGAACCTTACTGAGGTAGCCGGACAGATGGCTGTGCATGCAGGCGAATTGGAATTGGGTCCTGGCCTGCACATGTAGGCCCTAGACCCGATTCTGATCCTGCAGGGCACATATAGCCCCTGTGGTATCAAAATCAGGTCTACCTCTGGGCGTCCCGAGTCTGATCGGCCGCACAGCGGGCTGGACAGCCACATTGGAATGTTCCTCTATGTGATTTTCACATTCGTAGTGCCCAATGCCAGTCCATTTCAGTTTGCAGACTCCCAACAGATTAAGCTGTACACATCCTATTTCATTCTTGACCACCTCCAGCTTCCCTTGGTTCATGCTCTGTATGTTTCATGTCCCAGTATTTGTGGCTTCTAACTCTTATTCAATGCACAGCTACATTAGCATTCAGACATCCCAATGGCTATATTCCAACCACATCATAAATATTGACTTTACTCTGAAGGGTCGTCAGCTCTTCCCCAGTAGCCCAGAGTGCCTTCTGACTTGGGGGTCTCATCTTCCAGCACTATATCATAATTTGTTTTTTTGTGACTATCCATTGGGTTTTTGTGACAAGATATGGAAGGAGATTGCCAGGCCTTTCTTCTGCGCAGGTAATTCCAGTGTTGCCATTGTCACAGAAATGCAGCCCTCTGCCCCCAACACCAACCTATACTGCTGCTGCTCAGATGGGTGGTTTGTCTTAGCTATGCATCTCAGCTGAGACTTGTCCATCTTGGGAGATCCTACCAGCTCTCAGCATCAATGATGCACACAAGCCCTCACAGCACAACAAGGAGCAAACCACACAAGGGCCCATCACCCTTAATAATGGTTTATGAACTTCTCCAGGGACTTGTCCAAACCTTTTTTTAAAACACAGCTGCACTAACAGCTTTTTACCATTTCCTACAACAACAAATTCCAGGTCTTATTATGCAGTGAGTGAAAAAAATCTATTTTCTCTTATTTGTTTTAAATGTACTTCTCAGAAAGTTCTTGACACATTCTCTTACCTTTTGTATTTTTTGAAAGAAGAAATGATTGCTTCATGTTTACCCATTTCACTCCACTCAAGATTTTATAGACCCCCATCATATCTCCCCTCAGCCTTCTTTTCTCCAAGCTGAAGAACCCTGATCGCTTAAGCCTTTCCTTATCAGGAAGTTCCAGATCCTTTTATCATTTTGGTCACCCTTCTCCATACCTTTTCTAATTCTATTATATTTGTTTTGAGATGCAGTGACCAGAATTGTACACAATACTCGAGGTGCAATCACATCATGGAGTGATATGGAGGCATTATGATATTCTTTATTTATTTCCCATTCCTTTCCTAATAATTTCTATCATTATATTAGCTTTCTTGACCACCACTGCACACACTGAGATAAAGATTTCAACATTGTCTACGATGACACCTAAAGTAGATCCTTTTTATTTATTTATTTGTTTCTTCTATACCGCCGCTTCCAGCAATCAGGGGCGGTTTACAATTAACGCAACAAAGTTACAATAAACAGGATTTGAACTATGTACATAGATACAAACTGCATTACATTTAACAAGTAGGTGAACTCCTACATGAACACTGTAGCGTTAACAGGGGGCTACAAATTATATACAAATTTACTAACCAGGCATGGTTCTTTGTTTTAGGGTATGTTAAAGGAAATGAAAAGGAGAGATTGAGGTAAAGGAGTCAGGGAGGGAGTTATTGGGTGTGCTGTTTATCCATTTGTGAAGAAGGGTTTTCATTTGCATTCCCCAAGTGTTCCTTGAATAGGTATGTTTTTAGTTCCCTTCTAAATAACTGGAGATCTTTGATCTTGCGGATTGGTAATGGCAATGAGTTCCAGAGACTAGGGGCAGTGAATGTGAAGGCTCTGGAGCTCATTGTGTGTTTCATTCTACGGATGGAATGAGGGATTACAAGAGAATGGTTTGCATTTTGCCTACGGGATCTGGAGTCTGGTAGAGTTTGGATAATCGTGGATAGGTATGATGGGGAAATGTTGTTGAGCAATTTGAAAGTTGTCACCAACATCTTGTATTTTATCCAACTCTGAACTGGGAGCCATTGGAGGTCATATAAGATGGGAATTATATGTTCAGTTAGTTGGGCCTTGCATACAATTCTAGCAGTGGTATTTTGTGCTCTCTGAAGGATATTTATGTTTTTGTCTGGGAGACCCTGCAACAGACTGTTGCAGTAGTCAAAATGGGGATAATGATAGCATGAACTACTGATCTGAAGTCATGGATATCTAGCAGGGGTCTTAGGTGCTGTACTATTTTTAGTTTAAAGTAGATGTTTTTTGCTACTTGTTTTAGGTGAGGGAGCATGCTGAGTGATTGGTCTAATATTATGCCTAGATGATAGCTCCTAATATGGATTCTCCAGGACCAAGCAGGAAGTCAGTCCTCACTTATGGGTGTCATCGACGCCGATGAAGCCCCAGCGGAGCATTTCCCCAGCTTTCCATGAAAGCCTTTGGGAATGCTGGCACGCATGTGCGGTTCCCTTCCCGCCTAAAGGTGCCATCTTACCTCAGTCTCTTTTTTTCCATGAAGCCCATCGGACGTGTGTCCTGTTTTTCCCGGAAAAGAGAAGTTTTTTCTTGGCGTTATTTCGCTTTTTTCCTCGGATTCAACGTCGGTTCCCCTCCCGCCGGGTTCGGTACACCGGTATCGAATTCCTTTTTTCCTTTTTCGGTTTTTGCCCTTAGTGGCTAGGCGCTCGCGCCAAATCTTTTTCTTTTTCCCTGGAAGGCCGGTCCTTTGACCTCGCGGGGACCCTTTTCTCCCCGATGGCCTCCAGTGGTTTTAAAAAGTGTGATCGGTGTAAGAAGATAATATCTCTCACCGACACACACGACTGCTGCCTTCGGTGCCTGGGACCGGACCACGATTCTAAAACATGCGGGCCATGTGGAAAAATGTCTTCCAAGGCCCTCCGAAGTCGTCAGCAACAAAGCGAAAAGCTTTTCTCGGACTCGGCCTCTGCCCGGGCCCGGACCTCGTCTGAGGCCTCGACATCTCGGGATTCCGATCCCGAGAGGCGTCGGAGCTCCTCGGACAGGGGGTCCCCTGACCGGGAATGTAAGAGGAAGAAGCGGCTCGCGAGGGCGGCATCGGAAGAGGTCCCTGAGCCCTCGCGGGCCAGGTCTCAGACCCCCGTCCGTCGTCCTGGGCCCGTGGACCAGGAGAAGCCAACTAAAGTTCCTCGCATGGAGCCGGAGTCTGCTGGACACGTAAGTCCTGTTGTCCTAGTGGACTCACCTCCCCGAGTACCGACGCGGGGCCCGAGTCGGGGGCTGCTGCGTCACCCGAGCTGAGTCTCAGGTTGACAGCCTTGGAGAGCAGAATGTCTGCCTTCATGGATCAGCAGTGGGCACTGATGGCCAGTCTGTCTGGCGCATCTGCCCCGACCACCGGGACATCGACTTCGAAGTCGACCCCGGAGACAGAGCCGATACTCGAGTCCCTTGCGGCTCGAAGTCGTCCTCGGTCAAGGTCTCCCTCGACCTCCCGTTCGGGACCGAGGGTCTCGACGCCAGTGCCCCCGGCGTCGGGGTGGGTGCCTAGAGGGCCCGCGGGGTCAGACCTCGACTCGACATCAGACGAGTCTGCTTGGGAGACCGAAGACGAGGAGTCTCCTGACACCTTCAAGACTCGGTGTGTCCCTTCGGACTCACCAGAGTCTGAACCCAGGAGTAGGTCCCCTCCGGAGGATACTAGGTTCTCGGAGTTTGTCCGCGATATTTATTTATTTATTTAGACAGTTTTGTATACCGCCTTATCCTTCAATCAAAGCGGTCACAACACAATTGGGGGATACATTTAACATGCAGGGATATGAGACACATACACTCACAGGGAACATGGGCTATGGAGGGTTAAGTGGCTTGCCCAAGACCACAAGGAGCATCTGTGGGACTAGAAACCCCAGTCCTTCCGGCCCAAGGTTGCTGTCCTCTGGTGGGATTTGAACCTCCGACCTTCCGGCCTGAAGTACCTTGCCCCAACCACTAGGCTACTCCTCCTCCGCTGCCCTGGCTATCTCGGCTGACCCCGAGGAGGAGCCTCGAGCCGAAGAGCTCGATGCTCTGCAGTATGACTCTCCTCCGAAGGAGGCCTTTACTGTCCCGGTTCCTCCGATGCTGGAACGGCTCCTCTTCCGCATGTGGGAGGCACCGGCCTTGGCACCGGTTTTGAGCAAGCGAGTCGATTCCATATATCGGCTCCGAAAGAGTCCTGGTTTCCAGAAAGCACAGCTGCCACACCATTCCATGGTTGTGGAATCGGCCATGCATCGTCTGAAGAGCCAGAAGATGCACTCCGCGATGCCTCCTGGAAGGGAGGCCCGAAGCCTTGATGGCGTCGGTAGAAAGTGCTTTCAGGGCTCGATGCTTGCTTGCCGTGTCCAGACGTACCAGCTGTACATGGGCATGTATTTACGAGACCTGGCCAAGGAGTTGGCCGGTTTCTCTGCTGGTCTCTCCGGGGAACCCTTGCAGAGTTTTAAGTCCTTGTCTTCGAGGATCCGGGAATGCTCTAAGTTCATGTCCCGCACCGCCTACGATGGCTTCGAGGCTTCGGCCCGAGTAGCGGCAGCCGGCATCGCGGCCCGACGCCAGGCATGGCTGCAGTCATCGGACCTCGAGCCATGGGTTCAGGACAAGTTGGTCGATGTCCCTTGCCGAGGTGAAAACCTTTTTGGCAAGCCTGTGGCCGAGAAGGCCACTCAGCTCGAGACAGAGCACCTCACTCGGACAAGGCTTTCGAGGAAGACCTCTGCCCCTTCTCAGAAAAGGAAGGGCTTGGGTAAGAAGTCCTTTTACCCGAGGAAAGGCGCTGCCTACAAACAGTACCCACCATATCCGGCTGCCAAAGCTGCCCCCCAGGGTCAGCAAGCCAAGGGCCAGGGTAATGGGCCCCATAGGCAGTGGACCCCCAAGCCTGCAGCCCCTGCTCCCACTCAGCAGGGTGGGGGTTTTTGACTCCTTGAGTATAGCCATTCCTCCCTTGCAGACCCAGCCCTGCACAGGAGGCCGCCTAGCCTTGTTCGCCCACCAGTGGCCCTTGATAACCCAAGACAGTTGGGTGCTGGACATAGTCCATCGAGGCTATGCCCTGCACTTTCACCAACTGCCTCCGCCACACTTCCCAGGGGAACCTTTCCGGCCTCCCCTGCATACAGTCCTTCTCCTCCAGGAGCTACAGGGTCTGTTGCTGGACAAGGCGGTGGAGCCTGTGCCTCCCCACTTCCACGGTCACGGGTTTTACTCCAGGTATTTCCTGGTGCCAAAAAGAATCGGTGGTCTTCGACCCATTTTGGATCTCAGACACCTAAACAAGTTTCTGGTGAAAGAGAAGTTCAAGATGCTTACTCTTGGAACACTTCTGCCCTACCTCCAGCAGGGAGATTGGCTTTGCTCTTTAGATCTAAAGGATGCTTACACTCATATCCTTATTCATCCAGACCACAGAAAGTACCTCAGGTTCATTGTGGGAGAGACCATTATCAGTACAGAGTACTGCCTTTTGGACTGACCTCCGCTCCCAGGGTGTTTACCAAGTGCCTGGCAGTGGTGGCAGCCTACCTGAGAAATCAGGGCATCTTTGTGTTTCCTTACCTAGACAACTGGCTCATCAGAGGCCAGACTTCCCTGGAAGTTCAACAGGCCACCAACAGGACCATAGAACTGCTCCAAAAGGTGGGCCTTGTCATCAACTTCGCAAAGTCCACTTTGCTCCCCTCCCAGAACTTGGAGTTCATAGGGGCAAGGTTGGATTCTCAGCTGGCAAGAGCATTCTTACCAGTGGACCGAGCACAAAGGCTCATGGACCTCGCCAGCAAGTTTCTGCACAGGTCCCTGGTCTCCACCAGACTCTGTCTCAGGCTTCTGGGCCACATGGTGTCGACGGTACAGGTGACCCCCAATGCCAGGCTCCATATGAGGCCTGCCCAGTGGTGCCTTCGGACTCAGTGGTCACAAGCCTCAGGCAGTCTCAGAGACAGGATCAGAGTGTCCCAACGTTTCCTGGCCTCCCTCAACTGGTGGTTACATCCCCCCAATCTACTGGTGGGGGTGCCCTTTCAGATCCCACCTCATACAGTGGTACTGACCACCGATGCCTCTCTGCAGGGTTGGGGAGCACACTGCCTAGACAAGTGCACCCAGGGCCTGTGGTCTCATTGGGAGGCGTCCCAGCAGATCAATCTGCTGAAACTCAGAGCTATTCACTTGGCCCTCAAGGCCTTTACTGCTTCCCTGGCTCAACAGTCTGTCTTGATCCAGACAGACAATCAGGTAGCCATGTTCTATGTCAACAAACAGGGCGGGACTGGTTCCCAGCCCCTTTGCCAGGAGGCCCAGGACCTCTGTTCCTTTGTCCTGCAACACAACATGCTCCTCAAAGCGGTCTATCTTCCAGGCCAGCAGAATTCTCTGGCAGACAGATTGAGCAGGATTCTGCAACCACACGAGTGGCAGCTACATCCTTTGGTGGTTCAAAAGATTTTCTTGAAATGGGGACTTCCCTCCATAGACCTGTTTGCCAGTCCTCTGAACAACCAGCTGCCAAGGTTCTGCTCCAGGCAACCGCATCCTCTGAGAGTAGCAGCAGATGCTTTTCTGATTCCCTGGACTCAGGGCCTACTCTATGCATTTCCTCCCACCCCTCTGGTGGCCCGAACACTGTTCAAGATTCTCCGAGACAGGGCCTCAGTCCTCCTGGTAGCTCCCAGGTGGCCAAGGCAGCCTTGGTTCCCCCTCCTGCTTCAACTGGCAGTGGATCTGCCTCTGCCTCTGGGATTGCAGCCCGACCTTCTCTCTCAGGATCAGGGCTCCTTGCTGCATCCCAATCTCAAAGCTCTCAATCTGATGGCATGGAGGCTGCAAGGGTAGTGTTGGCTCCCTGGGGCCTGCCTCCCGAGGTTGAGGAAGTTCTCCTAGCCTCCAGGAAACAATCCACTAGGAAGACCTATGCTCTCAAGTGGAAAAGGTTCTCTGTGTGGTGTCAGCTTCGTGCTGAGGACCCTTTCTCCTGTACTGTGTCAGTAGTGCTTCAGTACCTGCTGCACTTGTCCAATCAGGGTCTCAAGTCCAACTCTGTTCGGGTCCACCTCTCTGCTTTGGCAGCTCACCACTCCCTAGTTGAGGGCCATTCCTTGTCTGTGCACCCTTTGGTGTCTAGGTTTCTCAGAGGCTTGCTTCTGCTCAAGCCTCCCATACGTCGTCCTGCTCCTGAGTGGGAGCTTAATATGGTCTTGCAGCAACTGACTCGCCCACCTTTTGAGCCTATGGCTACTTGCCCTCTATGCTTCCTTTCCTGGAAGACTTTCTTTCTGATAGCCCTTACTTCGGCTAGGAGAGTGAGTGAGCTTCAGGCCTTGGTCTGTGATAGACCTTACACCAGGTTCTGTAAAAACAGGGCGGTCCTCAGGACTCACCCTAAGTTCCTTCCTAAGGTTGTCTCCTCTTTCCACCTCAACCAGGAAGTGGTTCTTCCTACTTTCTTCCCTAGGCCTCATGCAAGTCAGGCTGAAACAGTTCTCCATACCTTGGACTGTAGGAGGGCCTTATCCTTCTACCTTGAACGTACGCAAGGTCACAGGAAGGCTTCTCAGCTCTTCCTTTCCTTTGACCCCAATAACTTGGGGAGGCCTGTGTCCAAGCGTACCTTGTCCATCTGGGTGGCTGACTGTATCACCTGGGCTTACAAGGCAGCTGACCTTCCTTTGCAGGGTAGGGTCACGGCCCACCGTATGAGGGCAATGGCTGCATCAGTGGCTCATCTCCGCTCTGTTCCATTGCAAGACATCTGCAGGGCTGCTACTTGGTCTTCAAGCCAGATTTTGCAGCCCACTACTGTCTGGAGAGGGAGTCCCGTAGGGACAGTGCTTTTGGCCAAGCAGTATTCCGCAATCTCTTTGAGGTCTAGGCAACTCCTGCCCTTCTGCCCTCTGGTTGGGCTACCTGTGGAGGGTCTGTCCTTGCAAAGCCTTTACTGTGTTGCTGAGACTAGAGGGAGTTCTCTTGTTCAGCCTGGGTTCCTGGGGAGTCACCAATAAGTGAGGACTGACTTCCTGCTTGGTCCTGGAGAAAGAGTAGTTACTCACCTGTAACAGGTGTTCTCCAGGAGCAGCAGGAATCAGTCCTCACTACCCTCCCTCCTCCCCTTGGAGTTGCAGTTGTACATAGTTTAATTTTTACATTTTTTGTGTGCTGTTCTTCGCTATGTCATTTGACTGAGGTAAGATGGCACCTTTAGGCGGGAAGGGAACCGCGCATGCGTGCCAGCATTCCCAAAGGCTTTCATGGAAAGCTGGGGAAATGCTCCGCTGGGGCTTCATCGGCGTCGATGACACCCAAAAGTGAGGACTGATTCCTGCTGCTCCTGGAGAACACCTGTTACAGGTGAGTAACTACTCTATCTAGCATCATGTAGCTATAATTTGGGTTATTCCCTGTATGTGCATAGCATTGCACTTGTCCACATTCAATTTCATCTGTTATTTGGATGCCCAGTCTTCTAGTTTCTGAAGGTACTCCTGCAATTTCTCACAATCCACATGCAATTTGACAACGTTGAATAATTTGGTGTCATCTGCAAATTTGATCACCTCGTTTGTTGTTCCCATTTCTAGGTCTTTTAGAAATATGTTAAATAGTAGCAGTCTAGGGAGGAAGTGACATCACACTGTGAAATAGCTGCTTAGGCTGAGTGCTCCAAAGCAGTTGGCCATTCAAAGCAGCTGTTGTATTAAAATATCCCCACCTGAAACACATTTTGAGGTGCGAAAGGTGAATCTTGGCAATATCTCTCCATAAGAATCTAGAAGAGTTTAAATACACAACAGACAGCAACAAACATGGTTTTACTATAAAAGCATGCAGCCCCAGACGCACCAAAATGGCCAATATCAGCTGACTTGGATAGCGAGACAGGAAGAGAGGGGCATGATGGCAGTGCATCTTTCATAGGACAAAAGATGCATCAGTGGCTAGCTGAAAATCAAATCAGAAATCACTGGTGTAAAGTCCAAAATAATGGATGCTGTCTTTATTCTGCAGCATTAAAAGGGTGAGCTAGGCATGCAGGTGGAGGAGCGTATCGAAGCGCAGGAAAAGGCCACAGCTGTATTGCAAAAGCTTACAGATGCTTGGCAGAATGTTAAGAAAGAGTGTGTTGAAAAATCAGAAGATCTCAAAAATAGATCCCACCATAATCCCATGTTCAATGTAATTTCAGTTTGTTCAATGTAAACCGCACTGATGCAGAATAGCGCGGTATGTAAGAGAATGTAAATAAATCAATAAAAATAAATAAATAAAATATTCATATTTAGAGGCATCTCTGAACTTGAGCTCCATGTTAACTGTACAGACGTGGTACAGGAAATACACAGTATTCTCCTAGGCCAAGACACCAATAAACCTGGGACTGGAGCTGTTATAAAAGTCGACAGGGCCCACAGAAACTTGAGGTCAAGAAGGAACAACCAACCCTGAGACATAGTAGCGTGTTTTCAAAGCTTTGGGCTCAAAGAACAGATAATGGTTCAAGCCGGGCAAAAAGGACAAGTAGAATAGAAGCGACATAAGATGAAAAATTTCAAAGATATTTCAATTTAAATTAAAGTCATTTAGGGCATAGTATAACAAACTAACTTTCAGTTAGTAACAGAAAATGATGGCAGAAAAAGACCACGTGGCTTATCTAGTCTGCCCTTCCATATCCACTACAATAGTCCCATTTTATCCTTTAGATCGGTCCCAACACCTCATGACCCTCAAAGATCAAGCAAGGGATGCCACAAGGCTCCGCCCTATCCGCACTACTATTCAACCTCTATATGCAACCGATCTGCAACATCATAAAAGAGCACAAAATTCATTACACAATTTACGCAGATGACATCATGATATACACCCCAGTCAACTTCAACAACCCTGACTACACCAGACTAACAGACTGCCTCAACAACATGTTCAACTGGCTACATGGCAACAACCTGACCATAAATTACAACAAGACAGAAGCACTTCTCATCACACGAAACAACAGCTTCAGCCTGCCACCCTCCATCAATGTCAACAATTCAACAATACCTTTAAAAAAGGAGGTGAAATATCTCAGAGTAATGCTCGATAGGGAGCTAAACCTACAGTCACACATCAGCAGGACCACCAAAAACGCTTACTTCAAGATGAGAATAATCAGACACCTCAAGCCACTCCTCACACCAGATCATTTCCGCACAGTCTGTCAAGCTCTAATAACTCCCATACTCGACTTCTGCAACCCGATCTATACAGGTATGTCAAAACAGTCACTCAGACTGCTCCAAATGGCCCAAAACACAGTGGCATGAATAATATCCGGCGCATCAAAACAAGAACACATCACCCCATACTAAAAGACCTACACTGGCTCCCAATCACCTCACGTATCAAATACAAGACAATCCTAAACATATTCAGAATCAAACACAGGAACTCTGCCCCCAGCCTTCAACCCCTCATACAACTAAAGATACTAAAGATAGAAAACAAAAACATAGCCATCTGCCTCTTCTATAGACCTCCCATGCCAGACCCTCAAAATATAACCTCTGTTTTAGAACTGGCATGCAAAGCCTCCATGAATAAGCCTCTTATTATCCTTGGGGATTTCAATCTAGCTTCTCTAAATAATCACCAGTCAAAAACTTTCCTTGACTCTATGGATGAAATGGGCTTTAAACAAACAATCTCCTACCCTACACACATCAAAAGGAACACGCTTGACCTAGTTTTCCTTCCAGAATACTTAACCAGATTACCCCAATATAATACCCCTAACATAACTCAAATCCCATGGTCTGACCATCATTTAATTCAATTCTCCATTCACATTCCCCATACCTCTAATCATCAACACAATACACTACACCACGGTCCGAGGTTTCGACCGTTTAAACCAGAAATGTTTCTTGAAACAATTATTCCTCAGCTGGACAAAAAACTAGACAGTCTCGAAAAATCTATTACCAATTGGAACACTACAATAGAAGCAGCTGCCAAACCATTACCTACCAAAACTAACAGACCCCATAAAAAATCATCTGAAAAATGGTATACAGCTGAATTAAATAATTATAAAAAAGAACTCAGAAGAATAGAGGCTAAATGGAGAACTAAAAACCCCCCGGAATTGCGAGAGTTATACTTTGCAACCCTTAATTCTTACAAACTAGCTACAAATAATGCCAAGAAACAATACCATACATCAATCCTATCCAAAGCTATTAATCGACCAAGAGAACTATTTGAAATTATAAAATCATTATCTAAAGCCCCACCTACTAATATCCACAAGATCCCTATCAACCCCCAAACACTAGCAGACTATTTTGCTGGCAAACTCAAGCAAAATGCACCATCTGTACCTGATCCCTTTCCTACAAAAATAAATGTCCTCAGTGAATGGAAATCTTTCCACCCCATAGATATAAATCAATTACTAAATATAATTACAAACCTTAATACAACTACATCCCTCTTAGACCCATGCCCAGCAGCATAGATTAAGACTACAAAACAAGAACTAGCCCCATACATATTAGATATAGTAAATAAATCCCTACAACAGGGTACACTACCAAATGAACTCAAAATCTCAGCAATCTGCCCACTTTTGAAAAACAACTCACTAGATAGCAAAGATCCATCATCATACAGACCTATAGCTAGTATACCCTTCCTGACTAAAATTATTGAAAATGTTTTTCAAATCCAACTTCAAGATTTTATAGACACCTCAACTCCCCTTGATGAACACCAATATGGGTTTCGACCATCACACAGCGTAGAAACATTATTACTTGTCCTCCTTGATTCCCTTGTCAGAGGTATGGACAATATCAAACAAGCTTTTATACTAGTATTTATTGACATTTCCGCTGCATTTGACAGTGTAAACCATAACATTCTAATCTCAAGACTTAGCCAATTAGGTATAAAAGAAGTAGCTCTCAAATGGTTTAAATCTTATATATCCGACCGTTCACAATTTGTACAAATAGACCAAGATCCCTCTCCACCATTTCCACAAGAACAGGGAATCCCTCAAGGTTCATCACTTTCTGCACTATTATTCAACTTATATCTGCAACCGATATGCACCATCTTTAAAAGACATAATATAAATTACCACATTTATGCAGATGATATTATGTTGTACACCCCGATTAATACAAATAACCCTAACTATGATAACCTCTCAACCTGCCTCGCCGAAGCCGAACTGTGGCTTCGCTCAAAGAATATGAACATTAATTTTAAGAAAACTGAAATGCTGTTTACATCAAGAAACCCCAATTTCGCACCTCCACCAGAAATCAAACTACATAACTTCTCCCTCCCAGTGAAGCAGGAAATCAAATATTTGGGAGTCATTCTTGATAAAACTCTCAGCTTCACTTCCCACATTAAGAAAATAACCAGAACAATCTTCTACAAGCTTAGAACTATCCAGCAGCTTAGACCACTTATAGAAAGTGACGACTTCCGGACCATTACTCTAATTTTAATAACACCTCACCTTGACTATTGCAATGGTATTCTTAAAGGCATAACAAAGAAAAATCAAAATAATCTCCAGGAACAAGCAGGAATAAGTCCTCACATATGGGTACGTCGGAACCGACGGAGCCTGCGCAGGAAAGCTCCCCAGCTTCCCAGAAAGGAAGCTTTTGGGGCCTCCCACAGCGCATGCGCGCTGCCTTCCCGCCTTCCTGACCAACTCTCCTCAGTTCTTCTTTTTCCGCGGAGCCAGCAGGTCGTGTTCCTGTCACCGCTGAAGAAATTGTTATTTTAATTTGTTTCTTTGACTGCGTATCTGCCTTCCCCGATTCCGGACCGGTACCGCCGGTCTTTTTTCATCTATTTCTTTAAAAAAAAAAAAAAAATAATAATTACTTTTTCCTCACTTGGTGTGTTTATTCTGTGAGGCCTCTAGGCCTTCTCAGATTCTCCCTCATGGAGAAACCAGCCTCTGGTTTTAAAAAATGCACCAAGTGTACCAGTACTATTTCAGTCATAGATACCCATGAATGGTGTCTTAAATGTTTGGGGCCTGACCATTCCATTCCGGATTGTCCATCCTGCTCTCTGATGTCCAAACGGGGCTTACAGAACAGAGCAGCCAAGTTTCATATGCTGTTTTCTGCGGATACACCAGCATCAACATCCTCCAGGTCTTCCTCTCCTGATGGATCTCAGGTAACCAAACATTCTTCAGGCAGGTCCTCAAAGGGCAAATCTCCCTCTAAGCAGCGAGAGGCCCTTGGCTTTGACCCTGAGGACCCTGCCTCAGCCAAACAACCCCGACGGGAAGCTCCAGCTTCCAAAGCTCCTCCTATGGGGTTACAGGTAGACATCGATGGCACGGCCTCGACCGATCACCTGTTAGACTGCTCTGGGGTACCGGCTAACACCGGTACCGACATCCAGGCAGTTGTGGCGTCTATGGGTACTACGGTACAATCCATGCAGCAGGCCATACTGGCTTTCATTAACGCTGCAACGCCCTCGGTACCGTGACAATCGGTTCCGACTCCGGTTCCGGTACCACAACCGATACCGGTACCCAGAGCATCTACTTCCAGTAGTATGCCGGTTCCGGTCTCCGGTTCCAGAGATTTTCTCGATACCGATCCGGTTCCCGGTATGCCCGATGTCGATACCGGTCGGTACGCGTATCGATCTCTGGAAGCTAATAGGCGGTACTTTGAATCTTCTGAAGATTCTGATACCTCAGATGATTCTGCTGATGTCTCTTTTACTCTTCCTGAGGAGCCCTCTTCTCCAAAAAGGAGAATGTCTCCTCCAGAGGATTTGTCCTTTCAAGACTTCATTATTGAAGTAGCTAAAGGACTCTCCATATCTGTAACCTCTGAAAAGGAACCTAGAGCAAAAAAATTGGATATTTTAGGATACTCTAAGGTTCCCAAAGAGGCAGCCACCTTACCCATATATGAAATTCTTCAAGAACACATGATGGATTTGTGGGAGGCTCCTCTCACCCTATCTCCACATTCTCGACGTTTGGACACCATGTATCGGGTTCCTCCTTCTCCTGGTTTTCAAAAAACTCAGCTCCCTCACCACTCTATTGTGGTGAAGTCTGCTATGAAAAAGATAAAGAGTACCAAAAGGCACTCTTCTACCCCTCCAGGAAGAGAATGTAGGACTCTGGATGCTTTTGGTAGAAATATCTTCCAAGCTAGCATGCTTATTGCCAGAATCAATTCATACAGCCTCTATATGGGCATGTTTTTGAAAGAGATTGCACTGAAGATATGTCATTTTCTCCCCTTTATCCCAGAGGATAAAAAGGAGGAGTTCCTTATTTTGCTAAAGCAAACTCAAGATGTTTCAAAGTTCTCCAACAGAGCAGCCTTTGACTCTTTTGAGGGAGTTAGCAGAGCCTCCGGCATTGCCATAGCTGCTCGCAGACTTGCTTGGCTCCAGGCCTCTGATTTGGAACCCTGGGTACAAGAAGGCTTGGGCAATCTGCCCTGTACAGGTGAAAATCTGTTTGGCAAGGAGTGGCAAATCAAAGCCACTCAAATGGATGCAGAGAATGCTGCTTTAGATAGACTTTCTAAGTCTACCTCTACCCCTGCCAAGAAAAAACCTTTTAAGAAGCCTTTCTATAAAAAGACCAGATTTTCCACAAATACTGGCCAGCAATCTTCCCAAGTTCGCTTTGCTCCTAAGCGTCAGCAATCTAAACAGGCCAGAACAAAGTCTACAGGGGCTGCTACAGTCCAGCAGTCCCAACCCCCTCAGAGTTTTTGACTTGATTCTAGAGAACTTAACCTTTCTGGCTCTGCAACAACCAGAGCCTCTCACCATTCCAGGAAGGTTAACTCATTTTGCTCCCAGATGGGAACAAATCACATCAGAACAGTGGACCCTCTCTATCATCAGAGAGGGCTACAAACTACATTTCTCCAGCCTTCCTCCCCATACCATGGTGAGACAATTCAATTCTCCCCCATCTCTCCTGTACCTGTTGGGTCAGGAGGTGACCACTCTTCTCGCCCAAAAGGCAATAGAAGAGGTTCCTCTTCCTCAACAAGGGTCAGGTTTTTACTCCCCTTATTTTCTCATTCCCAAGAAAACAGGGGGGTACAGACCTATTCTGGATCTCAGAGAATTGAACAAATTTCTATACAAGGAGAAATTCAAGATGCTTTCTCTAGGCACTCTCCTTCCATACCTACAGAGTCAGGACTGGCTTTGTTCTCTAGATCTCAAGGATGCGTACACACATATACTCATCCATCCATCCCACAGAAAATTCCTACGGTTTCTGTTCCAGGGAAAACATTTCCAATACAGAGTACTTCCCTTCAGTCTAGCCTCTGCTCCAAGGGTATTTACCAAATGCATGGCAATAGTAGCTGCATTTCTACGCACTCTGGGAATCTTTGTCTTCCCATACCTGGACGACTGGCTCATCCGAGCTCCATCTCAGTCCGAGGCTCAGACTTCCCTGGACCACACCAGACGCATACTGCAGTATCTGGGACTCGTCATCAATCTGCCAAAGTCTCAACTCACCCCTACTCAGTCCCTAGAATTCATAGGGGCCTGGCTAGATACCACCACTGCAAGGGCCTATCTTCCTCAGGCCCGTTGCCACCGTCTAGTGCACTTCGCCTCTCAAATTCAGTCCAGAAGCCACTTGACTGCCAGAGAGATGCTACAACTGCTAGGCCACATGGCATCCACAGTTCATGTGGTGCCCTATGCTCGCCTACATATGAGAGCAGCTCAATGGACTTTGTCCACCCAGTGGACCCAAGCATCAGGAGCTCTCTCAGACCAAATAGCAACCTCAAAACGTCTTTTTTGGTCTCTCCAATGGTGGATATCCACTCAAAATCTGTTGTTGGGGGCCCCCTTCCAACCTTTGTTACCCCAAGCAACTCTCACTACAGATGCCTCCCAAACAGGTTGGGGAGCTCATCTCCAAGACCTCTCCACTCAGGGCACTTGGTCTCCACAGGAGACCACCCTTCATATCAACCTTTTGGAGCTGCGAGCAATTTTCCTTGCTCTCAAGGTCTTTCATACCCTCCTCATCAACATGACAGTCCTTGTTCATACCGACAATCAAGTAGCCATGTTCTACATAAACAAACAAGGAGGGACTGGCTCTCTGTCGCTTTGCAACGAAGCTCTAAAATTGTGGGCCTTCGCCAGAGAGCATCAAATCCATCTCCTGGCAGTATACCTCCCAGGAATCCAAAACTCTTGGGCAGACAGACTCAGTCGAGTTCTGCTTTCACACGAATGGTCCCTGCACATGGATCAGGTACTCAGAATCTTTCAGAAATGGGGAACCCCGGACATAGACCTGTTTGCAAGTCCGTGCAATGCCAAACTTCCCCGGTTCTGTTCCAGAATTCCGTGTCAGGGAGCTCAGGCCAAGGATGCCTTCCTCCTTCATTGGGGTCAGGCCTTCCTGTATGCCTTTCCACCCATTCCTTTGATTCCCAAGACTCTGTTCAAACTTCAGAGGGATCAAGGATCTATGATCCTCATAGCTCCACGCTGGCCACGCCAAGTGTGGTACCCTCTACTTCTGCATCTCTCCCAGGCACCCTCCCTGGATCTGGGAGCTGCTCCAGACCTTCTGTCTCAAGAGGAGGGGACTTTGTGGCACCCAAACCCCAAGTCCCTTCACCTCAGAGCTTGGTTACTGAAGGCCTAGACCTTCAAGACTTCAATCTTTCTCAACAGGTGAAGGATATCCTCCATGCATCTAGGAAACCATCCACCAGGCGTTCTTATGCTTTTAAATGGAAAAGATTTTCCATTTGGTGTGCTGAAAAGGGTCTTAACCCTCTAGCACTACCTTTGAATTCTTTACTCGAATATCTCCTGCATCTTTCCAATGCAGGACTTAAAACAAATTCTGTAAGGGTCCATTTGAGTGCTATTGCAGCATCTCTTCAGCCAATCAATGGACAACCTGTTTCCTCTCATCCTCTTATTGCAAGATTCATGAGAGGTCTAACTTTAACTAAACCTCCCATTCGGCCTCCTCCGGTGGCATGGGACTTAAACGTGGTTCTTGGTCAGCTTATGAAGCCACCCTTTGAACCCTTAGCCACTACCTCCTTGAAATTTCTTTCCTGGAAAGTCATTTTCCTTATTGCAATCACTTCTGCTCGCCGCATCAGTGAACTGCAGGCTTTAGTGGCTAATCCACCTTATACAAGGTTCCATCATGATAAGGTAGTCCTTAGGACAAATCCTCACTTTATGCCTAAAGTGGTCTCACCTTTTCATCTTAATCAAGAGGTATATCTACCTGTCTTTTTTCCAGCTCCTCATGCATCCAGTGCAGAGAGGAACCTACATACGTTAGATTGTAAAAGAGCTCTTGCCTTTTACATCCACAGGACACAGCAACATCGAAAGTCTTCTCAGCTTTTTGTTGCTTTTGATCCTTCTCATTTAGGACTTCCAGTCTCAAAAAGAACACTGTCCAATTGGATTGCTCAGTGTATTTCTTTTGCTTACCAGAGTAAGAACCTTTCTCTGGAAGGCCATGTCACAGCTCACAATGTGAGAGCCATGGCCACATCTATGGCTCATCTTCATTCTGTATCCATCGATCAGATCTGTCGAGCAGCCACCTGGGCCTCGGTTCATACCTTCACAGCCCATTACTGCTTGGACAAGGACTCCCGCCGGGATGCCTTGTTTGGTCAGGCTGTCCTCAGACACCTGTTCCATTCTTAAACAACTCCTGCCCACCTTCCCTGAATGGATGCCTGAGATCCATAGGAAGATGAGGAACCCTAGGGGGGGATCTCCCCGGCATCTTAGCTAGGGAGTCCCCATATGTGAGGACTTATTCCTGCTTGTTCCTGGAGATAGCACAGTTACTTACCTGTAACAGGTGATCTCTGGGAACAGCAGGAATTAGTCCTCACAACCCACCCACCTCCCCTAGGAGTTGTATCTCTCTCTCTCTCTCTTTCCTTTCCTCTCTCTATTGTCTCAGCTTTAAACTCGAACTGAGGAGAGTTGGTCAGGAAGGCGGGAAGGCAGCGTGCATGCGCTGTGGGAGGCCCCAAAAGCTTCCTTTCTGGGAAGCTGGGGAGCTTTCCCACGCAGGCTCCGTCGGTTCCGACGTACCCATATGTGAGGACTAATTCCTGCTGTTCCCAGAGATCACCTGTTACAGGTAAGTAACTGTGCTTTCTCCAAATGGCTCAGAATGTTGCCGCAAGAATAATTTCCAAGGCTAAATTATCCGATCACATTTCTCCCATTTTATACTCCTTACATTGGCTTCCCGTTGTATGCAGGATACATTATAAAATTATACTGACTACATTCAAGTTAATTAACAACATCGCCCAATCTTACCTATCTACCCTTATCCATAGCCCCTTAGATAGTAGACTAAGAAAAAGGAGGAATCTCAATACAGTGCAAGTACCAGATACAATAAGAAAGACAAAGCAAATAACAAGCAACAGCGCTTTCACATACGTAGCACCTACACTATGGAACAACCTCCCTGATCAACTAAGAGAGACAAAAGATCTCCAAACGTTTAGAAAGGAACTAAAAACACACTTATTCACCCAACATTACTGCCAATTCTCAGATCTGGCCTCCCACCCCCCATAGCTCATTCTGCAAATCTGCCAAAAATACTCACTCACTTAATAATATTATTCCAAAGCTGATGTTATGTCACAGGTTGTAAATATCACAGTTCTGTAAATAATCAAGATTTTTTGTTATAATTCTGTAAATAATTAACTGTCTAAATAATCAAAGGTTCCTGTTATGAGCTATATATGATTACTTTTGTTTATATTGTTCCTTGTACATAGTTACAATGTTGCATAATGTTCCATGTTTTTGTTCACCATTGTTCTATGTAAACCGCCACTGATCTTGGGAAGGGGCGGTATATAAAAGTTTTCAAATAAATAAATAAATAAATACAACCTGACGTCAGTACAAGACCTAGAAGAAGAGCCACATCGGATACAATCATCACGCCTACAGACTACACGAAGGCATGCAAGTCCACCGCACGAAGAGCGCTATCATTGGCAGCACCTGGAATGTGGAACACACTCCCTGACGAACTGTGATCCACAGAGGACACCAAGGACTTTCAGAAACAACTAAAGACTCTGCTCTTCCTGGAGCACTACGGCCCAAACACATAATGGGAGCAATAGCCACGAACTAACAACTTATACACCCACTCATTGTACATAACACTGTATAAAGCTCATGCTGTAAATAGCGCACGCTAATCAACCTACCCACACGCATTCACATCCACTGTACAGTATAAGCATACCTGAACACAAATACCAATTCCTTGATTGTTTGCTGTGTACACCGCCTTGATTAAAGGATAAGGCGGAATAGAAATACCCTTTAATTAAATAAAATGAATAAATAAATTTAGAGATCTTCTGTGTTTGTCCCATGCTTTCTTGTATTCCAATACCATCCTCATCTCCACTGCCTCCTCAAGGAGACTATTCCACACATCTACCACTCTTTCCGTAAAGAAATATTTCCACATATCCCTGAGTTTATCCCCATTCACTCGCATCCTATGTCCCCTCATAGAAGAGGGGTTTTTTTTATATCGCTTTATCCTTAAGTCAAAGCAGTTTATTACAACTTATAAATGTGTACATTGAGACAAAGAAATGGGGAGGGGGAGAGTAAGATGGCATGCAGAGTAAGTTAAACATGATAAACTATATACCAGTTGAGAAGCGGTAGTGGTTGAATGTTACTTTATTTATTTTATTTATTTATTTAACTGTGTTTATATACCACTGATCTACAAGTCAAAGCAGGTTACATAAAAAAACTTGGCCTGGAGTGGCTTACATCGAATAGCAATATCTCCTCTATCCCACCTTTCCTCTCATGTATACATATTAAGATCTAAGTCTGTCCCCATATACTTTATCACAAAGACCTATAACCATGTTAGTAGCCACCCTTTGCACTGACTCCATCTTGCTTATATCCTTTTGAAGATGTGCTCTACAAAACTGTACACAATACTTCAAATGTGGTCACATCAGAGGCTTATACAGAGGCACTATCACCTCCTTTTTTCTGCTGGCCATTCCTCTCCCTATGCGCCCAAGCATCATTCTGACTTTTGCCATCACCTTTTCTACTTAATCAACCACTTTCAGATCATCAGGAACACCCACACCCAGGTCCCACTCTTCTTTCGTGAACAGAAGTACTTCATCCCCTACACTGTACCGCTCCCTTGGATTGTTGCAGCCCAAATGCATGACCCTGCATTTTTAGCATTAAATCTCAGCTGCCAAATTCTCGACCATTCTTCAAGCTTAGTCAGATTCCTCCTCATGTTATCTACTCCTTTCTGGGTGTCCATTCTATTGCAGATTTGGGTATCATCTACAAAGAGGCAAACCTTACCTGACAGCCCTTCCACAATATCACTAACAAAGATGTTAAAAATAATTAGTGTTTATCTCCCACCTACCCCAGGCACAATCTTTGATTTATAGGCTCTTAAACCTGTTAAGGGAAAGGGGGTATCTTTTTCATTTTCAGATTTATCAGTTATTTTCATCAGCAAGTTATTAGGCCTTAGGAATAGATTAGTTAGGTCATTGCAGTTCATCTTGAGGTGAACATTAAATAAAGCTATATTTGAACAGCTTGCAAAATTGAAAGTGGACAGGCCATGGGACCAGATGGGATACATCCTTGGATACGAAAAGAGCTCAAAGAGGTTCTGATAGGGCCTTTTAAGAGATCCTTGGAGACGGGAGAGGTTCCACAGGACTGGAGAAGGGCTGATGTGATACTCTTCACAAAAGTAGTAACAGGGAAGCAGGGGCGGCCCAAGGGGGGTGCGGGGCCATGTGCGGAGACTCGGTGCGGGGCCTCATTTGCATAAGTGGCCTTATTTGCATAAATATTTGCATAATGTTACCATACACTAACTTTTAGTAAACATGTCTCTTAATGAGTGTATGGATAAAGAAAGACTAAAAGATTTCTACATTACTATAATCCAGTGCCAACCGCCAGGCACATTAGGAACTACTACAAACGCTGCCCATTTAGAACCCATAGCAAACCCGCCGTATCCTGACAGCATTACCAGGACTCACAAAGCACCATACCCTACCTATCAAAAGGCAACACTGCAAATATTAAACCAATACATTTCAGAGAATACTGGGGAAAGAGAACAAGTGGCAATGTCAAATAGGAATTACATAAACAGAATACCTCAGCTCAGTTACACATGCAGAACATAGACCATCACCAAACAAGGAATCGCAATTTAGAAACAGGAAGGCAATAATTTAAACTGGGAACCCCAAAAGCCAAACTTGGAATGTACAACAACACTGTAGAAATAAAACTATAAATCAATTTCCTCTTGTACCAAACAAAGCGCAGACGTTAATGATGCACATTTCCCAGAACTTTCATATTCCAGTTAATAAATTCAAAATAAAGAGATATATTTCTACCTTTTGTGCATTTTTTTTTCAGTTGCAATTGCTCCAGCCACTTTCTTCTGGTTTCTTCATGTTTTCTGCTAACTCTCCATCGTCTGCTGTCCATTTGTCCTTTCTTCTCTCTTCTAGTTTTCTTTCCATCCTCTCTCTACATCTGCTTTAACATACTAATCTTTATCCTTTTGCTCTTTCCTCATTCTTATTTCATCCACACAAATTTTACCCCTCCATCCTCAATCCCCACTTACTCTCCCAATACCCGGCCAATTGTAGATTTTTCATCCCTCCCACACAAAATATTTTTCCCCTCTCCATTTTACTCTCCCAGCCCCATCCCATTCTAATCCTCCCCCAACATCAGCTCCCTTCTAGTTCCAGTCTCACCCAGCATCCATTCCCTTCTAGTCCCTGCATCAGTCCATTTCCAGTCCTAGCCCCCCATCAACCCATTTCCAGTCCTAGCTCCCCCATCCATTTTCAGTCTGAGTCCCTTCATCAGCTCATTTCCAATCCTAGCCCCCCATCAGCCCATTTCTAGTCATTTCCTAGCCCCACCATCAGCCCATGTCAAATCCTAGCTCCCCTCCACTCAGCCCAATTCCAGTCCAAGCCCCCCCATGAGCCTACTTCCAGTTCTAGCCCCTCCATGAGTCCATTTCAATTCAAGCCCCCACCACAGCCCATTTCCAATCTTAGCTCCCCCCAACAGCCCATTTCCAGTCCTATCCTAGCTGCTCCATCAGCCCATTTTCAGTTCTAGCTCCCTTCCCTCACAGCCCATTTCCATTCCAAGCTCCCTCCCCATCAGCTATTTGCAGTTCAAGCCTCCCCGTCCACTCAGTCCATTTCCAGTCATAGCAATCCCCCAACCCATTACCAGTCCTAGCCCCCCATCAACCCATTTTCAGTTTAAGCCCCCCCCTATAACCCATTACCAGTCCTAACCCCCCATCAGCCCACTTCCAGTCTTAACCCCATCAGCCCATTTCCAGTCAGCCCCCCATAGCCCATTGCCAGTCCTAACCCCCCCCATCAGCCCACAGCCCATTACTAGTCCTAACCATATCAGCCCACCTCAAGTCCTAACCCCTCCCCATCAGCCCTTTTCCTGTCCTAGCGCCCCCATAGCCCATTAGCAGTCCTAACCCCCCCCCCCATAGCCCATTAGCAATCCTAACCCCCATCACCCTATTTCCAGACAGCCCCCATCAGCCCACAGCCCATTACCAGTCTTAACCCCCCCCAGCCCATTTCCAGTCCTAACCCCCATCACCCCATTTCCAGTCAGCCTCCATCAACCCCAGCCCATTTCCAGTCTTAACCCCACCAGCCCATTTCCAGTCAGCTTCCATCAGCCCCAGCCCATTAGCAGTCTTAACCCCCCCCCCCCAGCCCATTTCCAGTCCTAACCCCTCCCCAGCCCATTTCCAGTCAGCCTCCATCAGCCCAACCCATTTCCAGTCCTAACCCCCCCTCCAGCCCATTTCCAGTCCTAACCCCCCCCAGCCCATTTAAAGTCAGCCTACATCAGTCCAAGCCAATTTCAAGTACTAACCCACCCCCTTGCACATTTCCATTCCTAACCCCCCCCCCCTTGCACATTTCCAGTCCTAACCCCCCCCTTGCACATTTCCAGTCCTAACCCCCCCCCTTGCAAATTTCCAGTCCTAACCCCCCATCACCCCATTTCCAGACAGCCTCCATCAGCCCCCCCCCTTCCCTTCCCTTCCCTTCCGGCAAATTTAAAAACAAAAACCTGGCTCTAGCTGCTGCCGCTGCCGCGTCCGTCGCAGCAGCGGCAGAATGGCGTGTCCCGCGGGGCCCCCTCTCCACGTCGAGCCCTCTGCAAGGGCTTTCAGATTCGCGAAGGGAGAGTGCTCCCTCGCGTCTCTGTAAAGCCCGCAGGGGCTAATGGGAAATTTCCCATCAGCCCCTCGCGTCTAAAGGGGCTGATGGGAAATTTCCCATTAGCCCCTGCGGGCTTTACAGAGACGCGAGGGAGCACAACTCTCCCTTCGCGAATCTGAAAGCCCTTGCAGAGGGCTCGAAGAGGAGAAGGGGCCCCGCGGGACACGCCATTCTGCCGCTGCTGCGACGGACGCGGCAGCGGCAGCAGCTAGAGCCAGGTTTTTGTTTTTAAATGTAATAAAAAAAAAGCAGAATGTTCTTTGCGCGGGGCCCCCTGAAACGCGGGGCCCTGTGCAAAAAACATTCTTGCTCAATGGACGGGCCGGCCCTGCAGGGAAGAGATGTCAAACTGTAGGCTGGTAAGCCTTACCTCAGTGGTGGGAAAAGTAGTAGAGGCGGTCCTGAAAGTAATATAATGAACTTTCTAGAAACCAATGGGTTGCATGATCCAAGGCAATATGGTTTTACCAAAGGGTGATCATGCCAAACAAATCTGATTGTGTTCTTTGACAGGATGACAAGAAAACTAGATCAAGGACATGCGATAGATGTGATCTACATAGATTTCAGCAAAGCCTTTGATACTATTCCTCAAAGGAGGCTTATCAATCAACTGGGCAGCCTGGGGATGGGTCCCAAGGTGGTGAACTGGATCAGAAATTGGTTGACTGACAGATGACAGAAGGTGGTAGTAAATGGAACTCACTTACATAAGAACATACATAAGATATGCCATACTGGGTCAGACCAAGGTCCATCAAGCCCAGTATCGTGTTTCCAACAGTGGCCAGTCTAGGTCATAGAAGAAAGGAAGGTGAGAGGGATTCATCCTGGGATTGGTACTGCTTAATGTATTTGAGAGTGATATTGCTGAAGGACTGAAGGGAAGTCTGCCTTTTTGCAGAGGACATGAAAATTTGCAAGAGAGTGGACTCTTCTGAGGGAGTGGACAATATGTACAAAAAGATGTACAAAAACTGGAAGAATCGTCGAATGCTTGGCAGTGAAGATTTAAAGTGAAGAAATCCAAAGGAATTGTATGTGATAGGGACCAGGAGAAAGACCTCGGAGTGATAAGTGTCTGAGGATCTCAAGGTGGCGAAACAATGTGGCAAGGCGGTTGCCAAAGTCAGAAGGATGTTCGGTTGCATACAAGCAGGAATAACTAGCAGAAAAGAGAAGGTATCAGGGGCATTGTACAAGTCGTTGATGAGGTCTCACTTGGAATATTATGTTCAGTTTTCGAGACATATCTTACAAAAGATATAAAAAGACTTGAAACGGTTCAGAGGAAGGCGACCAAAATGATTTGGAATCTGCACCAGAAGAAATATGAGAAGAAACCTAAATATGTATATCGTAGAGGAGAGGAGAGGAGGGACAGGGGAGATATGATACAGATGTTTAAATACTTAAAGGATATTAATGAACAAACAAACCCTTTTCAAAGAACGGGAAGCTGTAAAGCTAGAGAGCATAAAATGAAGCTGTAAGGAGATAAAATTAAAAGGAAGGTCAGGAAATTCTTTTTACTGAACAGGTGGTGGATGCTTGGAATGCCCTCCCTATGGAGGTGGTGGGGGCAAATATGGTGATGGAATTCAGAATGGCATGGGATCGATATGGTGGATTCCCTTATAGAAAGAGGATAAAATTGAAATAAACTTAAATATCATTTATATTTCAACAAATAGAGGTGGGTGATCTGTATGGAGCAGTGGATACAACCTGAAACAAAAGCTTAGAGGGGGTGACCTGCATGGAGTTGCTGTGTGACGGGT
This sequence comes from Ichthyophis bannanicus, assembly GCA_033557465.1. Classification (NCBI taxonomy): domain Eukaryota; kingdom Metazoa; phylum Chordata; class Amphibia; order Gymnophiona; family Ichthyophiidae; genus Ichthyophis; species Ichthyophis bannanicus. The sequence continues at coordinate 806,350,298 of CM066036.1, forward strand.
TATATGCCCTGTCACAGGGGGAAACCCAAGGCCCTGTGTTAGGAAAAGGAGATCACACACAGGTTCCCAAAGTTGTCCCAAAAACCGGGGTCCTGACATTGATGGGAAGGTTTCAAATCCCTGGGGAAGGTAGAGGGGAAACCCCATGGGACCAAAGAGAGGAGGTAGTGAAGTCTCCAAAAATAAGCTCTATGCAACTGGCAGTAGGGGAGGGATCCACTGCCTATGAGAAGGACATAGAAATGGACTTCCATCTAGAGAACTGTAGTGAGATGGAGTGGGAGAGAGAAAGCTCACGTCCTGGGGAGAACTTGATTTCGGAGGCCATGGATGTCTCCGTGGCAGACACCAGGTGGAGTCTGCTAAGGGGTGGAAGTGGCTTTGACCGCTATGTGTGAGGTGGCAGACTGACCAGGCAACTGGAGGCCTGAGTCAATTATCTGGAGAGATTTGGAACTGTTAAAGACTATGGAGACTGTGTTAAGGAACTTGGGAGAGAGCTACCTGTTGGAGAAGCGTGGCAGTAAAGAGGGACAACCTCATTTACCTATAACCACTGGACTACTATAAGAGGGTTTTCCTAGACTTGGAGGAAGCCAGGTAGGTGCAGACTCTAGTTCCGGGGAGAAAGATGATGGAACTCTTTTTTTAAACTATATTAAGGAATGTAACTATTAGTTTGTCTTGTTCACTCTGTGCATACAGGCTGACTTAAATTTAGTGGCAGTTACGGAGACATAGTTCATGGACAGCCATGACTGCGATATAATTATACTGGGCTTTACTTTATTCAGGAAGGATGGGATAGGAAGAAGGGGAAAAGGAGTGGCACTATATGTAAAAAATAATATTAAAGCTATAGAATTACAGGGCTTAAAAGGGAGTGAGGAGGCACTGTGGTTCGAACTACAAAGAGGGAAAGGGAAATCCATTTGCATTGGTGTGATACACAGATCTCCCTCACAGGGAGAAGAAGTGGATGGGGATTTAATAGAAGACATACGCAATATTGCCATCAAAGAAGAAGTGCTCCTGATAGGTGATTTCAATATGCTGGATGTTGATTGTCACACCCCTGCTGCAGTGTCATCTAGAAGTAAGGAGATCCTAGAATCTCCAGGAACAAGCAGGAATGAGTCTTCACATATGGGTACCGACGGAGCCTGCGCGGGAACGCTCCCCAGCTTCCCAAAAAGGAAAGCTTTTGGGAGCATCCCACAGCGCCTGCGCGCTGCCTTCCCGCCTTTCCTAACCGCCTCTCCTCAGTTCTTCTTTGCCGTGGAGCCAGCAGGTCGAGCCCTGTCACCGCTGAAGAAGTTCTTTATTTTATTTTATTTCTTTGGTCGCGTGTCAGCCTCCCCCGATTCCGGACCGGTACCGCCGGTCTTTTCTTTAAAAAAAAACAAAAAAAACCCCAATATATAATTTCCCTCACTTAGTGTATTTTTTCTCTTTGGGCCTTAGGCCTCACAAGAAAATTTTCCTCATGGAAAAACCAGCCTCCGGGTTTAAGAAATGCACTAAGTGCAGCGGTACTATTTCTGTTACAGACACCCATGAATGGTGTCTTAAATGTTTGGGTCCTGAACACTCCATTTCGGATTGTCCGTCCTGCTCTCTGATGTCTAAACGGGGTTTACAGAACCGAGCAGCTAAGCTCCATGTGCTGTTTCCCGCTGATGCAGCTTCGGTAGCATCGACGTCTTCCAGGGCTTCTTCTTCCCCCAATGGATCTCAGGTAACCAAACTTAAATCCAGCCGGTCCTCGAAGGGTAAATCTCCCTCTAAGCATTGAGATGCCTCCGGGCTTGCCCTCGAGGATCCTGCTCCAGCAAAACAACCCCGGCGGGAAGCTCCGGCTTCCAAAGCTCCACCTATGGGGTTACAGGTTGACATCGATGGCACGGCCTCGACCGATCGATCACCTGTTAGAATGCTCTGGGGTACCGGCACAATCTTCCGGTACCGAATTCCAGGCATTCATGGCGTCGATGGATCAGAATGTTCTGTCCATGCAGCGGGCTATCAATGCCTTCATTCAAGCTGCGACGCTGTTGATACCACAACAAACTCCGTTGTCGGTATCGACTCGGGTACCGGCACAAGCGCCGGTACCGGTACCGGTACCGACTGCATTGGCATCGACTAGGATACCGACTGCAGCGGTTCCCTGTCCAGGGCTGCCCCTCGGTACCGATGACCCCTGATGTCGATATCGCTCGATACGCGTACCGAGCGTTAGAAGAGCACCCTGACAGATGGTACTTTGATTCCTCTGGTGATTCTGATACATCAGAGGAGTCTGCTGAAGTATCCATAGCCCTTCCTGAAGAGCCTTCTTCTCCAAAAAGAAGAATGTCTCCTCCAGAAGATTTGTCCTTTCAAGACTTCATAAGAGAAGTTGCTAAAGGACTTTCTATTTCAGTAACCTCTGAATCAGAGCCTAGAGCAAAAAAATTAGATATTTTGGGTTATTCTAAGGCTCCTAAAGAGGCAGTCACCTTACCAATTCATGAGATTCTTTATGAACACATGATTGACTTATGGGAGACTCCTCTCTCTATCTCTCCTCATTCTCGCAGATTGGACACTATGTATCGTGTCCCTCCTTGTCCTGGGTTTATAAAACACAGCTTCCTCACCATTCCATTGTGGTGCAGTCAGCTATGAAGAGGATAAAGAGTACAAAGCGACACTCTTCTGCTCCCCCAGGAAGAGAATGCAGGACCTTGGATGCTTTTGGTAGGAAAATCTTCCAAGCCAGTATGCTTATTGCCAGAATCAACTTCTATAGTCTTTACATGGGTATGTTTCTAAAAGAGGTTGCAGATAAGCTGCACACTTTCCTTCCTTTTCTTCCAGAGGATAAAAGGGAAGAATTCCTCATTTGGCTTAAGCATACTGAAGACATTTCAAAGTTTTCCAACAGGGCAGCCTTTGACTCCTTTGAAGGTGCCAGCAGAGCTTTGGGCATTGCCATAGCTGCTCGCAGAATTGCTTGGCTCCAAGCTTCTGATTTAGAACCCTGGGTTCAAGATGGCTTAGGAAATCTTCCCTGTACAGGTGAAAACCTGTTTGGCAAAGAATGGCAAATCAAAGCCACTCAAATGGATGCAGAAAATTCTGCTCTGGATAGACTTTCAAAGTCAACCTCCATTCCTGCCAAGAAAAATACCTTCAAGAAGTCTTTTTTCAAAAAGGGCAGATTCCCTTCTGCTTCTGGCCAACAATCCTCTACAGGTCACTTTGCTACTAAGCGTCAGCAACCTAAACAGGCCAGGCCTAAGTCTACAGGGGCTGCTGCAACTCAGCAGACCCAATCTCCTCAGGGTTTTTAACTTGATGCTACAGAACTTAGCCTTTCTGGCTCTAAAACAGCCAGAGCCTCTCACCATCCCAGGAAGGTTAGCTCATTTTGCTCCCAGATGGGAGCAAATTACATCAGAGCAGTGGACCCTCTCCATTATAAGAGAGGGCTACAAACTTCATTTCTCAGACCTTCCTCCCCACACCATGGTGAGACACTTCAATTCTCCCACATCTCTTCTCGGCCTTCTAGGTCAGGAGGTGGCTACCCTTCTTGCCCAAGGGGCAATAGAAGAAGTTCCTCTTCTTCAACAAGGGTCAGGGTTTTACTCCCCCTATTTTCTCATTCCAAAGAAGACAGGGGGATACAGACCCATATTAGATCTCAGAGAATTGAACAAATTTCTATGCAAGGAGAAGTTCAAGATGCTTTCTCTGGGCACTCTCCTTCCATACCTTCAAAGTCAGGATTGGCTTTGTTCTCTAGATCTCAAGGATGCATTCACACATGTCCTCATCCATCCATCTCACAGAAGATTCCTCCATTTTCTTTTCCAAGGAAAACATTATCAATACAGGGTGCTTCCTTTTGGTCTAGCCTCTGCTCCAAGAGTGTTCACCAAATGCATGGCAACAGTAGCTGCATTTCTACGCACTCTGGGAATATTTGTATTCCCATACCTGGACGACTGGCTCATCCGAGCTCCATCTCAGTCAGAGGCCCAGATTTCCCTGGACCGCACAAGACGCATTCTGCAGTATCTGGGACTTGTGGTAAACCTCCCAAAGTCTCAGCTCACCCCTACTCAGTCCCTAGAATTCATAGGGGCCTGGTTGGATACTACCACTGCAAGGGCCTACCTTCCTCAGGCCCGTTGCCAACGTCTAGTGCAGTTAGCCTCCCAGATTCAGTCAAAGAACTACTTAACTGCTCGAGAGATGCTACAACTGCTAGGCCACATGGCTTCCACGGTGCATGTGGTACCCTATGCTCGCCTACATATGAGAGCAGCTCAATGGACTTTGTCCACCCAGTGGACTCAAGCATCAGGAGCTCTCTCAGACCAAATAGCAACCTCCAAACGTCTCTTTTGGTCTCTCCAATGGTGGATGTCCACTCAAAATCTGTTGCTGAGGTCCCCCTTCCAACAGTTGTTGCCCCAAACAACCCTCACAACAGATGCCTCCCAAACAGGTTGGGGAGCTCATCTACAAGACCTCTCCACTCAAGGTACTTGGTCCCCACAGGAGACTCTCTTCATATCAACCACTTGGAGCTTCGAGCAGTTTTTCTAGCTCTCAAGGTCTTTCACACCCTCCTCAGCTACAAGACAGTCCTCATTCATACGGACAATCAAGTAGCCATGTTTTACATAAACAAGCAAGGAGGAACTGGCTCTCTGTCGCTTTGCAACGAAGCTTTAAGATTGTGGGCCTTCGCCAGAGAGCATCAAATCCATCTCCTGGCAGTATACCTCCCAGGAATCAAAAACTCTTGGGCGGACAGTCGAGTTCTGCTTCCACACGAATGGTCCCTGCACATCGATCAGGTACTCAGAATCTTCCAAGAATGGGGAACCCCGGACATAGACCTCTTTGCAAGTCCGTGGAATGCCAAACTTATGCCAATTTACCACCTTGTAGCTTCATGTTATGCCCTCTAGTTTTGCAGCTTCTCCGTCTTTGGAAGAGGTTTGTTTGTTCATTATTTCTCTTTAAGTATTTAAAGGTCTGAATCATATCTCCCCTGTCCCTCCTCTCCTCCAAAGTGTACATGTTTAGGTCTTCAAGTCTCTTCTCATAAGGCTTCTGACGCAGGCTCCAAATCATTTTGGTAGCCTTCCTCTGAACAGTTTCCAGTCTTTTTACATCCTTTGCAAGATATGGTCTCCAAAACTGAACACAGTATTCCAAGTGAGGCCTCACCAGTGACTTGTACAGTGACATAAGTACCTCTTCCTTTCTGCTGGTAATTCCTCTTCGTATGTAGACTAACATCCTCCTGGCTTTTGCCACCGCCTTGTCGCACTGTTTTGCGACCTTGAGATCTTCAGAAATGATCACTCCAAGGTCTTTCTCTTGATCCATACACACCAATCTCTCGCCCTCTATCGCGTACATTTCCCTTGGATTTCTGCTTCCCAAGTGCATGACTCTGCACTTCTTTGCATTAAATCTTAATTGCCAAGCATTAGACCATTCTTCCAGCTTTTGTAGATCATTCCTCATGTTAACCATTCCCTCGGGGGAGTCCACTCTGTTGCAAATTTTTGTATCATCTGCAAATACAGACTTTTCCATGCAGTCCTTCAGCAATATCACTCACAAATACATTGAACAGTGCCGGGCCCAGGACCAACCCCTGGGGCACCCCGCTAATCACCTTCCTTTCATCCGAGTGAGCTCCTTGTAACATCACCTTCTGTCGTCTGTCAGTCAACGAATTTCTGAATACAATTTACCATCTTGGGATCTATCCCCAAACTACTGAGTTTATTGACAAGCCTCCTATGAGGAACAGTATCAAAGGCTTTGCTGAAATCCAGGTAGATGACATCCATCGCAGGCCCCTGATCTAGTTCCCTGGTCACCCAGTCAAAGAACTCTGATTTGTTTGGCAAGATCGTCCTTCAGTAAAACCATGTTGCCTCGGATCTTGCAACCTGTTGGCTTTGAGAAAGTTCACAATTCGCTTTTTCAGGGGCGCCTCCATTACTTTTCCCGCCACTGAGGTAAAGCTCACAGGCCTGTAGTTTGACACTTCTTCTCTGTCACCACTTTTGTGTAGAGGTACGACATCAGCCATTCTCCAGTCCTGAGGAACCTCTCCTGTTTCCAAGGATCTGTTGAAAACATCCTTTAATGGCCCTGCAAGAACCTCTCTGAGCTCTTTCAGTATCCTGGGATGTATCTCATCTGGACCCATGGCCTTGTCCACTTTCAGTTTTGCAAATTGTTCTAACATTTCATCTTCTGTGAATGATGTGGTATCTACTTCATTCCAAGTTTTATAATTGGGAGTCACAGGTGGTCCTTCTCCAGGACTTTCCTTAGTAAAAACAGAGCAGAAGTATTCGTTTAGCAATTTCGCTTTTTCAATGTCACTTTCCACGAGTGCGTTCCCAGCACTTCTGAGTCCTGCAATTCCACCTCTGTACTTCTTCTTCCTTTCTCCAATATACCTGAAGAAAGTTTTGTTGCCACACTTCACATCTTTAGCCATCTTTTCCTCTGCCTTTGATTTTCCTATCCTTATTTCTCTCTTTGTCTCTTTGAGTTTGATCGTGTATTCATTTCTGTGTTCCTCTGTTTGCAAGCTTTTGAATTTTGCAAAAGCTGTGCTTTTTGCCTTTATTTGAGCAGCCACTTCTTTGGAAAACCAAATAGGTTTTCTTCTCCTCTTGTTTTTGCTTACTTTTCTTACATATTTATCTGTTTCCCCTTTTATTGACACTTTTAGTTTAGCCCATTTCAATTCCACTTCCCTTATCTCCTTCCACCCTGTCATCTCCTCCTTTAGGTACTTGGCCATTTTATTGAAGTCTGTGTTTTTGTAGGACCTTGAGCTTGCTATGATTGGCCTGTACCATGGCTTTTATCTCAAACCTGCTCACAGGGGCACCCACGCAGACATTCGACACGCTATCACCGTTGGTGAGCACTAAATCCAGCGTTGAGCTTTCCCTGATTGGTTCTATCACCACTTGTCTAAGTAATGCGTCTTGGAGAGCATCCACAATTTTTTTGCTTCTTTCCAGATTTGCAGAAGGAGTAATCCAATCCACATCAGGTAGATTAAAGTCACCCAATATGATTGCTTCTCCCTTTGTGGCTATCTTGGCAATATCTATAATCAATTCGTTATCTATCTCTTCAGTTTGTGTCGGAGGTCTGTATACTACAGCAGTATGGATGACAGGGCCATCTCCTCTTTCCAACACAATCCAGAGCGCTTCTTCTTTTCCCCATGCCCCCTGCATTTCAGTAGCTTTAATATTGCCCTTGACATACAAGGCTACTCCTCCTCCTCTTCCATTTTCTCTGTCTCTTCTGAATAGATTATAGCCAGCTATGGCTGTATGCCAATCATGCGATTCATTTAGCCAAGTTGCTGTAATGGCCACAATATCCAAATCCATTTCCACCATTAGGGCTTCCAGGTCCGGAACTTTGTTGGCTAAGCTTCGAGCATTAATGCTCATTGCTTTCCAGGATTTAACTGGCTTGTGTGTATTTTGCATTGCTTTTGTTCTGCCCACATCTTCATGCTTGTTTTTGATGTGTGGTTTAAAAGTGTGGTTGTTTCTGATGTTATTCTGCTTTTGCAGGGGATGACGTCCAGAGCTTGACCTTCCACATCTGTGTTCACTTTCTGCTCTAAGTACTTCAACAACTTGGTTTGTATTCCTGCTGGCTGAAGAGTCTGGGAGGCACTTGACTATCTTCTCTCCATTGAACTGTGTTCCCAATTTGGTGCCTCTGATAATGGAATCTCCAAGTATTAGTAGTTTGCTGTTTGTTTGGTGAGGTTTTCTTCATATTTGGTCCTCTAGCAGGAGATTGGGCATTGTTTGTCTCATTTAAGGGCCCTTCAGTTTCTTTGGATTGGGCATCCTCATTAGCCAAGGCGGAAAAGGCATTATGCAGGGATATTTCATGATGCAGAGGATATCTTTGTGTCACAGGTCGCAATCTACCAGAACCCACTGTGATCCATTTATTCCTGGGGGGTTTGATTCTTTGTGGGAGTGGTGGTGGACATTGTTCAGTTTGTATCTTAGAAGAGGTGTGTTTCATTGCAGCCATTTCCTCCCTTAGTTCCACATACTCATTAGGCAAGGCAGAGAAGGCCTTATGCAGGGATATCTCTTAAAGCATAGGATGTCTGTGTGTTGCAGGTCGCAATCTACCAGAACCCACTGTGATCCATTTGTCCCTGGGGGGTTTGATTCTTTGTGGGAGTGGTGGTGGACGTTGTTCAGTTTGTATCTTAGAAGAGGTGTGCTTCATTGCAGCCAGTTCCTCCCTCAGTAGGGTCACTTCTTTATGCATGGCAGCTAGGTCTTCCCATAGTAGAGTCAGTTCTTTATGCATGGCAGCTGACCTGAAGCACAGAGGGCAAGTTCTCAGGTTCCAAATGATTTGTCTTGGAATGAATGTACCGCAGTTATTGCACTGAATATACGACATGCTAAATAAGCAGTCTTAAAAAAAGAAGAAAGGAAGAAGAAGGGGCGGGCCTTAACCCAAGTTAAAAGGATAGATGGAAATGTATGCAACCACTAAATAGGCAATGCAGCCCCTGGGGCGGGTGGGATGAGGGGTAGGGTGGGCGGGAACCTAAGTGTCTCTGGCCAGTAGGCTGTTCCTGAACTGGGGAACCCACAGATATCTGCTCCAAGGCTACACAGGAAAGCAGTCAGTCAGAATATTCCCAAACGTAATGTATATGGCTTTCTGAGCACTCCAGAGCTCATGCAGTCTGCCTTAGACCAGTATTGTGTGACCAGGTGTGAGATGGTCTGCAATCAGTCCCTCCCCTGGGAGCTAGTTATTCTCCAAGCAGTGCAACAGATTTAACCCTTTATTATATGGATACTTAGGCCTCAGTAGTCTGAATATCCCCAAACGTAATGTATAGCCACAGTTTAAACCTTATATTAGTGATATCCCCAAAAAACAAACACATAAACTCTATATTGGTAGCTAGAAACCAGCAGAGATAATAAAGAAAATTATAGTCTTAGCTGATGGATACTTAGGCCCCAGTAGTCTGAATATCTCCAAATGTAATGTATAGCCATAGTTAATGAGCTCCTTGCTCTCAGGGAACAAGTTCAGTCTCTGGAGGTTAGAATAACAGACTTGGAGGAGCTGAGGCAGACAGAGGTATATAGACAAGGCCTTCAGAGACAGTGAAGAAGTCCCACCTCCAGCCTGGCAGCCTCTGCAGCCATGTAGTAGTGAGGTCATATAAAAAGAGAGCATCACCTTGGTATGGCAGGAAGTGATCAAGTTGCTAGGACCTGACGTCCAGATGATGTAATACCCTTTTGCACCAAGGTGGTGTGTCTCCAGGGCCATATTCCCATGAGAGAAGGGTTAGGGCAGCTGTTATAGTTGGCGATTTGATCATTAGGCATGTAGATAGCTGGATGACTGGTGGACATGAGGATTGCCTGGTACCTTGCCTGCCTGGTATGAAGATGTCGAACTTCATGAGCTACTTAGATAAGCATTCCCTCTGTTCCCTCAACATTCCCTTCATTCCATTCACATGAACTGTCTTTTCTTACCCACTCCTTCTCAAGCACACCTTGAATCTACATGCCACTCTGCTTTCTATTTCCTCGGACCTTTGCTGTGGAATAACCTTCCCTCTTCTCTCCTGTTAGAACCCTCTTTTAAGAATCAGTTTAAGAATCAGCTGCCCCAGACCAGCATTAAAGTGGTGGTGGTCTGATGGGAGGCTTGATTAACAGATGTCCTCTCATAAAGCATGAGACAAGCGGCTGTGAGGAGATGGGCTGCCCATCTAAGGGATGATGGGAGGTTGCAATTGCACTTAAGTGCACTTTTACCAAGTTGGTTTTGAGACCAGAGGAAGAAAGGTGGAGGAGATACTGGAGAAGAGCCTCCACCAGAGCCGAGAAAGGATTAAGACATCCTAGAGTCATTTTAGAAAGATGGGTATCTAGACATCCCTAGCGTGATCATGTCCATGTTGCACAAGGGCATGGGGGAAGTGTGGCCTGGGTGGTGCTACGTCGCTATGCAATTTCAGAAAGGACTGAGCATGTCTGGCCCTGACTGTTGATGCATCTATGCCTATACCTGTTCCTGACCATGAATAAGTTGCAAAAAAGTGCTTTTTTCATGGCAGCAACACTTTCTGGGGGAAGAGCAAAATATGCTCTCATCACCACTAAATTTCACTGGTCAAAAAACCCCTGCATGTTAATTAACATGCATTAATTTTACTGCCCCGTCACTGTACATCTGCTGATCTAAAATGGTAGTCTAGGATATTCATGTACCATAGCATAGACTCCCCCATTCTGAAATACCTCAGCCAGCATGTCTATGTACCTGTTTCTGTGGCCATGCATTTCGGGGATATCCACATTTCTAAAATAGTCTGCAAATGTGCTATATGCATGGGCCCATCTCTAGAATCGGGTGCAGGGACATGCATCTTTCAGGGCAGAGATGGAGCAATTTCAGAAGGCACTTATACGTGCCTCCCTTCACTACCACTACTCCTCCCAGTATTTTGCATATGATGATCTGGATGTCCTAGATTGTTCCTAGATGTCCCTTCTAAAATGTTGCTTCACATCAACTGGTTCACTTTTATCCACATTTTATTCATGCTTTCAATAAAATGTAGCAGACAGGTGAGGGCAAGACTTCCTTTGGCTAAATTCATGTTGCGTTTGTCCAATTAAACCATGACTATCTTTTTTTAGTAATTTTGTTCTTTATAATAGTTTCTACCATTTTGCTCGGCAGGCTGTATTTTACCAGTCTGTATTTTCCGGGATCACCCCTGGAACCCTTTATAAAAATTGGCATTACATTGGTCACCCTCCAGTCTTCAGGTCCCGTAGATTATTTTCATGATTATTTTCAGTTTACTATAGGTCTGAAGTTTCATGTTTTAATTCTTACAGTACTCTGGGATGTATACCATCCAGTCCAGGTGAATTGCTATTTTTTAATTTGTCAGTTTGTCCTAAATCTTTCAGGTTTACTGAGATTTGTTTCATTTCCTCCAAACCATCACCTTTAAATACCATTTCTGGAATGGTAACTCCCTTGCATCTTCCTCAGTAAAGATCGAAACAAAAAATTCATTTAGTCTCTCCACTGTGGCTTGTATTCCCTGAGAGCACCTTTTGACCCATGATCATCTAATGATCTTACTGACTCCCTCACAATCTTCTTGTTTTAAATGTGCTCTATTGGAAGCTTCCTTTCAAATTCTTTTTTTGCCTTCCTTATCCATGTTTTGCATCTAACGTGCCAGTGTTTATGCTGTCTGTTATTTTATTCATTCAGATCCCTTATTGCACTAGCAAGATCTGTGTGGTATCAATAGGTGAATAAGGCTAGTAGATGTCTGTGATATTGCAGTTGCTAGAGATAATAAACAGGGGGGTTTATGCTGGCACCCTCTCTGCTGTCAGTTGCCATATTTTCATGTCTCTGTGCTTCTGCTGAAGATTGCCATTGTTGATCTAATTCTTATCTCCAGGAACAAGCAGGAATATAGTCTTCACATATGGGTGACGTTGGTACCGACGGAGCCTGCGCGGGAACACTCCCCAGTGTCCAATACGAAAGCTTTTGGGAGCATCCCACTGCACCTAAGTAGCTGCCTTCCCACCTTTCCAGCTCTCCCGCCTGAGTTCTTCATTTTCCACAGAGCCGACAAGAAACAATTTCTGTCACCGCAGAAAATTCGTCCTTTCTTATTTTTGTGGTCTCATCTGCCTTCCCGTCAACACTGGTACCAACCCCTGTTGGTTCTTTCTTTCTTAAAAAAAAAATCTTCTGTGAGGGAAAGAATAATTTCTTTCCTTCGGGTACATTGATACCATCTTAGGCTTAGGCCTCCCCTTTTGTCACAGTAGTTTTGTCCAGTGGTTTTAAGAGGTTTTCCAAATGTGGCAGTACCATTTCGGCCACAGACACCCATGACTGGTGTCTAAAAAGCTTGGGACCGGTACCTCTTTGTAGGAAGATCACAAAGAGAGGCCTACAGAATCGAGCTGCAAAGCTCGTCACCCTCTTTGCCTCCGATGCAGTATCTTTACCATCAAAGTCATCGAGAGCTTCATCTTCCTCCCAAGGATCTCAGGTATCGAAACCTAGGTCTTCATTGAAGACTGGCCGGCTCTCCAAGGGTAGATCTCCTTCTAAGCATCGAGATGCCTCGGGCGTTGCCCTGGAGGGGGACACACTGGCCAAACAACCCCGGCGGGAGAACCTTTCCCCCAAAACCTTAATGGGGTCCCAGGATGCTCCCGAGGCCTCCACCTTTGGAGAGCTCCTGGTGCCATTCCATGTCGAACCCTCCAGGTAGGGAATCGAGAACCCTCGACGCCTTTGGTCGAAGTTGTTTTCAGGCCTCCATGTTATTAGCCAGGATCAGTTCCTACATACTCTATATGTGTATGTTCCTTAGAGAGGTGGCTAGGGATTTGGAGTTAATGGCTCCTCTTCACCCTGATGAGAGCAGATTATCTCACCCTTGTAAAGCATGCTCAGAATGTTTCAAAATTTGTTAACAGGGCAACTTTTGACTGTTTTGAGTGCATCAGCAGAACTTCATCCATCTGCATCAGTGCACACGGGATTACTTGACTCCAAGCATTGGATCTTGAACAATGGGTTCAAGATAAGCTGAGTAATATCTCTTGCACCGGTGAAAACCTTTTTGGCAAGGATTGGCAGGACAAGGCCTTTCAGTTAGAATCCGAGAACACCACTCTTAATAGGCTATCTAGATCTACTGCCAACCCAGTTAGGGAAAAAGCAGCAAAGAAAGCTTTTTTCAATAAAAAGAAGTACTTTCCTTCTTTCACCCCTGCTGTACAGTGTCAACACCATGCTCCTCAGAAGAGGCAGCAGCCAGCAAAGCAGCAAAAGAATGCTTGGACTCCTAAGTTGCAGCCACCTCAGCAGACCCTGCCTCCTCAGGGTCTTTGACTCCTTTCTGGAGAACATAGCCATTCTGCCTCTGGAAATTCCAGATCCCGTCCACATCCCCGGCAGACTGTCACTTTGCCCATAGGTGGCATCTTATCACATCAGAGCAGTGGACACTGTCCATAGTACGGGAGTACGGGAGGGGTACAAGCTTCATCTATGAAGTCTACCCCCCCCCCCCCCGGATTCCTCCAAGAGAGTTTCGCTCTCAGCCCCCTCTCACTGCTCTGTTGCTGCAAGAGGTCTCCTCCCTTCTCTCACAGGGCGCATTAGAGGAGGTTCCACCATTCCAGCAGGGAATGGGCTTTTATTCTCCATACTTCCTCATTCTGAAGAAAACAGGAAGGTACAGGCCCATTCTGGACCTCAGAGATCTGAACAGGTACCTACTATGGAAGAAGTTCAAAATTATCTCCCTAGAGGCCCTTCTCCCTTATCTCCAGAGTCAGGATTGGCTCTGTTCTCTAGATCTAAAGGAGGCATATACTCACATACTTATTCACTCACAGCACAGAAAGTTCCTGCGCTTCATGTTCCAAGGGAGACATTATCAATACAGAGTCCTGCCTTTCGGCCTCGCCTCTGCCCCAAGAGTCTTTACAAAATGCATGGTGGTAGTAGCCACATTCTTAAGAACTCTCAGGATATTTGTCTTCCCTTCTTAGACGACTGGCTCATTCGAGCAAGCACCTCTCTAGAGGCCAGCCTTTCCCTCTCACGTACCATGCAGGTGCTGCAACCCTTGGGATTTGTGATAAATCTTCCAAAGTCCAAACTCATCCCCTTTCAGTCTCTAGAGTTTATAGGGGCTCTCCTAGACACTCAGCAATCAAGGGCATTTCTGACCCAATTCCGCTGCACTTGACGCAATCAGTAAACATTTCAGGCATGCCTCAAGAACTTTCTCAGTGCTCGAGAAATGCTACAACGTCTGGGCCATATGGCATCAACTGTGCATGTTGTTCCATATGCTCATCTGCATATGCATGCAGCTCAATGGACACTGGCTTCCCAGTGGTCTCAGGCATCGGGTCGCCTGGGAGACAAAAATAATGGTCTCTACCCACCTAATCTGATCTCTCCAGTGGTGGCAATCCCCAGAAAACCTCCTGGTAGGGTCACCTTTTCAGATACCAGCACATCAATGTACCCTGATGACAGATACATCCAAATTGGGCTGGGGAGCTCATCTGTACAATCTCTTCACTCAGAGGCTCTGGTCTCATCAGGAGTCACAACGCCACATAAATCTGCTGGAGCTCAGAGCCATTCACAATGCTCTCAAAGTGTTCCAGGACCATCTTTGATTCCGCACAGTTCTAGTCCAGATGGACAATCAAGTAGCCAAGTTCTACTTGAACAAGCAGGGGGGAACAGGCTCTTGGACCCTCTGCAGCGAGGTCCTGCATCTGTGGTCTTTTGCTGTACAGCATCGCATTCACCTGCATGCAGTGTATCATCCAGACAAACACAATGTCTTGGCAGACAAACTGAGTTGAATCCTTCTACCCCACGAGTGGTCTCTCCATGCAGACAAGGTCACTCATATTTTTCAGATCTGGGGAACCCCAGAGATAGACCTGTTCGCAAGTCCTCAGAATGTCAAGCTTCCTCACTTCTGCTCCAGGATTCCTGTACCGGACAGACAGCAGGTGGATGCTTTTCACCTTCACTGGGGTCAGGGCTTCTTATATGCCTACCCTCCCATTCCCCTCATTCCCAAGACTCTTTTCAAACTCCAGAGAGACAAGGGCTACATGATACTCATAGCTGTACACTGGCCATGTCAACCGTGGTATCCTCTCCTTCTACATCTGTCTCAGGCTGAACCCATAGATCTGCGATCTGCTCCTGATCTCCTATCTCAAGAGGAGGGGATGTTGCTCCATCTCAATCCGCAGTCCCTCCATCTCACTGCATGGCTGCTGAGGGCTTAGCCTTCCAAGACATTAACCTTTCCCAGGAGGTTAAGGACATTCTCTTGGCTTCTAGGAAGCCATCCACTAAGCGCTCCTATGCCTTCAAGTAGCGTAGATTCACTCTCTGGTGTTCTGAGAGGGATCTTAACCCCTTCTCAGCTCCAGTGAAGGCATTACTTGAGTATCTCCTCCACCTATCTTCTTCTGGACTGAAAACCAATTTGGTAAGAGCACACCTAAGTGCAATTGTGGCCTCTCACATGCCCTTAGATGGCCAGCCCATCTCTTCTCAACTGCTTGTAGCATGCTTCATGAGGGGTCTTCTATTAACCAAACCTCCCATTAAGCCCCCTCCAGTGGCATGGGATCTTAATATTGTTTTAGGACAGCTTCTCAAGCCGCCCTTTGAACCTCTAGCCACTACCTCACTGAAGTTTCTCACATGGAAGGTCACCTTCCTTATTGTCCTCACTTCAGCAAGACGCATTAGTGAGCTCCAGACTTTGGTGACTGACCCACCTTATACACGATTTCACCATGAGAAGGTAGTCCTTAGGACTCATCCTCACTTCATGCCGAAGGTGGTCTCGCCCTTCCATTTAAACCTGTCAGTCTACCTTCCTGTCTTTTCCCTAGACCTCATTCCTCTAGGGCAGAGGCAACCCTTCACACTCTGGATTGCAAATGTGCCTTGGCTTTTTATCTCCAGAGAACTCGAGAGCACAGAAAAGCTTCCCAACGTTTCATCTCCTTTGACTTGAGTCACCTGGGGTTGCCAGTATCCAAACAAACTCTTTCCAGGTGGATAGCAGACTGCATTTCCTTTGCTTATGAAAAGGCAGGAGTCTGTCTCGAGGGTCACGTCACTATACATAATATTCGGGCCATGGCTGCCTCTATTGCAATTCTATGCTCTGTAGCGATTGATAAGATATGCAAAGCAGCAACTTGGTCTTCTGTCTACACTTTTGCTGCTCACTATTGCCTGGACAAAGACTCCTGCCAGGATGCCTTGTTTGGCCAAGCTGTTCTCCAGCATCTCTTTCAGATCAACTCCTACCCTCTGTCCCGGGTTTCGATACCAGACATCCTTGGAGGATACATGACCTCTTTACTTATATCTGTGATTCCATAGCTGACTCTGAGGTCATCTCTCTGGCATCTCCGAGCTAGGGAGTCCCATATGTGAAGACTACATTCCTGCTTGTTCCTGGAGATAGCGTACGGTAGTTACTCACCTGTAACAGGTGATCTCCGGGAACAGCAGGAATTTAGTCTTCACAACCCACCCTCCTCCCCTAGGAGTTGTAGGTCTTCTTCTTCTCCTTCTCTCCTTTTATCTCAGCTACAAACTCAACTGAGGAGGGAGAGCTGGAAAGGTGGGAAGGCAGCTATGCAGGCGCAGTGGGATGCTCCCAAAAGCTTTCCTATTGGACGCTGAGGAGTGTTCCCATGCAGGCTCCATCGGTACCGATGTCACCCATATGTGAAGATTAAATTTCTGCTGTTCCCGGAAATCACCTGTTACAGGCGAGTAACTACGCTTTATAAGCATTCAAAAGTACGCAGAACCCCACAGGTCAGGACAGCAGTCAAAGTCATGAACAATATAAAACTAGCCTGCGCAATCCAAACACTGGTGATATGAGCTGGTTTTGAGGCTATTCAGAGAGGAAGCTGTCCACCCAACCAAAGAAAGAACAAACCAGTCAATTACACTGTACCGAAAACATGCCGAAAGCCGGGAAATATGTCTTCAGCACAAAACCCTTCCACCGTTTCCATGTCCAGAGAGGCAGGTAACAAGACCGTAGATTCTGGGACAGCAGCACCATCAGGAGGATGAGGCTAGGAGAGAAGGACAAAGCAGAGGCCTTCTAGCGGATGGACATGAGACTTAGTGTAAGCACACCACAAACTCCTTTCTAGCCTACAACATCAGAATAAGGATAGGAGTTCACTTACAGATAAGCACAGAGGATATGATCTAACTCTTGTGATGATAGCAAGAAATGAGAAAACAACTCCTCCTATGATTTCCTCATAAATTCACTACTGGAAATTTTCTGAAAGCTTAATTACTAAGAAATACAAACAAGCCATCCTACCCCATTGCTGTAATATGATGTTCTTCATTAGAAGGGCTAGGAATCAGTGGTGGCAAGTGTTGCTCCCTTACTCTCTGCCCCAGGATACTCTCCCCCCATGCCCCACCTTCTCTGGAGCTTTACACCTGCTGCCGACTCTTCTGTTTTCTTCCGGCATTTCATGCCCCCCAGGGAATTTGGGTGTATGGTGCCTGAACTCCTGCTCCATTCTTGTGAAGCTGTGAGAACAGTGTAGAGGTTTGGGTACCATACATGCTGCACTAAAACAGAACAACTAATCCCGTAGAGTGAGCCCGGAGAGGATAGAAGGAGACAGGATGATGGAGACTGACTGGTAAGATAGGTGGGAAGGGGCTGAAATTGACTGGAATAGAGTTGAGGGTGAGCATGTAGAGCAGAGAATATGCTGAACAGACTGCTCCAGAGCTTTTACACCCAGTTACCCCTTGTTCATTATATCCTCTACAGAATGATTGTAAATAAATAGTTCTCCCCATTGTTATCCCAGTGGTCATTCTTGTTCTATGTAAACAACTTTATTGTTCAATGTTCTATGTAAACCACTCTGACCACAAAATAGAGAGGTATATAAAACAAGTTAAAGAAATCAAGAAATAAGAATATGTGAGGGGAGAAGGACTGGGTTAGCAAACTTCATTTCAGTTATGCAAGTTGCTTTGAATGTGCCCAAATGGCTGGCTTGCATCCCAAAGAGATTCCCCATTAGGCAGGCTGCATCATTAGAGGGAACGGGACCCCAGTTTCTTTCTCCAATGATGGTCCTGCCTCTCACTATGACGATTTTTTTGCCAGAGTGGCCTCCACTTGAAAAATAATCCTTATTGTAATCTTAGTCAAATCATAACCTAGCTCCATCATACCCTGATCCTAAACTTAATCCAAACATCCCTGAATACTAATATATCTTCATCCCATCCCTAACATCACCTAATCATAACATATCAACACAATCATACTCTCACCCTATCATGGAAATGTAGAAAATGTCAGCAGATAAAACTATTGTACACCACATAGACTGCTATGCAATGTTGCGGTATATCAAATAAAATATAACCATAACCATATGGCCTATCCAGTCTGTCCATCCAAACCAACAGCCCAGTATCTACAACTGCTTCTTCTGCCTCAGATCTTTGGTAGTTGTCTCTTGTTTTCTTGAAATCAGAGACCGCCCTCATCTCCACATCTCCTCTGGAGGGCTATTCCACCCATCCACCATCCTTTCCATAAAGAAATATTTTCTTAGATTACTCCCAAGCCTGCTCCCTCATTCCAGAGTCTCCTGTACATTTACATCTTGGGCGTATTCAAATGTCTATCAAATCTTGTTTCCTGCCACTCTTCCAGGCTATTAATCAACACTTTCCAAGGCACTTATCACAGAGTGTGAATACCACTAATCAATTTTGTTAACACTCTAAATATCTCAATTTTCCAAGCTGGCAGATAAATTTTAAGTATTTGATTTTAATAATCCCATAGGGAAACTTGCTACGTTTGACATACTGCGAATTATCATATACAAATGTTGTACTCTACTACTTTTAATACAAAAAATCCTGTAGAACTGTATTGCTACAGATTATACTTATATCCCTTACACAGTATGACTAAAAATTGTACAAATTAGTTCCCATTAGGTTCCCAATATACAAAATTACATAATATCTCATTTAAACCTTAAAACTCCTATAACTTATGCTGAATAAGAATATATAAAACCACTCTAATACATTCTCTTTTGAAACAGAATTACTAGTATAGGCATCCTCTTTTGAACTGAATAGCTGAATAGCTGGTATTAACAACACTCTTGTCACTTTCTCTTTTAAAACAGGATTGCTAGTATGGTCATCCTTTTCCAAACTGAATAGCTGGTGTTAACTCCAACGGCGTTGGGTTGATGTTTCAAAGGAAACTAAGTGATGGTGATATGATACAACATGGGATACTTTTGAACTGACTATATGCTGGAGGATTAAGCATTGCTGACGGATTCTGCTGGCGTGGACAGTTTGCAACAGAGAACAGCAAGAACTCAGTGTTATCTCTAGTGAATAGTGGAGTTAACACCAGCTATTCAGTTTGGAAAAGGATGACCATACTAGCAATCCTGTTTTAAAAGAGAAAGTGACAAGAGTGTTGTTAATACCAGCTATTCAGTTCTACAGGATTTTTTGTATTAAAAGTAGTAGAGTACAAAATTTGTATATGATAATTCGCAGTATGTCAAACGTAGCAAGTTTCCCTATGGGATTATTAAAATCAAATACTTAAAATTTATCTGCCAGCTTGGAAAATTGAGATATTTAGAGTGTTAACAAAATTGATTAGTGGTACTCTTCCAGGCTATACATGTTTAGATATTTAAGCCTATATGAGGACTGTCAACCATTTTTAATAGCTGCCCTCTGCACAGATGCCATCCAGCATATATCCTTTTGAAGGTGTAATCTCTAAAGCTGCCCACAATACAGTGTAGTTACTCATTTGTAACAGGTGTTCTTCGGGGACAGCAGGAATTAGTCCTCACATATGGGTGACATCGGCGCCAATGGAGCCTGTGCACAATCATCTCCCCATCTTTCAAAGAAAGCCTTTAGGAGATGCACCACGCATGCGTGGTCCCCTTCCCACACAAGGGTGCCATCTTGCCTCAGTCTATTAACATATCTAATATGGCAAAAATTAAAATATGGTACAGAAGCAACTCCAAGGGGAGGAGGGAGAGTTGTGAGGACTGATTCCTGCTGTCCCCGGAGAACACCTGTTACAGGTGAGTAACTACGCTTTCTCTGGGAACAAGCAGGAAGTCAGTCCTCACATATGGGACTCCCTAGCTACAGGCTACTGAAATCCTGTACAGAATGTCACAGCGGCCAGAGAAGGTGAGCTGTGAGCTGCAGCAGTTAAGTCCCAACTGAGAGACTCTCATAAGACCCAAGTGTCCAGTGGGGAACCAGCACTCCGCTAACCTGAACACAGAAGGGTCAGAGGACAGGAGTTGCCTACACCCCGAAGAGATTACAGAGAATGGCCTGGCCAAAGGCACTGTCCCATCGGGACTCCCTCTGCAGGCAGTAGTGAGCTGCGAAGGTATGGACCAAAGACCAGGTTGAGGCCCGGCAGATTTCCGATATGGAATGCAGATTTGCCACAGAAGTAGCCATGGCCCTGATGCGGTGCACCATGACCTGCTGGTCTAGTGGGATCCCAGCCTGCTCATAGGCGAGGGCAATGCAGTCCGCCACCCAAGTGGACAGAGTTCACTTAGTCACTGGGACCCCCCAGTCGACTGGGGTCATAGGAGACAAACAGCTGAGGTGCTTTGCGGTGGCCCTGAGTCCATTGTAGGTAGAAGAATTTGCAACGCAAACACCCTATGCATACCAACCAGTATCAGATCAGCCAAAGCATGCACAAGTAAGCGAGCATTCACGTACACAGCACCCACCATATGGAACAAACTGCCAGCAGACTTGAGATCAATTATCGACCTGAAAGACTTTAGAAAAAGTTAAAAACGCACCTCTTTAACGAGGTTTATGATCCGACTTAAACAATACCTAAGAACCAAAACAAACATACCTAAATTGTTTAGTATAACTATCCTATTTATGGAACCAACATAAGCATAGTCACATGGCTCTTCTCATGTAAATTTGTATATGTTACTCATATATTCTACACATGTTACTTCTAATGTATATTTGTTACTAAGTAATTTATCATATGTTAACCCTAATGTTCTTCACCCGAAAATCAAATGTAAATTTGTAACTCATACAGTTGTAACCCATAGTTATGTTTGATGTGCAAGTTATCCCCTTCTGATCACTTGAAGTAGCGGTATACAAATGAAAATAAATAAATAAATAAGGGCAGGGTCCTTTTACAATCCAAAGTATGGAGGATGGTCTCCGCCTTGCCAGTGTGAGGCCTTGGAAAGAAGGTGGGGAGCACCACCTCCTGATTGAGGTGGAATGGGGACACCACCTTCAGCAGAAACTTGGGGTGTGTGTGGAGCACCACCCTGTTCTTGTAGAACCTTGTGCAGGGGGACTCAGCCATCAGAGTCTGGAGCTCGCTGCAAGCTGATGTGAATACCATGAGGAAGACAACCTTCCAGGAGAGATACCACAAGTGGTAGGTAGCCAGGGGCTCAAACGGCGGATTAGTAAGCTTCAAGAGCACCACATTGAGATCCTCTTCTTCCGCTGGTAGGCGGACAGGAGATTTGGATAGCATGAGGTCCCATAGGAACTGATACAAGGGGCTGGGCAAGAGGGGTTTTCCCTGAACGGCATGGTGTTATGCTGCAATAATGCACATGTGCACTCTGACTGAGTTGGACTTTAGTCCCATCTGTGAGAGGTGGAGTAGATACTGGAATACCATCTGAACAGAGCAGGAGAACAGGTTCGCCTGCTTCTCAGTGCACCAGACTGAGAAGCAACACCACTTGAAGGCATATGCCCTTCCCGTGGAGGCCTTTTGGGAGGCCAGAAGTACCTCTTCCACATTCCAGTTGAAGGGAGCCAGGGCTACCTTTTCAGCAGCCAAGCTGTAAGAGACAGGGATCCCAAGTTGGGGTGCAGGAGAGAGCCCTTTTCCTGAGATAGCAGTCCTGGAGTATGGCACAGGGAAATCGGCGACATCGCCAACAGGTAGAGAAACAATGGGAACCAAGGTTGCCTGGGCCACCATGGGGCTATAAATATTAGTGATGCCCTGTTGCACTGGACCTTGAAGAGGGTCTTTGTGACCAGTGGAGTCGGCGGGAAGGCTTAAAGGGGGCCTTCTGTCCATGGAATCAGGAGCACACCCGCTGCTACTCGGGATGGGTGCGGCTGGTGGGAAGCAGAAGCTGGGCAACTGTATGCTGTCCGGGCTGGCAAACAGGTCCACTAGAAGAATGCCCCAGAGTCAAAACAGCCAGGAGGCCACCCTGGGATCCAGGTGCCACTTGTTTGGCTGGAGGACTCTACTCAGCTTGTCTTCCAGGGCATTGTTCTGACCTGAGAGGTAGACCACCCTCAGGAGCATCCCATTGTGTGTCGCATAGGAACAGAGGGCTACCGCTTCTTGGAAGAGATGGTACCATCCTGTGCCCCCTTGCTTGTTCACGTAAGGTGGCATTTTCAAAGGCATTTACATGGGTAACTGCCCTAGTTACCCATGTAAATGCTTTATCTGGGATTTTCGAAAGGCACCTACATGGGTAGTGCCCTTCGAAAATCCTGGATAAGTCCCTAACGCACCCAGATGCTATGCAGTTAGCATTGGGGCATGTTAGGGGCATTCTAGGGTGGAGGGGGGGCAGAGGAAAGGGCTAAATGGGTAGTACCGATTTTCAATACTACCTGTTTAGCCCTCTGCGCCTTGAAGATAGGCAAGGTTTTTCCTCACCTATCTTTCAGGTGCAGGGGCTACTCGGCTAGCTCCTGTGGCTTCCAGATTGTGTGGTGAGACCCAGATTTTCAATGCTGGGGCCACATATGACCCCGCCATTGAAAATCTGGGTTAGACGGATGGCGGGCGGGCTATGCGCTGATGTGGTACATAGCACTGCCCAAATGAAAATCGGGCCCGTAGAACATTGCAACCTGGTTGTCAGTCTGGATTAGCACCGACTGGTGTTTCAGCCGGTGGCGGAAGGCTCGGAGAACCAGGAATATTGCCCGGAGCTCCAGAAGGTTGATCTGTAGCTGGCTTTCCATCTGTGACCAGCTGCCTTGTGTGCAGAGGCCCTCGCAATGAGCTCCCTAGTCTAGCAGGGAGGCATCCGTGGTGAGGACCATCTGGGGGGTGGGTGCCTGGAAGGGCATCCTGGCCTGCAGGTGGTGGGAGATCTGCCACCAGCCAAGGGAGTCTGCCAGCTGGCGGGTCACCCTCACCCTGTCCCGGAGCCTGCCCATGGCTTGTGTCCACTGAGAACGAAGGAAACCACTAGGCCTTCCTCATGTGTAGGTGAGCATATGGGGTCACTTGGACCATAGAGGACATGTGGCTCAGCAGGCAGAGGAGAAGCCGGGTGGGTAGTGACTAGCGGTGCTGTACCTCTGCAGCTAGCCCCTTGAGGTGTTCTGACCTCTTCTGAGGGAGGAAGGCCTTTGCCTAGGGGTGTCGAGCTGCACCCCTATGAACTGAGCTGGAGAGAGGTGGGACTTGGGGAACTTGATGATGAACTCCAGGTGCTGCAGGATGTGAATGGTATGCTCGGTGGCATGGTGCACCTCTGCAGCTATGTCTCCCCTTATGAGCCAGTTGTCCAGGTAGTGGAAGACGAAGGCCCCTTGGAGGTGAAGGCACTTGGTGAAGACCCTTGGCAAGGCCAGCTCGAAGGGAGAGTGGCAGTGACATTCTCCCACCATGAAGCAGAGGTATTTACGGTGTTTGGGATGGATTAGGATGTGCATATAGGCATCCTCCAGGTCTAAGGAGCATAGCCAGTCTCCCTGCTGGAGGTATGGCAGCAGTGTTCCAAGGGAGAGCATCTTGAACTACTCCCTTACCAAAAATGTGTTCAGGTCCTGCAGGTCCAAGATGGGAATGAGGAAATACCTGTAGTAGAAGCCGATGCCCCAGAGCTGCTTGGGCACTGGTTCCAGCACCTTGTCCTTGAGGAGACCTGTGAGCTTAGTGAGGAGCAGAGTCTGGTGGAGGAGAGGTCTTAAGGGCTCTCCTGGAAAGTATGAGGGTGGCACCCATTGCAGGTGGAGAAGATAGCCCTCCTTGACCACTTGTAGTACCCAGGAATTGGTGGTGATGGTGGACCACCTGTGGGCAAACAGGGCCAGATGCCCGTCTATGGGCTGTTGGGTCCTCATGGGGGAGAGGAAGTCATGCCCAAGGAGTCAAAAGCTCCCCCCAGGTTGAGCCACTCCTTAATTACCTCCCTTCTTGACTATTGTAACCTACTCCTTGCTGGTCTCCCTCTGAATCATCTCTCTCCCCTTCAATTTGTTTAATACTCTGCTCCGCAGCTAATCTTCTGCCAATCTCATCATGCTGATATTACCCCTCTTCTCAAGTCACTTCATTGACTCCCTATCCATTTCTGCATTCGGTTCAAACTTCTCCTGCTGACCTATAAGTGCATTCACTCTGCAGCTCCTCACTACCTTTCCTCTCTTATACCTCCCTACTCCCCTACCCGGAAACTCCACTCTTCTGGCATATTGCTTCTATCTGTGCTCTTCTCTTCTATTGCTAACTCCAGATTTTGCTCCTTTCACCTTGCTGCTCCTTATGCCTGGAACAAACTACCTGAGTCTGTATGCCAGGCACGTTCTCTGGCCCTTTTCAAATCCAGGCTGAAAACTCATCTGTTCGCTGCCACTTTCGGATCTTGACTCACATGATCTCCTTTGTGTTTCCTTACCATTCCCCCTAGAGGTATCCCTGTCTACACCTACTGTGTTGTCTGTCTTGACTAGATTGTAAGCTCTGATGAGCAGGGACTGTCTCTTACATGTCTGTGCAGCGCTGCATACGTCTTGTAGTGCTATACAAATGCTCAGTAGTAGTAGTAGTAGAGCCGGAGCCAGAGCCGGTGCCTGGGACTTGGGGGTCTTTTGCTTGCAGGGGCCACACCTTTGCCCCTTATGTTGTTGGCCTTGCTGCGGGGCCGAGAAGGTTTGGAACTGTGAGGTATTGTCAAAACCTCCTTTTCCTTGGGAAGAAGGCCTTCTTATGGGGCTGCACCAAGGTCTTTTTAGAGAGTCTGGCCCTGGTTAGGAAATCAGTCTCTATTTCAGCCACCTTGTCTACCATGGGTTTCCCAAAGAGATTCTCTTCGATACAGGGGATATCGATAAGTTTGTCCTGAACCCATTGTTCGAGGTCAAACGACTGCAGCCATGCCTGGCATCGGGCCCCGATGCCCACGGCGGCTACTCTGTGCTGAGGACTCGAAGCCATCATAAGCTGCTCAGGATAAAATCTTCAAGCACTCCTTGACCACTGAGACCAGAGACGTGAACTGCTGAAGGGGTTCCCTGTTGAGGCCTTCCGAGAAACCGACAAACTTCCTTGCAATTCTTTGGGGTACATGCCGATGTATAGTTGGTAGGATTGGACTCGACATGCAAGCATCGAGCTCTGGAAGGCCTTTCAGCCCAGGGCGTTGAGGGTGTGGGCCTCCCTGCAGGGAGACACCGAGGAATAGGTCTTTTGACTCTTGAGTCTGCGCATGGCAGACTCAGTGACCATCGAGTTGTGGGGAAATTGAGTCTTCTGGAACCCAGGACTTCGGCAGACTCGGTACATAGAGTCGAGTCACCTGCTGACAATGGGCACCAACACCAGTGTCTTCCACATATGGAGAAGGAGGTGCTCGAGGATTGGAGGGACAGATACCATAACAGCTTCCTTGGGGGGTCCTTGTATTGAAGTATCTCCATTTCCTCTGTGCGGGGATCCTCCTGGGCCTCGGTCTTGATGGCGAGCACCTTAGCCATGTCCCACACAAAGTTGAGGAAAGTGACATTCTTGGGCGGGAAATAGCGCCGGGACACCAGGGGAGACAGTTCTGAGGGCACATCTTGGTATTACTGAGTGTCTGGGGACTCCTCGTTCTCAGTCCCACGGTCACCACAGTCGAGGCCTGAGCCTGAGCCCAAAGGCCCCCAACCTCCGGAGGACCTGTGGTCCGAATTGCATGCAGTCACCAGAGAGGACCGGTGCCCCGAGGAACTGGATCGGGACCTCATCTGAAGCTGATGGGTCTCTCAAGGCTGGTGACGCTCGAGGATCAGCTCAATGTTTGGGGAAGACCTCGATGTCGAGGGTCCCATCATCGGGGCAGATGAACCGGAGGATCCGGACATAAATGCCTGCTGCATGGCCACAAGGACAGATATACTCCTCTCTAAGGCTGCCATCCTGGTCTCCATGCTAATTGGCTCTGCAACCTTCGACGCAGGTACTGAGGACTTTGGGCCTGGCATCGGGCCTGTCGAGGGGGAGTCCTCGATGAGGATGGCCTCGGGTTTCCTAGGTCAGTCTTCGGGTACCAATGACTCCTTCCAGGGCAGCTTGTGAGGCAACTCTCATTCCAATCCCTCTGACTCATGCCAGGGACTGCGGGGCCTGGAACTGGATTTTCCCTTCTTCCCGGATCCGTCCTCCTAGGCAGTCTTCAAGGGTTTCGACTTCTTGCGTTCCATCTTGGGGGATTTCCTCTCGGAGGACCTGCAGCCACGGGACTCCGAGGCAGCCCGGGCCTCACAGAGTCAGACTTGTAAAAGAACTGTTCTTGCTGCAGCTGACAGCTCTTGATGGCCTTTGTGGTCATAGTCCTGCAGAGTTCGTAGTCTGAGTTGTTGTGCTCTGGCCCAAGGTAGCAGAGGCAGTAGTCATGTGGGTCTGTGCGTGACATCATCTTACCACACCGATCGCATTTCTTGAAGCTGCTGGAGGCCATTAGGAAAAAGGGGGCCCTGCCGCCAGACAAGGGTCTGAGGCCTGCAGCAAAAAAGGGTGTGAAGCACCGCTCAAGGGATACCTTGATAAAAAATAAAAAACCCCCAAAGGAACAAGCCCGAGGATCAATGCCGAGGTGAGCTGGCTCAGGAGCAGGAAAGGAACCTGTATACATACCAGACATAAAACAGATAAAAAAACCCACACTTTTTCCTGGGAAAACTGGACAGATGTCTGGAGGGCTCCGTGGAAAAAAGGAGATTGAGGCAAGATGGCACTCTTGGGCAGGAAGGGGACCACGCATGCATGGTGCATCTCCCAAAGGCTTTCTTTGAAAGCTGGGGAAATGCTTTCGCACGGGCTCCGTCGGCGCCGACATCACCAATATGTGAAGCCTGCCTTCCTGCTGTCTCCAGAGACTTATACAGAGGCACTACGAGTTGTTCTCTGCTGGCTATTCCTCTTCATCAGACAAAATAACTTTCAAATTCAGGTCATCTGTTTACAGATGATCTTCAACTCCCTTGGGTTTATACAGCTCAAATACATGATTCTGCATTTTTAGGTATTAAATCTTAGCTGCCAAATGCTAGAGAATTCCTCAAGCTCTTTTAACACTTTGAAAAACCTTTCCTCACAGCCTCTCTGCAATTTAGCTTAGAAGAACATTAAAATAACCAGCCTCTAATCTTACAGCCTCTTTCCTCAGCATGAACTCCATTAACCACTGCTTTGTCACTTCCCACTCAAGCAATTTCCAATCCACTCAGTTAATTTAGAGTCCATACTGAGGGTGCTCAGTTTATGTATAACACTGATTAGGTCACTTTCCGAGTGGAAAATTATGTCAAGAAATCAAAAACTCACTCCATATATATATAAAAAAATTGTTATGTCTACTTCATCAGGGTAACACCATTTACCACAGTTTCCTTTGTCTAAACATATAACACAAAGAGGTGGTCTCAGACCTAGCAGGCATTAATTAGGCATATGAAAGCCTAAATGCCAGTACCTTGGTGCATCAATGACCAATGCTCATTGTGGAGCAGCAAATAAAAACAAGCAACAGATCATGTCGGCATAGCTTAGCTTTTCACAAAATCTTGACAGGTAACAAGATCTGTTTGCTTCCTCTTGCTTCCCCAACGCCTCACTTCGGTGCCCTTATAGCGTTTCGCTGATAAGCTTCGTCAGGGAAATATAGAATAGCTGTTAACAAAGAAACATGAATTTACTCAAACTTACTTAAAAACATACAATAAACCTCAATAACATTCCCATAACAATAAATACACAATATAAACACCACATGCCGGCATGGGTGGTGTTCTTGAGGAGAGACAATCATATTGGTTAGGTGTTGCAAGCCGGATTGGTTCGTAAGGGGTTTCCCTTTTAATAGGGAACCCTATTGACGTCACTATGAAATGTGTTTTAAATAACAGGTATGGTTTAGACATCGCATGCGCGGCGTTTTTCAGACAAGCCGGCCATGTTGAAGGAAGGTCGGGTAATGAACGCTTGTGCTGCATAACATTTGTTTAGGGTAAGTGTAACTCGATGAGGTGTTTATATTGTGTATTTATTGTTATGGGAATGTTACTGAGGTTTATTGTATGTTTTTAAGTAAGTTTGAGTAAATTCATGTTTCTTTGTTAACAGCTATTCTATATTCCCCTGACGAAGCTTATCAGCGAAACGCTATAAGGGCACCGAAGTGAGGCTTTGGGGAAGCAAGAGGAAGCAAACAGATCTTGTGACCTGTCAAGATTTTGTGAAAAGCTAAGCTATGCCGACATGATCTGTTGCTTGTTTTTTTAATTACTGTTCCACAATGAGTGTTGGTCATTGATGCAACAAGGTACTGGCATTTAGGCTTTCATATGCCTAATTAATGCCTGCTAGGTCTGAGACCATCTCTTTGTGTTATATGTTTAGACAAAGGAAACTGTGGTAAATGGTGTTACCCTGATGAAGTAGACATAACAATTTTTTGATATATATGGAGTGAGTTTTTGATTTCTTGACAGTTTATGTATAAGTCACCTATGCAGAACTGTGTCAAGTACACCATATTTAGCACTCTCCTCTGATCAAACTCTGGTCATGAGGGTCAAAGAAATGAATCTGATTCACCTGACAAGGCCTACCACTAGTGCACACTGAGGTCTTTTTTCCTTCCAAAATGATTGCCTAAAGGTATGTGATCTATGATTGAATATTGAACCAAGGGAATACCCTGTTGGGGGGTCTTTTTGAATATAACTGTATCTATATTCTCTGGGGTTGATTATTGACAACTTCTACCTCTAGTAAAGCCATGTTGCCTCAGATTCTGAAGTCCCTTAAACTAACCATTTCTGATTATACTCTAAATCTAACTTACCCTAACCCTCATCCGGTATAATCATAGCCTAAAACAGTCTTCCACAGTCAAGCCTTTTTCTAGATCTTCCCAACAAGTCCTGATCCATTTTATCTAAAAATAAGTGTAAACCCAGAAAAAAAAAATCACAGCTTCACAAAACGAATTGGTGAAGGGATGGAATGGTTTAAGGCTATAGTTACCAACATACAGCATGCTTATCCCCCAGTTTGCAGAGCAGAAAAGAGCAGCCTCTTTGTAGACGGAGAATCCAATGATAGAGAGGGTAGGGGCCAGCACCATGGGCCCACAGCGATGAGCAATCATCCCACATAGACCAGAGACCCCGAAGAACATCTGCAGTACCCCAGAGATGAGAAGAGCACCTGTAGCCTGGGTGGGAAAGAGCAGCACATGAATCAATGACAGTAGCACAAAACAGCTCTACAGTACTGTGAGCCACAAGAGTCAGCATTGTCTTATCTTTGATATATAGATTGAAAAGTCCAAGACCACTTTTGGCACCTAAAGGGCAACCTTCATATACCATTGTGTTGGAATGGAAGAGAAGATGATGCCATAAAACCTCATTACTGAAGAGACAGCTTCTTCACCAGGTTGATGATCGTGATGCAGAAAGGGTCCCTGCTTTTAGCGATTCTGGAAGCTTCCTCTAGAACTAGCCCAAACTATGCCATCCTGGGGCAGCATCTGGAACCAGATTCTACAACACCCTCTGCCTCCATTCCCCAGGTCTAGAGTCTAGCCGTAGTCTTACTAATCCTAAATTTATTTATTTATTTATTTACATTCATCTTATATACCGCGCTATTCTGCATCAGTGCGGTTTACATTGAACAAACTGAAATTACATTGAACAGGGCATTATAACTTGGAGATAACTATTTTACAGGGAACATGGGCTATGGAGGGTTAAGTGGCTTGCCCAAGACCACAAGGAGCACCTGTGGGACTAGAAACCCCAGTCCTTCCAGCCCAAGGTTGCTGTCCTCTAGTGGGATTTGAACCTCCGACCTTCCGGCCTGAATTACCTGAAGTAATGAAAGTGAAATGCCTTCCACCTAGGGCATTGCAAAATAGTGAGCAGCTGGAAGAGTAATCCTGTTTGATCCACTGTATCACCCATGCCCAGAATAGTAGACGGTGAAGTGAAACAACTGTGAAACTTGTAAGCAGTAATGACAATTGCCAAGTCTTCAACTCTAGCTACTGCTCTTATTCACAAGTTTCAAATGTGAGCCAATATAGGGCTGGTGTTAGGGGACATACAACCAGGACAATTGCCCTGAGCCCTCATGCCACAGGGGCCCTCCAAGCCAGCTTGAGGCTGAGGAAGATACATCCTGCTGATGCACTTTGGGAGCCCCCTTGCAAATTTCTGCCCTGGGTCCAAATACTGTCCCTGCCTTGTTTCTGGTTCTGCAAACTGCATAAGACATAACACCCACCTCTCTGATTGACTGGTTCCAGCTGAAAGTGATGTTACAGGGCAGTTCGGAGCATCCCAAGGAGTCTTCTATACCTGTAAAGGGAATCATAAGGCACTGGACTTGCATCGCACATGAAACTCCTCAGGAGGTATCATGCTAATAAAGGTGACATATGAATAAAGCATGAGCAGCAGAAGGGTAAGCCCAAGGAGGAGCGTTCCATAAAAAGGGAGTGAGAATGGAATAGGAAACCAATGTCAAAATTGAAAGAGAGCAGTAAAAACATCAGAAAGAAACTGAACTAAATTAAAAGAGTCCTAGAAACAGGCAGCAGGAAATTACCAAGTTGATGCTGTGGGTCATTGTGGAACAGAAATATCTGGTGATGTGAATCCAATTTATTTACTGCCTTCATAACATGACTTACCCTGCCTGAATGTTTTGTCAGCTGCCAGAATCTGCTTGCCAAAAATCACAACAGGGATCAGGAACTGGAATGATGGGGCCTGAACCAGTGGTAGCCTGTTCAGAGATAGTAAGATCATTGCCATGGTATCAATTCATTTCTTTTTTTTTAAAGTGCTATCAATTCAATGCTGACTTGGTAACCTCTGGGTTTGCTTGGCAAAGTATGACCAGAAGTAGATTGCCAGGCCTTTTCTTCTGAGGCAATGGAGGGTAAAGTGACTTGCTCAAGGTCACAGGGAGTGTCAGTGGGAATCAAACCCTGCTTGTTTGGGTACAACGCTGGTGCTCTAACCACAGGCTACGCCTCCACTCATTTCACTTAGACTCTTTAAAGGAGGCTGTGGAGAAAAGCTAAGCAAGGAAGGACAGCAGCCAGATACAATCAAAGAGCTGAATATGCAAATTTGGAGGCATTTGGGGCCAGCCTGGCTCCTCAATGCAGAAAGCATTTATTAGCTTAATAAGGATAATGTCACAAACTCCTGTGAAGATAATACGCATTAAAACCAGTGCAAACTTGCACCAGCTCCGTGACAGGTATAAATGCTCATGCCTAGGTTTTTCAAGCGCACACGTAAGTTATAGCATTTTATAGCTTCCGTGTGTAAATTTGTGCTGCACTCAAACTCCACCTCTGCACATGCCCGTACTGAAAATAGGCATGATCAGACTTACGTGCGTGCTCATAGAATAGCAACCATCTCACGTACATGCATAAGTGCCCATTCACACCTGGCTTGTATCTTTACACGGCCCCTTATAAAACCAGCCCCAATATGTCTAAACTTCATGATGTCTTTCAGGATATGCAAATCCACTCCGGTGATCTTAGTCCCCTCTGGGGACAGACAAACCTTGACATCACTAGGAATTAAATGTAAGAAGCCAAAAATGCTTGACCACCATCACTCCAGATAGTCGTCTATTCACAGAGGGTAGCTTCTAATGAAGAAAAAGTATATTTTTCCCTCCAACAATTTTCTAGGCTATGCAACTCTGTTATTGCACCTTCTCATTCACATATACTGTCGTTTTCAGACTATATCGCAGATCTCAGGAATATACAGGTCTCAGACTTCTCATGGCATTGGCTATATCAGACATCGTCCTTAGCCGCAACGCCCTTTGCATCAATGACCATTGTAAATATATTCCTTCTTATCATGCAATTAATCTTTATACGCAGATCTCAATGTAAACTTTTGTGCTTATCAGATCATATTTGGAACGCCCCGACGCCACCATCCGGTTCCGTTCGTGCTTTTCACAGATACAGGTTCTTCAGGGGGAATGGTTTACCCAAGCACTTAATATGGTATCACTTCTCCAATTTTCGGCATATACGATTCTTCAAAAAGTACAGCTCTATCAATGAAATGGTCACAATATACTCCATTAGCTTGCCTCAAATCATATTCTTATTCAAAAAGATTATCCAGTCAATTTCTATGTATTGATGTTGTCCTACCTCTACGTTTCTCACTGTTGAATATGGTGACCAAATTTTCACCTTATAGTGGGTACATAAAGAGGATTATAAAACGACATAGTAATGTTTTAGCCTCTGTTCCTGGACTATCACAATATAAAATTTGATGCGTGTGGACGCGACAGAGGAATCTCAAAGAGAGACTTAGCCCTGCTGTACTACGCTCAATAAGAACTCCATTAAGGGATGAAACACAGGGCCACAGAAAATATGGAAACTGTAATATATGTCTAATCTCGGAGGAGAGAGTGGATTTTGAACATCGTGGAATGGTATATAAGTTAAGATATCAAACTTCCTGTAACTCTTGTTACGTAGTATATTGCATTACCTGCCCTTGTGGTTTACGGTATATTGGGAAAACCATACGCTCTTTTAAAATCAGAATGAGTGAGCATCGAAATAGATTGAAGTGCAAGGTTACAGAAGCTCCAATAGTAATGCACTGTATGCAGAAGCAACATGCGTTTGACGATCTTAGATGTTTTTGTCTTGAAAAAATGATGACAGGCAGAGAAGGAAAATCGCAGCAACAAACATTGCTGATTTGTGAGCAGCGGTGGATTTACAATCTACACACGATACATCCTGATGGTCTGAACAACACTATTGAATGGGGAGCATGTATTTAACTTCATCTAAACTAAAAATCGGGGATTAAGTATATACAGAGATATGGATGATAATATAAGGGTGAATAAGATCATATAAACCATATTGATTGTACCAATATAGAAGAGGTCGTACTATCATTAATATAAGAATGAAGTCTGGAGTAACACAGGTGCGATAATAGAGTACAACGTAGTCATTCTCCAGGACCAAGCAGGAAGTCAGTCCTCACTTATGGGTGACGTCGGCGCCGACGGAGCCCTCGCGGAGCAATTTTCCCCAGCTTTCAAAGAAAGCCTTTGGGAATTGCAGCGCGCATGCGCGGTCCTCTTCCCGCCCAAGGGTGCCATCTTAGCCAGTCTTCTTTTTTCCGCGGAGCCCTACAGACGTCCCCGTCTTGTCCCCGCGAAAAAGTCGATATATTCTTCATTATTTTATCTTTTTCCTTCGGTTCGACGCCGGTTCTTTTCCCGCCCGGACTCGCGACGCCGGTCACGAGTCCTCTTCCTTTTTTCGGTTTTTCTGACTTAGTCAGCTTTCGTTTTCGATTTTCCCTGGCAGCCCGGTCCTTTGACCTCGCAGGGGCCCTTTTTCCCCCGATGGCTGCCAGTGGTTTTAAGCGGTGTGGTCAGTGTGACCGAAATATGTCACTAACTGACACACACGACTTTTGCCTCCGCTGCCTGGGCCCGGATCATGAGGAATTGATCTGTGGGCCCTGCGGCAAAATGTCCTCCAAAGCGTTGAGAAGTCGGCGGCATCAGCGTGATAGGATCTTCGCTGACCCCAGCCGTACCCGGACCTCGTCGGAGGCCTCCGCGTCCAAAGGCTCCAGCTCGGACCGTCGCCGGAGTTCCTCCGACAGGGGTTCTCCCTCTGGGGACCATCGTCGGAAGGTGAAACCCGCGAGGGCGGCGTCGGTGGACGCTCCTGGTTCCGCGAGGGCCAGGTCGCATAGCCCCGACAGCCGCCCCGGGTCCTTGGAGAAGGAGCACCTCACGAAGCGACCTCGCCTGGAGTCGGAGATGCCTGCTCGGGTAAGTCCTGTGGTCCTTCTGGACTCGCCTCCGCGACAGCCGACGTCGGGCCCGACGCCGTCGGGGCCCGAGTCGGGGGCTGCTGGGTCACCTGAGCTCGGACTCAGGTTGACGGCCTTGGAGAGCAGACTGTCTGCCTTCATGGACCAGCAGCGGGCACTGCTCGCTGGCCTCGCTGGCGCCGCTGCCCCAACCGCCGGGACGTCGACGTCCAAGTCGACCCCGGAGACCGAGCCGATCCTCGAGTCGATGCGAACTCGAGTCGATCCTCGGTCGAGGTCACCCTCGGCCTCCCGTTCGGGACCAAGGTCGCCGACGCCGACTCCCTCGGCGTCGGGGCGGCAGGCGCCGCGCCCTGCCCGGGCCGACCCCACCGAGTCCTCGTCGGAGTCGGTCTGGGAGTCTGAAGAGGAAGAGTCGCCTGATTCTTTCCGGACTCGGTGTGTCCCCTCGGACTCACCGGAGTCCGAGCCTCGGAAGCAGTCCCCCCCGGAGGATGCCCGGTTCTCGGACTTCGTCAGGGATATGGCCAAGGCTTTGGCCTTCCCTGCGGCCCCCGAGGAGGAGCCTCGAGCCGAAGAGCTCGACGCCCTCCAGTATGACTCTCCCGCAAGGGAACACTTTACTGTACCGGTTCCTCCTATGCTGGAACGACTACTCTTCCGCATGTGGGAGAGTCCGGCCTCCTCGCCGGTCCTGAGCAAGCGGGTCGATTCTATCTATCGAGTCCGCAAGAGCCCTGGCTTTCAAAAGGCACAGCTACCACACCATTCCATGGTAGTGGAATCGGCCATGCATCGTCTTAAGAGCCAGAAGATGCACTCCTCGGTGCCTCCTGGCAGGGAGGCCCGTAACCTGGATGGCCTTGGTAAGAAGTGTTTCCAGGGCTCTATGCTCGCATGTCGTGTCCAGACCTACCAGCTATACATGGGCATGTATCTCCGAGATCTGGCTAAAGAACTAGCCGGATTCTCCGCTGGTTTGTCCGAGGAACCCTTGCGGAGGTTCCTGGCCTTGTCCACTGGCATTCGGGAATGCTCAAAGTTCATGTCCCGAGCAGCCTATGATGGCTTTGAAGCATCGGCTCGAGTGGCCGCAGCCGGCATCGGTGCCCGCCGACAGGCTTGGCTTCAGTCGTCAGACCTTGAGCCCTGGGTGCAGGACAAGTTGGTCGATGTCCCCTGCCGAGGCGAGAACCTCTTTGGCAAGCCCATGGCTGAAAAGGCTGCACAAATTGAGACTGAGACTCTCACCAGGACCAGGCTTTCTAGGAAGACCTCTGCCCCTTCCCAGAAAAAGAAGGGCTCGGGGAAAAAGTCCTTTTAACCCGAGGAAGGCGACTGCCTACAAACAATACCCCCATTATCAGGCCCCTGCAGCTCCCCAACAGGCCAGCAGGCCAAGGGACGGGGTAACGGGTCCCGTAGGCAGCAAGCCCCCAAGCCTGCGCCACCAGCCCTGCTCCGCAGGGTGGGGGTTTTTGACTCACTAAGCATAGCCTCTCCCCCCCCGCTGGTTCCTCCCAGCACCGGAGGCCGGCTGGTTCACTTCGCCCACAGGTGGTCCAGCATCACCGCAGATGCCTGGGTGCTTCAAGTCGTGCGAGAAGGCTATCTTCTCCACTTCCACCAGGTCCCTCCCTCCTATTTTCCGGGAGAACCTCCACGACCCCCTCTGCACAGGGAATTACTCCTTCAGGAGTTGGCAGGTCTTCTGCAGGATCAGGCGGTGGAACCGGTGCCACACCACCTGAGAGGTCAAGGTTTTTATTCACGGTATTTTCTAATACCAAAGAGAACAGGAGGCCTCAGACCCATCCTGGACTTGCGCAACCTCAACAAGTTCCTCGTGCGGGAGAAGTTCAAGATGCTTACCCTTGGAATCCTTCTGCCCTACCTCCAGCAGGGAGATTGGCTATGCTCCTTGGATCTAAAGGATGCCTACACGCACATCCTCATCCACCCAAGCCACCGCCAGTACCTAAGGTTTGTGGTGGCAGGAAATCATTACCAGTACAGAGTACTGCCCTTTGGCCTGTCCTCCGCTCCGCGAGTCTTCACAAAATGTCTCGCGGTGGTGGCGGCCCATCTCAGGCTTCACGGCCTCTATGTCTTTCCGTACCTCGACGACTGGCTCATCAGAGCGGCGTCCGCTCCGGAGGTCACCAGCGCCACACACCGCACGGTGACTCTTCTGCAATACTTGGGCTTTGTTATAAATTTCGCAAAGTCCACTTTGCTCCCCTCACAGGATCTCGAGTTCATCGGCGCAAGGCTGCACACTCCTCAGGCACGGGCGTACCTACCGCTCGACAGGGCTCAACGGCTCATGGACCTAGCCGACCGTTTTCGCAGCCAGCCCCTGGTCTCCGCCAGGCGCTTCCTGAGACTACTCGGCCATATGGCTTCCACCATCCATGTGACCCCCAATGCCCGCCTGAATATGCGGCCTGCTCAATGCTGTCTCCGCCAGCAGTGGCGGCAGGCCAGAGGCGGCCTAGCAGACCTAGTGCGCGTCTCCGAGCCGCTGATCTCGTCTCTCCGGTGGTGGCTTCAGCAGCCGAACCTGATATTCGGAATGCCTTTCCAGTCACCCCAGCCGACCCGGGTGCTGACCACGGATGCATCCCTCCTGGGCTGGGGAGCACATTGCCAAGGGGCACGTACTCAGGGCCTCTGGACCACGTGGGAGTCTGCTCAGCAGATCAACTTCCTGGAGCTCAGGGCGATCCGCCTGGCTCTCAAGTCCTTCTCCCACCTGACTTCCCACCAGTCCGTCCTTGTCCAGACGGACAATCAAGTTGCCATGTTCTACGTAAACAAGCAGGGGGGCACGGGCTCCTTCCTCCTCTGCCGGGAGGCACAGAAGCTCTGCTCTTGGGCCGTCAGTCACGGCATTCTCCTCAAGGCAGTTTATCTCCCGGGCCAAGAGAATTGCCTGGCGGACAAACTCAGCAGGATCCTCCAGCCGCACGAGTGGCGGCTGGATCCCTTGGTAGTTCAGAAGCTCTTCCTAAAGTGGGGCCTCCCCACGGTGGATCTCTTTGCCAGTCCTCACAACCGGCAGCTTCCTCGCTTCTGCTCTCGTCAGCCACACCTCCTTCGGGTTGCGGCGGACACGTTTCTAATTTCATGGTCGGGGAGCCTTCTGTACGCTTTCCCTCCCATCCCGCTAGTCTCTCGGACTCTTTTCAAGGTTCTCCGAGACAAAGCCTTCATGATCCTGGTGGCCCCTCGTTGGCCCAGACAGCCGTGGTTTCCGCTCCTGCTGCAATTAGCGGTGGAGGATCCATTCCCTCTGGGGGTACAACCGGATCTCCTCACTCAGGATCAGGGGTCTCTATTACACCCCAACCTCAGGTCTCTCAACCTCATGGCCTGGCTGCTGAGAGGGTAGTCCTTGCTCCCCTTCTCCTGCCGGCAGAGGTGGAGGAGGTCGTCTTGGCTTCGCGACGGCCTTCTACCCGCAAATGCTACGCCCTTAAATGGCGTCGCTTCGCCGTCTGGTGTACCCAACAGTCTCAGGATCCCTTCTCCTGCCCGGTGTCGGTGATCTTGCAGTACTTGCTACACCTCTCTAATCTGGGACTTAAGTCCAACTCCATCAAAGTTCACCTCAGTGCTCTTTCGGCCCGTCATGTGCCAGTGGACGGTAGACCTCTCTCCAGCGACCCTCTCGTAGCGCGGTTCCTCCGAGGTCTCCTTCTACTTAAACCACCTCTGCGCCCACCAGCGCCTGACTGGGACCTGAATGTGGTTTTGCAGCGGATCACCTGTCCGCCTTTTGAACCTATGGCTACCTGTTTCTCTCCGTTTTCTGTCTTGGAAAACACTGTTCTTGATAGCCCTCACTTCCGCTAGACGCGTAAGTGAATTGCAGGCCCTCGTGTCTGATCCCCCTTACACTCGGTTCTACAAAAATAGGGTAGTCCTACGGACTCACCCAAAATTTCTTCCAAAAGTGGTCTCCCCTTTTCACATCAATCAGGAGGTGGTACTTCCAACCTTCTTTCCCAGACCACACTCCAGCCGAGCTGAAACGGTCCTCCATACCCTGGACTGTAGAAGGGCATTGAACTTCTACCTTGACCGTACGCGGGAGCACCGTAAAGCTGCTCAGCTTTTTGTGTCTTTTGACCCCAATAAATTGGGGCTCCCGGTCTCCAAGCGTACTCTGTCCATCTGGGTTGCTGACTGTATCTCTTGGGCTTATGGGGCAGCCGGACTCTCCTTAGAAAGTCGAGTCACGGCTCATTGCGTTCGGGCAAAGGCTACGTCAGTGGCTTACCTCCGCTCTGTTCCGCTGGCAGACATCTGCCGGGCCGCTACTTGGTCTTCGAGCCAGACTTTTGCGGTCCATTACTGTCTCGAGAGGGAGTCCCGCAGGGACAGTGCTTTCGGACAGGCAGTCCTCCGTAATCTCTTTGAGGTCTGAGCAACTCCTACCCTCCATCCCGGATGTGGGCTACCGGTGGGTGATAATTCAGCGAAGATTCTTTCCTTCTGTGCTGCTGAGCTAGAGGGAGCTCATTTTTGTGCTTAGGGTCTCCGGTAGCCTTGAGCTTGGGAGTCCCATAAGTGAGGACTGACTTCCTGCTTGGTCCTGGAGAAAGCGTAGTTACTCACCTGTAACAGGTGTTCTCCAGGAGCAGCAGGAATCAGTCCTCACTACCCTCCCTCCTCCCCTTGGAGTTGCGATCGTCTGCTTATGTTTGTTTGCAAATTTTTTTGTGCTGTCTTTTTTAGCTATGTCATCTGACTGGCTAAGATGGCACCCTTGGGCGGGAAGAGGACCGCGCATGCGCGCTGCAATTCCCAAAGGCTTTCTTTGAAAGCTGGGGAAAATTGCTCCGCGAGGGCTCCGTCGGCGCCGACGTCACCCATAAGTGAGGACTGATTCCTGCTGCTCCTGGAGAACACCTGTTACAGGTGAGTAACTACGCTTTATAGTACGTATCAACGTAAAGTTTAAAAAGCTGGTAGGGACTAGGACCCGCATGCGCGGCGTTTTTCTGTGACCGGCTGGCTCGGAGAAAAGCTTCAACAGTGAGAAACGTAGCGGTAGGACAACATCAATACATAGAAATTCGCTGGATAATCTTTTTGAATAAGAATATGATTTGAGGCAAGCTAATGGAGTATATTGTGACCATTTCATTGATAGAGCTGTACTTTTTGAAGAATCGTATACGCCGAAAATTGGAGAAGTGATACCATATTGAGTGCTTGGGTAAACCTGTAGAACCTGTATCTGTGAAACGCACGAACGGAACCGGATGGTGGCGTCGGGGCGTTCCAAATATGATCAGATAAGCACAAAAGTTTACATTGAGATCTGCGTATAAAGATTAATTGCATGATAAGAAGGAATATATTTACAATGGTCATTGATGCAAAGGGCGTTGCGGCTAAGGACGATGTCTGATATAGCCAGTGCCATGAAGTCTGAGACCTGTATATTCCTGAGATCTGCGATATAGTCTGAAAACGACAGTATATGTGAATGAGAAGGTGCAATAACAGAGCTGCATAGCCTAGAAAATTGTTGGAGGGAAAAATATACTTTTTCTTCATTTGACCACCATCACTGACATATCTCCAAAATGCGTACTGCGACCTGGCCAGTAGGATGTGTAGAGGAAGAAAGCTTGGTTATGATTATGGCTAATATAGCATATGAGAGCATTTTTAAGGCTGCAAGATTCTCCTTACATTGACCTGACTTCTCTTCAAGTTTCAAATGCTGTGTCTGTAGTTTTGGGTATTTTATGCTTTTGGGCCAGTTTATTTGCAGGACCCCAAGGTTTTGGATTTAAGAGGTCTCAGGATAGAGCAGTTTTTGATGGTAGAACATTTTCTTCTGGGAAATGAGAGATGCAGACTATGTTTTTTCTTCGATATCCATGCATAAATGTATTATATCATTGCAAGTGAGTACTTATATATTTTTTGATTATTCTCATTTGGAAAGGTTTCTTTTGGATAGGAAAAAATAGGAATTGGGTTCTCTGTTCTTTTTTTGGTTTACCTGCTGTTTTTGTTAGAGGTTTTCTTTTAACCTCTGGATTTTCTTTTTTTTTTCCTTGAGGTTTTTAACTTGTCATTATGTGGACTAATGCAAATTATGGTGAACTTTCAATTGTTTATCATGTTTATTTTCTTTGGACTACTGTATGTCTTTGAATGTTTATGATTGCAACAAATGTTATATTTTTTCAATAAATATATTGATCATAAAAGCAGAAATGACAAGATGATACCATGAGTGCCAAAGATTAAAAAGCATGGTAATTGCTAAAATGGCTGTGGAACAGAAACCCTTGAAAGTGAAATATGAAGAAAACAAATCAGAAATCCCATACAAACAACAACAACGTGGATGAGGGACGTGGAGGACAAAAGATATTGTAGATATCTGAAGACTACCACAGTTTAAAAGGACCACTGGTGTGTTAAACAATAAATCAAGTATGCCTGTGATAGGAGATTGAGTGCAATGTGCCAAACTTACTGCGATTCTGCTTCCAAGGGAATATTGAAACAGAAACCACAAGAATTTGTCCTATAGAATCCAGTACTATTATGACCACAGAGGAAAAGGGAGAGGAAATAGTAACTTGCTTTTTTGGACTGGACACAATGCATTCAGTGACGCCAAATTGTTAGCGGAGAAAATACAGACAAGATCTCCTGCTGTTTAACAGGACTCCTCTACCTCCCCCTGCTCTTTCCTCCCTCCCCTCTACCTCCCCCTGCTCTTTCCTCCCTCCCCTCTACCTCCCCTCCTCTATCTCCCCCCTCCTCAACCTCCCCCTGCTCTTTCCTCCCCCTCCTCTACCTCCCCCTGCTCTACCTCCCCCCTCCTCTCTACCTCCCCCTCCTCTCTACCTCCCACTCCTCTACCTCCCCCTGCTCTTTCCTCCCCCTCCTCTACCTCTCCCTCCTCTTCCTCCCCCCCTCCTCTACCTCCTCCTGTTCTTTCCTCCCCCTCCTATACCTCCTCCTGCTCTTTCCCCCCTCCCCTCTCCCTCCCCCTGTTCTTTCCTCCCTCCCCTCTACCTCCCCCTCCTCTACCTCCCCCTGCTCTTTCCTCCCTCCCTCCCTCCCTCCCCTCTACCTCCCCCTCCTTTATCTCCCCCTGCTCTTTCCTCCCTCCCCCCCCCTCCTCTACCTCCCCCTGCTCTTTCCTCCCTCCCCTCTACCTCCCCCTGCTCTACCTCCCCCTCTTCTACCTCCCCCTGCTCTTTCCTCCCCCTCCTATACCTCCTCCTGCTCTTTCCTCACTCCCCTCGGCCTCCACCTGTTCTTTCCTCCCTCCCCTCTACCTCCCCCTCCTCTACCTCCCCCTGCTTTTTCCTCCCTCCCCCTGCTCTTTCCTCCCCCTCCTCTACCTCTCCCTACTCTTTCCTCCCTTCCCTCTACCTCCCCCCTCCTCTACCTCCCCCTGCTCTTTCCTCCCTCCCCTCAACCTCCCCCTCCTATACCTCCCCCTCTTATACCTCCCCCTGGTCTTTCCTCCCTCCCCTCTACCTCCCCCTGCTCTTTCCTCCCTCCCCTCTACCTCCCTCTACCTCCCCCCTCCTCTTCCTCCCCCTGCTCTACCTCCCCCCTCCCCTCTACCTCCCCCTCCTCTACCTCCCCCCTCCCCTCTACCTCCCCCTCCTCTACCTCCCCCCTCCCCTCTACCTCCCCCTCCTCTATCTCCCTCCCCCCTCCTCTACCTTCCCCTGCTCTTTCCTCCCCCTGCTCTACCTCCCCCTCCTCTACCTCCCCCCCTGCTCTTTCCTCCCTCCCCCTGCTCTTTCCTCCCCCTCCTCTACCTCTCCCTACTCTTTCCTCCCTTCCCTCTACCTCCCCCCTCCTCTACCTCCCCCTGCTCTTTCCTCCCTCCCCTCAACCTCCCCCCTGCTCTACCTCCCCCTCTTCTACCTCCCCCTGCTCTTTCCTCCCTCCCCTCAACCTCCACCTGCTCTTTCCTCCCTCCCCTCTACCTCCCCCTTCTCTTACCTCCCTCCCCTCTCCCTCCCCCTGCTCTTTCCTCCCTCCCCTCTTCACCCTTCCCTCCAATGTTCCCTCTAATTTTCTGTAGGCTGTGTGCGTATAAAATATCAGCTGTGTGCAGCTTTTGAAGGAAGGTTAAATTTTTGTGCGCCACATAACGACACTCGGAGTTATATACTTTAAAATTTGACTACACGTCAGAATACAGTATGTACACCACATTGATTTTAATCAAATTAAATGAAAATAGACAATTATTAAATGAAGCAGGAAATTTCTAGTAATTACAATCATAACTTTTAAATTTTAAGATGTCTGTGTTGTTTTCTATCAGAATCAGAGCCGTAATTTTTGTGCGCTCTGTTGTAAAGTAAGTGTGCTCGCTCGGCGAGGTGTGTGCGCGCACACACGCGCACAGCTTAGAGGGAACAATGCTTCCCTCCCCCCCTTTTCCCCTCCCCTTCTTCCCACCCCTCCCCTTTCTCCCCTTCCCCCCTTCCACTTTCCCTCTGTTTTCCTCCCTCCCCCTTCTCTTCCTCCTCCCCCTTGTTTTTAGATATTTATGGTATTTCTTTCTTATTTATTGTTTTTAGTGGGCATTTTCATTCTGCCCCCCCCTCTTTTACTCCCCCCTTTTTTATGAGTTTGCACTCTTGGCTGTAGCTGCACACTGGGCAGAGGGTTTCAACATATTATCCACAATGACGCCTAAATCCTTTTCCTGGGTGGTGGTTTCTAATGTGGAACCTTGCATCATGTAACTGTAGTTTGGATTGTTCTTTCCTAGGTGCATAACTTTGCACTTGTCCACATTAAACTTCATCTGCCATTTGGATGTCCAGTCTTCCAGTTTATGAAGGTCCTCTTGCAATTTTTCACAATCCTCTTGTGTTTTAACAACTTTGAATAATTTTGTGTCATCTGCAAAGATATGCATAATAGAAGCTGACTTGCTAACACAGAATTCTGACTAAGGGATATGTTTACTAAAAAGCGTTAAGGGAGCAAGTGTCTCGTTAACGCCTGTTATTGGCACCCTTATGCCGATAACGCTGCATTAACGAGCGTTAAAGGCTCCCATAGCGTTAAAGGAACAGGAGGTGGAGAGTGGGTGTTGACAGCGGGTGCTCCCTTAACACCTGTTGCGTTAGCACCCTTTAACGCTGCGAACCCTAACGCCAAGTAAAACCTCGCAGAAAGGGAGTATTTTGAGGGGAGAGAGTGTATTTAAATGTCTGCAATGTGATGCACAAACAGGGGAGCCCAAGATAGTGATAGTAGTGCTCCATTAGCAGCAACAGCATAGTGCCCAAGTATGAAAGGGCACTATGTTGATGGTGCTAATGGGGCAAAGGAGGTGGCACATGGGTCATGCAGTAGGGGTTGCTGGTGCACAAGGCACACCAAGCAGCTGGCCAGGTTGCACATCTGTGATGTCCACCTTGATCTCACAGTGACAGTGGCAGCACACAAACATGCTGTTACTGTGAAAAGGTGATGTGCAACATGGAGAGGTCCAAGGGTCCTTGGCACCCTAGGCAGAGGCCCAGCCAGCCCCTGCTGCTGCTGCTGCTGTCGCTGGCTCTGGAGGAACAGGCCAGTAGCGCCAGCAGCTGTAGCTCCACAGGGGGCTGCAAAAAGCAGCCGCCCAGGGAAATACCACTGCTGTGGCTGTCTGCCTCCCCTTGAGACATAACTGCAGCTGGCAGGGATGGGGGTTACACAGCAGTGGTTGTTTGGGTGGAGCAGCATGGCCACCCATGTGTGCATATGCCCCCCCATCCAGAACTGGTGCCCTAGGTGCACGCCTAAGCCGCATGGTAGATGGGTTGGGACTGTACCCTACCTACCCTACCCCCACTGACAGTATGCTGTCATGTCAGCATGGTGTGAGGGTGTTGGTGGCAGGTGCAACAGCTGCTGCCAGCAGCATACAAAGCTATTGCGACATACAGACTGGACAACATATCTTCCTCCAACACCCACCAAACACACCTTGTCAGACAGGTATGGCACAGGGCATGCAGAGATGACAGAAGACATAGGAAGACCCCTACTCATGCCTGTATTCACCCTGTCAGTGTCCACAGCTCCACACAGGGATTACTTAATCCATATGGTAGTGCTGTGATGCAGCACACAATGTCAATGTGTATATGGGCTGAGGATCAAAGGTTCAAGACCCAGCTGTAGCTTATGTCCCTGTGGGTAAACTTTATCCTACAGTGCAGGCACAGCACCAGCATGTACAGCCCCCAATGAATCAACCTGCAAGAGTACAGACGCCACAAAGACAGCCTCCACTATCCACAGCTAGAGAGAAAGGCAGGCTGATATCACCGGCACACTG
This sequence comes from Ichthyophis bannanicus, assembly GCA_033557465.1. Lineage (NCBI taxonomy): Eukaryota > Metazoa > Chordata > Amphibia > Gymnophiona > Ichthyophiidae > Ichthyophis > Ichthyophis bannanicus. The sequence continues at coordinate 806,394,570 of CM066036.1, forward strand.
AATGGCCCTTAACAAAAGGGTGTGCTAATAGCGCCTGCACAGTCAGCACACGTTAACAATGCTTGAGTTGATATGGTGACCAAAGTGGCAGACAGGACTGCCAACCATCCCCACTTTTGTGCAGCACTGCAATGTGTGTGTGTGTGTGTCTCCAGAGTTTTGTGGCCTTCGGCACTACACTGTGCCTGGCATTTCCTAAGCTTTTCCCTGCATTTGTCTGCAAATGTGCATGATGAGGAACAGGGGATTGTGGATATGGCCTGAAAGAGAGCGGTTTGGCTAGGATGTGTCTGCATCAGAGGTTGTGTCAATGGCTGAGATGTCATAGTGTCTATCTGCCACGTGCATGGCCTGGGTGGCTAGAGCATTTCATGTTGCGAGGGCACTCTCACTCTGACCGAACTGTGACCATGGCAAGCTATTTATCCACATCGTGCCATATAGCGTGCAGCTCCAGTGATGTGGGTGCACTCCCTATCCTGGGAGCCCAATCACTGAGTCACATGCTGGGTGTCCATGCTTTGTCCGAAGCCAGGGTGTACATGGTCACTCTGTGCACATGCATTGTGTGCTTATCAGCAGACTGGCCATAGTTGATATATACATGGCTGAGACAGCTCTGTGGTGGGCAGCAGCTGCAGTCTGACTGTGCTTGCTGTGGTGGATTGGTAGCTCCAGATGGTTGGAACAGGAGCCATTACACAGGGAGCAGAAGCAGTGGACGACCCAGATGCTTATGGTAAATTCAGAAATGCTTTATTGAAGATCCCCGACGCGTTTCGGCAAACGCCTTTCTCAAGGGGAGAGTTGCTTACAAAAAATAATAAATAATAAATAATATCATCAATAACCCATTAAAAACATGTATAACCAACATTGAAAAAGGCAACCGGGATACATATATATACAGCAAAATATACTTAATAAATTGTTCTAAAATTTAAAAAAATTATAGAAAATTAAAAAACTCATAATGGCAGAACTTGGCATAATAAAACATTAAATATACATGTATATTATTATGATAAAACTAAAAATTAATATTATTAGAAATTATCATAAAAATGTGTTAAAGTACATAATCAAAATTAAAAATAATAAAGAATAATATAAATTTAAAAAACATAATCAAACCGGAACAATGTGATAAAAAACATAGAAAACCAGACGCAGGGCAGGAAACTTATCTAAAGAAAATAAAACTACTCACTGGATCATGCACTGAGATGTCGTTAGAAAACTGAGGTACATTAAGGTGCTCAACTGGCTATTGTATAAATATAAGGAGGAAAAACAAGTTGTTTAAACACAACATTTTAAATAAACAGGATACTAAATATGAAGCAGTAGGTAAAAGTGAAATATATTCTCATATGAACCATGCAAATCAGAACAATTAAATTGTATTTTTTCAAAAGAGGGGGGAGGGGGAGGGAAACAGGCTTAGTGTTATTTATCAAGAAACATGAACTCTATGTGCTGATTATGAAGGAGACTATTATTCTTAACTATTCATATCTTGAAATGCCAAAAAATTTGTATAATGATGAGACTAATGCTGTGCCGTTCGTGTAGGGAAAACTCGTATAAATGAAACCATTCATATTGTGAAAGGAGATGTGAGTACGTGTTTTAAAATCCTACTTACAGCGGACACAGAGGTAGAAACCCCGTGCTATTGTAGATGAATCTGTGGTAACACTGTGTAAACAAACATTAAAAACTTATTAAATGTGAAAGCGGCAGTGCTAAAATAGACGTGGCTCTGACAACACGCTATAAATTACCTGCTGAGAAGAATAGGCACTAAAGTTAGTGAAGAGTCCACTTCTGTTTGGCAAATAATCTGGCAGAGTAACGTGTAGAACGTAGTTCTAGGTAAGATGCAGGGGCTCTTTTGAAGACTGTTATAAAGACGCTGACTTTCGCGCCAAAAGGGGCGTGGTTAACTGTGTCCAATCCTCGAAAGGTAATTCTGACAGGGAGGGATAGGAGGAAAGTGATTATGTATATGTAATCGGTATTCAAAAATGTTTAAAATATTTGGAATGAATTGATCATGTAGGGGTCTTGATAAAAGGAACCGGTCAGCCCGATTCACAAATGAGAGTTATTCAAAGATAAAAAATGCAAAAAGTGCTCCGATGAAAAGTATTGTATGAGAGAGATACTGAGGGTAGTGAACTTTATATAATTGCTGTCTAAGTAATAAAAAGAAAAATTTTTTAAATGACTGCTTAAAACGAAAAATGTATTATAAGAACTAATAAAGTGTATCATGTTGTCCCTCTGGCAAAGATGTTCAATTAAATTAAAACATATAATATATTGACATATAAACAGTAGGTCCGATGTTCAAATAAAAGTTATTGGGAGAGATACAGTTACTTTGATTAAAGATGTATATCAAAAAAAATGTTTATATATGTAACGGCTATAGATCTTATGTAATTATAAAAGGAATAAATTATTAAAATAACTACTCCTAATTCAAATTAAAAATAAAAATAAAAAACATTCAAATAGATACAATTAACATCATAAAACCCCTCTTTATAGAAGATTAGAAAATGAATTAAGACATACGCTCCATAACGTGCAACCAGATGATTATGTTTTTTAAATTTATATTCTTTATTATTTTTAATTTTGATTATGTACTTTAACACATTTTTATGATAATTTCTAATAATATTAATTTTGTTTTATCATAATAATATACATGTATATTTAATGTTTTATTATGCCAAGTTCTGCCATTATGAGTTTTTTAATTTTCTATAATTTTTTTAAATTTTAGAACAATTTATTAAGTATATTTTGCTGTATATATATGTATCCCGGTTGCCTTTTTCAATGTTGGTTATACATGTTTTTAATGGGTTATTGATGATATTATTTATTATTTATTATTTTTTGTAAGCAACTCTCCCCTTGAGAAAGGCGTTTGCCGAAACGCGTCGGGGGATCTTCAATAAAGCATTTCTGAATTTACCATAAGCATCTGGGTCGTCCACTGCTTCTGCTCCCTGTGTACTGTCTGATCTCTGCAGGAGCTCTGCTCTCCTGTGTGTCCCTGGAACAGGAGCCTTTCCTGCCCTGCTCACTGTGGTCATGGCAGACCAGCAGAATGGTGGCAGCGGGCCTAATTAGCCCCCACTGGATTTAGCATCCATGGTACCAGCTGCTGTAACACTGGGCACTGACATGCACTGTTCTAGGAGGCTTCCTGTCCAACAGGGGCAGGACACAGGGCCCAGATGTGACAGGCACCTACGGCATGCTGCAATTGTGCAGGATACAAGGTGACTAGCATAACACACTGCAGACAATATCTGCCACACACTGGCAGTGATATGGATCTGTGGCACAGCCAGCAGAGACCATTTCTAACAGTGAAAGCTCTGGGGAGCAGGTGCTGGGCACCCATCCTCACCCTCAGGGTGGCCGCTGAAAATGTTCAGTAGCATGGTTTGTAGCTGTTTTGTGCATGGCATTGGGGGCTTTCCTCAATGCCTGGATCATCTGAGGTGAAGTGTCAAATTTCCCCTCATCAAAATACTATCAGGGGGCTGGTGCCAATGACAGCAAATCCCTGATAGCCCAGTGGCCTCCGATCCCCTGACCACCAAACTAAAATTAACCCTGGTGACCAAGTGGTCCCGATCCCCCCCCCCCCCAATTAAAAATAAGCCTGGTGATCCAGCAGCCCTAAAACCCCATCCCTCCTCCCGGTACCTTCACAAAGGAGCGGGAACGCTACCCATGCGCTTCCGCTCCTATGCCACCATCTTGAAAAATGGCAGTGCCTGGCCCCGCATGGCTCATCCTGGGATGCACCAGGTGGGGTCAGACTGCCATATAAAGCATTCTGACCCTGCCAAGTGCATCCCAGAATGTACCACACTGGGCCAGGCGCCACCATTTTTCAAGATGGTAGCGCAGAAGTGGGAGCACATAGGCAGTGCTCCCACTCCTTTGTGAAGGTACCAGGGGGGCAGGGTAGGGTTTTTGGGGCCACTGGGCTACCAGGGATTTGCTTTCTGTTGGGGGCACCGGCCCCCAACAGTATTACTACTACTACTACTGATCATTTCTATAGTGCTATAAGGTGTACGCAGACATATGTAAGAGACAGTTCCTGCTCATCAGAGCTTACAATCTAATCAAGACAGCACAACAGCTGAGGATAATGGTACATCTAGGGGAAAGGTAATGAAACACATTGAAGACTAAGTGGATCAGTATCCAAAGGCATCTTCGAAGAGCTGAGTTTTCAGCCTGGATTTGAAAAGAGCCAGAGATGAAGCCTAATGGACAGACTCAAGTAGTTTATTCTAGGCATAAGGAGCAGCAAGGTGAAAGGATTGAAGTCTGGAGTTAGCAGTAGAAGAGAAGGGCACAGATAGAAGTGCTCTGCCAGAGAAGCGGAGTACACGAGGAGGGGTGCAGGGAGAGATAAAAAAGGAACGGTAGTGAGGAGCAACAGAGTGAATGCACTTATAGATCAGTAGGAGAAGTTTGAACTGGATATGGAAATGGTTAGGGAGCCAGTGAAGCAACTTGAGAAGAGGGGTTATATGAGCATATTGAGGCTGCAGAAGATTAGCCGCGCAGCTGAGTTTTGAACAGATTGAAGGGGAGACAGATGATTCAGAGTAAGACCAGCAAGGAGAAGATTGCAATAGTCTAGGCGGGAGGTCACTAAAGAGTGGATGAGTGTCTTAGTAGTGTGTTCAGAAAGGAAGGGGAGAATTTTGCCAATGTTATACAGAAAGAAACGACAGGTTTTAGCTATCAGTTGGATTTGTGTGGAGGAGAGGGAGGAGTCAAAGACGAGGTTGTGAGCTAAGGAAAAAGGGAGGAGTAGAGCATTATCCACCGAGATTATGAAAGGAGGGAGGGGAGAGATGGGTTTAGGGGAAAAATAAGTTTGGTTTTGGCCATGTTCAATTTCAAATGGCGGTAAGACATCCAAGTAGCAATGTCAGATAGGCAGGCAGAGATCTGTATATAATTTTCTCCTATTATGCCTTTTTTTTTTAATACTTTATTTAAGTCCACCATAAGATCCAGACACATATCAACAAACGGCACCACGGGGGGGGGTTTACTCTTCACCCCCCCGGGAGCCAACAGAAAGATAATACAAGAGGTGGGCATTTTACATTATATCCCAACCCCCCTCCTCCCATCCCCACCCCTCACCTCCCCGCCCACCCACACTCCATTACCACTTCATAAACCAATTATCATCAAGAACTGTAAAGCAGCTACCGCCTACCCACTTCTTTAGGTCCGCAATCATTCAACTCCCCCCTTGGAGGGTGGCATTACGGCTGTGGGGCCCGAGCTGCTGGATATATGGCTCCCACACCGACAGAAAAACTGTCCAACGCCTGGCACTGCCCCGCGCCATCCAACGCTCCGGTAGCATTAATTGATGAAAGTTGTTCCGCCATTCACTAAAAGTGGGCAGTTGGCGTTCCCGCCATAGTCGAAGAATCGGCCCTTTACCCACCAGACAGGCCTTCCGCACAAGCAAACTCTCACCCGCTTTCACAGGTCCGGGGGTCGGCAACTGATCAAGTGCTATAAATAGGCCCGTCCAATGAAGCCTTCGCTGAAGCAGCATGCTAAGGAATCTGCATATCCGGGCCCAATATGCCCGTATTCCCCGACAACCCCACCACATGTGTAGGAGAGTAGCCAAGGGCTCCGAACAACGTGGGCAGGAGCCATCCGTGTCCAGCCGACTACGCAGCGCCCGCCGTGGCGAAAAATGAGCCCTAGTCACGCACTTAAATTGAATCTCACGCCAACGCGCTCCTTGTACTAGTCGGCTAATCCGTTTCAGTGCTGTCAGTACCCATCCCGGCTGCACGTCTACACCCAATTCAGTCGCCCAAGCTCTCTCGACTCCACTATAATCAGGGAGGGGGCGATATCGCTCCAAACTACGTTTCAAGTTGGAAATCGACGGCGAGCGCTCCTCTCCCAGCTGAAAAAATTCCAAAAACCGGGCTGAGCGTTCAGCCTGTAGCGCTGCGCGCGGCAATGCAGCCACATAGTGGGAGATTTGTATGTAGGCAAAACAATGCGTGTCAGGGAGATCGTATTCCCGACTGAGCTTTCGGAATGATTTACAGTTTCCCGCTTGGTCCACCAAATGCCCTATCAACCGGATGCCCCGTATCCACCAGTCCCGAAACACCGCGGTCTCGGACCCTGGAGTGAAATGGGCATTGCCCTGCAGCGGCAACCAGCAAGACACCTTCCACGTTTCCCGCCAATATTTGTTAAGTAGTTGCCATGTGCGTCGGGCCGAGTCCACTAACGGACTCTGCCGACTAGTAGCCGTGAGATCCGTGGCCGTGCCATGCAAATACGCCAGGAGAGACGCAGGGGCCACCAAACACTCCTCTAAAGCCCTAGGCGTGTATACTTCCGTCCCCCCGAGCCAGTCCCCCAGGTGTCTGGCTTGACAAGCCAATGCGTAAGTCTTCAAGTCGGGAAGGCCCATGCCACCCTCTCGCCACTTTCCAAGCAGGCGATTCCATGCGACCCGCGCCCGCTGCCCCCGCCAAAGAAAGCGCTTAAGCAGAGCCTCCATTTTACACAAGTCTCGTCGAAACAACCAGACCGGCAGGGTCTGCAACCAGTACAAGATTCTGGGTAGGACTATCATTTGTACTGCCGCTATCTTCCCTGCCAGAGACAACGGGAGAGGTCCCCATGCACTCAACTGCACTGCCAACTGCCGCAGTATACGATCTAAATTACGTCGGTATAAATCCTGGGGGTTACCGGTCAATGTTATGCCCAAATAGATAAATTCTTTGTCTGCCCACCGCAAAGGGAAGGGTCCCCTCCATGAACCACGGAAATGCCCCGAGACATCCACTACTTCAGACTTATCTTTATTAATGCGCAAGCCTGCAATTGCTCCGAACCGCAGGAATTCGTCTAAAAGCGAGGGTAAGGAAGTGGACGGGGACGTCAAATGGACTAACAAGTCATCGGCGAAGGCCGAGATAAGGAAAGTTTGCGACCGCAGTCCCACTCCCTGTATCCCCTCCGAAGTTACGACGGTGCGAATCAGCGGGTCCAAGGAAAGAACAAATAGCGGACAGCCCTGTCTTGTACCTCTACCCAACGTGAAGTCGTCCGAGATGAGGCCATTGCACAGTATGCCCGCGGTCGGTGAAATGTACAGACTTTGCACCATGTTACAAAAATCCTCCCCAATGCCGTAGCGTGGTAGCAGTCTCCATAGATAACGCCAGTCCACTCTATCGAAGGCCTTCTCTGCATCGAAGCTAATCAACAACGACGAAATATTGTGAGCATGAACCCACTCCAAGGAGGCCAGAATCTTCCGAAGGTTTCGTACGGCATAGCGGCCTTTCACAAAGCCCACTTGTGCGTCATGGATTAAATTTATTTATATTTATTTATTTATTTATTACAGTTTCTTATATACCGCGCTATTTAGAATCAGCGCGGTTTACATCATAACAAAACGACCATAACGACAAACTGTCAGGTTTTACATTGAACAGGAGTACAAACTTGGATAACTGGGTTAACTATATACAAACTTAATTATATACAAACTTGGATAACTGGGTTAACTATATACATAAACTATCTACACTGCAGTGTGAGGGCATTTCTAGATTGGGTCATTTCTTGGAGGGGATATCTAGTTCAGTTGCTGTCTGGGAAATATTGGCAGAAAAGGTATGTTTTGAGAGCCTTCCTGAACTGATATAGATTGGTAATGGATCTAATGTCAGGGGGTAGGGTGTTCCAGCATTTTTTAAATAGCCTAATACCCCCGCCAGGCGGTCAGCTAGAATTTTCGCCAAAAGTTTAAGATCGAAGTTTAGTAGGGAGATGGGTCGATATGAAGCTGCCTGCATTGGGTCCTTACCCGGCTTCGGGATCAGGGTGATATATGCATGATTACGTCCCCAGCCGAACGCCCCTTGCTCTACCCTGGTGACAAAGACCTCTCTCAGGAGTGGGCTCACCCCGTCCCCTAGGATCTTATAGATTTCAGCCCCGAATCCGTCTGGCCCCGGCGATTTATAGCACTGGGTTGCCGATATTACGGATTGTATTTCCTGCACCGTAATAGGTGCATCTAAAACCTCTCTCTGGGCTGAAGTGAGTTGAGGCAACTCCAAGCCCTCAAGATAGTCCTGCAGCCCCGCCGGGGAGCCAGCCGCGGATGTATATAAGCTTTGAAAGAAGGTACGAAAAATCTCTGCGATTTCTTTATTCTCTTTATGCACACGTCCCTGGCCGTCTTTCAGTGCCGCTACGTGGCCAGGACTCCGTCGGGCCTGCAGACAGCGTGCTAACAACTTGCCAGGTTTGTCACCGTAGCAGTGCAAACGGAACCGGTAAAACAAAACCGATTTCTTTGCTCGTTGATGTAAAAGCTCGTTAAGCTCGGTCTGGATCTCCCATAGCAACTTCTTATTGGACAGCGTTGGCGTGTGGGCACATCGCCGCTGTAGCGTAGTGACTCGACGCTCAAGCAGTACTATACGTTCTGCCATCAACCGGCGCCTTCTCGCGGCGTAACCGATGATGTCCCCTCGAAGAACCACCTTTGCCGTTTCCCAGACTAATTCGGGGTCATCTATATGCACCTGGTGGTTGGCAAGAAATTCCACCCATCTCTGGCGGATAAACTGACGAAATTGCCCATCGGAATAAAGTTCTAGGGGGAATCTCCACAGGTGTGATCGATGTGTGTCCCGCCCCCAGTGTAAGGCAAGCCACACCATCGCGTGATCTGATATTTCGGAAGGACCAATCTGTGCATCCTCGGTGTGTGTAAACAAAGTCCCTGAGATCATTACGTAGTCAATGCGGGCACTAGAACCATGCGCTCGAGATTGGTGGGTATAGTCCCTCTCGGAGGGGTGCAGGACTCGCCAAGGATCCAGTAAGCCTAATCTCCGACAGAACCGCAACAACGTCTGGGAGGGCACTATCCTCTCCCGCCCACCCCCTCTCCTAGAAGTATCCAGGTCCACATCTAGGACTCCATTAAAGTCTCCGCCCAAAATCACCGGACACTCTGGAAGCTGCTCCACCCTTGATGCCAGACCATTGTAAAAACTCGGGTCAGCCAGATTTGGACCATAGAGATTGCCCAGAATCACCGGTTTACCGTCTAACTGACCATAAATCAACAAGGATCTACCAGTGTTATCAGCAAGGACCGTCTCCTCTACGAATCGTATGCGTTTATGGATTAGAATCGCTACTCCTCCTTTATGCCCCTGGGCGGGGGACCCCCACACTTGGCCCACCCAGCTCCGACAGAGTTTGCTATGTTCAACGGCCGTCTGGTGGGTCTCTTGAAGGAGCGCAATGTCACATTTATGCCGAGCCAGCGCTTGCAATACCTTATGCCTCTTGATAGGGTTTCCCAGCCCACAGACATTCCATGTGATTATTTTCAAAGCGCCGGGGCAGTACCAAGGCGCCACCACAGAATCACTACCAAGTACTGCAGAGGGATACCCCCAGCCTGGTATCCCTCCCCGTCTATAGGTAGGCAATTATTCCATCTAAGAACAATCATTGGAGTGTACCCCCTCCCCTCCCCCTGCCCCTCCCTCCTCCTCTCCCCTCCCAACCCTCCCCCCCATCCCCCCTCCCCTCCCAAGCCTCCCGTCCAGTCATAGCCTGGACTACTTCCTATGGCAAGCGGGCTTGCCCCTCCAATGCTTCACCCTCCCCACAGGAAAGTTAAAAAAAGAGAAAAAGAGACATAAAGTCTCTGCTGCGAACCCCTGTACCGGTGCTCCCACACCCGGCGCTATCGCCCTCCACTCGCCGGCTCTCATAAGGTCTCTGCACACCCCCCTCCCAGATGACCTCCCATCACCCCCCCTCCCCCCTCATCGATACCTATATCTCTGCGTTATCGAGTCTAGGCCTCTCTACTCCCCCAACCGCCCCCCTTGTCTCAGGTCGTAGCCCCCCCTGTAGAGGGATAAAGAAGGGAAGGGAGGGGGGAGGGTCAAGGAGGAACATAGGGGCAGAGACATTGCAATAAGGGAAATAAACAGGGAGCCAACAAAGCATCAGCAAGTATAACAAAGTAACCATTACAACAAAATAACAAGGATACAGTGTCTCCCCTGGCATGAGAAATGTTATCAAGGTAATGAGACACTGCCTCCCAGTCTAGTACACAACATGAAAGGCAAAACCAAGAGTTCTCCCATGGTAGTGGAAGCTGCGGGGAGGCCGTCAAGGGCCGGTCGGCCCCCGGGGGCTCCAGCTCTCCCCACCACACATGGGAAGGTACACCTCACTTCCAGATAGTCCTGTAGCAATTAGGAAGTCGGTTGGTCTGGCAGAGAGTCTAGGAAGGTAGCCGCCTCTTCCAGGGTCGCTAGAATGCGGGTGTGGCCTTGGTGGTCGACCCGCAGCCGCGCTGGATAGAGGAGTGAGAAGCGAATGCCGCGGTTAAACAGCTGGGTGCAGATTCCTGAAAAAGCCCTGCGTTGTTGACTGACGAGGATCGAGTAGTCCTGAAATACTAAGATCGGCTCGGTGTCCTGTTGATTCCGCCGTCTGCCCCTTGCCGCTTTTAACACCTCCTCTTTCTGTCTGTAGTCGAGGAAGCGGGCAATTACTGCACGTGGTTTCCTGGCCTGCTCTCTTCTCTGGCCAAGCCGGTGTACCCGCTCTATTTTGAGTGATTCTCCTCCCAGATTTGGCAGGAGGCTACCAATCCATGATTGTAAATATTCAAGTAGGGCACTGTCAGCTACACTTTCAGGGACACCGATGAATCGCAGGTTTTTTCTCCTACCTCGGTTCTCCAGTTCCTCGAGCTTATCCCCTTGTTGCTTCACCAAAGTCTCTAGGGTGGCCACTTTGGCCACCATTGAATGTTGCGTGTCTTCCACATCGGACACCCTTGTCTCCACTTGCTCCAGACGCTCCTCCACCATCGTGAAACGTTGTCCCAGCGATTGAATTTGCTCCACTAAATCCTGGAAGCGTGTGCTGAGAGCCTGCACCACTGCAGCACTAACCTCGGCCACCAGATCTGGTGGGGTACCCGGTTTCGGGCTAGATGGTGAGCCTTCTGCTGGTTTTCCCTCCGTAGGGCGAGGTCTCTCCTTTCGCGGAGCCTTAGATGCCATCGGGCCAGCTATACTGTATGCACCACGTTCCCCGCAGGGCTCTGCTCCCTTAAAATAGCCGAGGTAGAGCTGTGTAGTTGCAGACCCCCGCTGTACTGGAGTTAGGTCGCTGTAGTGGAGTTGTCTGCCCAAGCCAGGCAGGAACGGCCGCGGGGCTGCAGGTCCAGTACTCCAGGAGGAATCTAGGAGATAGGGCAGGAAAGGAGAGTTCTGCCACACTTTGGCTCGCTTTCTCCCAGGCACCAGCGCTCGCCGCTGTCAGGCAGGGGGCCGCCGATCTCCCCACCGCCCGAGGCCCTACAAGGAATGGGAAGAGCGCTGTGCCCCAACGAGACAGGTGTCTAATCTCCCTTGCTTACGGCAGCAGCTACGCTCCCCTGATCGGGCATAAGCAGTCCCAGGCCTCCGCTCCGCTGAAATTATCGTGCCCCCCGAAAGAACAGCCAGCCGCGGGAGTGGGGGTATGTTTCGGTGCTCTTCCCCCCAGTCCCTTCCAAGCCGGGCAGTCACTGATCTCACCTCCCCTGCGAGTTCGGCCCTCCGCGGGTGCGGCGTTGTCAGTAGTGGCGGGTCGCTGGAGGATGCCGCCGGCCTGCTCCCGCCGGAGCTAGGCCACCACGTGTTACTTGGAGTGGAGGCTGGCAGTAGCAAGGATGCCCGATCGTGCCACCGGCTGACTTGCGAAGTAGCTCAGGGTCTTCTCCGTTCAGGTTTGAAAGGTTGCAGGTCTGTTCATGCCCTCAAACACCGGATCCCGCACCAGGAGAGCTAACGATGGCGGTGGGAGGGGGTGCCCGACTGGCCTCTACACATCTCCCGTTGCACTGCGCGTTCTTCTCCAGCAGGTAAGGATGGCCGCGAATCGCCTCAGCGGCCGAGGGTCGAAGCCCCGTCAGGGGAGAGTCAAAACCGGTGGTAGAGAGGGTTTATTTGAAAGGATTTGTAGCGGTTTTGTGGGGGCGATCGCCCGGAGCTGACCGTGCACCAGCCGATCAGCTCATTGCCCAGACCGGAAGCCTCCTATTATGCCTTTATATATTGCGACTCTGTTGTATATTTACACTGGTGTTCAAATTGTAATTTATGCCAATGATATGTATAACTGTAATTGTGCCGTTGCTAATCACCCCCCTTATCTTGTCCCCTCTCCCGTGTCTTGTACAATAAGTTGTAATTCTTACTGGTGCTTAAACAGTAATTTATTTGCCAATCAATTGTATAACTGTAATCTTCTCGTTGTTTATCCTTCCCTTGTCTATTCCCCTCTCCCTGTCTTGTACAACGATGGACTGCTTCTGATCGCTGGAAGGAGCGGTGTATAAATGTATGCCAAATAAATAAATAGATGGCCAGAGAGATTTCAGGTGTAGACAGGTAGATCTGAGAGTCATCAGCATAAAGATGGTACTGAAAGCCATGGGAAGAGATGAACATACCAAGGGATTGAGTATATAGAGAGAAAAGGAGTGGGCCCAAGACAGACCCTTTTTAACATCTTTGATATAGCGGAAGGGCTGTCAGGTAAGGTTTGCCTCTTTGCGGATGATACCAAAACCTGCAATAGAGTAGACACCCAGAAAGGTGTAGATAACATGAGGAGGGATCTAGCTAAGCTTGAAGAATGGTCTAGAATTTGGCAGCTGGGATTTAATGTTAAAAAATGTAAGGTCATGCATTTGGGCTGCAGCAATCCAAGGGAGCATATAGTATAGGGGGTGAAGTACTTTTGTCCACTAAAGAAGAGCGGGACCTAGGCGTGGTTGTGTCTGATGATCTTAAAGTAGCTAAACAGGTAGAAAAGGCGACGGCAAAAGCTAGAAGGATGCTTGGGTGCATACAGAGAGGAATGGCTAGCAGAAAAAAGGAGGTGATAATGTCTCTGTATAAGTCTTTGGTGCGACCTCATTTGGAGTATAGTGTGCAATTCTGGAGACCGCACCTTCAAAAGGATGTGAACAGGATGGAGTCGGTGCAAAGGGTGGCTACTAAAATGATTAGTGGTCTTCATTATAAAGCATATGAGGACAGACTTAAGGATCTTAATATGTACACCTTAGAGGAAAGGCGGGATAGAGGTGATATGATTGAGATGTTTACATACCTCTGTGTCATAAATGTACAGGGGGAGAGCCTCTTTCAATTGAAAGCAAGTTCTGCTACGAGGGGACATGGGATGAGGGTGAAGGGAGATAGATTCAGGAGTGATATGCGGAAATATTTCTTTACGGAAAGAGTAGTGGATCCATGGAATAGTCTCCCAGTGGAGGTGGTAGAGATGAGGACAGTAACTGAATTCAAAAAAGCATGGGACAAACACAGAAGATCTCTAAAGGTAAAAAGGGGACTGTTGTGGTTGTTGATATGGAAGGACAGACTAGATAGGCCATGTGGTCTTTTTCTGTCATCATATTTCTATGTTTCTATGTTATACCAACTGAGAGAAGGATAGCAGTAGAGGAGGATCCACTAAAATAGACACTGAAAGTGTAATGGGAGAGATAAGAAGAGAACCAGGATAGCACAGAGCCCTCAAAACCAAGCAAGGACAAGGTATCGAGGAGAAGGTGGTGGTCAAAAGCGTCAAGAAGGATGAGGATCGAGTAAAGGCCTTTGGATTTTTCCAGGAACAGGTCACTGGAGACTTTGGTAAGAGCTGTTTCAGTAGAATGGAAGGGATGAAAGCCAGATTGCCAGATTACAAGGGATCCCAAAGGGAAAGTCGAGGCAACAGCGGTGAACCGCATGTTCAAGTAGTTTGGAGATGAAGGAGAGGAGGGAAATGGGTCAGTAGTTAGAAGGACAAGTAGGGTCAAGTGAGGGTTTCTTAAGGAGAGGTGTTTTGATGGCGCATATGCAAATTAGCCATGCGGTGCCCCTCTTTCTCTGAGAGAGTATGCCAAACCTGCGTCGATTTCTGTATACATGTGTTTGACTTGCTCTCCCAGTTTAACACTGCCATTTGTGCCAAGTTTAATGCATAGCTAATTTGCATATGCATACCTTTCTGCATGCCAGTGCTGAAGTCGCATGCTATCAGTGCATTGCAAAAAGGGGTACAGAGCTAATAGTGTGCGACTTCAGCGCTGGCTTTCTGCATCGGCCCGTATGAAAGGAGTATAACACCTCCAGTCTTGCTGATGGATTAGAAAATATTCCAGAGAGTGGCCATGTTATTTATTCAAAAAAATTAAAACTCGCCCACTCACATTCTAGGCAAGTTACAAAAAACATCAAGGAATCGAACATATGACTACAGATATAAACATAATCGGACAACAGTAAAATCATCTCATAGTTCAAATGCTCTAGTGAACAAAGAAATGGACTTCTGAAATACATGTGAATCAGTCAGTGCTTTCCTATCACTAGGGAGTGTGCAAACACAGGAAATGTCTTTGGACGTGTCATTTGTTTCCAGTCCTGGCCCGACGCATGTGTGAGAATGTTGTTCGCACAGAGCCCCGCGCCAACTTCATGCTGCACATACTGTTTGGCTCCCAACCGTTTGCAGGGACGGCCTCAGATGGAGCCAGGGAGGCCTGAGGCCCTGGCTCACCTCTACACAGCCGCCAGAGTAAAGAGCGGTGTTTTCCTTCACTCCAGCACTGATGCGCTGGAGGTTAAAGAGCATTTCCTGTTTCCCAGTAATCAGCACACTGGCGGGCTGCACAAGCACACAGCTGCTCTTCACTCCAGTGGCTGTGCAGAGATGAGCTGGGGCTTTGGGCCGCCCCAGCTCCCTCTGAAGCCGGACAGACAGGCATGGAGCTCTTCGTCGGGGGGGGGGGGGGGGGGGGTCGAGGACTGGAAATGGGCTGGGGGGGGGGCTAGAATAAGAGTGGAAATGGGCTGAGGGAGGGGCTAGGACTGGAAGTTGTTGATGGGGAGGCTAGAACTGGAAATGGGCAGATGGGGGGGCTAGGAGAGGACTACAAATGGGCTGAGGGAGGGGCTAGGATATGATTGGAAATGGGCTGATGGGGGCTAGGATAGGACTAGAAATGGCTGATGGTGGGTAGGATTGAAAATGAGCTGATGGGGGGGCAAGGACGGGAAATGGGCTGATGCGGGAGAATGGGATTAGAAGGGAGTAGATGCTGGGTGGGGCTGGAACTCAAAAGGAACAGATGTTGGGGGAAGACTAGAAGGGGGATGGGGCTGGGGGAGTGAGGATGGAGAAGAGAAAAGATATTTTGTGTGGGAGGGAAGAAAAATCTACGATTGGCCGGGGATTGGGAGAGTACGTTTGGCTTTTGGTGTTCCCAGTTTAATTATTGTCTTCATGTTTCTAAATTGTGATCCCTTGTTCTTTGTTTGGTGACAGTCTATGTTCTGCATGTGTAACTGAGTTGAGGTATTCTGTTCATGTAGTTTCTATTTTCCGGGAAAAAGCAGGAAGTCAGTCTTCACATATGGGTGACATCAGCGCTGACTGAGTCTGCTTGGAAACATCTCCCCTGCTTGTTCCTGGAGAAAGCGTAGTTACTCACCTGTAACAGGTGTTCTCTGGGAACAGCAGGAATCAGTCCTCACAACCCTCCCTCCTCCCCTTGGAGTTGCTTCTTTACTGTATTTTAATTTTTGCTATCTTAGCTATGTCATTGGATTGAGGCAAGATGGCACCATGGGGTGAGAAGGGGACCACGCATGCGTGGTGCATCTTCCAAAGGCTTTCTTTGAAAGCTGGGGAGATACTTGCTCACAGGCTCCATCGGCGCCGATGTCACCCATATGAGTACCTGCTGTTCCCGAGAACACGTGCTACAGGTGAGTAACTACGCTTTTGACAGTGCCACTTGTTCTCTTTGCCTAGTAGGAAATGTATTGGTATTCTCTGAGATAAATAAATTTAATATTTGCAGTCAGGGCCGGATTTACCTATATGCCATGTACGCCATGGCGTAGGGCCCACAGCCGGCAGGGGCCCACAAAAAAAGAACCAGGTAATTTTTTTTAAACACAATTTAAAAAAAAAACCTGGTGGCTGCCGCCGCGGGGCCCCCTCTGCTGCCGCGGGGGCCCCGTCTACAAGCTGAAGCCGTCGCGTCGCGTCGCATCGGGTCGGGTCGGGTCGGGTCTCTCCCTCCCTCCCTCCCTCGCTGCAGGCTGCGAGAGACGCGAAGATAGAGCCCCTGCGGGCTTAACACAGACGCGAGGAGACGCTCTCCCTTCGCGTCTCTCGCAGCCTGCAGCCTGCAGCGAGGGAGGGAGGGAGGGAGAGAGACCCGACCCGACCCGACGGCTTCAGCTTGTAGACAGGGCCCCCGCGGCAGCAGAGGGGGCCCCGCGGCGGCAGCCACCAGGTTTTTTTTTAAAATTAAATTTTACT
Organism: Ichthyophis bannanicus; assembly: GCA_033557465.1. Classification (NCBI taxonomy): domain Eukaryota; kingdom Metazoa; phylum Chordata; class Amphibia; order Gymnophiona; family Ichthyophiidae; genus Ichthyophis; species Ichthyophis bannanicus. Next base: position 806,411,085 of record CM066036.1, read on the forward strand.
TTAGGCCGGGGGGGGGTAGGACTGGTAATGGGCTATTGGGGGGGCTGGGGCTGGAAATGGACTGGGGGGTAGGGCTGGTAATGGGCTATGGGGGGGGGTAGGACTGGTAATGGGTTATTGGGGGGCTGGGGCTGGAAATGGGCTGGGCTGGGGGGGGGTTAAGGCTAGAGGTGGGCTGATGGGGTTAGGACTGGTAATGGACTGTGGGCTGTTGGGGGGGCTTAGAACTGGCAATGGGCTTTGGGGGGGGTTAAGACTGGTAATGGGCTGTGGGCTGATGGGGGCTGTCTGGTAATGGGCTATGGGGGGGGGCTAGGACTGGAAATGGGCTGGGGGGTTAAGACTGGAGGTGGGCTGATGGGGTTAGGACTGGTAATGGGCTGTTGGGGGGGGTTAGAACTGTTAATGGGCTTTGGGGGGGTTAAGACTGGTAATAGGCTGTGGGCTGATGGGGGTTGTCTGGTAATGGGCTATGGGGGGCTAGGACTGGAAATGGGCTGGGGGGTTAAAACTGGAGGTGGGATGATGGGGTTAGGACTGGTAATGGGCTGTGGGCTGATGGGGGGGGGGGGTAGGACTGGCAATGGGCTATGGGGGGCTGACTGGAAATGGGTTGATGGGGTTAGGACTGGAAGTGGGCTGATGGGGGGTTAGGACTGGTAATGGGTTATAGGGGGGGCTTAAACTGAAAATGGGGTGATGGGGGGTTAAGGACTGAAAATGGGGTGATGGGGGGTTAAGGACTGTAAGTGGGGTGATGGGGGGGCTAGGACTGGTATTGGGTTGGGGGGTTGCTAGGACTGGAAATGGGCTGATGGATGGCTAGGACTGGAAATGGGCTGATGCAGGGACTAGAAGGGAATGGATGCTGGGTGAGGCTGGAACTAGAAGGGAGCTGATGTTGGGGGAGGATTAGAATGGGATGGGGCTGGAAGAGTAAAATGGAGAAGGGAAAAATATTTTGTGTGGGAGGGATAAAAAATCTACAATTGGCCGGGTATTGGGAGAGTAAGTGGGGATTGAGGATGGAGGGGTAAAATTTGAGTGGATGAAATAGGAATGAGGAAAGAGCAAAAGGAGAAAGATTAGTATGTTAAAGCAGATGTAGAGAGAGAATGGAAAAAAATCTAGAAGAGAGAAGAAAGGACAAATGGACAGCAGACGATGGAGAGTTAGCAGAAGACACGAAGAAACCAGAAGAAAGTGGCTGGAGCAATTGCAGCTGAAAAAAATGCACAAAAGGTAGAAAAATATCTCTTTATTTTGAATTTATTAATTGGAATATGTCAGCTCTGGTAAATGTGCATCATTAACATCTGCGCTTTGTTTAGTACAAGAGCAAATTAATGTATAGTTTTATTTCTACAGTGTTGTACATTCCAAGTTTGGCTTTTGGGATTCCCAGTTTAATTATTGTCTTCCTGTTTCTAAATTGTGATTCCTTGTTTGGTGATGGTCTATGTTCTGCATGTGTAACTGAGCTGAGGTGTTCTGTTTATATAATTCCTATTTGACATTGCCACTTGTTCTCTTTCCCCAGTAGGTCATGTATTGTTGTTCTCTGAAATGTATTGGTTTAATATTTGCAGTGTTGCCTTTTGATTGGTAGAGTATGGTGCTTTGTGAGTCCTGGTAGTGCTGTTAGGATACGGCGGGTTTACTATGGGCAGTGTTTGTAGTAGTTCCTAATGTGTCTGGCAGTTGGCACTGGATTATAGTAATGTAGAAATCTTTTAGTCTTTCTTTATCCATACACTCATTAAGAGGCACGTTTACTAAAAGTTAGTATATGGTAACATTATGCAAATATTTATGCAAATGAGGCCCCTTATGAAAATGAGGTCCGCACCCCCCTTGGGCCACCCCTGCTGGGGGCCCACAATTTTTGTTGGCGTAGGGCCTCACTCAAGGTAAATCCGGCCCTGTTTGCAGTGTTGCCTTTTGATAGGTACGGTTAGGTGCTTTGTGAGTCCTGGTAGTGCTGTTATGATACGGCAGGTTTGCTATGGGTTCTAAATGGGCAGGGTTTATAGTATTTCCTAATGTGCCTGGCAGTTGACACTGGAGTGTAGTAATGTAGGGCCCAATATTCATTTGGGTGGGCAATGCACTGTGTTGGCGCATAGCCCTGCCTGCTGATCTCTAAACCTGGATATTCAACGCCACGGCGACAGCATTGAATATCCAGTTTGGTACCGAGTGGAGTCACCCGTTGAGTCTAACCATGTAGCAGTGATATTGGACCTGGTCAGAATCCGTGGCTTGAACTAGGTGAGCCAAAAGCTTGCCTAGTTTCATGCATGGATCGCTTACCGGGTAGCGGCCCAATATCACCGCTACCTGGTTACTAGCAATCTCTGCCCCTGAACACCCCCAACATGCCCCAATGCTAACCAGAGGGAGGCCTAGTGGTTGGGGCAAGTTGCCTCAGGCCAGAGGGCCGGGAGTTTGAATCCCACTGGAGGACAGCAACCTCGGACCAGAGGGATAGGGATTTTTAGTCCCACAGGCACTCCTTGTGGCCTTGGGCAAGCCACTTAACCCTCCATTGCCTCAGGTACAAAACATAAATTGTGAGCCCTTCTGGGACAAGGGAAATATATACAATACCCAAATGTACACTGCTTTGACTCGGTGAAAAGCAGTATATAAGCATTGCTAAATAAAATAGGGGACATACTGTAGATGGGGATATTCAGTGGCACTAACCATGTAGGTGCCACCAAATATTCCCATTTAAGGAACACCCACTTCTTTCTATTGGCACAGTGGCACTTAACGTACATTAATATCTAGTAAACATGCCCCTAAGTCATTGCCAGGAGAAAAAGGAGGCTTGTGAAGGGCTCCTTTGAAAGCCGCCTAAAATTTTAGATGGGCAACATACACATTTTAAAATAAAATAAATTAAATTTATGCAAATGAGGGCCAGTGGATATGCAAATGAGGCCCCACAATGAGTTTCCGCCCTTGGCCCAGCATCACCCTTGGGCCACCCCTGCATGCTTCCTGTTCTTTTTCAATGAAAGAACTGATAATGTTCTGTATTCTATAAGCCCAGTCTAGTTGTCTGATCCAATACATAACAATGTAATAAAGATGACAAATAATAATAGGATCAGCTATGAATTGATTTAAATACCATACACAGAATCCGATTGATTGATTTGTTTAAAATTCTTAAATTTTGCCTACAAACTTCCTAAGAGGCCTCAAAAGTGGTGTAGAATGAAATGCACAGAAAACATTATATTTGAAACCCTACAAAAAACACCCCCTCATTAAAACATATTTGCTGAAAACAAGAAAATCAAAACCTTGCATCAGTGGAGAGAACAAGCAAGAACTTCCCACCTTTCCTTCTCCAACCTAGTTGGGAAATAGCCAGATCTTGAGATGTTTTCAGAGCTATCTGTAGTTGACCTTCTTCCATAATCATTCCAACATTTTATTCCAAAGTTCTGGAATAACCATAGAAAAAGCTGTACTCTTAACCTCCCGTGTCAAAGCTGCCCTAGAGCCGGCACTGCCAAAGTGTTCCCATTTCATTTGGCAATTTGGCACATAGCATTGCATCTTATACGTCATAAGAAAGTCCTGGGGCTGTGCACTAAGCAGCTGTGATAAGACCAGAATTAGATTTGCCAATAAAACCCTTGCAACTGAATTTAAGAACATTTGCAATGGTTTATTTATTTTATTTATTTATTTATTTAATGTCTCTTCTATACCGCGCTCTTTAAAAATCAGTGCGGTTTACAGGTAACAGATTTGTGCAGTGCAGGCAGGCCTACACTGGACTTACAATAAACAGGGAATTATATACAGGGTTAACAGGGTAACTATGTACAAGGTAACTTGCTGTCATATGTTATGAGGAAACTCGACACTATTTACTATTTAAGAGACTTTTTGAGTAGTCCAGCAAATGCATTATTACTATAATCAAGACAGGGAAAAAAGACAGCCTAAAATACCGTACAAAAATCTCATTCAAATAAAAAAAGATGTAGTCGACATAGAACCCTCAATTTATAGTACGTAGTCCCCACAATCCTCTCATAGTCAAATGCTGGTCCCAATACCACTCCCAAGTATGTAACCTCAGGCTTAACTGTCAATTCCACATTCCCTAATTGTAAACTAGTAGGAGATGCATAAGTGCGGTCACGCGTTACAAACATTACTTCAGTCTTTTTTATAATTAATTTTTAACTTGTACTTAAATGACCAATCTGCAACATCTTGAAAAACTCAACAATTGATGTTGCCTTTAATAACAAACAGGACATAATCATGATGTTGTTTGCATATAATGATAATATACATTATGTTGCTTAATTATGCCACAAAATGGCTGGAAATACAGGTTAAATAGTAAGGCCAAAAATGCCAATCTCTGCAGAACCCCCTAATGAATTTCATGACAATCTGATATATCAAAATCACCTAGTGAAACCTGACTCAAAGACATAAGCACTTTAGATCCCAAGCCCAGTGCTGCTAGCCGCCCCAATAAATATTCATGAAAAACAGAACAAACGCTGCTGAAATATCTAAAAAGATGAAAACAGATGGTGTTCCTGTTTGTTCCAGATCCAGTCCATAATAAAGGGTATCAAATAATGAAGCGAGTCGTGTTTCCATTCCATGACCTCCATGATGCCCATACTGCTGGCTGTCTAAACGGTGATTCACATCGATAAAGCTTCACAATTTGAGCAATACAACATAATTAATTAATTTTGCTAAAAATGGTAGGCTAGAAATTGGCCTATGCGATCCCGGAAGCCTAGGGTTCAAGGATCCGTTTTTAACACTGGACGAGCGCTAGCATTTCTCTAAATCATAGGCCCTATATGATCAACATAGTCAAAATCTGCCTTAACAGTTTTGACCATCCCTTTGGACTTTGAGATGGAAGTACATATCATAGAAGTTATTCTAGAGAATTTCTGAAATGAGAAATTACTTCTAACGCACCATTCTTACTTGCCGCAGAAGCAGCTTCTATGCCTTTACATATTGGCTGCACTTTATTACTAAAATAACACAAAAGCTTCTCAGCATTCAGAGTTTCCTCTTTCTGAGCTACCACTGGTTTCTGTACAAGATCTTTAATGGTGGCTAATAATTTGCATGGGTAATTTAAAGATAATTTAGCTTTGTGTGTATAAAACTGCTTTTTTTCTCTCATCAATTAAAAAATAATACTCATCCATAGGTTATAAATATCCTTTTCAACCTGCAGTTTCTTCCATTTCCTTTCAGCTCTGCAAAATGCCCTTCTCTCCGTAATGTCACAACCGTACTCTCCTAACGACAGTCTTCACAGAGCAACTCTCTCTATCACTACATTCCTCTCTTCAATGCAATGTTTAACTCTTGCCCCGTGACTGGGACAGTACAAGTATTCATATAATCAGATCATTTCTCCTTTACAGATTTTCCAAAATGGCACCTTCTGCCAGTGCCGTACCAAGGGCACAAGTATGCAAGGGGCACTGATGTCATCACTGAGCGTCTAGGAAGCCCAGCAAGAAGGAATTCCTGCCCACTGCTGGGAGAGGGGGGGAGGTGCCAGGTTTGCGAGTCGCACAGGGTATGTTTCCAGCTTGGTACAGTCCTCCCTTCTGCCCTGTAATGTTTTTCCCAGGTTCAGGTTGGCTTCATATAACCTCAAAACATTTCTAACAATTGCATTCTGGTCAGTCCAGGGTATTGGAAATACAGATACAGAAAATGTGACCCTTTGTAAATCAATCTGATATGGTACAAAGATTAAATCTAAGATTCCATTCCTGGCATGAGTTGGCACATTTATAATTTGTTCACCCTGATGGGGGTCAAAGCAGCAATCATTCTCATCATAACCACATTGACTCCTTCATCAAAATGAGTAAAATCAAGACATTGTTTAGCTAAAATCAACACCCCTCCCTTCCCTAAAATAAAAAAATCCATACAATTTATTAGCCAAATAGGGAGCCCTTCCCTCCAAGTTCAGCACAAGTGGCATTGGAGGACCATCCTATACCATAAGACCTCATGCATTGCGGGGGGAAAGTCTACATCATGTACCAAGGAATGCTGGGTACGACAGGACGTGGCTTCCAGGGCAGCTTCAACTAGTTCTATTTTAGAGTAATTCAGTCAACTCACCCCTTGCTCTAGCAGACTGCCACTAATCCCGTTTAGGTGTGTGATGGAGGAAGATGGAACTTAGATTGTAAGCCCTCTGGGGACAGGGAAATACTTGCATATGTGAATGTAACTTGCCTTGAACTACCACTGGAAAGGCAATGAGCTAAATGCTAATAAATAAATAAAATAGAGGGTGCCCCCTATTTTTTGACCCCCTAACACGATTCATTTTGCACTTTCTCCCCTTGACTCCAGTCTTTTTCACTGACAGGCTAAGAAGCTTCATTCATTCCTTGAGGAGCTGTCAGAAGCTGGTGGGTCTCTGTTAGTCACCTGGTTACCAAGATGTTCTCCACCCCTCCAGTCATTACAGCTTTCACCATGTGGTCTGTGTGTTCACTGCTTCCAGAGGAAGGTGGGTGGATGGGGGAGGAATGTGGATACTTTACCTGCTTCCCAGTGTCGTCTGTAAAGCTGTGGAAATTCCACAGGTGAACAGGCTGATGGCCAGGAGCTGGTTCGGGTTTTCATTCTCCGGTGGCAGGTTCTGCAGCAACAGGATGTGACACACACAGATCAGAGAGGTCTGGACAAGGAGGTGCTGTGGAAACAGATGAATGAAATTGAGATCCAAGGAGAACCTAGGAGAGAAAAGGCTGGCAAGATCCAGTTAAGGCGTGTCAGGCTTATATACTGACACCTCCTTTTGTCTGGTTTCCTCAATCACTTTTCATGCCTCGGGTAGAATTCTTTGTTCAATCCATGACAAATTGTCTGAATGTTCCCCCGGCCTCCTGTGCCAGACTGCAAAGTACCCGGAGCACATCCTTCTTCTTGATGTTGTCTATGGTTCGTAGGATGCTCTTCGACAGCATCCTACGAACCATAGACAACATCAAGAATGGAATCATAATGGTCTTCATTGACATCTCTTCAGCATTTGACACAGTAGATCACAAAACTCTCCTGGAAAGACTAAAAAACATTGGGCTACATGGACCCACCTTAAAATGGTTCCACTCATACCTAACCGACAGGCGGATACAGGTAAAGGTAGGCCACAACACCTCTCGACCCATAAAAGTCCTCCAAGGAGTACCACAAGGATCTGCACTCTCAGCACTACTGTTTAACATCTACATCCAGCCAATATGCGACATCCTGAAAAAGAACAGCATTCAATATACTATCTATGCAGATGACATCATGATATACACACCTATCTCAGTTCACGACCCGGACTACTCTAAAATAACAAACTGCCTCACACAAATGACAAGATGGTGTCAAAACAACAACCTCGCAATCAACTACAGCAAGACTGAGGCACTAATCATCACTCGTAACCCAGACTTCATCCACCCACCGGACATCAAGATACAAAATACAACCATACCAATAAAATCGGAAGTAAAATACCTCGGAGTGACTCTGGACAATGAACCGAACCTCAAGACACACGTAAGCAAAACAATCAAAAATGCATACTACAGAATGAGAATCATCAGAAGACTGAAACCCCTCCTCGCCACTGAGCACTTCCGTACCGTATGCCAAGCACTAATAACCCCCTTACTGGACCTCTGCAACCCAATCTACCTTGGACTAGCAAAACAAACACTCAAACCACTACAACTAGCACAAAACACCGCAGCCCGCATAATATCTGGATCAACAAGAAATGAACACATCACACCTATTCTGAAAGACTTACACTGGCTCCCAATCAGTTCACGCATCAAATACAAAACAATCATAAACATATTTAAGATCAAACAACACACTTCAGCTAACAGCCTGCACACCCTCATACAACCAGACACCAGCACACGCCCAAGAAGAAAAGGAACCTCCAACCGAGTCAGCACCCCAAGAGACTTCAGAAACACACGCAAGGACACCACAGAAAGAGAACTCTCCCTGGCTGCACCTACAATCTGGAACAACCTCCCAGACGATCTGAGATCAACGACGGACCTCAAAGACTTTCGCAAACAGCTGAAGACAATGCTGTTCATAGAACCCTATGGACACGTCACATGATCTAACTACTAGGAACAACCAACATACCTCCCTCCGACCCACTGAAAAGAGAATGTATAATGGCACATGATGTTTCTTAACACTAAATGTATAAAAGAATGTACTATAAAACACGATGTATCATAGCGCACAATGTACATAGCTCAACATAATCAAACACACAACACAACATACACACAAGTCACGATATATCCTTCACTGCATGAAAAACACTATCACCCCTTTTGATTGTTTGCTGTGAAACTGCCTTGATTGTAAGAAAAAGCAGTATAGAAATACAGTTAAATAAATAAATAGCCCCTACCCTATGGAATGCCCTTCCCCTCACCCTACTGTACATACTTAACCTTCCAATAAGGCTTTCAAGTCTGCTTTAAAGATGCATTTGTTTAATGAGGCCTTTAATGATGGCTCATATACTGTATGAGAGTGGATCAGTGCCTGCGACTCACAACCCGTACTTTCCCCCTCTCTCCTGGTCAGATGCCGAATGCTGGTCTATTCTGCATGTTTACTGTCTCCCTAGTTTCTGTGTCTACCTTCTCTGTCCTCGCGCTCATCACTTCTTTCCTGTATAATTTTTACTTCCTTTCTGATTTTGGAATTTTATTGTAAACCACACTGGTACATGTTTTGAATATACTAGGTGGCATTTTAATAAAAAATAAACCATAAACCATATTCAGTCATTCTCTGCAGTACACCGGCACAGAGTGGCCAGCCCCAACTGTACAGGGCTAGGAATCTACATGTGAGGAAAGTTTCAAGCTAATGACTGACACTGAGCATAGAATGTCCCTCCAGTGATGTAAATCACGGCAGCGTTGCTCACGGGCCAGGCTAAAACCCATTTCAGAAGACAAAGTAGCATGGTTGCCATGACAGTCCACTTTAATGGTTGATAAAACAAAAAAATAGAATATAAGGTGATACCATAAGAACATAAGACATGCCATACTGGGTCAGACCAAGGTCCATCAAGCCCAGTATCCTGTTTCCAACAGTGGCCAATCTAGGTCATACGTACCTAGCAGTATCCCCAAAAGACACAGGTTCCGCAGTGCTTGTACTGGGTCAAGCATTGATATCTTCGGTCCCTTCTTAATAATGGTTTATGGACCTTTCCTCCAGGAACTTGTCCAAACCTTTTTTAAACCCAGCTACACTAACAGCCTTTACTACATCCTCCGGTAACAAATTCCAGAGTTTGATTACACGTTGAGTGAAAAAATATTTTCTTTTATTAGTCTTAAATAGTTTACCCTGTAGCTTCATTGCATGTCCCCTAGTCTTTCTATATTCTGATAACGTAAACAATCGATCTACGTTTACCCGGCTCCCTCCTGCTATTACCAGCCACGTTACTGTGGCCTATGACCTTTCACCGCATTTGCTAGGTGAGCTGGAGGTGAAGGTTCTACGGGAGGGATTTCCATTGGGAAATTGCAGATTAGGAATTTGCACTTTGTTTGGGTCCATGGTTATGAGGGGTAGGGAAAACAGAGTTGCCAAGTATAATGAGATTTTCTTCACACCTAATGTCGATAGGATAAAAAAGTTGAAGATGCTTAAACTGCATTAAGAAGCACTTTCTGACTAAGAGCAATCAAGCATTGAAATGAATTACTTAGGTACAGTGGAATCTCTGTCATGTGTGGTTTTTAAGAGTAGGTTAGATAAACGTGTGTCTGGGATGGTTCAATATGAACGCTGTCAGGAGGCAAGAGGGTAGATGACCTGCTGAGAATTTTTACATTCTTTTCTTCCATAGCAATGCCATCACAGTATGAAATCATAGGATACGATGTCTCCTTTGTACTTGTCAAAATCTGTTGGATCAATTGTATGTGAAGTGATGAACTTTCTGACCTCCTCTCAGTGTGAATGGATCGTATTTCTATGAATAATTGCACAGTTCCACTCCATTTTGTATATTAAGTGCTCAAAAACACACAAAAGGACTCACCCATGTCATAACTCCTTAGATTCCCCATTAAATAAATGTGTTTCCTTTACATGGGCTCTATTTTGGTGTAGTAAGGCGATGGTATAGCCCTTTTATACGAACATCTATAATAGAAGCTGCCAGAATGGTTTGTGCTGTGAGATGATACAGAGTTTCTAAAAGGCTCAGAGTGTCTGAAGCTGGGAGGCACTCAGCATGGGAGCCGCTAAGTGTAGGGGAGCAGCTGCAGCCCTTATGTGGTGATTTGGGGGTGATTCTGTCAAGAAATGTACTGGGTTAGAATGAGGAGGGGTGTTGTGCGCCTGCACAAACCTTCTTTTTGCCTTCTCTCGCCCTGTCCAGACTTCTCTCCACCTCCAGTGCAGACCTTATTTTCCCTTCTGCTCCCCCTCCCCCAACTTTCTAATGTAGTAGGGGTTGGGCAGGAGGTGGCAGCAGCAGCCTGATTTCTTTGGTAGCTGGTGAATTTTGCCCTTTACTACACTGCAAGCATGTTTTAAACTAACCGGCAGATAAGAACATAAGATATGCCATACTGGGTCAGACCAAGGTCCATCAAGCCCAGTATCCTGTTTCCAACAGTGGCCAATCTAGGTCATACGTACCTAGCAGTTTCCCAAAAAGACACAGGTTCCGCAATGCTTGCACTGGGTCAAGTATTGATATCCTGGGTCCCTTCTTAATAATGGTTTAGGGACCTTTCCTCCAGGAACTTGTCCAAACCTTTTTTAAACCCAGCTACACTAACAGCCTTTACTACATCCTCCGGTAACAAATTCCAGAGTTTGATTACACGTTGAGTGAAAAAATATTTTCTTTTATTAGTCTTAAATAGTTTACCCTGTAGCTTCATTGCATGTCCCCTAGTCTTTCTATATTCTGATCACATAAACAATCGATCTACGTTTACCCGTTCCACTCCGTTCATTAATTTATAGACTTCTATCATATCTCCCCTCAGCCGTCTCTTTTCCAGGTTAAAGAGCCCTAACCTTTTTAGCCTTTCTTCATAGGAGTATCCTTCCATCCCCTTTACCATTTTGGTGGCTCTTCTCTGAACCTTTTCTGATAACGCTATATCCTTTTTAAGATACGGCAACCAGAACTGCACACAATATTCAAGGTGCGGTCTCACCATGGAACGGTATAGAGGCATTATAATATCTTTTGTTTTATTTTCCATTCCTTTCCTTACGATACCTAGCATTCTATTTGCTCTCTTGGCTGCCGCTGCACACTGGGTCGTGGGTTTTAACATGTTATCCACAATGACGCCTAAATCTTTTTCCTGGGTGGTGGTTCCTAATGTGGAACCTTGCATTGTGTAACCATAGTTTGGGTTGTTCTTCCCTAGGTGCATAACTTTGCACTTGTCCACATTAAATTTCATCTGCCATTTTGATGCCCAGTCTTCCAATTTATCAAGATCCTCTTGCAATTTTCCACAATCCTCTTGGGTTTTAACAACTTTAAATAGTTGTGTGTCATCTGCAAATTTGATAACCTCACTCGTTATTCCACTTTACAGGTCATTTATGAATATGTCAAAAAGCAGCGGACCCAGCACAGATCCCTGGGATACACCACTATTCACCTTTCTCTACTGGGAAAATTGGCCATTTAGCCCAACCCTCTGCTTTCTATCTTTTAACCAGTTCCTGATCCACAGTAGTACACTGCCTCCTATCCCCTGACTCTTTAGTTTTGCCAAAAGTCTCTGATGAGGGACCTTGTCAAAGGCTTTCTGAAAGTCCAGATACACTATATCAACCGACTCACCTTTGTCCAACTGTTTATTCACACTTTCAAAAAAACATAACAGATTAGTAAGACAAGATCTTCCTTGTCTAAAACCATTTTGGCTGTCTCCCATGACTGGACTAATTGAATGCATTATTTTACTATCTTTCGATGGTTAAATCCTTCTTCCTCAAATCAGGACAGTATGAGCAAATGACGACAATACCAGAATATATAAGAGAATCACAAAAGCATTCCAGTGGTTGTCTGAAGAAGGGGATGGAAACACTAGGAGAAAGTGATGGGTGATCAGACGGCAATAGAAGTAAAAATGTATGGTTTATATTGTGATAGAAAGCCTGGATCTTTGCTAAGTCCTTTCAAAACCTCCTATTTTAATTTTAAAAGTCTTATGTTCCTAGATTGTTTTGAAATTTCTTCTTAGTATTCAGATTATAAGGTCGTTGATGCAGTGTTCTGGCCCTCGGCCTGCCTTGTGATGTCTGATGAAAGACTAGCATCGATCCACACAGACATTGTAACATTGGACTTGTCTCCAGGGATGGTGCAATGAGATACGGTGCCGTAGACAAACCCCATCCCTTGCACTCCAGCCCCCATGGTCCCTGCCGCTGCCCACAGCACTTACCCAATGCCGAGTTCCTTTTGCATGGGGGCGGAAGTCTGCATCGGGCTCAGCGACAGCAGAACTAAAACAGTCTTGCAGCACCGGTTGTTTAAGGTAAGCACTGGAGGACTGTTTCAGACCATTATTGCCCCTGCAGGTCCTGGAGAGGCATGGCCACTGATACTCTAGACAGCTACCTAGTTCGCCTAATGGTCATAACATAGAACATAAGAAATGCCACACTGGGTCAGACCAAGGTCCATCAAGCCCAGTATCTTGTTTTCAGCAGTGGCCAATCCAGCTCACAAGTACCTGGCAGGTTCTCAAAAAGGCCCAGTCAAGAACGTGGACAGCAATGGAAGGATGTTCTTTATTGGACAATAAAAGCCTATGGCCCCATTGTCCAATAAAGAAATCCTTCCATTGCTGTCCACGTTCTTGACTGGGCCTGTATGTAGCACGTGGTTTTGTGCTTGTTTGCAGGTTCTCAAAAAGGTACACAGATTCTACAATGCTTATCCCAGGGTAAGCAATGGATTTCCCTGGTCCTCTTAATGGTTTCTGGACTTTTCCTCCAGGAACTTTCCAAATATTTTTTAAACCCAGCTATACTAACAGCTTTTACTACATCCTACAGTAACGAATTCCAGAGTTTGATTACTCATTGAATGAAAAAAATATTTTCTCTTATTAGTCCTAAATGGGCTACATTGTAGATTCATTGAGTGTTCCCTAGTCTTTCTACTTTTTGAAAGAGTGAACAATCGATCTACATTTACACATTCCACTCCATTTATTAATTTATAGGTCTCTATCATATCTCTCCTCAACCTTTTTTCAAGTTGAAGAGCCCTAACCTTTTAAAAATCTACTCATAGGGGTATCCTTCCATCCCCTTTACCATTTTGGTGGCTCTTCTCTGTACCTTTTCTAATTCTGCTATATCCTTAATTAAGATATGGCGACCAGAATCGCACACACTATTCAAGATGCAGTCACACCATGGAATGATACAGAGTCCTTATAATATCTCTGGATTTATTCTCCATTCCTTTCCTTACGATTCCTCACATTCTATTTGCTTTCTTGGCTGCTACTACACAATGTGTAAGACTAGAAAAGGGGACTGTTACTTCTGGAGAGAGATCTGCAATTGTGAGTATATACTTCTGGGAATTTTCTGAAAGGAGTTATTTATTTATTTATTTATTTACATTCTCTTATATACTGCGCTATTCTGCATCAGTGCGGTTTACATTGAACAAACTGAAATTACATTGAACAGGGCATTATAACTTGGAGATAACTATTTTACAGGGAACATGGGCTATAGAGGGTTAAGTGGCTTGCCCAAGACCACAAGGAGCACCTGTGGGACTAGAAGTTCTTTTTATTAAAGCTAATTAATCTGTGAACCCACTATTTTTTGTTAAATCAGTCAGGGCCTAGTAGCAGCAGTTTAAGTTTGCATTTAAAACACAGAAGAGAGCTTTCTGGTTAAATTTCATACCCAGCAGAGAGCTTGTAGTTTAAATTTAATAGTCATTCAGGGCCTAGCATCAGCAAAGTACTTTTAGTTTAAATTTAAAACACAGAAGAGAGCTTTCTGGTTAAATTTAGAACCCAGCAGAGAGCTTGTAGTTTAAATTTCATAATAAGTTAGAGCCTAGCAGCAGCAAAGAGCTATAATTTAAATCAAATAAGAATATAGATTAGCACAAACGGCAAAACAAGGTCAGTACTCTTTGAGCAGCAAATAGTCTTCTAGAGACCTTTACAAAGAAGCCTTCTACCTAGGGGGCAAGAGACCTGTGAAACCTTTTCAATAGCTGTAAACACCAGGTGGCAGATCAAAAGGTCATTTTGAAGGACTCCTTCTATCCAAGCAAGGACTGTTAATCATCCAGGAAGTTGGTCACAGCTTACCTCAGCAGCACAGGCATAAATAGCTCAACCAGAGCTCTGTGATCTTCAGTCTTGAAAGACTAGAAAAGGGGAATGTTATTTCTGGAGAGAGATCTGCAATTGTGAGTATATTCTTCTGGGAATTTCCTGAAAGGAATTCTTTTTATTAAAGCTAATTAATCTGTGAACCCACTATTTTTTGTTAAATCAGTCAGGGCCTAGTAGCAGCAGTTTAAGTTTGCATTTAAAACACAGAAGAGAGCTTTCTGGTTAAATTTCATACCCAGCAGAGAGCTTGTAGTTTAAATTTAATAGTCATTCAGGGCCTAGCATCAGCAAAGTACTTTTAGTTTAAATTTAAAACACAGAAGAGAGCTTTCTGGTTAAATTTAGAACCCAGCAGAGAGCATGTAGTTTAAATTTAATAGTCACTCAGGGCCTAGCATCAGCAAAGTACTTTTAGTTTAAATTTAAAACACAGAAGAGAGCTTTCTGGTTAAATTTAGAACCCAGCAGAGAGCTTGTAGTTTAAATTTCATAATACGTTAGAGCCTAGCAGCAGCAAAGAGCTATAATTTAAATCAAATAAGAATATAGCTTACCTCAGCAGCACAGGACAGGGTACTGTGTAGCAGCCCTCTTTTAATAAGTGTTATATTAGACCTAGTCCTTAGTGGAACACCAGATCTAGTGCAAGAGATAAGGGTGTTGGGGCCACTTGGCAATAGTGATCATAGCATGATCGCGTTTGATTTAATTAGTGGAGGAGGGATAGTACGGAAATCAATAGTACTACCTTTTAACTTTCGAAAGGGAGACTATGATAAAATGAGGAAAATAGTTAAGAAAAAATTAAAAGGAGCAGTTGCAAAGGTTAAAGACTTACATCAAGCTTGGGTGTTGTTGAAAAATACTTTCTTGGCAGCCCAGACCAGCTGTATTCCACACTTTAAGAAAAGTGGAAGGAAGTCCAAAAAACTGCCAGCATGGTTTAAAGGTGAGGTCAGAGAGGCTGTTGCCAAAAAAGCATCTTTCAGGAAATAGAAAAAAGAGCCAAACGACGAAACCTGGAAACAGCACAAGCACTAGCAAGTCAAATGCAAGGCATTGATAAAGCAGGCAAAGGGAGAATTTGAGAAGAAGCTTGCTGTGGAAGCAAAAATGCGAAATAAAGATTTTTTTCAATTACATTTGTAGCAAAAATCCTGTGAGAGAGTCAGTTGGTCCATTAGATGATAGAGGAGTTAAAGGGACACTAAGAGGTGACAAGGCAATAGCGGAGAGACTGAATGAATTCTTTGCTTCGGTCTTTACTGAGGAAGATGTATGGATGTTACCCATGACTGAAGTGGTATTTAAAGGTGCGGAAGAATTGAAGGAAATATCGATACATCGAGAAGATGTATTACAACTATTAGATAAACTGAGGAGTAGCAAATCACCTGGGCCGGATGGTATACATCCAACGGTGTTGAAAGAACTGAAATATGAGATTGCATACCTGCTATTAGTAATCTGTGAACTATCATCATTAAAATCATCTCTAATACCTGAAGATTGGAGGATCGCCAATGTAACTCCAATTTTTAAAAAGGGTTCCAGGGGTGATCCGGGAAACTACAGACCGGTGAGCCTCACGTCAGTACCGGGAAAAATGGTAGAAACCATCATAAAGAATAAAATTACTCAGCATGTAGATAGTCATGGCCTAATGGGAGACAGCCAACATGGCTTTAGACAAGGAAGATCTTGTCTTACTAATCTGTTATGTTTTTTTGAAAGTGTGAATAAACAGGTGGACAAAGGTGAGTCTGTTGATATAGTGTATCTGGACTTTCCGAAAGCCTTTGACAAGGTCCCTCATCAGAGACTTTTGGCAAAACTAAAGAGTCATGGGATAGGAGGCAGTGTACTACTGTGGATCAAGAACTGGTTAAAAGATAGAAAGCAGAGGGTTGGGCTAAATGGCCAATTTTCCCAATGGAGAAAGGTGAATAGTGGTGTACCCCAGGGATCTGTGCTGGGTCCGCTGCTTTTTGACATATTCATAAATGACCTGTAAAGTGGAATAACGAGTGAGGTTATCAAATTTGCAGATGACACCAAACTGTTTAAAGTTGTTAAAACCCAAGAGGACTGCGGAAAATTGCAAGAGGATCTTGATAAATTAGAAGACTGGGCATCAAAATGACAGATGAAATTTAATGTGGACAAGTGCAAAGTTATACACCTAGGGAAGAACAACCCAAACTATAGTTACACAATGCAAGGTTCCACATTAGGAACCACCACCCAGGAAAAAGATTTAGGCGTCATTGTGGATAACATGTTAAAACCCTTGGCCCAGTGTGCAGCGGCAGTCAAGAGAACAAATAGAATGCTAGGTATCATAAGGAAAGGAATGGAAAATAAAACAGAAGATATTATAATGCCTCTATATTGTTCTATGGTGAGACCGCACCTTGAATATTGTGTGCAATTCTGGTCGCCGTATCTTAAAAAGGATATAGAGTTATTATTCTATTTATTGAGTTATCCTAAAACAATACCACCTTTCAATGTTCTAATGTTGTTATCCTACTGTTTTATGTAACTGCTAATCTATGCAGAGTTAATTGTTAAATGTAAACCGCTGCTGATCACTGGAAGGAGCGGTATAAAAATGTGCTCAAATAAATAAATAAAATAAAATAAAGAGAAGGTTCAGAGAAGAGCTACCAAAATGGTAAAGGGGATGGAAGGATACTCCTATGAAGAAAGGCTAAAAAGGTTAGGGCTCTTTAACCTGGAAAAGAGACGGCTGAGGGGAGATATGATAGAAGTCAATAAATTAATAAACGGAGTGCAACGGGTAAACGTAGATCGATTGTTTACGTTATCAGAATATAGAAAGACTAGGAGACATGCAATGAAGCTACAGGGTAAACTATTTAAGACTAATAAAAGAAAATATTTTTTCACTCAACGTGTAATCAAACTCTGGAATTTGTTACCGGAGGATGTAGTAAAGGCTGTTAGTGTAGCTGGGTTTAAAAAAGGTTTGGATAAATTCCTGGAGGAAAGGTCCATAAACCATTATTAAAAAGGGACCCAGGATATCAATGCTTGACCCAGTACAAGCATTGCGGAACCTATGTCTTTTGGGGAAACTGCTAGGTACGTATGACCTAGATTGGCCATTGTTGGAAACAGGATACTGGGCTTGATGGACCTTGGTCTGACCCAGTATGGCATATCTTATGTTCTTATGTTCTTAATGGGCAGAGGGTTTCAACATATTGTCCATGATGACGCCTAAATCCTTTTCTTGAGTGGTGGTTCCTAATGTGGAACCTTGCATTGTGTAACCATAGTTTCGGTTGTTCTTCCCTAAGTGCCCAATTCTGTCCTGGACGTCCTGGCCCTCTGTGTGCCCATTTGGAACTGGACGCACAGAGTTAGACAGGATTCTGATCCTGCGGGACACGTCTAGCTCCACGGGATCAGAATCGCATCCAGGCTTGTATGTGCAGGCCAGGATCCCGATTCCGGTCAGCCTGCATTTACAGGCCTTACCTGCTACAAAAATCTTCATTCCCCATTGAGAAATGACCAGTCTCTATCTTTTAACCAATTCCTGATCCACAATAGTACACTGCTTCCTACCCAAGACTTTTTAATTTCACCAAGAGTCTCTCATGAAGGACCTTGTCAAACGCTTTCTGAAAATCCAGATATTATATCGACTCGTTCACCTTTGTCTACCTGTTTATTCACACTTTCAAAAGAATATAACAGATTAGTTGGCTTTCTGCCATTAAACCATGACTATCTACATGTTCAGTAATTCTATTCTTTATAATGACTTCTACCATTTTGCCCGGTACTGACATTATGCTATCCCTTCTTGTCTCCCCTACTTACTCTAGTCTCCTTCTTCACATTTTCTGCATTGAATATACATTACAGTAGAGGACGAGCAGGGGTAGGATCCCCTTTGGATGATTGGTTTTCCATGTGGGTGGCAGTGGGGTCCGGGGATATGTTCTAGCACAGTTGTCAGCTTGCTGTATTGCAGGGATTTGTGCCATTCTCTTCATTCTGCGCTTCTGTTGGGAGTCTGCTTTTCACTCATTTTAGCTTCAGATTGGGTGGTTATTAGAAAGCCCACACTGGTGGAGTAGGGAATATCTCTCTCAGTAATTCATCCTCCTGGATCAGAGGTTGTAGGTCTTACGGGAGACATGGTTTGCAGTCCTACAAACTGCATAAATGCCACTCACTAGGATATTCAGTGACACTTAGTGCTGCTGAATATGCCCTCCTTGGTCATCTAAATGCCCTGATGCTAACCGGCTAGTATAAGGGTGTTCTAGGGGTGGAGTGGGCGTGGTAACAGTAGTTAGGCTGTCCTAACTTTAGGTGTTTTAGTTATCCGGCCAGCAGTTGAATATCGCCATTAATCAGCTTGCTAAAATGCTATCTAGCCAAAGTGGACATTCTGTGCCGATGGCCGGATGTGGCCCAGCACTGCATATCCAGCTTTAAGATAGAAACATGACGACAGAAAAAGACCACATGACCTGTCCTTCCATATCAACCACTACAACAGTCCCTTTCTTTCCTTTAGAGATCCTTTGTGTTTGTCCCATGCATCTCTGAATTCAGATACTGTCCACATCTCTACCACCTCCACGAATCCACCACTCTTTCCGTAAAGTAGTATTTCCACATATCACTCCTGAATCTATCCCCTTTCACCCTCATCCCATGTCCCCTCATAGCAGAGCTTGCTTTCAATGGAAAGAGGTTCTCCTCCTGTGCATTTATGCCACGGAGGTATTTAAATGTCTCAATCATATCACCTCTATCCCGCCTTTCCTTTAAGGTGTACATATTAAGATCCTTAAGTCTGTCCACATATGCTTTATAATGAAGACCACTAACCATTTTAGTAGTCACCCTCTGTACTGACTCCATCCTGTTTATATCCTTTTGAAGGTGCGGTCTCCAGAATTGCACACTATATTCCAAATGAGGTCACACCAAAGACTTATACATTTCCCCCACAGCCTTTGCCCTTGAGATTATCACCGAAATGCGTTTGTGTTTCCCTTCTATATTCTACTGTTGTCATCTTTTTCTCATACTGTCCTGATATGAGGAAGAAGGATTTAACCTTCTACAGCAGAATAAAGGAGTAATATGGAAGGACAGACTAGATAGGCCATGTGGTCTTTTTCTGTCATCATATTTCTATGTTTCTACTGACTAAAGAGACCGGAGTACAAATCCTACCAACGCTCTTTGTGGCCTTGGGCAAGTCACTTAATCCTCCATTACCTCAGGTAGAAACTTAGATTGTAAACTTTTTCAGTTCAGGGAAATACCCTGACTGCAACTCACCTCGAACTACTGTTGGAAAGATGTGCGCTAAATAATAAATAAAGCTAGTCAAAAAATGTATTACATTAGTCCAATAAAACAGTATCACCAGGGCTCACACGGCACTACAACCCCTCCATGATTTTTGAAAGCAGCACCCATGGCCTACGGCTCCTGACCGTCTCCAATGCAGCTTACATTTGGAGGGTGCAGGAGCGGCAGCCCATGAATGTGCACTCACGTGTGGGTGCCTTAACCCCTACCATGGGCACCAAAGCAGCAGCACAAAGCTGCCACTTTCAAACAGCATGGAAGGATAGTGCTACACCCTCCCCCCCCCAAGGCCAGATGATGGATGCAGGGGGGCAGGAGGGCCCTGCCTAGGGTTGAGAAACCCTTGAGCCAGCTCTGGGCATTACCTTTTATTCTTTCTTTTGTTGTATTTTATGAACCATATGAGAAGATAAACTCATAATTATCTGATGATATGAGCTGCTGAGGAATGTTGCAGTTCTCTAATTGTATAGAGTTATAACCGAATAAAGAAAATAAGAACTTTTAGCCCCTAAACGAACAGGGCAGGCACAGAACAGCCTGGGATCAGGTTATGTCATGCGCCTCTTTTATTTATTTAACAGGGTTTTTTTATACCGCTTTATCATTTCAAAGCGGTTTACATTGTAACTTAAACAGGCCTCTGAAATTGCTTGTCTAACACAAAAGTCATGAATCTCTCCCAGAGTCTGTAGTCTGGATAATCAACCTGACAGCACCGAGGCTTCTCACTGCTTGCTCTAGAGATCCTTTTGCAGGCTAAAGTGGTTTCAGGGAAAGTGTCTGTACCAGAAGCTCTATGAGAGCCTAAATCTATGTATTCTAGAGGCCAGGAAAGGTGAGGATATATGACAGAAACATTCAACTATAGATACTTTGGAGGAGAGGCGGCAAGAAGAGATAGGATAGAGACATTTAAATAACTCCATGGGCTAAATACACAGGAGCAGAGCCTCTTTCAACTGAAAGCAAGCTCTGCAATGAAGGGACATAGGATGAGGGTGAAAGGAGATAGACTCAGGAGTAATATGCGGAAATATTTCTTTACAGAAAGAGTGGCAAATACATGGAACAGTCTCCCAATGGAGGTAGACGAGACCAAGAAAGTATCTGAATTCAAGAAAGCATGGGACCAACAGAAAAATCTCTAAAGGAAAAAAAAGGGACTATAGTAGTTGGTATGGAAGGGCAGACTGGATAGGCCGATTGGTCTTTTTCTGCCATCATGTTTCTATGTAAATATTTAGATGTATAAATCAGGCACAAGAAGTGAACCATTTTCAGAGGACAGAATGATCTAGAACAGAGGTTCCCAACTCCAGTCCTGGAGGGCCAAACACCATTCAGGTTTTCAGGCTGTCCCTAATAAATATGCATGCACTGCCCCCATTGTATTCAAATGTATCTCATGCATATTCATTAGGGACAGCCTGAAAACATGTTCCCTTTACACAAAAGTGGAAGTAAGGATGAGGTTGAAATCTACAGGCCAGTTAGTCTAATCTCTGTGGTGACTAATTATTGGACATGCTGCTAAAAGAGAGAATAGTGAGGTTTCTGGAGTCCAATGGATTGCAGGATCCGAGGCAGCATAGGTTTACCAGAGGTGGCTCTTGTCAGACAAATCTAATAGATTTCTTTGACTGGGTGACCAAGGAGTTGGACCAAGAGAGAGTCCTAGATGTGGTGTACTTAGATTTCAGTAAAGCCTTTGACACCATTCCATACAGGAGACTTATAAACAAACTGAGCACTCTAGGGATGAACCTTAAAGTGACTGACTAGGTTAGAAATTGGTTGAGTGGGAGACGACAAAGGGTACAGGTAAATGGAGCTCACTCTGAGGTGAAGGAGCTTACCAGTGATGTGCCGCAGGGATCTGTCCTTGGTATGATTCTTTTTAACATCTTTGTTAGTGATATTATGGAATGGCTGTTGTGTAAGGTTTGCCTCTTTGTGAATGATACCAAAAACCTGTAATAGAGTAGTGAATTAATTCTGTCCATGAAAGAAGAACGAGACCTGGGTGTGATTGTTTCTGATGATCTTAAAGTAGCTAAACAGGTGGAAAAAGTGATGGCGAAAGCCAGAAGGATGCTTGGGTGCATAATGAGAGGAATGGTCAGCAGAAAAAGGGAGGTGATAGTGCCTTTGTGTAAGTCTCTGATGCGACCTCATTTGGAGTATTGTGTGCAGTTCTGGAGGCCGCACCTTCAGAAGGATATAAACAGGATGGAGTCGGTGCAGAGGGTGGCTACTATATAGTTAGTGGTCTTAGTTATAAAGCATATGAGGACAGATTTAAAGATCTTAATATGTATACATTAGAGGAAATTTGGGATAGAGGAGATATGATAGAAATATTTAAATACATCTGTGGCATAAATGCACACAGGAGAGTCTCTTTCAATTGAAAACAAGCTCTGTTACGAGGGGACATAGGATAAGGGTGAAAGGGGATAGACTCAGGAGTAATATGCAGAAATATTTCTTTACGGAAAGAGTGGTAGATGCGTGGAACCAGTGGAGGTAGTAGAGACAAGGACCGTATTTGAATTCAAAGAAGCATGGGACAAACACAGAAGATCTCTAAAGGAAAAAAGGGGACTATTGTAGGGGATATGGAAGGGCAGACTGTCTTTATCTTTATTTGTCACTTGATATACCGCCCAAGCATATGCGTCAGAGCGGTGTACAATACAACAATCAATTAGAAACAGGAGGAAAGGAAAGGAACGCCATCATTTTGGACAGGACAGAGAGAGACAGAAAAGATAAGGGCAGAAAAGATAAGTTAAAAATAGTTACTTGTGGAGATACTGGTTTTAAGGGTCTGGTAGTTCAAAGGCCTGCGGAAACAGATGGGTCTTAAGTGAGCATTTGAACTTTTGGAAGGATAACTCTGTACGAATGGCAACCGGGAGGGAGTTCCAGAGGGCAGGGGCCAGGAAATAGAAAGCGGAATGGCGTGTTTCCAGGTGCGCAGAGGATGGGGCAGGAAGGTAGAGGCGATAGCCGTGGGCTGACTGGAGAAGACGTGGAGAAGGCTGAAGACGAATAGAGTCGACTAGATAAGCCATATGGTCTTTTTCTGTTATCATATTTCTATGTAAATTATCTGTTTAAAATTATGTTTATTTTCAGCAGAGTTAAACATTCAAAAGTGAATGTTGAAAATGCAAACATAACTTTAAATGGATTACTTATCTATCTGTAGCTATTCCTGCTATTTCTGCATTCAGACTTTAATTTTATTTATTTATGCTTTTTATACCACTTTTTCAAAGTGTTTTACAAAGGACAACAAGAATTACATGGAACTTGATTAATATGAACTAAAGCGTTGAATTACATGGTACTTTGTAAACATCAACTAATATTTAGCAAATAGAAACATCAGTATTATCAGGTATAGGAGGGGGGTCAACAAATTCGAAGATTATTTACATTGTGATGGAAATATGGAGGGAGACACAAGGTAGGGTAGAAATGGTGTGTTCATCCAAGCACAAGTATGTACATTAACAGAGGAAAAATGTCATGGGTGGGACTTAAAGGAATTTGGGATTTCGGATCTATGCTGATTCATGTTAGGCTGGTATTTGGGGGGGCCATATTCCTTCCCAAGGTGCTCCACAAATAGGTGAGTTTTGAGATGCTTCCGAAAGGATGAGTTATCCGGTTGAACTTTACTGCTACTATTAATCATTTGTATAGTGCTACAAGGTGGACGCAATGCTGTACAGAGACATGTAAGAGACCGTCCTTGCTCATAAGAACTTACAGTCTAGTCAAGACAGATGACACAACAACTGGGGACTAGGATATATCTAAGGCAGGGGTTCTCAACCCAGTCCCTGGGACACATCTAGCCAGTCTGGTTTTCAGGATAACCACAATGAATATGCATGACAGAGATGTGCATACAATGGAGGCAGTGCATGCAAATCTATCTCTGTGGTTATCCTAAAAACATGACTGGCTAGATGTGTCCCAGGGACTGGGTTGAGAATCCCTGATCTAGGGGAATGGCAAGGAAGCACATAGGAGGTGAACAGGAGACTAAGGGGATCAGGATCCAAAAGTAGTCTCAAAGAGGTGAGTTTTTAGCCTGGGTTTGAACAGGGCCAGAGATGTACTGCTCTCTGTATAACTTTTAGCCCCACCACCGTACTCTCCCAAATCTGGTCTGAGTTTTTAACAGATAACTTTGGCCATATAGCACCTTATATGGCCAACAGTTATCCATATAAGTGCTTGAAATTTTAAAGCACTTCTGTGGTTGGCACCCACTAATAACCCCGTAAGTGCTTTTAATGTTGCGACCAGGTTCCTATATTCTCCCAATTACAATTCTTCTTCGTTTGGGAGGTTTTTCTTACTACTTTGTGCTCCCAGCTTAATGGTAACTGGCCTTAACAGGGTTACAATGTCATGAGGCTACATTCCCAAAAAGTCAGGTTTCTCCCCCTATCTTCCATCCGGTGCCCAGCCGGACTTGTGACAATCTTTGGCCAGTGACCATAGACTGTGGCTCCCTCTGGAGCCTTGTAAACAATCACCTTTAGTTTAGTCACTATCAGACTGGTTCTCCCGCCTCCCCAGGACCTATCAGAGCCGCTTCCATAGCACTGGCCCAGGGAGTAGGAACCAGGACCAGCCTCCTCTCCATCCTCCCAAAGCTGGTTTTCAAAAGTAACATCCATAGGCTAGCGGGAAACGGTATTTACGCTTCCTTTCAGCTCCTCTTACCTGTAGAGCAAAGAGGCAGCTCAGGGTCCAGGGAGGCCGCTTGTATGCAGGGTAGGAGGAAGTGCAGGAAGTCCTCGCTGCACCAGTCAGACAGCAGATGCTAGCCATGGCTGTTAGTCTGCTGGCCCCGTCCTTGTATCAGCTCCAGTCCGGGCACCAGAGACCTTAGAGCACTGTCACCCTCCCAGGAGTCTGCAGACAGAGGTTTAAAAGAGAAACCAAGCAGTGGAGACTTTTCACCTTTGCTTCTTACATAAGTGGTCTTGCTTTGATTAGACATTAACCTGAGTGTTCCAGTTCTGTTACCTATTCTCACTTGAATTTTCTAGTAATTGGGGCAGTTCAGGACAATTAGGGTATTTTTCTAAGAGTTTACCTATTGGGAACTGAGCACGGTGTCACATTCTGTAAAATTACAAAACACCTTATCCCACGGTCCCTGGAGACATTTTTCAGAAGATAATTAGCACCAGTCACTGTCCCAGGAAACACTGGACTCTGAGTATGCAAGGAAAGCAACTCCATGTGCAAACTCCTCCCACTGCAACCAAAAGGCACGGCAACATTTCAGGAACCGTCAGTGGTGCCAGCCTCCCCTGAAAATCCGTCCCCATGCTCAGGGGGCACCCACAGGCCTCGGCTTCTGCATCAGGGGCACTGAAGGGATTATATGAGAGCGTCTCATTCAGAGGACTTCCCCCTCCCCCTAAATTCCACCAGCTACAGGGAAAGTGTGTTAGACATCAGGAAACAGCTTTTAAAATTTAAAACAAATTCTTCCTCCTCACAATGAATTCAGCAGAAAAGCATCACCGATGTCCCAGCAGAGCATTCAAAGGGGCGCCCAATGTGTATGTACCTTAATCTCCACTATTATTCCGTATAGGAATCAGTATCCCATCTTTTGATTACAGAGCATGAAACTCCTTATTTTGTAGGGGTGAAAGGCAGAGTGTCTACCTTACTTTATTTCCCATCACCATGAATCTCCTGCATACACAGAGGGACTCCGAGAGAGGGACTGTCTGAAGGGTGGTTATCACAGACCCTTCCACTCCTAGGCACGCAAACAGGACAATTGCCTTGGGCCCCAATTCCACAGGGAGCCCTCAAGTCTACCTCAAGCTAAAAGAGGCATAGTCTGTAGATGGGCTTTGGGGCCCCCTCACTGGTTTCTGGGTCCCTGCATATCTGACACCAGACCTGCCCCTAGGCAGTGGCGTACATTCAAATTAATGTTCTTAAGGAACAATTTTGAAAAGAGGCCCCAGAGTGATGCACTTGTGTGTGTAAGGGGGTGGCCGGGGGTGGGTGGGGGGTAAGAATCCACCACTGAAGATCCAGGAGCAGCTACAAGTGAGCCCCTCCTTTTCCTCGGACTTAGGTTACCAGATTTTTTGCAGGCAAACCTGGGACATTTATATGAAGGAGGGGGATGGGGATGGGGGGGGGACACCTACATTCCAGTTTAAGCAACAAGGCATGGAGGAGAGAAGAGGACTCATTACCCTGCCCCCCCATCCATCTCATGACAGGAGCAACGGCACTTCTAAGCAGGCAAATCGACAGAGAAATAGAAAGAATAATGTGCAAAATATAAAGGTAATAGTTGTAAGGGGTTAACACGGCTAGTAGACCCGCCAGCTGTGTTAATCCCCTTATCTGGGATTAGCGGCGCTGAATATCCCCGGGTGCTGCCTCTGCGGCGCTGAATATCCCCGGGTGCTGCCTCTGCGTGCTGAATATCCCCGGGTGCTGTCTCTGTGGCGCTGAATATCCCCGGGTGCTGTCTCTGTGGCGCTGAATATCCCCGGGTGCTGCCTCTGCGGCGCTGAATATCCCCGGGTGCTGTCTCTGCGGCGCTGAATATCCCCGGGTGCTGTCTCTGCGGTGCTGAATATCCCCGGGTGCTGTCTCTGCGTGCTGAATATCCCCGGGTGCTGCCTCTGCGGCGCTGAATATCCCCGGGTGCTGTCTCTGCGGCGCTGAATATCCCCGGGTGCTGCCTCTGCGTGCTGAATATCCCCGGGTGCTGCCTCTGCGTGCTGAATATCCTCGGGTGCTGCCTCTGTGTGCTCAATATCCCCGGGTGCTGTCTCTGCGGCGCTGAATATCCCCAGGTGCTGTCTCTGCATGCTGAATATCCCCGGGTGCTGCCTCTGCGTGCTCAATATCCCCGGGTGCTGCCTCTGCGGCGCTGAATATCCCCGGGTGCTGCCTCTGCGTGCTGAATATCCTCGGGTGCTGCCTCTGCGCTCTGAATATCCCCGGGTGCTGTCTCTGCGTGCTGAATATCCCCGGGTGCTGTCTCTGCGGCGCTGAATATCCTCGGGTGCTGTCTCTGCGGCGCTGTATATCCTCGGGTGCTGTCTCTGCGTGCTGAATATCCTCAGGTGCTGCCTCTGCGTGCTGAATATCCCCGCGTGCTGTCTCTGCGTGCTGAATATCCCCGGGTGCTGCCTCTGCGTGCTGAATATCCTCGGGTGCTGTCTCTGCGGCGCTGAATATCCCCGGGTGCTGTCTCTGCGTGCTGAATATCCCCGCGTGCTGCCTCTGCGTGCTGAATATCCCCGGGTGCTGCCTCTGTGTGCTGAATATCCCCGCGTGCTGCCTCTGCATGCTGTATATCCTCGGGTGCTGTCTCTGCGTGCTGAATATCCTCAGGTGCTGCCTCTGCGCGCTGAATATCCCCGCGTGCTGTCTCTGCGTGCTGAATATCCCCGGGTGCTGCCTCTGCGTGCTGAATATCCTCGGGTGCTGCCTCTGCGTGCTGAATTTCCCCGGGTGCTGCCTCTGCATGCTGAATATCCTCGGGTGCTGTCTCTGCGTGCTGAATATCCCCGGGTGCTGTCTCTGCATGCCCTAATGACATCGGGCAGCGCCCGATCAGAACTGGTCAGCAACAATATTGAGCCACCATCTGTTTATGGCAGAGCAGCGAAAGCAGAGCGCAGTAAAGGCTGGTCTAACTTTCACCACAGAAGCTAACCAGAGAGCAGCTGAATATCACCGCTGCCCGGCTAGGTTCCTGGCAATCCAGACACCCCAGATATTCAATGCCGGGGACTGGATATGAACCCACCATTAAATATCTGGGTTTGAGTTTAAGTGGCAACGGCCAGCCACTGGAACCGTGTTAGCCACTGCTGCTGAATATCCCCTCCCCCCGTAAATTCTAAAAGCCGACATATGAAAACCACTAATTTAAAATACAACTTGTTCCTACCCCTTCTGTCTCCGTTGCTGGAATCAGGGACAGAGAGCTGCCAAGCAGGTGGAAGTCGGGGGCACAGCTCTAAAATCAGGGACAATCCCCAAAAATCAGGGACATCTGATAACCTTACCTCCGCCCCCCCCCCCCCCCCCCAATCTTCAGGAGCTGCTTGTGCACAATCTACAGGACAGGCTGCTTCTATTTTTTTTAATTTATTTATTTATTCATTCATTCTTATATACCGTGCTTTTCAGCATCAGTGCGGTTTACAAATAACAAAAACTTTGCATCAGAACAAGTGATCTTAATGCTTACATCGTAACAGGAGAGATAAACTTGGGCTGAAAAATAGGAGACTATATACAAGTCAATAACAGGGTTATTGAAAACTATTTACAGTTTATATACAAGCTGATATTCATAGTGCATTGGTATTAGTTTAAGGGTTTGAGAAATGTACCTGACAAGGTGAGCTAACATGGGCTACATCATGGGTCAGATTGTGGGCGAGGCAGAGTTTGGATGAAAAAGTTGAGGCGTGGTGGGTGGTTGTGTATTCTAGGTCATATATTCAAATCCAGCTCATATCAGTAAGGACTTAAGAAGGCCGAAGAACTGACAGGAGTTGATGTCTGTCTTGCTTCAGTTCCAGTAATCACACTGCTACCTCTGTCATATTCCTGTGAATCCTACTGTACCTTTCTCATTGACTTATGACAAGGACATGCGGAAAGGAGTCAAGGAACCTTAGACAGAGGACCAGTGCAAAACTCCGGGGCTGGAATTCTAAGAACATTAGTTACCTGTGAGGTATCAGTTATATTTTAAATGAATGATGTTTTAAAAACTTTGGACGCAGAACAGCCATCTGATTTACATTTGACATTTTACTATGTGCCAGATTATACTCTTCAGTCTTTGAGTTTCCAAGAAAAAACTACCAGTCCTGTTTCTTTTCAGTAGCAGCGGCAGAGGGATGGAATAATCTGCCAACGGTACTTTACCAGGAAGGCAACTTAATAAAGCAATTGAAAACCTATTTATTTAGAAACATTTATCCTGAGTTAGGTACTGAATGAAGGATTTCGTAAGTATATTGATTTTATGGAAACTGTTCATTTTATTTTAAATTGTCTGTGTTTTATGTGAACTACTGAGAAATAATATTGATTACTGGGTTATAAATGCTTTTAAAGAAAATAAAGATGGTACCAGCATGATGCCTGGGCAGAATTTTAAGAACACACATTGGCTATCGGGAATCTTAACTCCTGAATACTCTACCATATTAACACAGGAGTTCTTCACTTCTGCAGACAAACACTAGTAGTCAACACGCTGTTGTCCAGTTTTGGTATGCAAAGTGCTTCTTGGCAAGATGCCAGTGTAGGACATAGCATGTAATTGCTCTGCCCTCTGGAGCATTTCTCACAATTTCTACTAACACATTAGTTAATACTATAGCACGTCGTCTGCTGGCTTTAATTACTATCAGATGTGCAAAATAGAAGGACGGCGGTTAAGCAAGTATAACTGAACCAAACCGAAGTAAGAAAGCAAAAGAAAGAAGAGGAGAGGGAACAGGAAAGCACTGAAAGATCTCAAGAGAGGTGGAGAAAGGAGAGTATTTGCGGGAGGGAGATAGAGTCGAGGATGGAGGTGACCACCATCACCGATTCCATCATCTCATGAACATCTCCATTCAGCATTTCTTCACCTCAGAGGCAGTCCAGTCACTGATGCCAGTATCTCAACAGGTCCATTTATCAGCGTCCTAACCTCAGCAGCAGCTCAACAGTACTACAACCTCATAGATAGGTCATTGCACTTCAGAAACAGATTGATCCACTGACTCCATCACCTCATCACTATATTAACTCATGGCAGGCACTATAGTGCTTAATCATTCACACTTATTGGGAAAAGTCCATCTGTCTGGATGTGTTTGTTTCTCTGTCCATCCATACAGGGGCGGCTCAAGGCAATCTGCTGCCTGAGGCGAGGGATGAGATGCCCCCCTCCCCATAGAGGGGGTGGGGCTTTTTCAGAGCTCGAATTAGGGACTGAACCAAACCAAAAAGCCGATTAGATTATATGGAGGAAATGCAAGATGTCTGCACACCAAGGAACTAAAAGAGAGTGAGAACCAACAGCACAGTTTATAAAACCAAATTATAACTCATTTTAATTTTGTTGTTATAAACTATGTTATGGTTCTTGCTATTTCTTTTTCAACATATATTTTGCATCCACAGTGGGTGCAAAGCAGAACCAGGACATTCATCCACAGAACTCAATATCTTAAAAAAAAAATCTGATTCTGATCACCTCACTAACAAACATACATTCTCCAGTACCAGGCATATTGTGAACTAATACAAAACCCTACAACAAAGAGCACATCTACCATACCATATCAGCACCAACTTCCAAAATTCACATAAGGAGCCCATGTGAAAAAAGGTCACTGTAAATACTTCAGTGGGCCCTGGAACATCCGTACACCTATTTGAAAAGCTGAACAAGTCAAATTACTACAGTACAGTATAGATCTTTATGTATAAACTCCATGTTAACAGAACATCTGGCCTCAGGTACATACTCAGAACACAGACCCTCACCAAGTACAGAATAAGTAACCACAATCTACAGTAAAAATAAAAATATGTAGACAAAATTTAAACTGAAACCCCAAGAAGCCAGACTCCACATGAAATGCAACATCAGATAAATAAGAGATGCAGTTACCCCATACGATGTAAAATATAAATGCCTGTTTCCCATCAGTGCCAGCAGGCTCAGCTTTAACAGAGCCACGAGAAAGGGAAACTCTCCCTTCATGGCTCTGAAAAGTTGAGCTGGCGCTGACGGAAATACAAGGCAGGGCTCTGCCAGGGAGGTGGAGGGCCGCGGGGCACTTCATTCTGCCGCTGCCGTGGTGGCAGCAGCAGCGGCAGCAGCTCCTGTGATCGGGGTTCTTTTTTGAAGGCCGAGTGAGATGGTCTTATTCGGGGCAATTTTTATCGACCCAGAAAGTTGCCACTGCCTTACTCGGCCTCATTATAGAGCCGCCCCTGCATCCATACACCAAATAGATGCATACAACTCCCAGAGAGCAGGGCAAAACAGTGTTAAATAGTGAAGGTCTCAGGTCCTGGTGACGAATACTGTGTATACCATTAACTGACCGAAGAACAAACCAGTCAGGAGATCAAACCTAGGCTTTCCTTAGAAACTCAGATGACAAGACTTCGACTTTCACACTTTGGACACATCATGCGAAGAGAGAGATCATTAGAGAAAGACATCATGCTTGGCAAGGTAGAAGGTCAAAACAAAAAAGGAAAGCCAACAATGAGATGGATCGATACAATAACAGCAGCTATGGGTGCCACTCTATCAACAATGAGCCGCCTGACTGAAGACCGAACACAGTTTCGGACAACTATCCAGAGGGTCGCCATGAGTTGACATCGTCTCGTCGGCACTTAACAGCAACAGGTCTCACCAGCATGAAGCAGCTGTCTATCAGAGAAGGGGTAGAGCATAAAGGAGTAGGCGGGATTAGACAGGAGGAAAGAAAGGGGGGCAAGTGCACAAAGAGGGAAGAGTGGAAGGAGAAGGGAATTATGAGAGTGAAGGGAAGCACAGAAGGTAGGAACAGAGTGTGAGTGGGTAGGCAGAGGGAGTGAAAGGGGGGTGACAGATAAAGAAAGTGCATGGATAGATGGCAGGGAAGGAGGGAGAGTGGCAAAGGAAGGGAAATAGTGAAAAAGGGTGGGAGGATAAGGTTATCAGACATTCCAGATTTTTGGGAATTGTCCTCAATTTTAGGGCTGTGTCCCTGACTTCCCCCTGTTTGGCTGCCTCTTTTCCCTGATTCCAGCAGTGGAGATAGAGATGCATTCAGGAAGGCAGTGACAAGTGGTGCCCTGCAGACGTGGAAGAACAGATCATACACAATCTATCCGCAACATTCTTGAAAACCATCATTCATGAATCACCAAGCAAAAGAAGCAGAAGAAAACGCACACAAAACATGCTAGCCCTACCATTGGAAATAACAAAAAGTAACCAAACACACAATACAGCCTTCTTTATGTATGCCCCAGATCTCTGGAATGCCCTTCCTGAAATGCTCAGAAGTACCACCAAACTTACAACATTCCATAAGGAATTAAAAACCTACTTGTTCAGAGATCACTTCAAGGACTGAACATTTGACATCTAAGTAAGCAAACACAATTCACTTCTCCAGCTCAAACAAACTACCCAGAACCCATCAACAAGAACAAAGCACCAACAAGCCATACCCATAAGAAACCATCAATGGACACTGAACATCCACGTATGCTCAACTCACA
Organism: Ichthyophis bannanicus; assembly: GCA_033557465.1. Classification (NCBI taxonomy): domain Eukaryota; kingdom Metazoa; phylum Chordata; class Amphibia; order Gymnophiona; family Ichthyophiidae; genus Ichthyophis; species Ichthyophis bannanicus. The sequence goes on from CM066036.1 coordinate 806,443,259, forward strand.
CCCTACAGAACTATTCCAAACTATAAACACATTCACTCACTTGATCATCTGATATCTCTCAAGATAAGAAGATTATAATATAATATAATATCTCCAGGAACAAGCAGGAATGTAGTCTTCACATATGGGTGACGTCGGCCGATGGAGCCTGTGCGAGAACACTCCCCAGCGTCCTATAGGAAACCTTTGAGAGTACTCCACTGCACCTGCATGACTGCCTTCCCACTCTTCTGACTCCTTCTCCTCAGTTCTTCTTTTTCCGCGAAGCCATCAGGATCCTTTTCTGTCACCGCAGAAAACCTTTTCTCAGAATAGCGCTTCTGCCTTCCCATTTTCACTCCAGCATCACCACCCGATTTCGGTACCTTCCATTTTTATTTCTTTTCTTTCTTTTTCTTTTTTTCTTCGAGAGCCTCATGCCCTTCATAAGCCTTAGGCCTACACTCTCCACCATGGAGAAACACCCTAGCGGTTTCAAAAAGTGCGCCAAGTGTTCCCAGATAATTTCTGTCACAGACACACATGAATGGTGCCTCAAGTGCCTCGGTCTTGACCATGACTCAGACACTTGCTCCCTCTGTAAGCAAATGATGAAGAGAGGACTTGGAAACTGGGCCAGAAAGTTATCAGAGCTTTTCCTATCAGATTCAGTCTTGTTGGTATTGACATCTTCCTGAACTTCATCTAAACCATTATTAAGAAGGGACTCAGGATATCAATGCTTGACCCAGTACAGGCATTGTGGAACCTGTGTCTTTTGGGGAAACTGCTAGGTACGTATGACCTAGATTGGCCACTGTTGGAAACAGGATACTGGGCTTGATGGACCTTGGTCTGATCCAGTATGGCATATTTTATGTTCTTATGGCTTCAAACCTCGAATACCTCAAAACAGTTTGAACTCTAAGAGGAACAAAACTTTGAGATCCCGCAAAAATCTCCACGGGATCCGAAGGAGTCTCGAGCTTCATCCAAGGGGTCCAAAGAAACTTCGAGAAGATTGAGGGAGAGGTCCCATTCAAAGCATAGAGATTCCCTGAAGACATCCTCTGACACTGGCCGTCAAACTGGATGCCTCTGTGAGGAACCAGGAGGTCTCTGAGGCATCGACTTTGGCAGAGCCCCTGGTGCTATGCTCTGGTATGGTGGCTGCAAGCCCCGTTCTATCTCTGGACCAGACACCGGAAATCTCATTGGATCAGGGAGGGGAGGAGTGGCCTAGTGGTTGGGCGAGTTACCTCATGCTGGAGGGCCAGAGGTTCAAGTCATGCTAGAGGATAGCAACCTTGGGCCAGAAGGACTGAGGTTTCTAGCCCTACAGGTGCTCCTTGTGGCATTGGGCAAGCCACTTAACCCTCCATTGCCTCAGGTACCAACAAAAAACATTGCAAGCCCTTTGAGGACAAGGGATATATATACCATACCTGAATTTACACTGCTTTGACTTGTAGAAAAGTGGTATATAAGCCTAGCTTAAATAAATAAATGCTATCCATTGAGAAGATCCTAGCAGCCTCAGTACCCCAAGCACCAATGACTCCAGTACTGCTTATATTGGTACTGACATCAGAAGCAGTATCAGTGCCAACATCAGTATTGTTACCAGTGCAACTGCCTGATGTCCACATTCCTGATGCCTCCACTCCACCATCAGGACCAGTGTTGGGAGCTCCATCAACTTGGTTGATACCAGGTTTGGCACCGCTGCTAACACAGCAAAGGGAGAACATCAAGCAGGGCCGATACTGACAGCACTGTTCACACAATCATTAGCACCGACAACATTCACTGAGCTCAGATTCTGAGGCCTCTGATTCAGACCATCAGTCCATTAACTCTGAAGAGTTACTGGATATGGCATTGGCATCAGAGCTACCATCTCCTGCCAATAGTCCCCATCGGAGGACATGTTCTTCCAGGAATTTATTTGAGACATGGCAGCAGGGCTATCGATACCGGCCATGGAGGAACTGGAGATTCTACAATACCTCACAGCTCCGAAGGAGGCAATGATCTTGCCATTTCATAAGATACTACATAACCTGATGCTTTGCATGTAGGAGATCCCACTTACAGTCTTGCCTATCAACAGATGCCTTGATACAATGTATCAAGTACAGGAAGTCCCAGGTTTTCAAAAGACACAGCTATCACATCATTCAATGGTAGCTGAATCAATGATGCACTGCATCAAAAGTGGTAAGACACATGCGTCAATACCCCCAGGCAGGGAATCGAGGAACTTCGATTCCTTTGCTTGACATTATTTTCAGGCTCTATACTGGCACATAGGATTAATTCCTACACCTTATATTTGGGAATGTTCCTTAAGGAAATCAATAAGCCTTCCTTCTCTTCATCCCAGAGGAAAAGAGGCCAGCTTTTGAGACAAGCCTAAAAAACAGCCAGAATGTCTCCAAGTTTGTGAACAGGGCAGCCTTCAATGCATTTAAATCCACCAGTAGAGATCAGCTATTGCCATCCGTGCAGAAGCAATCCTGCACACTCTAGATTGCAAATGAGCAGGGCCGGCCCGTCCATTGAGCAAGAATGTTTTTTGCACAGGGCCCCGCGTTTCGGGGGGCCCCGCGCTAAAGACACTCTTGCTGCAATGCTGCTGCTGCCCTTGTCTTGCCTCAAGTTGCCTGCTTGAATGCCTAGAAAAAGGGCTCCGTCCTGCTGTGGCGCCTCTTTATTCTGCTTTAATCTTCCATTCTGCCAGCCCGGGCGGCAGCCCCCCTCTTGCGATCCAACTCCTTTTTGTGTTTTGTTTTGCTTCCCGACGTTGATGTGCTGGCCACCGCCGTTCACTACAGGCAGGCACGCATGACGTAGTTCTAAAACTCCTCCCACTGACAGCACGCCTGCTGAATGTGGAACTGGATTTTGCTGGCTGCCTGCAACGACGCGAGTGCGACCGACTCTCCTCCGACAGCGACGGTGAGTACTATTTAAACTTTGGGAATCTTAAAAAAAAAGCTAACAACACACAGTAAGTAAAATTATTTTTGTAAAAATTTGTTCATTGCTCCTGGTCCCTTATCCGGCTGCTGGCTCTGCGTGAGGAGGAGGACTTCGGTCTCGGTCTTGACGGTCTGGAGAGCTCTGTTTTGGCTGGCTCATCGGCACTGAAGGTGTCTGTGACCGGTTTTTACTAATTCCAGTGTGGTCTGAGCCGGGAGAAAGAGCCATCGCCCCTGCTGTTTCTCCATTCCTCCCCATCAACCCTCCCTCCCTGTCAGCCAGCCCTTCCTTACAAGTTGCTGCTTCCCCTCTTCTGCAGCCGCGGTTCCCTGTCCCTTAGGGAACCGCGGCTGTGCCGGTGGAGCCTTCGAGTCTCTCTACGGGCTCCGTGCAGCATTGTCTCGCCTCCAAAGGAAGTGGTAACTGGCATGGATGGATGGAGGGAGGGGGGCTGGGAGGGAGGGCTGGGGAGGGGGGCTGACATAGATGGATGGAGGGAGGGGGGCTGACATGGAGGGAGGGAGGGTTGACATGGATGGATGGATGGATGGATGGAGGGGGGGATGATATGGTTGTATGTATGGAGGGAGGGGGCTGGAAGGGAATTGACAAGCAGGGCCAGCCCGTCCATTGAGCAAGAATGTTTTTTGCACAGGGCCCTGCTGTCAGCATACATCAGCATGACATTATGCCTAGCATAGGTGTCATGGCTTTTTCCCAGACCTTGGATTACAAGCAACTTTGTTACTCTGGTGATGTCAGTCTCCAAAGTTAATGAGCGTAGTTTACAAGATGAGATTAGCTCTGACCCCCTGGTGATGTCAGTCTCCAAGCCTGATGAGATTAGTCTGCAGTCCCTCCTTGCTAATCAAGTGATAGCAAACATCAAACTGACCAAAATTATGACAAAGGGAGGTGCTGGAGATTTTCTCTATAAATACAGAAACACAAAAATAGCTCTCTCTCTGTTGATGGGACACTTCCTACTATGAGGCTCTGACACCCACTTTTCTCTCTCTATATATATTCTTCTTACTATCTGACACACACTTCTTCCCCCCCCCCTTTTTCCTGTCTCTCTCTCTCGCACACACACACACACACACACACACACACACACACACACACACAGATTCATTGATGCACACTGAAGCAGCTCTGTAACAACCACTATATAACTCTGTTCTGTACCTATGTAATAAGCCTATTTCTATATAAAACTCTTTTTACAAGCCACACCAGTTTTGGTTGTCTTATTTGTGCTGCTTACCCTACTGTCTCTGTGAAATGAACCCAGGACCAAACGGCGAGTAGCCGAAAGTGGAGAGCAGCGGCGAAAGATTACATTTCCCAGAAGATTACAGTTTATGGGGGCCATCTCAGACTTCACAGCAGATCTCCAGTTGGGTAAGTAATAATTTTGTTTGATACATTAAAGTGGATTTCAGACAGGGTGCGACAGGAAAATCAAAAGCCCTTGTGATCATTTGTTTTGTGGGTTAGACAAGGTGAGATTTTTATTGTCAAAAGGCTCTGTAATAATCCTGAATTTTAATATTACCTATACCTAGGGACATTACATAGAGTGGTTTCCAATTTTCTTATTTGTATGTAGAGGCACAGATTTTTCTCTAGTATTTGAGCTGCTAAGAAAAGACAGAGAGATAGTCCAGCTTTAGTTTGGAAGTGGTACACAGGTAAACAGTCCATCATTGAATACAATATACATCTTTCCTGGTAACACTATTACCTCCTGTCCCTTTGCCTTTTATTTCTCAGTCTCCTGTCAGTAGGTATCTTGGTGAGAGCAGACTTAATGTTTGCTGCAATTGATACAGTAACTGACAATTCTGTTAATCTCCTAACACCCTTCTTACTATAATTTCATCCTAAACTTCCACCCTGTTAAAAGGTGGTAAGCACTTTTTATTCAGGTATAATTTTAAGGCGTGGTCTTTATGCCAGTACTCTTTACTGAACACCCATAAAATTTATGCCATTCCAACTATAATTCTAAGTCTCACTTCTTCATAAAAGTGAGCATTCCTCCTTCCAAGGTTGCACATTTGAGATAGTCGCATAAAACCAAATAAAAACATAATAAGCTAGGCCCCTGTACCAACTACAGTCTTTCTGCAGTCTCAAATATGGAAGCCTTTGATTTTAAAGAACTGAAAGAAATAGTATTGACATACTGTAAGAGAAAAGGTGGTCCCTTTGAAGGGGAATTCCCTGAGGCATCATGGTATAATATTCAAAGACAAATGTTAAACCATTATCAAGAATTCAAAAAGAAAACAAATAAAAGAAAATGCCTTTTTATCCAAGGCATGTGCAGGGGGCTCATTAGCATGAAACAGGACAATACTGAACTGACTTCTCATTGTACACAATTAACCAAAGACCTTGAGGAGGCACAAATTTGCATTTCTATGCAAAGGGCTCTGGTGATACAAGCCACAAATTCCTTTATAACTGTTAGTGAGCAATTAGAAGCACTTAAACTTGAATTGAGGCACGTTAAGGATGAATTGGCCTCTGAAAGAAAAGAAATATAAGCTCTGCACTATTTCACCCTCAGCCCCCCCCCCCCCCTGCCTATGACACACCCTACAAACCAAAGAATACAGATGTATGTATAGCTGGGCTTAGGAATGGAAAAAATAAAGCTGAATCAGAGGAAGAAAATCCTAATAGTTTATCTCAGCCAGAACAGAGCAATAACCAGGGCCTATGTCAGGAGGATAATTCAGATGACTCAGACTCGGAACCCAGTACCGAACTCAGAGCACCAGTTAAAGTGATGCTGCAGGACAATTTAAAAGATAGAGACATGGAAAGGATAGTTGATAAAGCGGGCCCTATGCCTTTTAATGTTAATGACTGGTGCAAATGGGCCACTGATATTCTGATTCACTGGGGTCTAGGGAAATACAGAAGAAAACAATCGGACTTTGATAGACTTATGCATCTGGCTCTGGGGCCACACTATTATAAAGTTGGCTCTCTCACTCACCCATACCAGTTGGTTAAAAGGGGCATTGAGAAACTATTTCACTGTTCCCCAATGCAAGTATTTAAAATTATTTCACCTCTACCAAATGATACACTGGAAGAGTTTGCATATAGAGCCTGGATTTTAAAAGCAGTTCTTAATTATTTATTTATTTATTTAACAATTCTTCTATACCGCGCTATTAAAATCAGCGCGGTGTACATCGAACAGAGATACTACAATGTATACAAACAACATCGAGTTTTACAGAGAACAGGGAATTGAACATGGAAGAAAAACCGGGGAAACTATATACATATTATACTCAAACTAAGTACAGTACTCTGATATAAAATGGTAGTGGGGGCTACCTATTGTCTGAGGTCTTGACGTGCAGGGGCGACTGGTGTCTGGCGGAGTTTTGCTGGTTGGTGGTTGTGCTATTATCACTTGAAGTTCCTGGGTAACATTTTGTGAACAGGTGGAATTTTAAGGCTTTTCTGAACATGATGAGGCTTTTTATTCCACGGATGTCATGGGGGAGTGCATTCCAGTTTAAAGGGGCGAATAAGGAGAAGGCTCTGTTGGAGGTAGCCTTTGTGCATGTGGTCATTAGCTTGGGCACTGCTAATGTGTTCAGTGCAGTGGACCTTCTGCTTCTATTTTCCAGGGTGCCATGGACTAGTTTGCTGATTGGCGTTGGGGGGCAGTTATTTAGGGCTTTGAAGGTGAGGACCAATGATTTGTATTGGAGTCTGGCATGTAGAGGTAGCCAGTGCAGATCCTTCATGATGGGTGTTATGTGATCGGATCTTGACGATCCGGAGAGAACTCTTGCGGCTGTATTCAAGGCTAAGCGGAGTGGGTTTAAGGTTGATTGTGGGAGGCCATGGAGGATGATGTTCGCGAAATCGACATGTGGAAGGACTAGTGCCTGGAAGGTTGTTCGGTAGTCTATGAAGTCCAGCAGGTGTCGGAGGTGGCGTAGCGTTCTGATCTTATGGTATATTGCCTTTGTAGTGTTTTTATATGCGCTGTCATGTTCAAGTGCTGGTCCAGGGTGATACCGAGGTAGCGGATTGTGGATTTAGACTTCAGCTCTACGTCGTTGACACGTAGTGATGAGGGAGGTGTGAATTTGTGGTTCCTTGTGACAAATAGGACATCTGTCTTGCCGTGATTGATGCGTAAGTTTTGTGATAGTAGCCAATGGGTTACTGCTTCGAAGCAGTTAATTATTGGGGAGAGCACTGGTTGGTCTATCAAAAACGGCATGTAGAGGAGGATGTCATCAGCGTAGGCAAGGCATTTTACATTGAAGGATCGGATTAAGTCACATATCGGCTGCATATAGATGTTGAACATCAGTGATGATAAGGATGATCCTTGGGGAACTCCTTGTGTTTGCAGAAATGGTTTGGAGGATGAGTGGCCAGTCCTGACTTGTTGCCACCTATTGGATAGGTAGGATTCGCACCATTTTAGAGCTGTATTTTGGATCCCCTTTTCCTTCAAGCGTTGTAGAAGTATGTCATGACTTACCGAGTCAAAGGCAGCAGAGATATCTAGGAAAATAAGGACAAAGCCTTGTTGGATGCTGTTGGTTCCTGTGATCAGATCGTTGAGCAGGGTTGTGAGGACTGTGTCTACCCCATGTGCTTCTCTGAATCCGTGTTGGGCTGGATCTAATGGTGCTTCGGTGTCGATAAGTTGCTGGATTTGTTGTTGAGCGGCTTTTTCGATGATCTTGGCTAGCTGGGGGATGCTCGATATTGGCCTGAAGGATTCTACTTTAGATGGGTCTAGTTTGCTGTTTTTTAGTAAGGGCTTGATGGAGGTGTTTTTAAGGCTCTGCGGGAATGATCCCGTGGTAAAGGATTGGTTCAGTATTTTGGCCAAGATGTTGCTTATGTCATGGCGGAGCTCTTTGAACCAGTTGGCTGGGCAGGGGTCATTGGGTGCTGTGCTGGGGTTAACAGAGGCAATGATGTCAACAACCTCTTTATTGGATACTGTGGTGAAGTTGCATAGTGGGGTTGCTTGAAATGTTTTGTATGGTGTGGAGGGATTGTTAGTGTCTATGTTTCTATTGGTCTTGACCATCTTTGCTTGTAAATAGTCTGCATAGTCCTGTGGTTGAGGCATTGGGAGGTGGGCTGAGACCGGCTCTCCTGTTATGGACTTTACTATATTGAATAAGGTATGTGGTTTATTGATGGAGCGTTTTAATATATCAGTGTGATAGAGTTTCCTTTTCTGCATTATCTTCGCACGGTGGATCAGCAGGTATGAGTTGTATGCAGTGTGTGCTTCAGTGGAATGGGTTCAGCGCCACTGTCTCTCGAGTTTGCGTAGATGGTGTAGAGATGTTCGTAGGTCCATGGAGAACCAGGGTGCATGTTCTCGTCGTTTTGTGGTCTTTTCGGCGTAAGATGGACAAGACGCAGCTCTAAGGTTTTCGTCCCATTTAGATATGAGGTCATCCAAGCTGAGGGAAGTGTTGGTCATGAGAGGTTGGAGGTTCTCTAGGACTTCGCTCTTGTTGAGTGGGCGGAAGTGGACTGCTGGCGTTTTGGCATTATTTGTATTTGATGTTGTTTGATTGTTACTGGGAGTGCTTATGGGTATGTGGAATCTAAGGAGGTGGTGGTCGGACCAAGGCACTGGTGACACGGATAGTGCGATGTCTTGGGATGATGAGGCGTTAGGAAGAGGTGCGAATATGAGGTCCAGTTTGCCTCCCTTAGTGTGGGTGGCAGAGTCAACACATTGTTTGTAACCTAGATCCTCTAGGGCCTCAAGGAATGCTACCGAGTGGCTATCTTGGAGAGATGGGAGGTTAAAGTCGCCGACTAACCAATTTGGAGAATGTGGGGTGGAGGTGGTGGAGGTAGTGCATGCTAGCTCAATTATTGTTGATAGGTCGTCTGGTGATGGAGTGGGTGCCCGGTATATGAGGTTGATTGCGCATAGTTCACTTGATATGGTGATAACGTCAAGGTGAGTTGAGCTGGAGGCGTTTCGCAACTTGAATTGAAGGTCGGCTTTAGCAAGGATGAGTGTCCCGCCTCCTTTCTGAGTAGCCCTGTGGCATGTAAATATGGAGAATCCTGGGGGTAGCATTTGATTCAAGAGGATGTTGTCACAAGCGGACAACCATGTCTCGGTGATCATCAAGATATCAAGATTGTGTCGTGGAATTAGGTCAATGGCTGCGGGCCATTTGGAGCGTATTGATCTGGCGTTTATCAAGGCACATTTTAGTAGGCGTTGCTGACGTTCTTTCTTGGTTTGTGTCTTTTTGAAGAGTTGGAGGGGTATGTTGATTAGGTGGGAGTGGGGTGAGTGGTTGGTTCTTGTTGAGGTATTGTGTGGAAGTTCAGGCCGTCTCCTTCCATGGAGTAGGATGGGAATGGGGTTGGAGCCCTGGTTGAACGCGTTTGAGAGGTTGGGGAGCCCAAGGATGAGGAGGGAGATGAATGCTATCAGGGGCTTGTACATTCTGGATTGGCAGCAGTATATGCTAGTAGTGAAGGGTGGTACTTAATGAGGGTGAGATTACTGGCAACAGTAGAGGAGACACAGTGAAAAGAGGAGAGTTACTGGCAACAGTAGTACGCTAATACAGTTGATTGGGGATAAATTACCTAGCAACAATGAAAAAAAAAACAATTTTAGCACGGTGAAATTACTGCCAACAGTAGAGGAGGCACAGTGAAAAGAGGAGAGTTACTGGCAACAGTAGTACGCTAATACAGTTGATTGGGGATAAATTACCTAGCAACAATGAAAAAAAACAATTTTAGCACGGTGAAATTACTGGCAACAGTAGAGGAGGCACAGTGAAAAGAGGAGAGTTACTGGCAACAGTAGTACGCTAATACAGTTGATTGGGGATAAATTACCTAGCAACAATGAAAAAAACAATTTTAGCACGGTGAAATTACTGGCAACAGTAGAGGAGGCACAGTGAAAAGAGGAGAGTTACTGGCAACAGTAGTACGCTAATACAGTTGATTGGGGATAAATTACCTAGCAACAATGAAAAAAAACAATTTTAGCACGGTGAAATTACTGGCAACAGTAGAGGAGGCACAGTGAAAAGAGGAGAGTTACTGGCAACAGTAGTACGCTAATACAGTTGATTGGGGATAAATTACCTAGCAACAATGAAAAAAACAATTTTAGCACGGTGAAATTACTGGCAACAGTAGAGGAGGCACAGTGAAAAGAGGAGAGTTACTGGCAACAGTAGTACGCTAATACAGTTGATTGGGGATGGATTACTTAGTAACTATGAAAAACAACTTTAGCACGGTGGGTGAGAGTTCTTATGATAGCTTTGGTGATACTTGCAGTTCAGAGTATAGTTCCGATTAGGATGAAATACTTGCTGTTTCGGAGGTTCTGAGATCTATCAGAGTGTCATCACCGAGGGGCCACGCCACAGGGCCTGTGGTTGGGTTCTCAGAGAGGTGGGGATATCCTTTCTCAGGGAGAGCTTGCAGCACGAGGATGGTTGTTCCCTGGTTATTCCTTTTTCGCCTATCGTGCCCCGCCTAAGGGCCACGCCAAAGGGCCCTCTTGCGAGGCCCTCAGGCGCGGGCCCGCAAGGCGCGGGCGCGCCTGCCGGCGGTGCTTTTAAAATGCGCGCTGAAATCTCCCACAACCCCGATTGGGTTGGAGTGCAGGGGCAGGAGAGCGCTGATTGCCCTGTGCTCAACCCCGATTGGGGAGCCTTTACAGATGGTTGCTGGACTCGGCGAGGGCTGCTTCCTGCCGGCGGCGCTTTTTAAAATGCGCGCTGAAATCTCCCACAACCCCGATTGGGTTGGAGTGCAGGGGCAGGAGAGCGCTGATTGCCCTGTGCTCAACCCCGATTGGGGAGCCTTTACAGATGGTTGCTGGACTCGGAGAGGGCTGCTTCCTGCCGGCAGCGCTTTTTAAAATGCGCGCTGAAATCTCCCACAACCCCGATTGGGCTGGAGTGCAGGGGCAGGAGAGCGCTGATTGCCCTGTGCTCAACCCCAATTGGGGAGCCTTTACAGATGGTTGCTGGACTCGGAGAGGGCTGCTTCCTGCCAGCGGCGCTTTTTAAAATGCGCGCTGAAATCTCCCACAACCCCGATTGGGTTGGAGTGCAGGGGCAGGAGAGCGCTGATTGCCCTGTGCTCAACCCCGATTGGGGAGCCTTTACAGATGGTTGCTGGACTCGGCGAGGGCTGCTTCCTGCCGGCGGCGCTTTTTAAAATGCGCGCTGAAATCTCCCACAACCCCGATTGGGTTGGAGTGCAGGGGCAGGAGAGCGCTGATTGCCCTGTGCTCAACCCCGATTGGGGAGCCTTTACAGATGGTTGCTGGACTCGGAGAGGGCTGCTTCCTGCCGACGGCGCTTTTTAAAATGCGCGCTGAAATCTCCCACAACCCCGATTGGGTTGGAGTGCAGGGGCAGGAGAGCGCTGATTGCCCTGTGCTCAACCCCGATTGGGGAGCCTTTACAGATGGTTGCTGGACTCGGAGAGGGCTGCTTCCTGCCGGCGGCGCTTTTTAAAATGCGCGCTGAAATCTCCCACAACCCCGATTGGGTTGGAGTGCAGGGGCAGGAGAGCGCTGATTGCCCTGTGCTCAACCCCGATTGGGGAGCCTTTACAGATGGTTGCTGGACTCGGAGAGGGCAGGAGTCCTGGCCCAATGCAGAAGATTATGGGGAGAGCACGCATAAGGCATTTTTATTAGAATTGCTATCCCCTGAGATTACAAAACACCTTCTGTTATTTCCTGAAGACCCTAAAGCAACCCCTTTTGATACTTTAATGCTCAGAATTGGGTCTGTTTGGAAGACCCAGCCCTCGCAGGTCATAACAGTATCAGAAGCACGGAAGTGGCAAGCTAAGGGATCTTCCAAATATACAAAAAACACAGACAAAGGATACAGAGGACAGACACCTTGGAGAGGACAAAACAGAGGTACTTTTAGAAATTCCTCAGGGTACATTCCCTTTCAGGAGCTCAAAGCACAGAGAGATGGATTAGAATTGGAGAAAATTAAATGGGAACAGGACAAACACATACTGCAGGTAGAAATAGATAAATTAAAACAGGACATACGAGCAGCTCAGGACAAACACAAGGCTAGTGCATAGGGGTATCCTGACCTCCTGGGTTCAGATACCAAAATGTCTCAAGCCTTCATAGCCCAGCCTGCCTCCGTTCTCTCAGCAGAGGACTCGATTCCAGAGCCTCTGGATGATGAAACAGATACAGGCCCAGAATACAGTTTAAGGCTTGTAACATCCTTGATACTGGACTCTTTTGGACGCCCCAATGTTATCAGTAGAATAGGGGGTCAGGATAAACTAGCTTTGATTGACACAGGGGCTGGAATTAGTTTTACAAACAGAGCTTCTCCCACTGCAGATCAGAAAAATATGGAAATTTATGAAATTCAAGGAATTAATGACACAGCTTCCAAATGTGTGGCTATCCCAGTTAAATGGGGTATCCCTGTGCACAGTGAACAAAACAAGGAAATGTTGGAAACCACTGCCTCCACTATAGTGAACACACCAAAAGAAATAATTGGAATTGACGTTCTCAACCAGTTAAATTTGGTGGTGGATATGGCTAATCTTAAATTGTGGCAGTATTCAGGAACTTCAAGTGCTTCTAAAACTCTAGTGCATGAAGTCATTCCCATGCAGTTAGCAACTCAGTGCACCAAGGCAGCTCAGCAGTATGATCTGTGTGTAATTCCCTCAGAGGTGGCTGATATTCCAATCTGGGCACAGGACAAGTTAGATTGTGGGAAAATGCACACAGAAATACTGTTGGAAGGAGAGGATCCTCCAACACAGAAACAATACCCAGTACCTCATCAGGCTATAGAACCAGTGACTAAAATTGTGAAGATACTGGAGGAGAGGGGTCTGATTAGACCTATTTCTTCCACATGCAATTCACCAGCCTGGCCAGTAGTTAAACTGGGGGGTTCCTTCAGACTCACTATGGACTTCCGTGCCCTGAATCAAGTTTCAAAATCTGTAGTGCCCGTGGTAGCCTCATACCCTGAAATGATCTCTAAACTGAACCCCAAATGTAAATTTTTCTCTGTTTTAGACATATCCAATGGGTTTTGGAGTCTGCCCCTGGCCCTTGAATGCCAGTACAAAACAGCCTTTCAGTGGCTGAATAAACAATATGCATGGACTATGCTTCCACAGGGCTATAAGGATTCCCCCTCAATATTTCATAAATACATGCAGGAAGCCCTGTCACTATTGTCTTGCAGAGATAATATAATTCAGTATGTAGATGATATTCTGATTCAGTCTGAGAATGAAGCTGTACACTGGAATCATGTAAGAGAAGTTTTAAAAGCCCTCTTACAAGCTGGTCTTAAAGTTAATCCTGCCAAGGCTCAACTGTGCAAATCACAGGTTTCCTTTTTAGGGGTTACAATTGGCCAGGATGGTAAATCTGTAGATTCTCAGAGGATAGAGCTGATACATAAACTTCCACTTCCTACAGATCAGAAATCACTCCAGTCATTTCTAGGGCTCACTGGTTTCTGTCGTGACTTCATGCACAATTATGTTGAAGTGGCAGCTCCACTTTACTCCCTGCTAAAAAGTAAAAGTTATGTTTGGGAGGAAGAACATACAGAAGCTGTAACTAAATTAAAGCACATTCTGACTTCTGCTCCTGTGCTTGCACACCCAGATCACACACAACATTTTTTCCTGTACCCTGTAGTTGGAGAGAACAGTATAGGTGCAGCTCTAACACAACGCCTAGGAGGAGTAGATCGCCCTATTGCCTTCTGTTCCAGAGTTCTCACTTCTCCTGAACTCAAAATGGGAAACTGTGAAAAACATGTACTGGCTTCCTATGCTGCTATGCAGAAATTTACATACATCATTGGTGCTCAAACCACATACATATGCAGCCATCACAGCCCCCTCAAATTCATTGTAGAGGGAAAGTTAGCATGTAGCAAGATTAGGACTGAGAGAATAGTCCAGTGGACTCTCATGTTGCAGGCACAGAATGTAAAGTTTGAATTGTTGAAAGAACCTAACGTGCAAGTGGCTGGAATCTTGCTGGAGGGGCAACCTTATGACTGTCAGTCCTCACCCAGTGCCCCCAATCACATGATCTTTAGGGAACTAGGACTAGACAAAATTTCACCTTTTCTTCCTACAGTATATATTGATGGTAGTAGCCAATGTGAAGGAGGCAGGCGACTAGCAGGATTTGCAATTGTACAATTGGACCCAAATAACCAAGTGGTACTGCAGAGACAGTATTCCTGTGGGTCAGCGTCAGCACAGTATTGTGGGCTGGCTGCTTTTGTAGCTTATATGCAACAATATCAGGATTCACACCCAGAGATACAAATCATTTTAGATTCTGATTATGTCTTTAAAAGTGCCATTGCCCTGTTACCCTGGTGGCTGGCAAATAAATTTAAATCTACAGATGGGTCCACAGTGAAAAATTCATCACTGTGGACTATGGCACAAGAACTGAGTGAGAAGTTTCAGAGAGTACATTTAGTTAAAGTAAAGGCACATAGGAAAAAAGGCCCTTTAGTGAAAGGAAACACATTAACAGACTCACTAGCCAAGGAAGCATGCCATGTAGGCCTCATATGTCGCTGGTATGAGCAGACACGCATGGTTGCTATTGCTATTGCTATTGTTCCACAGATTATGATCAGATAATACCACCAGATTACTTCATAGCACTGCAGACAAAGGACCCTGAGCTTTCCAATTTGAGGAAGCTTGTGCAGGACGCCCCAGATAACCTATATCACCACACACCCTTTCTCACACTCACTATAGAGAAAGACATTCTATGTGCAAAAAGAGAGGAAGGCTTGGTTATAGCTATCTTCAGAGCTCGAGGTAAAGAGTGGATGCATTGGGTTCATGGTGCAGGTCCTATGGGATACCCTAAAGCAGAAGAAATGCAGACTATCCTCAATAGTTTGGTATGGTGGCCAGAAATGAAACATGATATTCAGGATCATGTTTCCTCCTGTGTAATCTGTGCTTCATTTGGGAGGCAACCTAAAAAGAGAAGGGGACAGTTAATGAGAGCACCTCCTCGTGGCCCATTTGAGAGATTGCAAATAGATCATGTGGGCCCTCTCCCATTAACAGCTAGGAAAAATAGATTTTTACTCACTGTTGTTGATTCCTTTTCTCATTGGGTAGAAGCATTCCCTGTCCCAGATCAAACTGCTTGAACCACTGCAGAAATCCTAACTATGCAATTTTTTACACGCTGGGGCATTCTCAAGACTATTGATTCTGATAATGGTCCTGCATTTGTTTCTCAGCTCATCAAGGAATTGTTTGATTTTCTAGGCATAGAACAACTTCACATTCCGTACCATCCACAGGCAGCAGGGCAGGTAGAAAGAATGAATCAAACAATTAAGGCCCACCTCAGCCCTATGCTTAATCTGACCGGGAAAAATTGGGATCTGGTGCTCCCTTTAGTCCTTATGCATATCAGAGCTAATGTCTGTAAATCCACAGGTTTTGCACCCTATGAAGCCTTAATGGGAAGGCCAATGCAACGGTGGGAAAATATGCTGCATCCTTTTCTTCCAGAGGACCAGACCGTAATTCTCACCAATGAGTGGATGAAATCCCTGCAAGAACATCTAAAAGAAATTCAGACCACTGTGCTAGCTAACACAGAAAAAGCTAGAGATTATCTGCAGGAGGTGCATGCAAAAGGTTCCGATTTAAGGCCCCTCAAGGTTGGGAGTAAAGTGATGATTCTGAGACCTAGACCAAACCTCCCCTTTGGAACTGCAAAGTGGGAAGGACTGTACTTAGTTACTGATAACCTTAGGCCCAAGCCTATACCAAATCCTAATGCCCGACAACCAGCAGTATTGGAAACACATCACCCAGTTGAAACCATATGGGTAATACGTGTTTTATCAGTCTTTGTTTTCAGATACCACCTGAAGACAGCATGGACAGCTGCTTTCTGAGGACAGCACGGACAGCTGCTTTCTGAAGACAGCACGGACAGCTGCTTTCTGAACAAAAGTTGCTTGAGGATAGGAACTGTTTACTTCTGCTGTATAGTTGATGTGTCCTAGATACTGGACATGTATCTAATAGTTATGTAAATAAGTAGTAAAAATTATTTTTGTTGTTGCATAGTATAAGTGGGGAGCACTAGTTTACTCCCTAGTAGAGTGAAACAAGTTAGCTTTTATTATGTCTCAGTTTCCTGTTGTTCTTGTATCTGCTCTCTTCTACCCAAGTCTCATTACAGGAACTATCATCCAAATATGCAGGATTGGATGGGCTAACTCCACAGGTGAGGTATATCGCTATCAAGAAATACCCCCACCTTTCCCGGAAGGAAAGGATCTGGTCATCCTGAGTTTCTGTTCCATACAGGACAAGCCAGTGTTCTATTCATCAAACATCACTCAAGTACAGTGGGTGCCACCAGTTTCCACTTCTCTAGAAAGGACACAAGAATTGAGGGCACCTCCAGAACATTACTTTTTAGGTCCTCCTGCCTTGATTTTGTACAATATTTCCTGTCAGGACAAAGAATGTTTCTTTTTCAGTTGCTCCCAGAATGCATGACATCCGCCTTCCTAAGAACACTTTGTTGTATAGTTCAAACAATACCTGGTGCAGTCATACACCACTGGTCTCCATCACCATTAATGGGACAACGTATTCCACACCGCTGGTTACCAATGACTTTATTGACATTCCAGACTGTACCTCATATGCTGTGCATCCATTACCACTTGGCATGGGAGAAGAGACATTACATAAACTGCTCAACTTTACAGAACTCCATGCCTATATTGATCACCTTAAAACAACATCCACTGAAGTGAATCACACCATCACTTATGAGAATGGACACACTTGCTACAAGATGCTCATGCGTCTGTGTGGGAATAGTTATTTAGTCAATATAGTTTACTTTTAATCCCAAGTTCAAAAACCCCTGTTACTTGTAAAATGCATTACAGTTTCTCTGTATGTATATGTTTGTTTTATGTAAACCGCGCTGATGACAATAGTGCGGTATATAAGAGATGTTAAATAAATAAATAAATAAATAAATGTGGTTACTCACCTACTGCTGATCATGTCTGTAATGTTTTTTATTCACCCTATTATTATTTTAACTGCTGTACAAATATTGCTATGCATTATCGTAATTTTCCTGTGTTGTAAAATGAAACAAATGTACATCTCCTTGCAGCGCATGTCCTACAGAACATCAACAACATTTTAAGGTAGTTACACTGAATTTCTCCAGCATGTACCCCTACATCCAGGCTAATTTGGCCTGCTAATTTGGCATTTCCTATTACATTGAATACCAGAGTCAGCTGCAGTCTAGTATTGCTTCCTATCCTCACTCATAGCATCCTGGTACCTTTCGGCTTTAACCTCCTCAGAAATTCCTGCAGCCCTTATGCACTGTTCACTCTCTCTAAGACGGGCACTGAGGTAGTATATTGGGTTCCCCCCCCCCCCTCCCAGTAGTGGCTGCCCTACCTAAGACATGAGGTTTGGACTCATAAGGGGACTTGTTTATCTCTAGAACACTAGAGACAGTACTGTGCAGGACAGGGGGCCTGCTGGACATAGCAAGGTATTTAATACAGGAGGTATTAGACAAGCTGCCTACTATCATGTAATTGCAGCTGGGACAGGTACCACAGGTTTGCTTCCACCATTTCCAGGCACAAATAATAAATAAAAATAAAAAAGGTGTGGGAGATGTCAGCATACATCAGCATGACATTATGCCTAGCATAGGTGTCATGGCTTTTTCCCAGATCTTGGATTACAAGCAGCTTTGTTACTCTGGTGATGTCAGTCTCCAAAGTTAATGAGCGTAGTTTACAAGATGAGATTAGCTCTGACCCCCTGGTGATGTCAGTCTCCAGGCCTGATGAGATTAGTCTGCAGTCCCTCCCTCCTTGCTAATCAAGTGATAGCAAACATCAAACTGACCAAAATTATGACAAAGAGAGGTGCTGGAGATTTTCTCTATAAATACAGAAACACAAAAATAGCTCTCTCTCTGTTGATGGGACACTTCCTACTATGAGGCTTTGACACCCACTTCTCTCTCTCTCTCTATGTTCTTCTTACTATGAGTCTCTGACACACACTTCTTCCCCCCCCCTTTTTCCTCCCTCTCTCTGCGTCTCTCTCTCTCTCACACACACATGCACACACACACACACACAGATTCATTGATGCACACTGAAGCAGCTCTGTAACAACCACTATATAACTCTGTTCTGTACCTATGTAATAAGCCTATTTCTATATAAAACTCTTTTTCCAAGCCACACCAGTTTTGGTTGTCTTATTTGTGCTGCTTACCCTACTGTCTCTGTGAAATGAACCCAGGACCAAATGGAGAGTAGCCGAAAGTGGAGAGCAGCGGTGGAAGATTACACCTGCGTTTCAGGGGGTCCTGCACAAAAAACATCTTGCATCAGCCCAGCTACGTTAAAAAAACACAAACCGGCTGCTGCTGCCGCCGTGGCAGCGGCAGAATTGACCATCCCACGGGGCCCCCCTGCCCTGCAGAGTCCTCCATGCAGCCTCAGCGTCGGCTGTCAGAGCCGCACGAAGAGAGAGCTTCTCCTCTCACGGCTCTGTTAATCCCGCCGCGGGGCTGATGACTAGGAAATTCCATCAGCCCCACGGCGGGATTAACAGAGCCACGAGAAAGGGAAACTCTCCCTTTGCGCGTCTCTGAAAAGCCCACGCTGAGGGAGCTGAGGCCGCATGGAGAACTCTGCAGGGCGGGGGGGGGGGGGGATGCTCAATCCTGCCGCTGCCACAGTGGTAGTGGCAGCAGCAGCCAGTTTGTGTTTTTTTTTTAACCTAGCTGGGCTGATAGGGGGGGAGGGGGTTAGGACTGGTAATGGGCTATGGGGGGGGGTTAGGACAGGTAATGGGCTATGGGGGTCTAAGACTACAAGTGGGCTGATGGGGGGTAAGGACAGGTAATGGGTTATGGGGGCGTTAGGACTGGTAATGGGCTGATGGGGGGGTTGGACTGGTAATGGGCTATGGGGGGGCCTAATACTGAAAATGGGGTGATGGGGGATTAGGACTGGAAGTGGGCTGATGGGGGGGGGTTTAGGACTAAATAGGGCTGATGAGGGGGGGTTAGGACTAGTAATGGGCTATGGGGGGGCTAAGAATGGAAATGGGCTGATGGGGGGGTTAGAACTGGAAGTGGGCTGATGGAGGGTTAGGACTGGTAATGGGCTGTGGGGGCGAATAAGACTGAAAATGGGGCGATGGGGGGTTAGGACTAGAAGTGGGCTGATGGGGGGCTTAGGACTGGTAATGGGCTATGGAGGGGCTAGGACTGGTAATGGGCTGTGTGGAAGGGGGGCTTGAACTGCAAATAGCTGATGGGGACAGGGGCTTGGAATGGAAATGGGCTAAGTGGAAGGGGGAGCTTGAACTGCAAATAGCTGATGGGGAGGGGGGCTTGGAATGGAAATGGGCTGTGAGGGGAGGGAGCTAGGACTGGAAATGGGCTGTGGGGGGGGGGCTAGGACAGGAAATGGGCTGATGGAGGGGCTAGGATAGGACTGGAAATGGGCTGTTGGGGGGTGCTAAGATTGGAAATGGGCTGTGTTGGGGGCTTGAATTGAAATGGACTCATGGAGGGGCTAGAATTGGAAGTAGACTCATGGGGGGCTTGGATTTGAAATGGGCTGAGTGGAGGGGAACTAGGATTTGACATGGGCTGATGGTGGGGCTAGGAAAGGACTAGAAATGAGCTGATGGGGGGCTGGGATTGGAAATGAGCTGATGGAGGGACTTGGATAGGACTGCAAATAGATGGGGGAGCTAGGACTGGAAATGGGCTGATGGTGGGGCTAGGATAGGATTGGAAATGGGCTGATGGGGGTCTAGGACTGGAAATGGGCTGATGCAGGGACTAGAAGGGAGCGGATGCTGGGTGGGGCTGGAACTAGAAGGGAGCTGATTTTGGGAGAGGATTAGAATGGGATGGAGCTGGGAGGGTGAAATGGAGAGGGAAAAATATTTTGTGTAGGAGGGAAGACAAATCTACAATTGGCCGGATATTGGGAGAGTAAGTGGGGATTGAGAATGGAGGGGTAAAATTTGAGTGGATGAAATAGGAATGAGGAAAGAGCAAAAGGAGAAAGATGAGTATGTTAAAGCAGATGTAGAGAGAGAATGGAAAAAAACTAGAAGACAGAAGAAAGGACAAATGGACAGCAGACGATGGAGAGTTAGCAGAAGACACGAAGAAACCAGAAGAAAGTGGCTGGAGCAATTGCCACTGAAAAATAATGCACAAAAGGTAGAAAAATATCTCTTTATTTTGAATTTATTAACTGGAATATGTCAGCTCTGGGAAATGTGCATCATTAACGTCTGCGCTTTGTTTAGTACAAGAGGAAATTAATTTATGGTTTTATTTCTACAGTTTTGTGCATTCCAAGTTTGGCTTTTGGGGTTCCCAGTTTAATTATTGTCTTCCTGTTTCTAAATTGTGATTCCTTGTTTGGTGATGGTCTATGTTCTGCATGTGTAACTGAGCTGAGGTGTTCTGTTTATATAATTCCTATTTGACATTGCCACTTGTTCTCTTTCCCCAGTAGATCATGTATTGTTATTCTCTGAAATGTATTGGTTTAATATTTGCAGTGTTGCCTTTTGATAGGTAGGGTATGGTGCTTGTGAGTCCTGGTAGTGCTGTTAGGATACGGCTGGTTTGCTATGGGTTCTAAATGGGCAGTGTTTGTAGTAGTTCCTAATGTGGCTGGTGGTTGGTACTGGATTATAGTAATGTAGAAATCTTTTAGTCTTTCTTTATTCATATACTCATTAAGAGGCATGTTTACTAAAAGTTAGTGTATGGTAACATTATGCAAATATTTATGCAAATGAGGCACCTTATGCAAATTAGGCCCCGCACCGCGTCTCCGCACATGGCCCCGCACCCCCCTTGGGCCGCCCCTGCAAATGAGCCCTGGCCTTCTATCTGTAGAGGACTCAGGATCTCTGCAAATCCTCACAATGGTTCGTTTCCTTTGACCCCACTCACTTGGGGCTTCCTGTAACAAAGCATACATTCTCCAGATGGATAGCAGACTGCATTGCATTCGCTTATGATAAAGCAGGACTCACCCTCACAGAGCAAGTCACTGCTCACAGTGTCCAAGCTATGGCAACTTCTGTAGCCAACCTACGCTCAGTAGTCCTTGACAAAATATTTATTTATTATTTATTTATTTAAACATTTTTTATATACTGCCCCTTCTATCGATCAGGGGCGGTTTACATTGAACAAAATTGCTGGGCAGCAACCTGGTCCTCCATCCACACCTTTGCTGCTTACTACTGCTTGGACAAGGATTCCCGCTGGGATGCGACCTTCGGCCAGGCAGTCCTCCAACATCTCTTTGGAACATAACTATAATCTTCCCCCCGCCCACACTGTTTATTCCAGATCTCCATGGCGGGGATGTCTATGTCCAACTGAACCCAGTCCGACAACTCTGACCTGGTTTCTAAGTCTCCTGAAGATCTGGGAGGTAGGGAGTCCCATATGTGAAGACTACATTCCTGCTTGTTTCTGGAGATAGCGTGGTTACTCATCTGTAATAGATGATCTCCGGGAACAGCAGGAATTTAGTCTTCACAACCCGCCCTCCTCCCCATGGAGTTGTAGGATTATTTTTATTCTTCCTTCTAAACTACAAACCCAACTGAGGAGAAGGAGTCAGAAGAGCGGGAAGGCAGTCACACAGGTGCAGTGGAGTGCTCCCAAAGGCTTTCCTATAGGACGCTGGGGAGCGTTCCTGTGCGGGTTCCGTAGGTGCCAATGTCACCCCATATGTGAAAACTAAATTCCTGCTGTTCCGGGAGATCACCTGTTACAGGTGAGTAACTATGCTATATAAAGCGTATGTGTCTCATGCCTGTAAATATGCTTCTCATACTTGTAAATAAACAGGAACTGCACTTAGTTCTTGTTTTATTTAAACCGCTTTGATTACCTGACTAAGCAATATAAAAAAAAAACAGATAAATAATGAATAATACATTTAAAAGCCCTTATTGTGTCAGGCAGCTTAAAGCTTTGGAGCACATGATGTGCTGAAGGCCTGTCACATCCCCCGCTCCCAGGAGGACGTTTACGTTGGGGGGAGCAGGATGCACAGGCCTGTGCAAAGCCCTGTGGCTGTGTTGCTCGCTGCACTGCTTTCCGACTGCAGGACAAACTCAGCAGCAGTAGGGTGCAGGCAGCAGACAGGGGGAGGGAATATAAGATATACCATACTGGGTCAGGCCAAGGTCCATCAAGCCCAGCATCCTGTTTCCAATAGGCTCAGAAAGAGAAAAGGAAGAGGGAGGAGATGCTCACGGTGGGGTGGGTGGTGTTAGAAATTCAAGGTATGCTGGACATCTGGATGGGGAAGAGAAAGGAAGAGGCCAAACAACTGGGGGAGGAGGGAGGAGAGAGGAAAGGGAAGGGGAAATGCTAGATACTTGGGGTGGGAGAAGGGATGGGAAGATGCAGGACATGGGGAATAGAGAAAGTAAGCCAACCATGGAGCAGAAGACACTTGGATCAATTAACACTGTCAGTTCTTCCTTCCTGAACAGGCAGATAATACCAGAATTGTCTAGATCCTCTGAAGGAGAAGAGATCTGCACAACTACTGAGAAGCTGCTCTTGCTGGGAAGGATTCTGCCATTTTAAGTATTTACCTGCTGATAATTTCTCAGACTCTTGGATTAAAGAGAACTCTTTGGGTTTAAACAGATAAAATCTCTGTCTATTTTAAAGTTCTGTGTTTTTTAAAGTTATAGAGGGCACTGTTTTAGCAACCCAACTTTTATTGAGTGTTTCTACCCCGCCCCCCCACCCACCCCAGCTCCCTCCCACCCCAGGCATAATTTATATGGTCTTACAGCTCTTAAAGGGACAGAGATAATAAAATTCACATTCAGGTGTAGCCGGTTATCCTCATCAGGCATTGCTTAATAAATTAAGGCCCTGAAATTATTCCTGACATCCACAAAATCCCTTAAAACTATTAGATATTCTTGTGTGTGTACAACTATCCCTAGCAACTTTAAGTAAGTAAACAACTTAGATCTCTTTTTTTTTCGTCTTTATGAAATTTATTTACAATAATCAAAGAAGCATCATTGTACAGAAATTGAGTGGAACAGCAGAAGCATTAACCAAAAAGAACCCAAAAAATAAAGAAATTCATAATCCTGTGAAAACAAACTGCTCGCACACGCTAGCCCACAACCAAGGGGGAGGAGAACATAGAAACAAAATGTTTTTTATAGATCATATGCAAGAAAAAGTGGTTGGACAAACAACCAGCAAACAATAATCACGGAGCATTGGGAGAATCAATAGGGGCTTCCAAGCATTGAGCATTCACAAAGGCCAGCAGCTGGGAGGGTTCATAAAAAACATAAGAAATAGAATAATGTTTCACCATGCATTTGCATGGGTGTTTAAGAAAAAAGAGCGTTTCTAGCTGCTGGACCCCTGTCGAAGAATGAGAAACTCTTTACAATGTCACTGTGTTTTCTTAGCAAGATCTGGACTGGCAAACCACGGAATAACAAATTCCTCTTCCTAAAAAATAATTTTAGTAATCATTCTTTATCAGATAAGAAGGCAAAAGTTACTATTAAAGTAGATGATGTAACAATATCTTCTTGAGAAATTTCCAACAGTTCAGATATATTAACGGCATCTGCTTGCTGTATCCCAACTATTTCTGACGAGGGTGTCTTTTTCCCAGTGGGGAGATAATACATTTTGACCTTCACAGGATGGGATGCAATCAGAAGAGCCAGAACCTCAGACAGATATGCCCCAAACATATCCCGCACAGACACTGTAGCAACCAGAGGAAAATTTATCAACCTGAGATTCGTGTCTCTAGATACATTTTCCAAATGTTCCAATTTTACATTCACAGAGGCAAAGTTTTTAATATGAGCCTCAGATTGCCCTTTGATAGCTGTCACTTTATTTCAAGTCTCTGACACCGAAGCCTGAACTGCCACCACTTTAGTAGTAATATCTTCAATTGTCCTAGAATTATTTAAAACTTTAGAAGTAAGAGATGAACTTTGTGGTATCAGAGCTTCCCCCAAGGAAACAACAGTCAACCAAAAGGACGTACCAGAGCAAAGGAAACCTCTTCCTCCCCGTTACTCACGCTTCCTAATCCCATTCACTATTCAGCAATTCCCTCCTGCTATCCAACTACGGCCTACTAACTTTACTTCCCTTTCCCCTAACTCTCAGGCCTCCCTCTGGTTCTCTACCCTTTCTGCCACTCTCGACCATCTTGCCCCTTTGCGTTCCCGCCCACCGCGTCGCCACCCTGCGCATCCCTGGTACCACAGCGGCTTACGTCTTCTTCGCACTCACCTCCGCAGGGCGGAGCGGTTATGGCGTAAGGCCCCCTCCCCAACTTCTCTTGCTTTTTTCAAGGCAAACTCTTCATACTACCGGTCACAAGTTCATCTAGCCAAACGCTCTTACTTCTCCGACGCCATTGCTAAGGCCCCAAATCAGACCCGACACCTTTACGCCACACTCAAGTCCCTCACTTCTCTTCATTCCACAACCCCTGCTACTGCGATTCAGCCATCCCCTCCTCCCCCACTTCTGGCATCCTTCCATCCCCTCCTCCCCCACTTCTGGCATCCTTCTTCAGTGACAAAATTTCGACTTTAAGAGCTTCTTTGCCCCACTGCCCCACTCCCATTCATTCGCCGCCCCCTGTTGCGTCTCCCCCTCCTACCTCCCACCTTTCTCACACATAGGCCTCTTTTTCACTGCCTACTACCTCTGAATTACATCATCTCATTTCTTCCTCTAGGAAGACTTCCTGTTCTCTCGATCCCATTCCCTCCTCCTGGCTGCTAACTCCCTCCCTCTCACTCCTTCCCTATATCCTTTCTATATTCCACTCCAGTCTTTCCACCGGGACCTTTCCTCGTCTCTGGAAGCATGCCCTAATCTGCCCCATCCTAAAGAATCCCTCTCTGGATCCTCTGGTCCCTGCCCATTACCGCCCGGTTTCCAATCTCCCCTTTCTTTCCAAACTCTTAGAAAAACTGGTTTTTGCACAGCTCACTCACCACCTCGATTCTACCCACTTTCTTCACCCCCGTCAGTCAGGATTTCGTCCCGGTCACAGTGTTGAAACTATCTTACTCGCCTTCACTAACGCACTGCATGTTGCCCATGATCACGGGGATATCTCGGTGGCGGTAGCTCTTGACCTATCTGCCGCCTTTGACTTAGTGGACCACTCCCTTCTTCTTCTCCGCCTACGGGAAGCAGGTCTTTGTAGTGTTGTCTATCGCTGGTTCCACTCCTTTCTCTCCTCCCGGTCCTGCACCATCCTTTCTTCCTCACCTTCTACCCCTTCTTCTGACCCATTCCCTCTTTCTTGTGGTGTCCCCCAAGGTTCAGTCCTGGCGCCTTTACTTTTCAACCTCTTCCTGGCCCCCCTCACTCTGCTAATACAGCAATCTGGCATATCAGCATTCTATTACGCCGACGACATAGTCCTCCATCACACCTCCCCCTCCTGCCCGGATCTTTCCCCACTAAATTCATGTCTCTCCACGGTGGCCACTTGGTTGACACAGAACTGCCTTCATCTCAATCTCACCAAAACCATTGCAATTTGGTTCTCCTATGGCAATCCACCCCCTTTGCTGGCACCTTCTTTCTCTGGCACCCCTGTCCCCCTAGTCTCTACTTTTCGGTATCTAGGAGTACACTTCAATTCTGATCTTTCCTTCCAAGCCCATGTCTCTCACCTCACCAAGACATCCTTCTTCTTTCTCCGCCAAATCCGAGCAATACGCCCCTTCCTCTCCCCATCGGCCCTCACTACCCTATTACTGTCCCTGGTCATGTCACGGGTGGACTTCTCCAACTCAGTTCTCATAGGTCTATCTAAATTCCAGCTAACCCATCTCCAGAGGATCCAAAACACCGCTGCCCGCCTTCTCACTCACTCTTCCCCCCGGGACCACATAACACCTCTGCTCCTCCACCTTCACTGGCTACCTGTCTCTTTCCGCACCCAGTATAAGCTGCTTTCTCTTGTACATAAAATCCTCCACACTAATACTCCACAGTATCTAGCAGATCTCATTTCTTTCCACTCTCCCAGGCACACTCCCCGCTCTTTTCACCTCAATCGTCTCACTCTTCCCTCGCCTTCCCTTGCCCATCTGCAATCCACGCGTTCCTCCGCCTTCTTTTTCATAGGACCTGCCCTATGGAATTCCCTTCCCTCATCCCTTCGCCTGGAGTCCAATCACAACACCTTCAAAAAAGACCTGAAAACTCACCTCTTTTCCACAGCCTTCGACCTTCCCTCCCCTCTGTGTGACCCGCCTTAAGCTCTATCTCCTCCCTGAGACTGTCCCTTCCTTGTCCTGTCCTGTCTTTCTCCTCTCTCTTCTCTCCTGTAACCATTGTAAAATTTCCTTTCCATTTCACTGGCCTTTGAGCCTTTCCTGTTTGCTTGTATATTGTGCACCGCCTTGCTTGTTTCAGAAAGGTGGTTTATCAAATAAAATTAACATAAACATAAATATAACAAGTTTTCAAACTGATTAACTCTCCTTCAGTGTTGCTCAACACCACAACTTAAATATCTTAACAAAGCCTTAAATTAAGATGCAGACAGCAGTCTACCAGTGACATAGGGGCTATCCAGTCTTTTGCACTATGTGTGACATGTACAATTTTCTCCCAGTTAATGAGGGGTCTTATGTTATGTATGCACTAAATGCAAGGAGCTCTTTGCTCTCGGGGAACGAGTTCAATTTCTGAAGACTAGAGTAGCAGACTTGGAGGAGTTAAGGAAGACAGCGAGGTATATAGACAAGATCTACAGGGACATAGTACTGAAGTCCCACCTTTGGTCTGGCAGATCTGTTGCCGTGGAGGAGAGAGGTCACGTGAAAGGAGAGCATCACCTTGGAGTGGCAGGAAGTGATCCTGTAGCTAGGACCTGTCCTCCAGGTGATGTAAACCCTCTCACATTGAGGAGGGTTCTACAGGAATATATGCCCATGAGGGAAAGGTTAGGATGACCGTTATAGTTGGAAATTCAATCATTAGGCATGTAGATAGCTGGGTGACTGGTGGACATGAGGATCGCCTGGTAACATGCCTGTCTGGTGTGAAGGTAGCAGACATCATGCACCACTTAGACAAGGTTTTAGATAGTACTGGGGAGGAGCCTGCTATCTTGGTAGATGTTGGTACCAAT
This sequence comes from Ichthyophis bannanicus, assembly GCA_033557465.1. Lineage (NCBI taxonomy): Eukaryota > Metazoa > Chordata > Amphibia > Gymnophiona > Ichthyophiidae > Ichthyophis > Ichthyophis bannanicus. Next base: position 806,470,588 of record CM066036.1, read on the forward strand.
GACACAGGAAAATGTAGCAGGGAGATGCTGAGACAGTGGTGCAAGGAAGAGGGTTTGGGATTTGTTAGGAACTGGACAACATTCTGGGGAAGGGAGGGACTCTTCGGAAGGGATGGGCTCCACCTTAACCAGGAAGGAACCAGACTGCTGGCATTAACCTTTAAAAACCAGACAGAGCAGCTTTTAATCTAGATAACAGAGGAAATCCGACAGTCACCCAAGAGCGCATTGTTCGTAAGGATGTATCCTTGAAGGATACTAGCAAAAGAGGGAAGTTAGGGCATCCTGATAGAGAGGTTCCAATAAAGATAAAAGTAACCCAGATGCCCTTAAGTACAGAGCAGACAAAGCTGAAAGATTACAAATCACTCCTATCAACTGATAACTAGATCGTTATTAATAAAATACAACTTCTAAAATGCCTCTATACAAATGCTAGAAGTCTAAAAAATAAGATGGGAGAGTTAGAATACATAGCACTAAATGAAAGGTTCTCGTATAATTGGCAACAGAGAGCTGGTGGAAGGAAGACAACCAATGGGACACTGTGATACCTGGGTATAAACTATATCGCAATGATAGAGTAGATCAAATTCATGGAGGAGTCGCACTCTATGTTAGAGAGGGCATTGAGTCACACAGGATTAAAGTTTTTCAGGAAACAAAATACACTGTAGAATCTCTATGGATAGAAATCCCATGTAAAAAAGGGAAGGCGATGGCAGTGGGGGTGTTCTGCGGACCGCCTGGCCAAATGAACAGAAGGATGATAAAATGCTAAAAGAAATCAGGGGAGCTGAAATGTGTGATTTCAATTATCCCAGTATTGACTGGGTCAATGTCATAGCATGACATGCTAGGGAGATAAAGATTCTAGATGAACTAAATGACTGCTTCTTGGAGCAGCTGGTTCATGAACCAAGAAGAGAGGAAGCTATTTTGGACCTAGTCCTTAGTGGAACACTATTACTACTACTACCACAACTGATCATTTTTATAGTTACATCATTGGACTCCCTTTAAACAGGAGCACCATATTCGCATGCGCGGCGGTTTTTGTGAAAGCCGGTGTGCTTCGGTGTAACACGCCATACGCTGTGCTTGTTTGCAGGATCATTTGGAAAAGTGGAGTTAAGGTAAGAATGATATTCCTTACTGAGTTTATGAATATGATATCGATCTAGCACGAAGTGGCCTCTGATATTGCTATACCTCTTTGCAGATAGTGCTGTTTTCACAACACATACCCCCTGAAGAAGAGCTGAAACGCGAAGAAAGATGGTACCTTAAAGGTGGCGTTGGGGATATCGTTGAACACCATTTGATAAAAGCACAATCTTTTTGCAATTTCAAAATCAGATTCAATATTAAGATAAGTTCCGATTTTCATTTAACTATGAATACTCAATAGAAATATTAAGAACCATATACGTGGTCATTGATGCTACAAGAGTAAGCATTTTAGGGGTAAGTTACCCCGTATTGCTATCTCCAGACTGAGACCAGTGGTTCTATTTAAATAACTCATTTTTGTGGGTAATATTCTACTTTGAAGGTGAGCACATAGTATTTCACAATCGGCAACATCTTTAATAAATAGAGGGCCGTATTTCTATTTTTGTAGCTAGTCTATAACCCTCTGAGAATAGACCAACGAATACATTTGTATAGTGCTACAAGGTGTATGCAGCGCTGTACAGGCACATGTAAAAGACATTCCCTGCTCATCAGAGCTTACAATCTAATTAAGACAGACAACACAACAACCAAGAACAAAAATACATCTAAAGGTATGGTAAGGAAACATATAGAAGACTAAGTGGATCAGAATCCAAAAGCAGCCTCGAAGAGGTGAGTTTTCAGACTGTATTTCAAAAGGGCCAGAGATGAAGCCTGACATACAGAGTCAGGTAGTCCATTCCAGGCATAAGGCGTAAAGGATCAAAGTTTTGAGTTGGCAGTGGAAGAGAAGGGTGCAGACAGAAGCGATCCGAGAGAAGAGCAGAGTTCCCAAGGAGGGGTGTAGGGAGAGTTAAGAAAAGAAAGGTAATGAGGAGCAGCAGAATGAATGCACTTATAGGTCAGTAGGAGAAGTTTGAAATGGATATGGAAACAGACAGGAGCCAATGAAGTGACCTAAGAAGAGACGTTATATGAGCATATCAAGGCTGATGGATAAGTATCCGCACAGATGAGTTTTGAATAGATTGAAGGGGAAAGAGATGATTCAGAGGGAGACCAGCAAGGAGAAGGTTGTAATAGTCTAGACGGGAGGATTCTAAAGAGTGGATAAGTGTCTTAGTAGTGTGTTCGGAAAGGAAAGCAATCGCTTCCATCTGTGCCCTTCTCTTCTATTGCTAACTCCAGACTTTGCTCCTTTTACCTTGCTGCTCCTTATGCCTGGAACAAATTACCTGAATCTGTACGTCAGGCACCTTCTCTGACCCTTTTCAAATCCAGGCTGAAAACTCCCCTCTTCGCTGCCACATTTGGAACTTGACTCACCAGATCTCCCTTGTGTTTCCCTATCATTCCCTCTAGATGTATCCCATATCTACAGTTACTGTGTTGTCCGTCTTGACTAGATTGTAAACTCTGATGAGCAGGGGCCGTTTTTTACATGTGTCTGTGCAGCACTGCGTATGTCTTATAGCACTATACAATTGTTCAGTAGTAGTAGTAGTAGTAGTAGAAGGGCGAATTTTGCTGATGTCATAGAAAAAGGAATGTAAAGTCAATGCGTTCAAAAAACCAAAAAATGTAATAAGCTTCTTTTTTATTTATTTTTTCAATGCTCTTAAAAATACAGGAACAACCCAGGTTTTCTTCTCATGTATAGTAGCATTTCTTCAAAAATTATTTTAAATAGAAAGAATCCCCGAGTGAACTGCTATAGACAGGGCTATGTTTAAAACACGGGTCTCGACGCTCAACTTCGGCGCCTTAATGGCGTTTCAAAAAGTTTTCTTCAGGAGACCTTTATCCTATAATAGACAAAATTTCAATATGCTATTACCCTTGATGTATAATGTATCTATAAAGAGTAATACGAATAACATACTTATCTAAAAACCGCAAGCTACTTACATACTTTTCTGCTGCCCGCGCTTTCCCTCTTTGTTTTTAGTGCGGAAAAACGCCGCGCATGCGTGATGGCAAATCCATTCACTATTTAAACCCCCTTTGATTATGTCATATGTTAGTCTTCCGTATTCATGGTGATTGGTTACGTCATGAGAACTTCCACTATATGATACATTAAAGACAGATTGCAAAGATGGACATGTGCTACGGATTAATACTTCATATGCAATTGAAACAAAGCATTTCTTTGCCAGACATAATTCAAATGTATAGTTCTTAACCTATTTATTAAACAAACGCTCTCCTCATTAGCTGACAGCGTTGCTTTTAAATCTGTAAGCTAACCTACAGGCAGGACGTCCATTCTATGGATATGTTTAAACCCTTCGGGAAGACATTTGTAATTTATATATCCACCATTGTTCTTGTAATAATAAAGTTTCATCTAACGTTTTACCTCCCTTTGGAACCTGAACTTGCTCTATAGCAAAACTATGAAGTTGGTCAAACGTGTGTCCCTGGGAGAGACAGTGGGTAACTATCGGAGCCTCAATCCGACGACATTTTAGTCGGCTTCTATGTTCTCGTAACCGAACTCGTAAAGAGCAGATAGTTTTACCAACATAATGTAATCCACACGGGCATGTGATCATGTAAATCACTGCTTCCGAATCACATGTAGTTTGTGATCTGAGGTAAAATGTTGGTCCCTGATGGGTAAAGTGTGACTGTTCTAACATAATTATACACATGTCACAAGTGCCACAACTTCTGTGCCCTCCTGTTATTACCTGTCTATTTTTTAAGGGAAGTACCGCAGGGCTCAAGTATTCTTTTAAGTTACAGGGTAGGAAGAGGGGAGGAGGAGTGGCACTATATGTAAAAAATAATATTAAAGCTTTGGAATTACAGAGCTTAAAAGGGAGAGAGGAGGCATTGTGGGTTAAACTAGAAAGAGGGAAAGAGAAATCTATTTGCATTGGTGTGATATACAGACCTCCCTCACAAGAGGAAGAGGTGGATAGAGAGTTAATTGAAGACATACGCAGCATTGCTAGGAAAGGGGAAGTGCTACTGATAGGAGATTTCAATATGCCAGATGTTGATTGGCACATTCCTGCTGCAGTATCATCTAGAAGTAAGGAGATCCTGGATTCTCTACAGGGAGAACTATTCAGGCAATTGGTAACAGACCCCACACGTGAAGGGGCCATACTGTACTTGGTGCTTACCAATGGTGAAAGTGTTTCTGATGTTGTAGTGGGAGATCATTTTGCATCCAGTGATCACCAGATGGTGTGGTTCAGTATTAGGACTAGGGCTGTTAGAATCCATTCAAAGACGAGGATCTTAGACTTTAGGAAGACTAACTTTGCGAAGATGGTCCAATACCTCAGGGAGTCGTTAGTTGGATGGGAACAGCTGAGGGTTGTAGGAAAATCAGTGGGAAAAACTGAAAGGGGATATTTTAAGGGCAACCAACCTCTTTGTTAAAATGGTAAATAAAGGTAAAAGGAAAAGGAGACTGCTATGGTTTTCGAAAGAAGTAGCTGAAAAAGTGAAGAAAAAAAGGGAGGCCTTCATGAAATACAAGAGATCACAGAGAGAGGAAGACAGGCATCTGTATTTGGAAAAACTTAGAGAAGCTAGCAAAGTAGTCAAGAAGGCAAAGATTCAAAAGGAGGAGGAAATAGCCAATGCAATAAAATGGGGGGATAAGACATTTTTCAGATATATTAGTGAGAAGAGGAAGGGCAAAAGTGGTATTGTCAGACTCAAGGGTGCAGGGGAGGAATATGTAGAAGCTGATAAGGATAAAGCGGAATTGCTTAACAAATATTTTTGTTCTGTGTTCACAGATGAAGAACCAGGAGCAGGTCCTCAGAAAACACCCACAAATAGGAACAGAAGCGAGGGACATCTTGAACAATTTTCAGAAGACTGTGTTCGTGAGAAACTAGCTCAACTTAAAGTAGACAAAGCGATGGGACCGGATGGGATACACCCTAGAATATTGAGGGAACTTGGGGACGTTCTAGCAACTCCACTGACTGACCTTTTCAATGCCTCGTTGGAGTTGGGAGTGGTGCCAAAGGACTGGAGAGAGGCTCATGTGGTGCCTTCACACAAAAGCGGAAGTAAGGATGTGGTTGAAAACTACAGGCCGGTTAGTTTAACTTCGGTGGTGAGTAAATTATTGGAAACACTGCTGAAAGAGAAAATAGTGAGGTTTCTGGAGTCCAGCGGATTACAGGATCAGAGGCAGCATGGATTCACCAGAGGCAGGTCTTGTCAGACAAATCTGATTGATTTCTTTGACTGGGTGACCAGGGAGTTAGACCGAGGGAGAGCTCTAGATGTGGTGTATTTAGATTTCAGTAAAACCTTTGACACTGTTCCTCACAGGCGACTTATAAACAAACTGAGCACCCTAGGGATGGACCCTAAAGTTACTGCTTGGGTTAGAAACTGGTTGGGTGGGAGGCGACAAAGAGTACAAGTAAATGGAGCTCACTCTGAGGAGAAGGATGTTACCAGTGGTGTGCCGCAGGGATCTGTCCTTTGTCCGATTCTTTTTAACATCGTTATTAGTGATATTGCAGAAGGGCAGTTGGGTAAGGTTTGCCTCTTTGCGGATGATAATCAAAATCTGCAATAGAGTAGACACCCAGGAAGGTGTAGATAACATGAGGAGGGATCTAGCTAAGCTTAAAGAATGGTCTAGAATCTGGCAGCTGGGATTTAATGTTAAAAAATGCAAGATCATGCATTTGGGTTGCAGCAATCCAAGGGAGCAATATAGTATAGGGGGTGAAGTACTTTTGTCCACTAAAGAAGAGCGGGACCTAGGTATGATTGTGTCTGATGATCTTAAAGTAGCTAAACAGGTGGAAAAGGCGACGGCAAAAGCTAGAAGGATGCTTGGGTGTATAGGGAGAGAAATGGCCAGTAGAAGAAAGGAGGTGATAGTGCCTCTGTATAAGTCTTTGGTGCGACCTCATTTGGAGTATTGTGTGCAATTCTGGAGACCGCACCTTCAAAAGGATGTGAACAGGATGGAGTCGGTGCAGAGAGTGGCTACTAAAATGGTTAGTGGTCTTCATTATAAAGCACATGAGGACAGACGTAAGGATCTTAATATGTATACATTAGAGGAAACGCGGGACAGAGGTGAAATGATTGAGACATTTAAATACCTCTGTGGTTAAATCCAAAGGAGGAGAGCCTCTTTCAATTGAAAGCAAGCTCTGCTACGAGGGGACATAGGATGAGGGTGAAAGGGGAAAGACTCAGGAGAAATATGCGGAAATATTTCTTTACAGAAAGAGTGGCAGATGAATGGAATAGTTTCCCAGTGGAGGTGGTAGAGATGAGGACAATATCTGAATTCAAAAACGCATGGACAAACGCAGAGGATCTCTAAAGGAAAAAAGGGGACTGTTGTAGTTGTTGATATGGAAGGGTAGACTAGATAGGTTATGTGGTCTTTTTCTGCCATCATGTTTCTATGTACATGCAACCCGTCCCCCACCGGGCATAAAAGGTTCTAGGCAGTGAGAAAGACCAGACTTGTTCAAGAGCAGGGTCACCTATCAAGGTGTGTTTCAATTGCACCCTGAAAATAGCAGATTAAAGGGCCATAATAAAAAGACAGAAAGTGATAACCAGCAGGCAGTATAGAAAGCTTTCCGATCTTACTTCCAACTGCCGGTGTACAACTCTGGAACTAAAGAAAAAGAAATGAGTGCTATAACACTGGAGAATAATTTCTTTATTAATTGCAGCCTTTCCCATCGACATTGGCAGTCCTGTGTCTGCTGTCCTGAGAAGGGGTCCCTGGGGGCAGAGCTCTGCAGTATACTAAAGGACAGCAGGTGACCATAGGCATGCAAATTCAGCTTACAATACTCATGTGCAAGACACAGCAGGTGGTCACAGAGCTCTCCGGCACGATGTTCACATACACTGCACACGGAAGGAAGAGTTAAGTACTTGGCCATACAGCTGTATGTGTAGGTGCAGGTCCTGCATTTCCTGCACACGTGGAAGGGGTCAAACTCTACAGTAGAGCACCTGCTTCTGTGTCTGTGTGCTTGTACTATGCAAGGAAGCTGTAGAACATGTCTTGCCTTTGCACACTTGGAAGCGGAAGCAGTGGAAGCAGCGGAAGCAGCAGCAGGGGAGCACAGAAAAATTCAGGCTCACACATGGTGCCCCAGGCTGATAGTATTTTGTAGAAAGATTGGCAGGCAGCCACAGCGCTCTTCCCAGCCGGTTGTGTGCAGACATGTATTTCAGCAATCTGCACTTGTGCAGTCAGGTAGCAGTGAAGCTCCAGCCTCAGGCATAGCATGTAGAGGCAGGTGTCCGGTCTCCCACACATTATCCAGCACTGTGCACACAGAAACGTGTCCAGGCTCTTGCATATGTAGAGTACTCCGGTGATGGCAGCTACAGACACAAGCACAGTACACATCGGTGCATGGCTGGGCACCAGAAGTTAGGGGAGGCTTAGGCAAGTGGAACTGTGATATACTTAGTGTCCGGCAGCATGCACCCCACTTGAAAGCCAAACTTCCAGCACACCCTTCGCCCCGCTCCTCCTCTATCATTCCTGAATACACCACGGTCTTCTCCTGAGCTGAGAGAACTGGGAAGATGAAGAGCATTTCACAAACCCTGAGAGTCAATGCCTGCAAAAGAATGAGAGCAGAGTCAGCAACAGCATGAGGTAGAAGGGCAGACTTAACCTTCATCTACATCTCCAGGAGATTCTTGGCTGGGTTGGTGCTGGAGACCCCTATCAGTCAGAATTCTGGGCCTGGGAATTTAAAGCAAAGTGAGTGATATACCTATAAGGGAGAGCTGAAGCTATTAGCCGTGTGGGGAATTCTGCCCAACTATGCAGTGCAGAATTCCCCACTGGCTCAGAAATTTGCTCAGGCAGCAGCAGTAGCAGCAACTTGGCGGCTCCCCTTCCCAACCTCCCTTTCTCTCTACCTGCAGCAATCGCAAGAGCATGGAACAAATGGCTGCCATCAGGCCACATCGCCCTCCTCTGCTGTCCTGGGCCCGGCTGCTCATTTGAACCACGAGGCTGTATGGAGTCCCATGCAGTTCAAATGAGCAGTCGGGCTCAGGACGGCAGAGATGGTGCCCATGTCCCGATGTGCAGCAATTCAATGTCTCCTCTTGCTGTGCTATTCGGGGGGGGGGGAGGTAGGCTAAAAAAAGCTGGAGGAAGTAGGGTCGGCCCAATCCCTAGGCAACGTAGGCAGACGCCTAGGGTGGCAACCTCTGGGGGGGGGGGGGATGCAGCAAAGAGCAGGGTATTCAAAGCTAAGCAATAGATTTTAAATGTAAAGTAAGTAGACAATCCCTCAAAGCCAAAAACTCCGGCTATGATCTATTTCCACGTTAGTAACTAATGATTTTTTGAATTATTTTAAGAACAGGTCTCAGACTTTAAACCTGAGTGCTCATAAGCAATAGATTTTGACAACCAGGAGGGGGTCTAAAGCTTAAGGTCTGCCTAGGGTGCCAACAGCAGTCTGGGGCCAGCCCTAGGAGGAAGAAGAGCTATGATGGGGCAGAGCAAGCTGGATGTGTGCCCCAGAGGAGGGGCATGAGAAGTGGGGGAGGGTGTGCCTGGGGTGGGGAGAAAGGAGAGGTGGAGGTATGTGCCTGAGGTGGGGGGAGGGGGAGACAGAACTGGGGTCTTGTTGCAAATGAGAGAGAGAAAACTGGGAGAGGCAGAGAAGACTGAGTGGTAGGGAAAGACAGAAAGAGAACTGGGGAGGGCAGATAGCATTCTAGAGGATAGGGATACAGAAAATAAGAGGTGGGGGCAGCCAAAACAGAACTAAGGAGCAGAGAGAGACTGTACGGTCACTGTAAGGTTTGCTGTCCCCTGCACAGGATCCTTCAGGTATACTGTGTGGGGGGAGGTGGGGGAGAGGGATGTTCTGCATGTAAAGCAATTTTTCCCTGGGGGAAGTGGCTCTTCTAAGATTTCCCACCTCACCTACTTCTGTCCTCCTCCTTTCCCTTCTACTCACAGATTATATACTCTTATTTTCCTCCTTTTTCCACCTTCTCTCTATTCATTGTTCCTTTTTTTCATTGTAATCCACTATGGTTGCTTTTTTGCCCCTTGGCGGTATAGCCAATAAATAAATATGCATGAGGTAGAGTACCAAAAGCTAGTGCTTATTTACCCACTCTGAACGAAGTGCAAAGCTCTGAGCATGTGCAGCCTTTTCCCTGTGCAACAATCTCCTCAGCGCCTCAGTTTCAAAGCTCAAAGGTTAAGGCAGCTCTCGGGGAGGTGGGAAGGATTGCGTGCCTGATCAATCCTACTGTCTATGAAAAACACCTGTTACAGGTGAGCAGCAGTGCTTCTTCTGTCAACAAGCAAGACTGAGTCAAGCAGACAAGTAGGTGACTCCCAGACTTAGGGCTGTTCACGTCTTCATGTACTGTCGCATATTTAGGAGAAGTCTGCATCGAAGAAACTGCGCAAGCATTGCTACATCACCCAGTCAGACCGGCAGCAATGTTTGACCAAAGGCATTGTCTCTTATTGGGGCTTGGTTCAAGCAGTGGCATGAGGTGAAGATATCCAGTGAAGCGGACTTTAGGAGAATCATAGTAGCTGCAGTGGCTTTAATTTGGTGGGACCTGACGTGTTTAGAAATCGATTTGTTCATAACCAAACTGGATGCAAGATGCCAGCCAATTTGCTAGAGTTCTTTTGAAACCAAAATATCAATTCTTTTGGGCTCTGTGCAGGCAAGGAGCTGCACAGATTTCCTGATTTATTTAGTTTTTTGAGGTAATAGGCGAGGACCTACTTACAGTCCAGGGTGGCAGGCTTTCTTGTGTGGATTGCTATGAGTATTTGAATAATATGTAGGAGGACCTATTTCCTCATTGACAGAGAAAGATGTTACTACTTTGGCTAAAAACATTTGATGAATTCAGAGAAACACTTTATGATGAAACGTTTGTAGGTTACTAATGCCTGAAGTTCATTTATTCTTCTAGCTGAGGTAACAGCTACTAAGAAGAGCACTTTCCAAGTAAGCTGTCTGAGCGACGCAGACTCCAGGGTTTTAAATGGCATCTTCAAAAGAGAAGTTAGAACATCATTAAGGTCCCATAGAACAAGGGAATTCTGCACTGGCCGTCTGAATGAAGTCCTTTCAAACAGCGTGAAATGATACAACACTGACAAATCAGAAAGCTATCAACCAAAATCCAAATAGTGGAGTGCAGGGATCTGTACCAGGCCTATGCTTTTTAACATTTATAAAAACTGGATATGGGAAAAAGTGAGGTAATCAAATTTGCAGGTGACACAAAATTACTCAAAGTTGTTAAATTTGTGTAGCTGCACAACTCTGCTGAGTCTGTTGCCTAGGTCGTTATGAACTCCACAAATATAAGCAGCTTGAATTTGGACCCGATTGGCTATGGTAGAGATCTTTATTGGTTGCCTATTTGAATCATTTGTATACCTATTTGTATACCAGAACACCTGTTCGTACTCTTGCACAATCTGTACATTGATGTAAGACAAGGCTGCATACTTTCCCCCTACCTGTTTAATTTATATGCAGAACAAATCATCAGAGAAGCAGGATTGTATGAAGACAACAGAGGTGTGAAGATTGGTGGAAGACTCATCAACAACCTTCGCTATGCTGATGATACCACATTACTGGCTGAAAGTGAAGATGATCTGAAACATTTGCTTCTCACAATCAAAGAACATAGTCTCAAAATGGGCCTGCACCTTAATGTAAAGAAGACAAAGATCATGACAGCTGGCATAATCAACAGGTTCATCGTTGAAGGAGAAGAAATTGAAATTGTGAACAACTTTAACCTACTTGGATCAACTATCAATAAAGAAGCAACAAGCAGTCAAGAAATCAGACGACACATTGCTCTTGGCAGAATGGCTATAAAAGACCTAGATAAGATTCTCAAGAGCAGAGATGTCTCTCTCCATACAAAGATTCGACTTGTTCAAGCCATGGTATTTTCAATAACATCATATGGATGTGAAAGCTGGACAGTGAAAAAGATAGGAAGAAAATTGATGCCTTTGAATTATGGTGCTGGCGGCGAATACTGTATATACCATGGACTGCCCGAAGAACAAACCAGTCGGTACTAGAGGAGATCAAACCTAAGCTTTCTTTAGAAGCTCAGATGACAAGACTTCGCCTTTCATACTTTGGACACATCATGCGAAGAGAGAGATCATTAGAGAAAGACATCATGCTTGGCAAGATAGAAGGTCAACGCAAAAGAGGAAGGCAAGCAATGAGATGGATCGAGACAATAACAGCAGCTACGGGTACCAGTCTGTCAACAATGAGCTGCCTGACTCAAGACCGAACACAATTTAGGATAGCTATCCAGAGGGTCGCCATGAGTCGACTCCGACTCGACGGCACTTAACAACAACATTTGAATCAAAAACTGATGAGCCCTAGAGCAGATGAATGAAGACTTGAAAGGCATAGCAGAAGTGATGGGTGTGGAGAAGCTTCTCAGACTTTGTCTATGTTCCTTGTGCATGATGAGCACAAAGATAAGCCCTCCACGCAATGCTGGATGCATTTGTGGTAAAGACATATTGATGTTCCAGTGGTGCAAGGGGAATTCCTGCCACAAGAATGGTCTTGGATGTCCACTAGTGCAGCATAGTTCGAAGTTGAACAAGGGAGGAAGGATGATTGAAAGAGGTTGAATATGCTGGTTTCATTATAACTTTTGGCCCATTGAGGCACATTCCGATCTAGACGTCCATCTCCTTGCCCAGGTGCCCAGAATCGGGATGTTCACTGGCTGCACCCAATTCTGATCCCTCGGAGGCTAGACATGCCCATGGGATCAGAATCGGGAACAGGGCCAGGACGTACAGGCTGTGCCCCGATTCTGGGCACCCGGCACATACAATGGATTCCCTGAATAGCCCAGCCAGGCTCGTGAATGGAGCCGCAGTGCCATGGCGTCCTGTCGCCATGGCACCATGGCTCTATTCAGGAGCCGCGATCCCCAGCTGCCGACCAAAGTCCCCTTTCCCTGCAGCCTGATCTGGTCTTCCATTAGGGAGGTGAGGAGGGTGCAGGGTTGGTCTATGAGGAACCCCCTGCACCCTCTTCACCTCCTCTGCTGGTCCCAGCTCAGCTCTTCCCTGATGTCTAGGGGGACATATTCCATGTCCAAGGTGGAATAAGTCCCCCGTGCATTTTGCAGACCCTGGACGTACAGGGCCAACTTCAGAATTCGCCCTGCATGTCCAGGGTCATTCACCACCCACCATCCATCCTTGCTCCTCTCCTGACCTGCCCCCTTCCGCCCACAAACAGAACTTCCCACACAGATCGGGTGAATGTGCAGGAAGCTCTGTTTCCCCCTGCGACAGCCAGATGAATAGCAGGTCTGGATATCTGGATCGGACATCCAAACCCGTTATTCTGGTCTTAGAATAGATGCCATTGTGGTCATTTCATTTTCAGTTGAGCAAATGGGACTACATTGACAACTGTAGCCATATGATCCAAGATCTGCAAGTAAACCTTAGCTGTGACTGCCAGTGAGGTTTGTACGTTGCATACATTTGAAATCAGGGACGATAATCTGTGCTCTGGCAGACACTTTTTTGCCTCTACTGTGTCCAGAATAGTGCCTCTAAGTAAATGCTGTTTGTAGGGTGCAAGGTTTTCTGATGGAGCAAGTAAAGGCAAGTCGCTGAAGTATGGGAAGACTAGGTGACCTTGCTTGTGGAAGTGAGTGGCTAACATTGCGAGGCATTTTGTAAATACTCGAGGGGGGGGGCCTCATATTGAAAGTAGACTCCTGCAGGAGAAGTAAAGACATTTTCTGAAATGAGGATGGGTTAGAATATGTGTATAAGCATCCCTGAGATCCAGTGTCCACAGCCAGACCCCCTTCTTTAGGAATGTTACAATAGAGGGAAGAGTGTTCAGTTTGCATTTTGATCTCGGAGGTCTAGGATTAACTGCAAGTTTTCTCGGATTGGAAATTTGGATGTACCTGGAGTAGAAAAATTTGGTTTCTTTCAAGGAGAGGAACTGCTTTTAAATAGTTTCTGTAAGAGATGATTGACTTCTTTCTACAATAGATTGGTCTGAACATAAGAAATGCCTTATTGGGTCACACTGAGGTCTATCAAGCCCAGTATCCTGTTTCCTTCAGCCCCGGCAGGCTTAACAGAGCCGCGCAAGAGAGAAATACTCTCTTCGTGGCTTGAAAAGCCCGCCACTGATGGAGCTGACTGAGGGCTCTGCTGAGCAGACGGGAAGGGGCCGCGGGACAGCTGATTCTGCCGCTGCAGCTGCCGCAGCAGCAGAAGCCAGGGTTTGTTTTTTTTTAATTGACAGTTGATTCTGCTGCTGCCACGGTGGCAGCAGCAGAAGTCAGGGTTGTTGTTTTTTTTGTTTCCTCTCCGTCGCGGGCAGCACAAAGTTCTCTCAGCCCGCGGGCCGCGTGTTTGAGACCCCTGCTCTAAAGGGATCCATTGTGTCTGTCGCATGCCATTTTGACTTCTGTCACTGTATTTGCCCCACCACTTCAATCGGGAGGGCATTCCAAGCATCCACCACCCTTTCAGTGAAAAAGTATTTCCTGACATTGCCTTTAAATTTACCCCCTTGCATCTTCATAGTAACATAGTAAATGATGGCAGATAAACATAGAAACATAGAAATATGATGACAGAAAAAGACCACATGGCCTATCTAGTCTGTCCTTCCATAACAACTACAACAGTCCACTTTTTGCCTTTAGAGATCCTCTGTGTTGGTCCCATGCTTTCTTGAATTCAGTTACTGTCCTCATCTCTACAACTTCCACTGGGAGACTATTCCACGGATCCACTACTCTTTCCGTAAAGAAATATTTCCGCATATCACTCCTGAATCTATCTCCCTTCACCCTCATCCCATGTCCCCTCGTAGCAGAACTTGCTTTCAATTGAAAGAGGCTCTCTCCCTGAACATTTATGCCACGGAGGTATTTAAACATCTCAATCATATCACCTCTATCCCGCCTTTCCTCTAAGGTGTACATATTAAGATCCTTAAGTCTGTCCTCATATGCTTTATAATGAAGCCCATTAATCATTTTGGTAGCAACCCTCTGCACCGACTCCATCCTGTTCACATCCTTTTGAAGGTGCGGTCTCCAGAATTGCACACCATACTCCAAATGAGGTCGCACCAAAGACTTATACAGAGGCATTATCACCTCCTTTTTTCTGCTAGCCATTCCTCTCCGTATGCACCCAAGCATCCTTCTAGCTTTTGCTGTCGCCTTTTCCACCTGTTTAGCTACTTTAAGATCATCAGACACAACCACGCCTAGGTCCCGCTCTTCTTTAGTGGACAAAAGTACTTCACCTCCTATACTGTATTGCTCCCTTGGATTGCTGCAGCCCAAATGCATGACCTTACATTTTTTAACATTAAATCCCAGCTGCCAAATTCTAGACCATTCTTCAAGCTTAGCTAGATCCCTCCTCATGTTATCTACCCCTTCCTGGGTGTCTACTCTATTGCAGATTTTGGTATCATCCGCAAAGAGGCAAACCTTACCCGACAGCCCTTCCGCTATATCACTAACAAAGATGTTAAAAAGAATCGGACCAAGGACAGATCCCTGGGGCACACCACTGGTAACATCCTTCTCCTCAGAGTGAGCTCCATTTACTTGTACTCTTTGTCGCCTCCCACCCAACCAATTTCTAACCCATGCAGTAACTTTAGGGTCCATCCCTAGGGTGCTCAGTTTGTTTATAAGTCGCCTGTGAGGAACAGTGTCAAAGGCTTTACGGAAATCTAAATACACCACATCTAGAGCTCTCCCTCGGTCCAACTCCCTGGTCACCCAGTCAAAAAAATCAATCAGATTTGTCTGACAAGACCTGCCTCTGGTGAATCCATGCTGCCTCGGATCCTGTAATCCGCTGGACTCCAGAAACCAGTATGGTCCATCTAGTCAGCCCAGTATTCAGTTTATTTTGATTTTATCCTGTTGCTGTAAAAGGATCCACTGTGTCTGTCCCATGCCATTTTGAATTCCATCACCGTGTTTGCCCCCACCACTTCCATCAGGAGGGCATTCCAACCATCCACCACCCTTTCAATGAAGAAGTATTTCCTGACATTTCCTTTCAATTTACCACCTTGCAGCTTCATGTTATGCCCTCTAGTTTTACAGCTTCCCCGTCTTTGGAAGAGGTTTGTTTGTTCATTATTTCTCCTTAAGTATTTAAAGGTCTGAATCATATCTCCCCTATCCCTCCTCTCCTCCAAAGTGTACATATTTAGGTCTTCAAGTCTCTTCTCTTAAGGCTAATGATGCAGGCTCCAAATCATTTTGGTCGCCTTCCTCTGTACAGTTGCCAGTCTTTTTACATCCTTTGCAAGATATGGTCTCCAAAACTGAACACAGTATTCCAAGTGAGGCCTCACCAGTGACTTATACAGTGGCATTAGTACCTCTTCCTTTCTGCTGGTAATTCCTCTTCGTATGCAGCCCAACATCCTCCTGGCTTTTGCCACCGCCTTGTCGCACTATTTTGCCACCTTGAGATCTACAGAAATAATCACACCAAGGTCTTTCTCCTGATCCGTGCACACCAACCTCTCGCCCCCTATCACATACATTTCCCTTGAATTTCTGCTACCCAAGTGCATGACACTGCATTTCCTTGCATTAAATCTTAAATGCCAAGCATTAGACCATTCTTCCAGCTTTTGTAGATCTTTCCTCATGTTAATCATTCCCTCAGGGGAGTCCACTCTGTTGCAAATTTTCGTGTTATCTGCAAAAAGACAGACCCTTTCCATTCAGTCTTTCAGCCATATCGCTCACAAATACATTGAACAGTGCCAGGCCCAGGACAAACCCTGGGGCACCCCGCTAATCACCTTCCTTTCATCCGAGTGAGCTCCATTTACCATCACCCTCTGTCTGTCAGTCAACCAATTTCTGATCCAGTTTACCACCTTGGGACCCATCCCCAAACCACTGAGTTTACTGATAAGCCCTCGAGTTTTACAAATACATTGAACAGTGCCGGGCTCAGGACCGAACCCTGGGGCACCCTGCTAATCACCTTCCTTTCATCTGAATGAGTTCCATTTACCATCATTCTCTGTCGTCTGTCAGTCAACCAATTTCTGATCCAGTTTACCACCTTGGGACCCATCCCCAAACCACTGAGTTTATTGATAAGCCCTCAAGTTTTACAAATACATTGAACAGTGCCGGGCCCAGGACCGAACCCTGGGGCACCCTGCTAATCACCTTCTTATCATGAGCTATGAGGCATTGGTGATGCCCGATATTGAAGATATTTGGAGAAAATCGTGGCGAATTGTACTTGGAGATCTTTATAAGAACTATATTATTGGAATCCCTGATGAAACCGATAAGGTGAAACAAACTTTTGTTGGGCATTCAAAGCAGGTATTAGAAGATCTTTTGTGATAACGGAGATATTCGCTACTGCTTTGGCGGCATACAGCCGAGTGAAGAACTGATGTTGAATTGTCGATGTAGACTGGAATTTCTACATTATTCAGATAAGCGGATTTATGCTATTAGATTGGTGTGTACTATTGTTGTGTTGAGGAGTATTCTGTTTCTCTTTTTTCAGGAGATAATTGAGCTTGGGCTTTATGTTAAAAATAGATAACAATATATAAAAAACGTTTTACATTTTGAGAATCCCTAAAAGTACTTTTTCGGGTGTAGGTAATTTGATTGGATTTGGATTACATTTTTGAAAATTTGAATTAAAAGGCGGAAAGGTTTTAACCCGTGATGTGAAGTCTGTCATTCAACCCTATGGTAATTCATTTCGCCACATGTAGGGGAAAGGCTACCCTGAGGTCATATATATCTTATATATTCGTGTGATAGTTATTTGATAGATCAATTAGAGATATTTGTAATCTTGAAAATTGGTGTTTCTAAGGGTATTTATATATATTTTATAACAGGGATCTCCTCCCCCATGCCCACATAGCCCTGACCTGGGAAGCAGTGCCACAAAGTTGACTGTGGGAAGGCAGACAGGGTTTCCCCACAGGTAGCGGATGTACACAGACCGACATATGCCACGATGGGACAGGTGTAGCTGCTGTGAGACATGCCAGTACCCAGATAGGCGGGAATCAGATGCCATAGCTAGAAGGCCCTACTACAACAACTACTTTTGATCATTTGTATAGTGCCACAAAGCTTACACAGTGCTGCACAAACATATATAACAGATGGTCCCTTCTCAGTGGAGCTTACAATCTAGTCGGGACAGACAACAGAGCAGCTGTGAACAGGATACATCCAGGGGGAATAGTCAGGAAACACAAGGGAGCTTAAGTGGATCTGATCCAACAGTGGCACCGATGAGGTGAGAGCTCAGTCTGGATTTGAGAGGGGCCAGGGACGAAGCCTGATGTACAGACTCAGGTAGCTTGTTCCAGGCATAAGGAGCTGCAAGGTGCAAGAAGCAACATCTGGATTTGGAAGTAGAAGAGGGGGGCACTGAGAGAAGCAATCCGACAGAAGAGAGGAGTTCACGGGGAGGGGTGAAAGGAGAGATAAGAGGAGAATGGTAGTGCTGAGCAGTAGAATGAGTGCACTTATACGCTACAAAAAAGCCATACATTTGTTGCTCAGCAATATTTTGTATCCTTCGGGGACCTGCAAGGTTCGTTCGGGGTTTTGTGGACTTGGTGAGGGTCCATCCCTAGCAGTTTAAGGCGTGTTTGTAGGGGTGACCAGGGCAAGAATCACTGGGGCCAGTTCCTAAAGCCACGTACCATTTGATGCAAGGTATGTCCCGACTACATGTTCACATTTACATTCTGGTATACCATATTGGGGGGCACTGGGCTTACCTAGCACTTTTCAGGGCCTGTATAGGACTGGTATATGGTCTATGTTGCAGCAGCCGTCATTTCTCATTGGTATTTATGTCTAGTCTGCATCAGAAAACTACTGTCTGTGATGAGCAGCTTAGGAGATGCATGTTTGTCTCGAGGGGCGTGGTGTCCGTGGGTACAGCTGATTAGCACTTGTAAGTGCCCGCCGAACATGTCTATCTCCCCGATTCTGGACCCGCATGCATATCCAGACCTGCAGATGGGATAGTAGGTTCAAAGGGGGCCCCCTTTTTGTTTTAGATTTGTCCGTGGGCTGGACATGCAAGTTATGGAATCGCGCTCCACGTGCATAACTTTGCACTTGTCCACAATAAATTTATTAGCCATTTGGACATCCAGTAACAGAAATATTGTTAGAGGGCTCCTGCAGCTGTCTGTAAGTAAAGCTATCCAGAACCCTTATTTTTCAAAGATCTGCATCTAAGTCTTGAACTCTCAGTCCATCCTACTAACACTGCTTGGAGAGTTAGTGCTCTCCTAGGTCCCTGTGATCTGAGGGATCCTGTTTATTGGATGTTCCTGCAGTTAAGCAGTGTCAATTGACTAGTATATGTAAGAAAGCCTTTTTTTTTTAAACTCTTTTTATTAATGCAAGGCACCATATTACAGCAACAACAATTTTAAAAGCACAGTACACAATTCCCCGGGCAGGGCTATTTCTTGTCCTCCGCACCGGGTCATCAAACAAAGCAGTGTCTTAGTTCAACCATTATTGATATTTACAGTACTCCCCTTAGTCCACCCTCCCTCCTCCCCTGTCCCTCCCCATCCCCTCCCCCTCGTAGCCCCTACCTCCCGAACCCACCCCCCTGGGAACATTCCTAACCACATCCTCAGGCTAATAATCTCATACATCATTAATGCAACATGCCTCCTATCCAGCCCTCAACACCTCGCTTTAATTCACATGCAGCACTTCATTGCGAGTACCAGGCCTTAGGGTTTGAATATACGGCTCCCAAGTCAGCAGGAAAGAGGTCCAGCGGCTAGCCTTTCCTCTGGCCCCCCTCTTCTCCAAGAGCATCAGCTGGTGAAAGCTATTACGCCATTCCCAGAAAGAGGGGGGCATGGACTCTCTCCATCTATGGAGCAACGGGCCCTTACCCACCAAACATGCTTTCCTCACTAATAAACGCTCCCATCTTCCCTTCGGGTGGAGTGGTCCAAGTTGATCTAACACCACAAAAGACCCTGTCCAGCTAATCCGCTGACACAGAACTCTACTTATATAGCTCCTTATCTGTATCCAGTACCGGCGAATTTTCTGACACCCCCACTACATGTGTCCTAAATCTGCAAGAGGACAGGAGCACTTAGGGCAACCCCCATCTGACGTGAGGTGACTCCGTAAAGCTCTTCTTGGGGAGAAATGGGCTCGGATGATACACTTAAACTGTATCTCTCTCCACCTAGCCCCCTCTACTAGCTCCACAATCCTACTCAGGGCTCCTTGAACCGAGCCCGGAGTCACTTCTTGGCCTAGCTCCCTAGCCCACGAGACCTCCTCCACAGAGTAGTCTAACGGGGGGACCCATGCATCCAGTCACCTCTTCAACACGGCAATGGAGGGCGGAGAGTCCGCTCCCAATGCAAAGAACTCTAATATCCGTGCTGCCCTCTCCACCAAAAGCCCACCTCATGGGAGCGAAGCGACATAGTGGGATACCTGGGCATAAGCGAAGTAATGTCGGTTATTCAGCTCGTATTCTGTGCAGAGAGTCTCAAAAGATTTGCACTTCCCTTCCTGGTCTACCACATGGCCTAGATTCCATATCCCCTGTTGCTCCCAGAGCCGAAACATGGGCGTATCTGATCCTGGGGTAAACCGTACATTCCCTTGTAGGGGCAGCCAGCTTGAGACTTCAGGTGACTCACCCCACCATCTATTCAGGTGCTGCCACGTGTGCCTCGCTGGCGACACTAGCACACTACTGGTCACCCAGTCTGGCAAGCTCGGGCCTGCCAGATGCAATACCGCCGTCAAGGCCTGTGGAGCTACAAAAGCCTCTTTCAATGCTCGCGGGGTGAATACTTCCGTTTCCCCCAGCCAGTCTCCGATATGTCACGCCTGACAGGCCAGCGCATATGACCGTAGGTCGGGGATCCCAATCCCCCCATCTTTCCACCTCCTCTGTAGGCGATACAATGGGACACGCGCCCTAGCCCCCTTCCACAAAAAACGTCTTATTTCCTGGTCTATACAGTTTAGGTCTCGTTTCCGCAACCACATTGGGAGTGTCTGCAACCAGTACAGAATACGTGGCAGAATTACCATTCCCAGTGCCGCCGCTCTACCCAGCAAGGACAGCGGGAGGGGGGCCCACGCTTGCAACTGTACACGAGTTTTAAGGAGAACCCGCTCCAGGTTTTTCTGGTATAATTTCTTTGGGTCCCTAGTCAAGGATATGCCGAGGTATACAAAGGACTCCTCCGCCCATTTGAGAGGGAAGGTGCCGCCCCAGGTCGCCCGAAGTGCTCCCCCCACATCCAACGCCTCTGACTTGTCCATGTTAATTCTCAACACTGTAAAGCTCCCAAAATGAGAAAATTCCTCCAGCAGCCTAGGCAACGAGGTTTGTGGGGACAGCAAATGCACCAACATATCATCGGCGAAGGCAGCCATCTTAAACCCAAATCACCCAATACCCACCCCTTGTATTTCCTTAGTCGTCTCTATCTTCCGTACCAGAGGGTCCAATGACAGCACGAAAAGCATGGGGGAAAGGGGACATCCCTGTCTTGTACCTCTCTCCAAACAAAAGTCATCTGACATCATCCCGTTGCAGAGCACCCCTGCCGTGGGCCT